>JADRCH010000005.1:17578099-17592245 GCA_019843965.1 Rhynchomys soricoides | reverse complement strand
CACTAATGATGTATACACAGTTCACTAATGATGTATACACAGTTCACGACTGTGTCAAAAACACTATGAGAAAAAGTTTTATGTATGTTCATTATTTTGTTTTGCAGTTACTAATTGATAGTCCATGTAGTTTTATCAAGAGGAAATAATTTATTATATTAAAATATTTTTTTTTTGTTTTTATTTTGAGATTGGAATAATTGTAACTAAGAGTAAAAGAGCTGAAAAACTGACTGAACTCTCAGGTATGCATAAAAGTATCTTTACAAGACTCAAGGACTTGGCTTACCTAACTCTGTAAACTTTCCTCTGTGCATTTTAGGTGAAACAGCTTACTCTCTCCCTATTGAACTCTTGGGATCTCCTATTAATTGTTTCAAATTGAGGTCTGAAGTATTAGATGTACTAGAAGTAAATATGTTTATTTAATTACACATTCTTATCCTGAAAATATTAAGCTAGCCTAATTGGTAACTATTTATAAAATTTAATTTATAAATTAAAAAGTGTCTAATTTAAAAAGCAAAAAGTATAAGTGTTGAATTGGGTCATTTATGAATGGTTCAGAGCATTTGTTCTTGCAGAAGACCTGAGTTTGGTTCTCAGAACTCACATAGGGGTTCCTGACTGTTACTCCAGTTCCAGGGGATCTAACACCCTTTTGTGACCACATGCATGCAGGGAAAATAGATATACACATAAAGTAAATACATAAAAAATTAATTTTAATCTAAATTTCTTTTGCCTTTATTATGTTACAAATTTCATCACTTTTTTTTTTAGTTTGTAAATATACTATTCCTTAAATTAGGATCTAAATATTTTTTGTTAATACACATAAAGAAGATGACTTTGTTCACTAATAGTTCTTGATTCTGGCCATAAGGAATCAAATATACATTTGCCAAAAGTATGCCAAGAAAGTAGCTAACAGTAGTTAGGGTTTTCTTGCTGTGAAGAGACATCATGGCCACAACAACTCTTCTAAAGGACATTTAGTTGGTGCTGGCTTAGTTTCAGTGTCATCGTGGTAGAAAGCATGGCAGCGTACAGGCTGGTATGCTGCTAGAGACGGAACCAAGAGTTCTACATATTGAACTGCAGGCAGCAGGAGACTGTCCCACTGAGTGTGGCTTGAGCATATATAAGACCTCAAAGCTGGCTTCCACAGTGACACACTGCCTCCAACAAAGCCACACCTACTCCCAAAAGGCCACTCCTCCTAATAGTGCCACTCCCTGTGGGCCTATGGGGGCCAATTACATTCAAACTACCACAACCCCTGAGTAGTCTTAGGGAAGGTTAGGGATGTAGCTTTACTAAGGCCCTGGGTTTGATCACCAGTACTACAACTCTCCAGGGCTGGAGAGATGGCCTAGCCGTTAAGAACACTGGTTCTGAGTTCAATTGCTAGCACCCATATGTCAGCCCATAATCATCTTTAACCCCCTTTCCAGCAGATATGTTGCCATCTTCTGGTCTCTAGGGATACCAGGCAAACACATGGTGCACAGTTAAACATGCAGCCAAAACAGCCATTCACATGAAAAAACCAAGACATAAATACAAAACCTCTCAAAATAATTTCATTTCAAAAAGGAATTGGCATATATTTAGAGGTGGGCTGATTTCTTAGGTAGCTGTTTCTAGGGATCTTAGGTTTATTTAACTTCATTCTCTCAAGGAAAGTGTTTTTAATAGTCCCAAGTGTATATGGCCAGCATAGTCCATAGCTTCATCATAAATTCAGTAGGATTCCTATTGACCTTACTCATGGTCTGTGAATCCAACAGGCTGTTGTATAGGCTAGGAAGATGAACTGTTTTGTTGATTGGCTTAGATTACATGCTGTGCCCATGGCAGACCAATAGCAGAATGGAGAAAGTCAGTACCACAGACAGACTAGGATTATCACATGATTGAGGAAGGCGAGTTCCCCTAAGGAAGAAGAGAAGATCAGTTTTGTTCTCTTTCCCTCCTGTCCTCAAATTCAAAGCTGAATAGATGCCAGTGAATTCTTATGTTGAAAAGATGAACTGTCCTTTAGGGATTCTGTAAGCCTCTTGGACAGCTTCTGACCTTACAGTCAGACTGTTGTGTAAGCTACACTGACACTGAGGTAGTGTGCATTTTTCCTGTGCCCAGCATATGGTGGATTTATAAGTACCTTGTGGGGAAAGTGGAAAGAGAACCAGGAGATTGAAGTTTGGGTGTTGGTACTCCTACCATTAGGAAGGTCTGTGTCTTCCACTTGCTTAGATTTTTTAGAAAATGGAAGTAAACAGTTCATGCCAGAAAAAAACAGAAACTATTTAACAAATAAACCAAGTGCTGTGCAAACCTGTATTCCCGGCACTATTGAGGCAGGAGAATTGAAAGTTCCAGGTCACCCTGGTCTAGTGAGTTTGAGGTTGTCCTGAGCTATGTAGAAATATCAAGTCTATCAGACCCCCAAACACAGCAAAGCAAAACAGAAGGTGACAAAGCCTAGAAGTTACCTATGAATGCTTATAGCAGTGCTGTGGTGATGTCTGTCAGCTGTTCTAGAAGCACTGGCAGGCATAGGCAGTCCCTTCAGATAGTCTTCCAATCTTCTCAGATGTTAATGAAAGTAATACAACTGCTGCGTTGTTGGAGCCCTACTTTACAGTTCTTTGTGAGTGCTTGTTTTCTTCCCTCAAGAAAAATCGGAGTTATGACATTTTTAATGAATATTTACTTTACTAATAGAAATGTATACCTTACTGCTTTTATCTTTGCTCATCTACATGCAAATTAAAATTTTTTATATCAATAATCTTTCTAGGAACTTTTCACTGTTATTTTTGTTTTTTGACACTATGTAGCTCAGGTTGTCCTGGAACCTGTAATCTTCCTGTTTCAGAGAAGCTAAAATATGAAAATATTGATCTTACTTCATAAGCATAAAAATTGTTCTATCTAGATTAAAATGGATTTTAAATGTATATTAATGGATACAGATTTTATATCTAGCAAAGAAAAATATTTGTAATTTCCAGTATGAAATGAGACTTTTGAGCTGTGATGGTGGTGCACACCTTTAATATCTGCACCCAGGAAGCAGAGGCAGGCAGACCTTTGTGAGTTTGAAGCCAGCCTGGTCTATATAGTGAGTTCTAGAACAGCCAGAGCTAAATAGGGAGATCCTGTCTTAACATAACCAATGAACAAAACAAAAGGAAATGAGACTTTCTTCTAAACATGCAAATTGATAAAAATAGAAATTGAAGGTATTCTGTTCTTTAAAATCATAGCTTTGTACAGTTTGGAAACAATATGCTTTTTCATATTTATATATAGTGTTTTATTAAAAGTTATTTCATTTTACTTTAGGAAACCCAAGGAAACACATAATGTCTTTGAAGAAAGCTGTAGATATGACTTGCCATGGAGAACCATCGCTTTATAATTCTTTAAACATGGCTATGCAAACCCTAAAGTAAGTATTTTACAATATGTTTATTTATTTTATTTTTAATTATGTGTCTCTCTGTGTGTATATGTATAAGTGTACATGAATAAATCAGGCCAGAGAGTCTTACATCCCTTGGAGCCATACAGGTAGTTATGAACTGCCCAAGAATGGGTGCTGAGAATTGAACAATTCTGCAAGAACAGTGTGTGCTCTTAGCCGCTGAGCCATCCTCTAAGCCTCCTTCCCTCCTTCCTTCTTTCCCTCTCCCCCTTCCTCCCCCTCTCTCTTTTCCTTTCTTTCCCTTCCCATTCCCCTTCTTCCTTCTTTTCTTCAAGTCAGTATTTTCCCAAGTTGCCCAGGCTGCCCTCCAGCTTCCTGTGTAACCAGTGATGACCTGAGCTTCTGACTCCTCTATCTTTTCCTCCCAAATGCTGAGATTACAGGCATGCACAGCCATAACCAGTTTATATTATTATTTATAAATTTTTAAGATTTTCTTTTTTCTGTGAATTGTGTTGAAACTATGTCAACATGGGTCTCTGTGAAGCCTGTACAACAAAAGAGTTAAACAGGAAAAACCTAGAATGTCATTTATGATGCTTATTTTGATGTTTGTTTAGTTTGGTTTTTCAAGACAGGGTTTCTCCGTGTACCCTTGGCTGTCCTAGAACTCACTCTGTAGACCAGGCTGGCCTTGAACTTGAAATCTGCCTGCCTCTGCCCCCTAAATTCTGGGATTAAAAGCATAGTATGCTACCGCCCAACAATGTTGGTTATCTTTAATTTATATTTTATCAGTCGTCCAGCAATGTTGGTTATCTTTAATTTATATTTTGTCAGTTAAGGTATATCTGTAATGAGTTTATAAAGGTAGAACAAAATTCCCAGCAGTATATAGAACTAAGAAAAATTTTTTTAATTGAGAATGAATTGAATGGCAAGGCATATATTGCATGTTAGTAATCCCAGTACTGCAGAGGCTAAGGCAGGAGGCTCATGAGTTTGAGGCCAACCTGGGCTAAAAATCTATCTATCTATCTATCTATCTATCTATCTAATCTGTCCTGTTGAGAGAGATTGAAATTTAGAATTTAATAATCGTGAGTTGTTGGCTATAACTTTGTTAAAACATTTATTACCTCACTTTGTAGCTTAAATGAATAAACCATGTTTAGTATCTCTTTTGGATAAATTCTTAGCTAGTGTAATTTATTTGACTTATTGAGTTATGTGTCTTTACCTTTATAGACACATGCCTGGACATACAAGTAGAGAAGTATTAATCATCTTCAGCAGCCTTACAACTTGTGATCCATCTAATATTTACGATCTCATCAAGGTAGGATCAAAACTGAAGTTAGATTCTAAAGAAAATTCTGTTGTAAATTTATCACTAGTTTTCAGAACATTAATTTTCAAAGTTATTCACTGATATTTTTTTTCTCCTGAAATCTTTCATGTTTTTTTGGATCTTATGAAGACTCTGAAGACAGCTAAAATCAGAGTGTCTGTTATTGGATTATCTGCAGAGGTTCGAGTTTGTACTGTACTTGCTCGTGAAACTGGTGGTATATATCTGCTATCTTCAATAATTATAATTACTGTGTAAGAAATAATTCATTAATTAAGTAGGATGTTTTTACAGCATTAAACATAAACCGTTTTATGTCTGTAGCCTAAAATATAGCTGTAATCTTAAACATATCATTGGGTTTTCTAAGCAACCATTTAAAATGCTAGGAATTTTCAGTAGGTCAGTGTTTTAGAGCTATAACTTTCAAAAAGTTAGTAATCTCACTATATGTAATACTTTGTAAAAGTTGTGTAGCTTGGCTTTAATTTTAGTTACTATTATGTCTAGAGACATTGATTGAGAGATTTAAATTATTTTTAAGTGATAATTTACCTAAAATGATTATGAAATTATATATTTTCATCTAACAAAACTTCGGTTTTACACAGAAGCGCTTGTCTTTAATGCTGTGTTCTTGCCTTTGCCTGTCAGGCACATACCATGTCATCTTAGATGAAACCCATTACAAGGAGTTGTTAGCACATCATGTAAGCCCTCCTCCTGCCAGCTCAAGCTCTGAGTGCTCACTCATTCGCATGGGTATGTGTCTCTACTGTGTTGCCTTTAATGTGTGCCTTTGCTTCAAGTCAGGCATTTTCCTTTCATATGTGCAAGTTATTTTCACATTGAAGAATTGTTTGCGTACTTGAATCCATTATAATTAAAAAAAAATACATGTTGAAACACGTTGAGAAATTGAAGCTCCTCATCATCCTGCTTGTTGTGTGACACTTCTGCTAAGCTAGAAAGATAAAAAGATAAATTCTATTTAATGAAAAATACTTGTGGTAAGAAATTTCTTAAATAAGCTACAAAATCTTTATTATATAATCAAAGTATGTCATACAAACTGCAAAGACAGAAAGTTACAGCAAAGTATGCCAGATTACTCAGTGATTTTTTTTTTTTTCAAGCAGTAGAAAATGATTGGTCATTAAAATGATCATTTTAAATATGATCTTCTTTTTTTGAGACAAGGTCTCACTAAGTAGCTTTGGCTGTCCTGGAACTCGTCTTGTAGACCAGCATGGCCTCATATTCACTGAGATCCACCTGCTTCTGCCTTCCAAGTGCTGCTCTTAAAGGTGTGAGTCACTATGCCTGGCATTTAAAAGGGTTTTGGTTTTCCTTTATATGTGCTTAAAGAGAAACTGTATCATTTAATGCATATTAAATGTATTAGGAACTATATAAAACATAAGCTATTTCTTTTTAAATGAAGTAGTATTAAATTAAAGATCTAGATATGGATTTTGGAACGTGAGGTCCTAAGTAGAGACATTATTCCTCCTTTTCCTCAACTCCTTTTTATACCTTGCAATTAGGGTTTTCTTTTCTTTTTTTTTTTTTTTTTGGTTTTTCAAGACAGGGTTTCTCTGTGTAGCCCTGGTTGTCCTGAAACTCACTCTGTAGACTAGGCTGGCCTTGAACTCAGAAATCTGCTTGTCTCTGCCTCCCAAGTGCTGGGATTAAAGGCATGAGCCACCACTGCCCGGCTAGATTTTCATTATACTATGATAGGCACATACCTACCTCAAAGGCAGGAAAGAGCTTTTATACAACTTTGTTGACTTTCTGGTAAGAATATTTTTAGATTCAGAATCATAAAATTCTGGTTTTTGCTTATAAAAGAAATTAATGCTTTATTTATTTTTAAATCTATTAAGGATTCCCTCAGCATACCATTGCTTCATTGTCTGATCAGGATGCAAAACCATCCTTCAGCATGGCGTAAGTAAAGAACAATTGTCAGTGATAACTTTTTAAACATTTATTTTACTTTTATGTACATTGGTGATTTGAATGCATGTATGTCTGTTGTGAGGGTCTCAGATACCATGGAACAGGAGTTATAGACAGTTGTGAGCTGTCATGTAGGTGCTGGGAATTGAGCCCAGGTCCTCTGGAAGAGAAGCCAGTGTTGTTAACCACTGATCCACCTCTCCAGCCCCCAGTGATAACATTTTAATATTTAAAATTTATTCCTCTAAGTTAGAAGGTCTTAATTTATAATCATTTTTATAAACTAATACCATCTACATAGCCATTAAAAGAAATGGCCCTCTTTGTATACACATATGCTGTAATCGTCAGGATATATTGCTAAATAAAATGGCAGGGTACACACACATGTATAGTATATTACTAATCATCTAAATTAAAGGTGGGGGCAGGCATGCTGGCTCACATCTATATTTCTAGGATTCTGGAGACTAAGACAAGGTTATAGTTTTGAGTTTGAGGTCACTCTGGGCTATAGAATATATTTGTAAAAGCCATAAATAAATGAAATGAAAATGCAGATATGAGTAGATATATGTATTTAGATCTATATTTAAAATGTAGATATGAATAGATGTATATTTATAAGATACATATATATGTATATAATACATATATGTATACATGTTTACATTATATATACATATGTATGTGTATTATAGTAGATGTTTATACTAATGATTAAAAAAATAATGGAATAGAAAGTTCAAAAAAGAAAAAAGTTTACCTTGGTTGGTGCTTGAGTAACTTAGACTCTAATCAGAATAAAAAGGGAAAGGAGGGCTGGGGGTATAGCTAAGGGGAAAAGTACTTAAACTGTTCTGCATAAGGCTGAGGTTCAATTCTCAGCTGCACAAAAGACATTTGAGACATAATAATGAGACTAGATTAGGTTAGTAGCTACTAGGCTAGACTAATGATACTTAAATTTTTTTTGAATAGATCAATAAGTACCTGTTACTTTATTCTAAAATAAAATTCTAAATATTTATGGAGAAAAAAATTAGCACCCAGAACAACACAAATTATAATCTCTCACAGAATGCAGAAGTGACTAGGCTGCCAGCTGTGCTGCTGGTGTACATCATCACATGCCAGCACTTGGGCATGAGAAAGGGGATCACAGCAAATTTAAGGCTGGCTTGAGTTAAATAGTAACACTGGGAAATGAGGGGATGAAGAAGGGAGATGAAGGAGGGTGGGAGATGGGGGGTAGAGAGAAAATATGAGAGAATGAGAATAACAGAGAAAAATTATAGAATGGAAACAGCCAGAAAACACTTGCTAGAATTAGTAGATGACAGCATTAAAATAGCCAGTGTAAATATAATCTGTAGTCTCTAAGTGAAGGAGAACTTGAAAATGTATAAAAAGAACTCAAATCAAGCTTCTAGAAATGAAGAATATAATGTCTGAGATGAAAAGTGCACTGGAGGGGCTGAAGAGATAGGTCAGTGGTTAAGATCATATAGTATTCTTCCACAGAACCAAAGTTTGGTTCCTAGCACCTACCTTGGGCAGCTCACAACTGCCTGTAACTCGAGGATGAGAGAGTCTGACACCTCTGGTCTCTAAGGACACCTGTGCTCATGTATACATACCCAGTCATAGACATACACATATACACAGAATTAAAACTAAAATAAATTTAAAAAGAAAAAAACATACTAGGTGGAACTAACAGATTAGTCATCAAGAAAGAAAAAATAAAGACTGTAAGAGATTCATTAAAATAAAAGACAGAAAAAAAGAACAGCATTAGTGAGCGACAAGACATACATGTTTTTCAATAAAATTTTATCTATTTTATTTTATCTTTTGAGACAGGGTATTACTATGTAGCCCTGGCTGGCCTAGAACTCATTATTAGACCAGGCTGGCCTTGAACTCACAGAAATCCACCTGCCTCTGTCTCCTGACTGCTGAGATTGAGTAACATAGTGTCTTTAGCTCTTATCACCTTTTAAAAATAACTTTTTCCACCCACAGGCATTTGGATAATAACACTGAGCCAGGGCTTACATTGGGAGGCTATTTCTGCCCACAGTGTCGAGCCAAGTACTGTGAGCTTCCTGTTGAATGTAAAATATGTGGTAAGAGCCCTATTTTTCCTTACTAAGTAAATTAGCATTAAATAAATTCATAATTATATAGCTGCCGAAATAAACATAAATGTTGAGTCTTGCTTATTATGTATTTAATTTGTACAAAGAAAACTAGATCGCTTTTTTTCATTCAAGCCTAAGTAATTCATTTCTAAGAATAAACATAGTATTACAGAAATTTCCTGATTTTCTTTCTGATAAATGTTTTCTTTGAAAGCGCTATGAAAATTTTAATAGGCATTTTTCGGCTCTTTGGGTCATATATTTAGTGACAGATCAAATTCTATCCTGAAATCTCTTTTTATGACTACAGCTAAAAGGTACTTAGGGTCCTAAGAATCCTTGAGTGCTGGATACGTAGTATAGTGGCAGCTTTTCTGGTGTGTGTGAGGCCCTAGATTTGGTCCCCGTCACTAGAAAAATACAAATGAAAACATTTGAAAATAATTTTCCTAAGTATATCATTTGACTTCTAAGCCTTTGTCTTTATTATGTTAGACTTATTAATGTTTCTGTATTTATCCATTAGGTCTTACTTTGGTGTCTGCACCTCATTTGGCAAGATCTTACCATCATTTATTTCCTTTGGATGCTTTTCAAGAAATTCCCCTAGGAGAATATAAAGGAGAAAGGTATATGAATTTTGATTAATTTATATGTCACAATGGTAAACTAATGACTGAAACAATTAACACCTTAAGGTCATACTAATTTGTAAAATTTCTAATATAGAAAATGAGATGTAGAATAATATTCTAATAGTCTAGCAATCTGTTTATTTTCCTAAACTCTCACACGTTTGTGTGTGTGTGTGTGTGTGTGTATATAGTTAAGAGTAATATATAAAAGAATAATAGTAATAAAGAGTAAGTTAAGAGTAATAATATATTGGTTTGGTGGGGAATGGAAGCTAGGCAACTGATCAGTAGCTTCTCTGCCCCTCTGAAGAGCCCCCAGTTGGAAGGCCCTACAGGTGGTCTGCTACACCTAGGGCTACAGGCCTACCTGGAGACCTAAAGCAACCCAGGGACAAAAGAGGCAGACTACAGACAGAATCACCCAGACCAACAAACACCAGGGATATCCAGATGGCGAGAGGCAAGCGCAAGACCATAAGCAACAGAAGCCAGTATACATGGGCATCATCAGAACCCAGTTCTCCCACCACAGCAAACCCCGAATATACCAACACACCTGAAAATCAGGAATCTGTCCTAAAATCCTATCTCATGAAGATAATAGAGTCCTTTAAGGAGAATATCAATAAACTCGCTAAAAGAAATACAGGAAAATACAGGTAAACAGATGAAGGAATTGAATAAAGCAATCCAAGACCTAAAAGTAGAAGTAGAAACAATAAGGAAAACACAAATGGAGACAAATCTGAGGATGGAAAACCTAGGAAAGAGGTCAGGAACTACAAATGTAAGTATCACCAACAGAATACAAGAGATAGAAGAGAATCTCAGATATAGAAGATACCATAGAAGAGATTGACACAACTGTCAAAGAAAATTCAAAACATAAAAAACCCCCAACCCAAAGCATCCAGGAAATTCAGGACACAATGAAAAGACCAAAGCTAAGAATAATCGGAATAGAGGTGAACGAAGATTCTCAGCTCAAAGGACCTGAAAATGTCTTCAACAAAATCATAGACGAGAACTTCCCCAACCTAAAGAAAGAGATGGCCATAAAAGTATAAGAAGCCTATAGAACACAAAATAAATGGGACCAGAAAAGAAAATCCTCTCGTCACATAATAATCAAAACACAGAATAAAGAAAGAATATTAAAAGCTGCAAGGGAAAAGGGCTAAGTAACATATAAAGGTAGACCTATCAGAATTACACCAGGCTCTCACAGAGGCTATGAAAGCCAAAAAAGCCTGGTCAGAGGTCATGCAGACTCTTAAGAGAACACAAATACCAACTCAGGCTACTATACCCAGCAAAACTATCAACATAGATGGAGAAACCAAAATATTCCAGGACAAAACCAAATTCAAACAGTATCTATCTACCAGTCCAGCTCTACAGAGGATCCTAGAAGGAAAACTCCAACACAAGGAAGGTACCTGCACCAAAGAAAGGGTAAGATATTAAGCATCTCACAACAAAGCCAAAAGGAGAGAACCACAAGCACATAAAGCCACCTACAAAAACAAACATACCAGGAACCAACAGTCATCTTTCTTTAATATCTCAGGACAACCAGGGCTTTACAGAGAAACCCTGTCTCGAAAAAACAAAAACAAAAAAAATCTCAATGGACTCAACTCACCTATAAAAAAGACATAAGCTAACAGACTGGATATACAAACAATATCCAGCATTTTGCTGCATATAAGAAACATACCTCAATAACAAAGACAGGCACTGTCCCAGAGTAAAAGGATGGAGAAAGGTCTTCCAAGCAATGGTCCCAGGAAACAAGCTGGAGTTGCCATCCTAATATCCAATAAAATAGACGTTCAACCAAAAGTTATCAAGTGTGATGAGGAAGGACACTTCATATTCATCAAGGGAAAAATCCACCAAGAGAAAGTCTCAATTCTGAACATCTATGCCCCAAATGCAAGAGCCCTCACATTCATAAAAGAAACTTTACTAAAGCTCAAAACACACATTGAACCCCACAAAATTATAGTGGGAGACTTCAACACCCTACTCTCACCAATGGACAGGTCATTGAAACAGAAACTAAACAAAGCACAGTGAAACTGATAGAGGTTATGAACCAAATGGATTTAAAACATATCTACAGAACATTTTACCATAAAACAGAAGAATATACCTTCTCAGCAGCACTTCATGGCACCTTCTCCAAAATTGACCATATAATTGGTCACAAAACAACCCTTAACGGATACAAGAAGATTGAAATAATCCCATGCATCTTATCAGATCACCATGGCCTAAAGCTGGTCTTCAATAACAACAAAAACAATAGAAAGCCTACATACACATAGAAACTGAAGAACTCTCTACTCAATAATAACTTGGTCAGGGAAGAAATAAAGAAATTAAAGACTTCCTGGAAATTAATTAAAATGTTGACACATCATATCCAAACTTAAGGGACACAATGAAAGCAGTGCTCAGGAAAATTCAATGCACTAAGTGCCCTGGTAAAGAAACTGGAGAGATCTCACACTAAGGATACTTACTATGCAAGCATGAAGACTTGAGTTTGGATACCCAGCACCCACATAAATATGTTGGGCGTGGCATCACGTTCTTGTAATTTCAGCACTGTAAGGCAGAGACAGGAGAATTCCAGGATTTACTAGGCAGCTAGCCTAGCCATTCAGTGAGCTCCAGGTTCAGTGAAAGACCTTGTTTCTTAAAACAAGGTAAAAAATGATTGAGGAAGACACCCTATACCAACCTCTGGCCTATACATGTATGCATACACACTGCATATGCAGAAGAAATAATTTCAAATAAGCATGTCTAGATTAGTCTTGTTTTTCAAATTGCATCATATTTCATGGATTTCATTGTTGTGGCTTATATAACCAATTGCCTTGTATTAAATACTTAAGATTATCTTTGCTATTAACAAGTAATGCCCATGTCTATATCTCCTAATATTTGTACAAGAATATGCAAGACAAATTCTCAGGTAGAATTGTTGAGTCAAAAGTTATGAGTTTTGGTAGATGTTGTAAATTTGTCCTTTAAAGAGGCTTTATATATTATTTACCCATACTTCACCGATACTAGATAGTATGAACTTTTTTTGATAATTGGTTCAAACTGACAAGTCAAAACCAAAGTTGCATTGTTTCAGATTTCATGTAAGTGTGAACTTAATGAAAATCCTAGTGGATGGATTCGAAGATAGAGTTGAAGAAAGATGGCAGGATAAAGAAGTGTCAGTGAGGTCTAAGTAGTAGCGTTAAAGACGCAACAGTTGAATTTATCTAGAAGGCCCACTGTCAAAAGTGAAAAAGAAAAATACTTGGAGGATAGGAAATCGTTGAGCAGTTCAAGGAAGTGTTTTCCTTTTTAAAAAACATAATTCTCTACACAATTGTGAAAGTTCAAAATGTGCAGCAAAACACTACCACTATTAGCCACACCAGGTGCTAACCAGAGCTTTCATCCTCAAATTTTTGAGGGAAAAGTATAACTGACTTAAATGATATCCCCAAGTAAGCTGTCAGCTTTGTGTTTATAAAAACATAAAGATGTTTTCATACTTGTGAGATCTCAAAAAGACTCTTCTGGAGAAGGGCTGGCCTGGTACATAAAGGCAACTGCCACCAAGCCTGATGAGTTCAATCCCAAGGACCCACATGATAGGAGGGAATTGACTCCCCAAGTTGTTCAGTGTTCAGAACGTACACCAAGTGCTCACGCATACACACACAGATAAATAAATAAAATGGTATAAAAATTGCTTAGCAAAAAAATACTTTAGGGGAAGTTCTAGAGGAAGTAGGATGGAGGAGAAGGACATAGGATCTGAGGATCTGCCTCTAACTGTGAACAAGCCAAAGGAAGCGTTAGGACAGTGGTGAGAGGAGATGAGGATGGTGCCTGATTCAGGGAGAAAAGTCAATTTTGTTTTGGAAAGTTAGAATTCTCCAAGAAAGATGTCTAGAGGGATGAAAGTCTAGAGGAGATGAGAACAATACATCTCCTGAGAGTTAAATGTATTCAGAGGCTGTCTGGGCTATTCAGGGAAAGATAATCAGAGCTAAATTGTGCCAGCTATGTAGGAAAGTAAGCTTGGACTTAATTATCAGCAAAGTAAAATTAGGGGCTGAGGAGATGGGCCCAGTTGTTCAGGTGTTCAATATTGATGTGTAAATAGTAGGTCTGGAGTTTAGATCCCCAGCACTCAGGTAAAAAGCTGGGCCTATCGGTGTGTACCTATAATCTTAGCACTGGGGGTGGGAATACTGGGGCTTGTTGGCCAACTCGTATAGCCAATCAATGAGCTCCAGGGTCAATAAGAGACATTATCTTAAAAATAACTTTGAATTGGGTAAAACAAAACAAATAAGATGGAGAGTGACAAAAAGGCACCGGGGTTATGACCTGTGGCCTCCACATGCACCTGCCCATGCACCTGCACATATCCACATGTACCTGCACATATCCACATGCACCTGCACATGCACCGTCACATGTCCACATGTACCTGCACATATCCACATGTACCTGCACATGCACCTGCACATATCCACATGTACCTGCACATGCACCTGCACATATCCACATGTACCTGCACATGCAC
>JADRCH010000005.1:17566893-17577924 GCA_019843965.1 Rhynchomys soricoides | reverse complement strand
CACCGTAACATGCACCTGCACATATCCACATGTACCTGCACATGCACTGTCACATATCCACATGCACCGTAACATGCACCTGCACATATACACATGTACCTGCACATGCACCTGCACATATCCACATGCATCTGCACCTGCACCTGCACATATCCACATGTACCTGCACATATCCACATGCACCTGCACATGCACCATCACATATCCGTCCCACACACATGAACATACACACATACACAAAGAGGAAAAGTTATAGTTTATTACTTGTCAGAGCTGAAATATTTATATGTGGAATAAACTAAATAGTCAATGTTGTGGTGTACAAGTTGATGATTTAATTATATAGAAATACCAAAGTTGGATAATAGCGCCACATGGCAGGCGGCTCTCTATGAGTTCAAATCCACCTTGGTCTATTGAGCAAGTCCCAGGATAGCCAAGGCTATACAGAGAAACCCTGTCTCAAAAAACAAAACACAAAAAAAGGAAAAAAAGAAAAGAAAATAATGATGTTAGTTATATACATATATACATTATTGGATCAAGAGAGTTAAAAGAGAATTGAATTCTTGCATAGTTGAAGGTTCATAGCTAGTACTTATAAATAAAACTGCACACTTACAAGTGTGTCAGCTAAATTTTTTAAAACAATTTTGTTATTTCCACTTATGCGTGTGTGGTGACATATGAATATGAGTACAGGAGAGGCTAGAGGCATTGGAACTCCTTGGAGCTGGAGGTTGTGAGCCATCTGGTGTGAGTCCTGGGAACTTAAAAGCATGTGCTTTTAAGTCTTAGTCTACTACTAAGGTATATACCAGCCCCAGTCAAGAATTCTAATTCTTTAAACAAGTCTTGAAAAACAAAGCCACAGGCGTCCCTTATATGTAACAAATTCCTTGGTATACTCATCTAGGATACATACCGTATTTGGGATAACTGAAAAGTAGTTTTCAGATCATTTTCTGTCGGCATCAAATTCTCATAGAGTTCCAGTTCAGAAAGCATGTGTATAATGAAAATAAGAACTAAATTTTGGGCTATGTGATGACTGGGACATATTGTATGTATATTTTTCTTCTTGTTCTTAGGAATTATAAACAGGGTTATTGTGTACACTGCAAAGGAGAACAGACTGGGCAGTAACAAGAGTACTGTAACTCATACTGAAAGATTAAAAAACTATTTACCTAAAACACTCCCTATAAGTCACTTGTAAATACAGTTATTTATTAAATTATTTCAATGACTGAAAACTAGAAAAATGATTCTCAAACTTTCTTTTTCAGGTTTTGTTATGGATGTCAGGGGCAATTGAAAGACCAACATGTAAGTTTATCAACATTAAGTAATATACAAGAAATATTGAAACAATGACACCATAAAAAGTTATAAGTAGTTCGTTGAAGGCCAGACTTATATCTGCTTGTTCACTATAAAGACAATAAGAGGTAAAATGGGAACAAAATAATTTAAATAGTCATCCTCATTCTTATTTTACTATAGAGAGATTTTAAATACTTTTCAGTTTTTCAAGCAAAATTGCATTTAGAAATATTAAAAATATAGCTTTAGAGTCTATTATAACTTATTTTGAAATTAGCATTATAGTTTCATAAATAAAAAATTGTGCCAATAATAAAATACTTTAAACTTTTTTTGAAGACAGAGCCAGGTGTAGAAGCTTGCATCTATAATCACAGCTACTGGGATGGTAGGCAAAGAAAACGTGAGCCTAGGATTTCAAGGCCATCCTTGGCAGCATAGTGAGCTCTCATCTTAAGACAAGAGTTTAGAGCTGGGCATGGGCTCAGTGCTGAGATCATAGGCTTGGACTACCGTACCCTGCTTGTTCTCACAAATGAAGCAGTTTTATTAAGGTAGGTATAGTAGCAGGTGTGCAGTGTCCTGGCTGTTCAAGAGACTGAGGGCAGGTGGATCTTAAGTTCAGGACTAGTCTGGACAATGTAGTCCTATCTCTCAAAACAAACAAACACATAATAAAGTCAATAGAGAAAAAATATTTTTCTTTTCATTAAATTTTGTATGCCTTGGCACTGGTGGGGTATCTCACCTACCTAACATATATGAAGCCCTGGGTTTGAGTCCCTGTGCTAAAAAAAAAAAACCTTTTTACATTTTTCTTTGTCATTAGTAGCTTCAGCCTCACCAAAACCACTTTAGAAAATCATTTAGCAGTATTAAAATTTATTATTAGTATATTTGATTGTATATGTGTATGTCAGACTGCAAGCCCGTGGATACCACAGTGCATGTTTGCAGTCAGAGGTCATTGTTTAGAAGCTAGTTTTCTACTTCAACTTCTACAAGAGTTCTGGGGATAAAACTTGATGTTTGCATGGTAAAGTGCTTCATCCTCTGAGCTCTCTTCATCCAGCCAGCCAGCCAGCCAGCCAGCCAGCCAGCCAGCCAGCCTTAAATACACAGCAAAACTTGCTCTGTCTGTATGTGTTTTCAGGTCTGACCATTGATATTGGATAACCTGTTGGGAAGACTATTTCTCTCACTCAGCGTCCCATAGTTGCTTGTGGTTCTCTGTATGGCTGAGGCCTCATGGGCTTCCCCATATCCATGATAGCATGTCTGTTGTCCTTGTTTAGCTCATGCTTAGGCAGTCACAAAATCAGACTTGATGGGTGTCTCTAACATTTCTAGGAGAACAATCTAAAAACATACTCCCTATTTCTCTGGTTTTTACAGTCTTTCTGTCCTCTCTATTGCAACGATCCCTGAGCCTCAGGTGCAGGAGTTGTACTGTAGATGTGTCAGTTGGGGCCAGGATCCACAACTCTGCATTTTGATTGGTTGTGGTTTTCTGTAATGGTCTCCATCTTTTGCAAAGAGAAGTTTCCTTGATAAGGGGTGAGGACTATACTTTTCTGTGAGTATAAAGGCCAATATTTAGAATGAAGTTAGTGTTTTCTCTGGTTTAGTGAAGTGGTGGAGATAGTTTCTTCTCCAAGACTTTACAAGCTTTATTAAACAAGTTGCTAGGTTTCTTGTATTTTGATTTCCTTCCTGTTGACTGGTCCAATTAGAGAGCTGTTGATTACCACTAAAGTACGCGTGCCAAAACTACACCCTTAGGGTGTCCTGCCTTGCTGGTCATTGTTGTGGTGTTATAGCTGGGTAGGACTGTAGGTTGCTTCCCTCCTTGGAAGCATGAAAGGATCCTTCTGGTACCATCAAAGCTAGTCTTCAAGGAGGAAGCTTTCAGGTAGTTTCCTGAGTACTAGCTTTCATGTTACCACCAGGCTCCATTTGTCAGTTTTAAAGAATACATTTTTACACATTCAAAATGTAGTCATTTTTTAATCTGTATGTTATTGCTCTAGAATATTAGCCCAAAGCACAAGGACCCATATATGTAGTGCTGATTAAATAATGTATTTTTTTAATTCTTCTGTCCCTTATGTGTGTCACTGATACACTGTCGTATTTGGTTTTTGCCTCCCCCTCCCCCCCATAGTCTTGTAGCTCAGGCTGGTCTGGAACTTGATATGTGGCCTAGGATGACTTTGAATTTATGATCCTCCTGCCTCCACTTCCCAAGTGCTAGAATTATTGGTGTGTCTTACCCTCCCAGCTCTGTTTGTCATATACTGTATACATATGAAAGGTCATTGTCTAAGAGCTATTCCTTAAGCTTAAGAGGGAAAAAATGGGTGAGGTTTGAGGAAGTTGTGTTAGATTTAATACATTGGGGTTAATATGGTGTGAGGAGGGTAGGGAAACATTGGAGAATACAGAGGCCAAGGCAATTGGATTGACTTCTGGCTGTGCTGCTCTTAAAGTTTGGTTATTTGCTTGTCTCCTTTCCATTGCAGGTCTATGTTTGCACAGTGTGCCAAAATGTTTTCTGTGTGGACTGCGATGTCTTTGTTCATGACTCTCTCCACTGTTGTCCTGGCTGTATTCATAAGATCCCAACTCCTTCAGGTATTTGATTCCAACATGAAGAACACACACATTGAGTGGGTTTAAAAACAAAACAAAAGTTGTAACTGTAAATAAAATGATTCTTTGAATAAACTGATTCTCTAATTAAAACATGAAAGCACTTTGAAAGAAGATCTGATTTATGAAACTTTTAACTATGAAAATAGAGTATTTTATTTGGATTCTATCACTGATAATGCATAAAAATATAATTTTGTTTTCTATTATTTTGAGTCATTTTTATTCTAACTCATATATATATATATATATTACTTATAATTACTAAGTTGTTATCATAATCTCAATTAGTTCATTTTAGATTTTTATTTACCTGCATGTTTGAGTGTGTGTATCAGTTTATGTGTACCCTAAGTGTAGGTGCCCACAGCGGTTAGAAGAAGGTATCAGAGTTCCTAGAAGTGGGTTACTGCCCAGTGTGAGTTCTGGGAGCAGCAAATGCTCTTGATCACTGAGATATTTCTCCAGCTCCAAATATGCTCTTTTTTAAAAAAAAAAACAAACTCAAAACTGTATATTAAGATACAAAAAAAGGACTTTATTTTGGGAAATCAGTTTCTAATTACGGCAAGTTTTACTTTCAGAAATAAATCCGGAGAACAACACATTCCAATTGACCCTTACATTACCTGGTATGCTGAGCAAGGAATGTTCTTATTCTTTGTAGGAGTTCCTTCTTTACACTGTCAGGTGCCAGGGCTCTCTGCCCTTTGGAGTGGTTCCAGCCACCAAGTCATCAGCAGTAACGTGTCACAGTCCTTTTCCTTAGTTACCTCTTCACAGTGTGCCTTCAGCTGACCCTTCCAGCCACGCTCAGCTAACTTAGATCTTAGCAACTCTCTCCAGTTTCTATGAACTTTTAGATAGTTGCTGCTCTCATCTGCATATATTTGTTATCTTGCTAACCACCATCATTGTGGGTGAGGGCCAGACCTTCCCAGTGACTAAATGACCTTTGCATTGACTACTGTTACCTACCACACTCTTCCCAAAAAATGCTCTTTAAAAACAAACAAACAAACAGACAAACACATGTATGCACATGCACGTGCTCGCTTGCACAGGAGAGAGAGAGAGAGAGAGAATGAGTGAGTTAAGTGACCAGAGTCCAATCTACTGGAGCGAGAGAGAGAGAATGAGTGAGTTAAGTGACCAGAGTCCAATCTACTGGATATTTCTCTCAGGATTCGTGTTCACTGAATCTAGACTCAGTGGTTCTTTTCTTTAATTAAAAACAATTTTTTTTATTATAAAAAAACACTGCAAATAAATACCCCCTCCCCAATACTCAAATACTCAGACCCAAAGACTGTACAACTCAGTGAACTTCTTTACAATTTGAATAGCTAGTTAGAACAGAAGCTATAGAGCCTCACACTGGATTTTATATTTAACGATTGAATGTATTTTTATGCATGTATACAGTATCCAAACTAAAACAAACCCTGACAGAGTTGGAACTAGAGAGACAGCTTTCTATCCTTTCATGGTTTGAATTTATTTCCTGCTTGCAGTCCTTCCACACCCTCTAAGAACTGCACTTTTTAGGCTTTCTTCTCCCTTTCCTGTATGTGTTTATACGTACACATATATTATTGGCTGTATTCTGCATATGAAGAGCAAGCACCTTTTTCTGAGGTTGAGTGGCCTCACTTAATATTATTTATTCTAAGTCCATCCGTTTTTCTGCAAATGTTGGAAGAATCACTTTGTTTTTTTTTTTTTTTGATTTTGTCTGTCCTGGAACTCATGTAGACTAGGCTGGCCTCGAATTTAAAGATTGGCTTGCTTCTGCCTCCTGAGTGCTGGGATTAAAGGCGTGCACCACCACTGCCTGACATAATCACATTTTTCTGTAGAGCTAAATAGTAGTCCATGGGCAGTGGCGTTGATTCTAATTCTTTGCTATAGGGAGTAAAGCAGTAGTAAACATGGGAAATGTCTCTCTGGTAAGGTCCGAAGTTCTCTAGGTAGATGTGAGGAATAAAATAATGGAATCATACAGTAGTTCTATTTTTAATTCTTCTTTTTCTAGTCAGGGCTTCTCTGGCCCTTTTGGAACTTGTTTAGCTTTGTAGACCAGGCTGGCATTGAACTCACAGAGATCTGCCTACCTCTGCCTCCTGAGTGCTAGGGTTAAAGGCATGCGCCACCATGCCAGGCTTCTATTTTTAACTTCTTTGAGGACTACCCAAACTCATTTCCACAGTGGTTGTGTTAATTTGCACCCTTACCCATAGTGAATGAGGGTTTCTTTCTCTCTATGTAACTTCAGCATTTATTAGATTTATTGATGGTAGTCCTCCTGGGGTTAGATGGTATCTCAGCATTTGCCTGATGGCTAAGGATGTTGAACACTTTTTAATAAAAATATTTATGGCTGTGGTGGGAGAAGACTGCCCAGACATGGGTGTAAACGTTTTTATTATCAGGCTGGGTACAAATGGGTGCTCAGGATCCCAGTGTAGCACTGAGCCTTTTTCAGGATGATCTTTTAAGCACAAAAACCATGTTGTGGATTGACATACTTCAGTTAACAAGAACCAGAAGCAGAACTGAAGAAACTAAATAATGTATTCTGAGACTTTCCCAGACTATAGAGAATTCGATGGATGAGGTCTTTTAGTTTTGGCAGACGGTGCTGTCCACATGCTGAGTTTATGACCCGAATGGCACTTCCATCATGGAGTCAGTTGTGCTGAGGTCTCAGGGCCTACTAAGGTCTGGGCCTTTGTTACAATGGCTGCTTGTTTTCATTTTTGTTTTTGTATTTTAAACTGCCCTTTCAGTTTATCTGCCAGTTTGTTGACTGGCAGTTTTTATTTCCTTGGTATTTTCTGCAATTCTTTGTAAGCTCCAGAAATTTGCCCCTTGTATGAAGTGTAGTTGGTAGTTTCTTCCATTCTGTGGACTGTCATTTTTCTGTACTGATTGTTTCCTTTGCTGAACAGTGGTTCTTTGTGTGGAACCAATTTCTGTTATAGGTAACCTGGTAACTGCTATCTTTTTTCCTTAGCAACAGAGGTATTGGTAACTTAAAAGATATGTGTCTAGTGCAGTCTGAATTATCTCCTACTCCAACCATGCTTAGAAGAAAGACCTTGAATGTCTCCTCTTGAAAAGTCACCAAAGCCTCTGTGGTGTCACACACCTTTAATCCCAACACTTGGGAGGCAGAGGCAAGTGGATCTCTGTGAGTTCAAGGACAGCCTGGTCTACAGAGTGAGTTCCTGGTCAGTTAAGGCTATACAGAGAAACATCTCAAAAAACCAAACCCAACCAAACCAACCAACCAACCAACCAAAAAGAGGAAGAAGAAAGAAAAGTCACCAGAATGTATTAGAGACTGTGGTAGCTAGTTTTTTATTTTTCTTTTTTCTTTCTTTTTTCTTTTTAAATTTCCGACCTGTTTCTCCTCCCTTCTCTCCTCCCAGCCCCTCCTCCACATTCCCTCTGCGCTGCACCCCTTCCCCCCCACCCCCCAATCCACACCTACTCCATTTATATTCAGAGCAGGGCAGGACTCCCTTGCTTATCAACCAAACGTGGCATTTCCGGTTGCCCTAAGACTAGACACCTCCAATTGTCACCTTGTTGTAATCTAGAATCACCCCAGGAAAGAGCCTCTGTTGAGGAGTTATCTAGATTTGGTTGCCCTGTGGTCACCTATATGAGGGGAGTTATCGTGTTAATTGATGCAGGAAGACTCAGCCCATTGTTGGAACTATTCTGAATTAGATCAGCTAGCTGACAGCACAAGTACATTTATTTCTCTCTGCGCCTGACCATGGGTGTGGTGTAACCCACTGTCTCAAGCTTGCTGTCTGGAGACTTCCTTGCTGAAAGGACTGGAATTTTAGCCAAATTCTTCCCCCTTTGTTTTGCTTTCTGTTGGAACAATCTTATCACCTCAATAGAAATGAAATCAGAACAAAGACTTAATTAAATTCATTGTCTGATAGAAGGGATAGTCCCAGTTTTGGATTTCATTTCCATGTTTGATAAAGTTAAGATGAATATTGTCATGTTTCAAAAGGAATTTACTTTTTCATAATCATTGAGAAAAATATTAGTCTTGTTTAAAGGGAAGCAGGGTGTGTTTCTTAGCATAAGAGCACATGTTTAGTGTGTGTAAGTGCCTAGTGTCCATCCCTAGCACTGGGAGAGAGACAGAGAGAGAGAATGGCAGTTAAAACCTGGGTCTTTAATTTCCTATTTCCTTCTTGTAACTTCATAATATATTAATTTGATGTACTCTCACTTAATATGTATTTTCTTGGGGAAGGGGTCAAGTATTAGGAACCAGAGCCTTATTCATGTCAAATGTGAACATTTTCACTTCCTTTTCCCTGGTGCTGTAGTTTAAACATGACCTCCTGCCTGCTAGACAAGTTCTTTATCCTGAGTTAGCCCTAAGTCCTTCATATTCTTGTCATTCCGTCTGGCAATTTTTATCTTTTAATTGAAGCACTTAGTCCATTTACACTTAGTATGTAAATTAAATACATACTAATACATAAATGTACATACATACATAAATGTATAAATAAATACAAAAATGTATGGTAGTACAGTAAATATACTTAGTACTCTTATATTCAAGTGTATGTGTAACCACTGATACTTTAGGTAGTCAAAATATACATCATTGCGGTATTGGTTCAAACCATTGCATCTTCTGAATTGTATTTTTTTTTAAAGATTTATTAATTTATTTTATATATCTGAGTACACTATTACTCTTTTCAGACACACCAGAAGAGGGCATCAGATCCCATTACAGATGGTTATGAGCCACCATGTGGTTGCTGGGAATTGAACTCAGGACCTCTGGAAGAGTAGTCAGTGCTCTTAACCGCTAAGCCATTTCTCCAGCCCCTGAATTGTATTTTTAAACTTTCTAAATTTTTCCTGACTAGTTAGAAACTTGTATGTTGTTTTTATTCTTTTAGTGAAATTCCTTAACTTGAGTTCCCTAGAAAATAACATAAGGAAAAGATAAAGCATTGTTACTTCATTTGAGAGGTGCCAATCTGGTTAGGAAGAACAGGAAAAATGCTGGGGGAAATACTGTGTGGTACAGTGTGTTAGCATGGTAGCCAGGCTTCACCACAAGATTTGAGTAGACGCAGGCACCTCCAAGTAAATGTTCCTTCTTGGAGTGTGCAGTTATAAAGAGGGCCACAAAGAAACACCCCTGAGCAGCCCATAGAAGGGAGAGAAAAAGTACTTATCTGTCTGTCTGGTCAGTCTGTCTATCGTGTGTGGAGGTGGAGGTGGTGCATTCTTGCCTTCCCTTGCATGTTGGAGGTCAGAAAACAACTTACAGCTAACAGTTCTCAGCCTCCACCATGTAGGTCCAGGGATGGAACTCAGGTTGTCAGGTTTGGCAGCAAGCTGCTTTACCTGCCGAGCCATCTTGCTGGTGTGAGCCACCACACCTAGTTTACGTGATGCTGGGAACGAAATCCAAGGGTGTATACTTGTGAGGTAAGCACTCTCGCATCTGAACTACATGCCTGGTTCTCATTTTAATAGCGTGGCACTGTATACAGCTCTGAAAGGTGCAGTGACAACTCAGGACAGGTAGGCTTGGTGACTTTAGTTTGGACTTCTGCCAGCCATGGAAGCTGAGCAAGGGCAGCCATGCTGGAGTAGAAGGTAAGCATCAACTCTGAAAAGAAAGGATTGAAGGGAATCTGAGAAGGCATAGGAGTTTGCCTTCTTATCATCATAAAGTACAACAACCTAAAGTTAACATGTCCCTTATTTCCCTTACAGACAATAAAAAGGATCAAAATAACCTTAATTCATTTGACTCCTTCCTCAAATATAATTGTTATACATTTCATTTTTTTTCTGTTTCACAAGACATTAATATGCTTTAATCAGGTACCGTTTATTAAGATGTAATATATTTATCACTTTCTTGGCTCTTCATTCCTTCTTTCAGGTCCATTTAAGATTACTTTTTTTTTACTTTAATCATAGTAACATTCAAAATGTAATATATACTATATATTTGAGTGAGTAAAAATAATATAATCAAAAGAATTACTGTGAACTAGTAGAAATCATTAAGTCCAAATATAAGATCAACTGAATTTATAAATCTTAAAGTAGATTGATCAATAAAAAAGAATACCAAATTACTAACATCCAAAATAAGATGAAGGCTGATGAAATGGCTCAGAGACAAGTGCTACTAGGCCCAGTGACCTGAGTTCAGTTTCTGGGGCTCACAAGGTAGGAGGGCAGTGATTGCTGCAAGTTGTCCTCTGTCATCCACACATGTGCTGTGGGGAAAAGATGAGTATGATCTAGGTAAGATGGTGAACTTCTACAATTACAGCACTTGGGAAGCTGAGACAAGAGGGTTACTTCAAATTCAAGGTAAGACCTTGTGTCAAAAAAACAAAACAGCCAGGCAGTGGTGGTGCACGCCTTTAATCCCAGCACTTGGGAGGCAGAGGCAGGCGGGTTTCTGAGTTCGAGGCCAGCCTGGTCTACAGAGTGAGTTCCAGGACAGCCAGGGCTACATAGAGAAACCCTGTTTTGGAAAACAAAAACAAAAACAAAAAAACAAAACAAAACAGGAAATGAGAGATACAATTCTAAAATGTCAGAATTTACATATTCATTCCCCAAAGAAATATTCATCTCCTAAAACAGTATAGTGATACATGCCTTTAATCCTAGCACTTGGGAGCAGAGGCAGGCCTGGTCTATGTAGTTCCAGCACAGCCAGGGCTATGTAGAGAGACTGTCTCAAAAAAAGAAAACAAAAAAGCATCTCCTCACTTTACCAGCGCTCAGGCTCTGTTGTCATCCTTTTTGGTTGTGTAAGTTGTCTCACCTCAGCATCCCTTTCCCTTTATTTTAAAGACACAGAATGGGCAGGGTATAGTGGCTCACTCCTTTAATCCCAACAGTGGGGAGGCAGAGGCAGAGACAGTTGGATCTCTTAGTTTGAGGCTAGCCTGGTCTATATAGCAAGCCTCAAGACAACTAGAACTACTACATACAAGATCTGTTTCAAGAAAGGAAAAATAA
>JADRCH010000005.1:17520361-17566883 GCA_019843965.1 Rhynchomys soricoides | reverse complement strand
ATAGTACAAATTAGACTCGATGAATTATTTAAAAACAAAAGCAGGACAGAAAGGTGAGGGTTAAGGAGGTAAGGATGGGTCTGGGAGAAGTATGTGGTGAATATGCCCAAATTGCATTGTATGAAAGTTTCAAAGAATAATTTTTCTTCAGAGACAAAAACATTTGTTGGGACAAAAATCAGCAGAGCTTCAGCTATTCACTAAAAAGAACAGTAAGCATTCTGCAAGAGTGTGACACAACTCAACTTCCTCCTTATTATACCATAATAATGCTCAGGCCCATCTCTGTAATGGTTAGAAAATTCATACCACGAAGCAGCTTCCTGAATGTGGAGAAAGAAGGGCACTACCAGGCGTTTGGGAAATATGTTAGTGGAATCTCCGGGCCTTCAGTAAGTTACAGAGTTTAGGAGAAGACAGGAAGTTTGGGTTCCTAGGCCTATATGAGGAAACAAAGGGGCACAGGGCTAGTTAGCCTTCTGGGTGCTTTAACAGTTCTTGTGGGTTCAGATCTGCAAGGACAGAGGACTCATTTGTTTAACTCTTCTCTGGGGAGGGGCTGTTACAAAATGGACTATGGACTGTGTTTACCTGTGTGAATTGCTGCTTGAGTCATACCTCACAGCAGGATCTTAGAAACAATGTGCTTCATTTGTCATCTATTAATTGACTCAACAGACCTTATATTACACATCAAGAGTTGAAGCATTAGGGGATATACATAATGAAAAGAAGACAGTATTAAGTGCCAGTGGGAGACCCATAAAGGAGTTCATGTGAAAGTGCTAACAGTATGCCAAGTGTTAATGGGAATGGCAGGGAAGAGCTGTGCTGGGTCTGGCCCAGGTTAATGCAGTGGTAAATTCTTGAAGGTATTGGTCACATCTAAAGGAGACTGTTTCCGAGAAGCTGAGCATGATAGGAGGGAGGCTGAGGGAGGCTGTCATTTTTGCTTCACGCCTGCTTGTGTCTTTTTGAATTTTATTCATTGGCATTTTATCAAAAATTAGAATAAACTGTTTTAAATGAGAAAAACTATGGGTTGGCTCCAGGCTGTTCCTTTCCACAACCCCCTGCCCTATTCTGGGAATGTAGTTTCTCTGTTGCTATACATTTTAAAAACTGATTTTTCTGACTTATGAGTTGGGCTCTCCATATATTGCCCAAATTGCTCTCAAACTCCTGGATACAAGTAATCTCCTTGCTGAGTAGCTGGGATTATACGTATTTACCATTAGCTTGATTTCAATACCTGGTAATTTTTAATTTTTCTTTCTTTATGCGTGCGCACGTTTTGTGTGTGTGTGTGTGTATGTGTCTGTGTAGGCCAGAAGACAACCTTAGGTGTCATCCCCCAATAATTCTTTGGAAGGTATCTTTGAGACAGGGTCTTTATTGGCTTGGAAATCATTAATGTGGTTAGAATGGCTGACCCGTGCTCCTAGTAATCCTCTCCTTCCCCAAACTAAGGTTTTGGCTGTATGCACTACACCCAGTGTTTTTATGTGGGTCTTAGGACATGAACTCAGGTCCTTGTGTACACACACACACGATGTTAAAATGAAGTCACACTAAAAGTGTAAATATCTGACAAAGTACTGACATATTTAAAATGTAGGAAAATTATTGTAACTTAATAACAAAAAGGTAAACAAATTTTAAAGTGAGTAAGATGGGTTTGGTAGTCCTGGATGTGGCACATTACTGGTAAAAGGATGGCTGTGCAGGTGTGTTAGCTGCAGCAATGAAGGTATCCCCTTCAATGATGCAGAAGCTCTTACCCCTTCTCTGCTTCCCTTTTAGTGCAGTACGATTGATCAGCTAACTGAAAACAAATTGCTGAATTAAAGAAGTTTTCTCCTTATTGGATGAAGATGGAGATGGCTATGGGAACATGACAGTAAAGAAACATGGCCCTCCCATATGACATCCCAGAATTTTTACTCTGATGGGAAAAAAAGATAGAAAAGACAATGACGATGACAATGATGATGAAGAAGAAGAGGAGGAAGAAGGAGGAGGAGGAGGAGGAGGAGGAGGAGGAGGAGGAGGAGGAGGAGGGGGAGGAAGAGAATGCTGTACCTCACATAGTCTCTGCTTCAGTTCTTGCCTCTAGGCACCTGCTTTGAGTTCTTGCCTTGGCACCCCTCAGTGATGGACTGTTAGTTGTGAGCCAAACAAACGAGGACAGTATGCATTTGAAAATGTTCCTTTTCATGTGTACACATCTTGCTTAAGAAAGTGGTGTCAAAACACATTATTTTAAAACTTGAGGCAAGACAAGGTCTCTGGTTCTAGGGATCATACAATTTAGGATGGAACTAGGGCCTTCGTGCCATTGGTTTATTTTAGGACTTAGCCTTTGACTTTAGTGATCCCAGAGTTTACCTTAGTCCCTAGTATGTGGCTTCAGTGGTCCCAGAGATCACCTTGCGACCTGGCCTTTCATCTGAGAGTTCACCTCAGGACTCAAGGTTTGTCTGCAGTGGTCTTAAGAGTCTATCTTGGAAAAGTACCTTCAGCTCCAGGGGTCCCAGATGTCAGTACAACAAAGGTTTGGATTTAGCAGTCCCTGAGTTTATCTTCAAGCCAGAAATCTGGCTATAGCAGCTCTAGAGTTCCCCATGGGATAGGACTTTTGGCTCTAAAGGTCCCAGCACTGACCATTGTGCAAAGGCTTTGGCTCTAAAGCTCTTAGAGATCGCTATAAGACTGAAGTTCTGACTCTTCTTCCCAGTCAGAATTTAGTGTGAAACTGGCCCTTTGACTCTAGAACTGAAGCAGATTCACAGAGTTCAGCATGCCACTGGGGTTTTTACTCCATGTGGCCACACTGTGATTGGTATGTGGTGGTCCTGTTGTTACCCTGTCATGTCTAGGTCACCTCAGTAAACCCACTTTGAGTCAACACCAAGCTTCACCAGTCTCCACAGCTGAGATTCATGAAGACTCAAAGAAAAAAGACAACCAGAGTTGGAAGTGACCTGAAAACTGTAAGAAATATCCAATCAACACATTCTCAGAACACAAAAAGAAAATTTAACAGTGGCAAAATGACCCATCATAACACTCATTCCAAATCTCCCAACTTCCTTATAATGGAAGCCAAAGTCAGTGAGATAGATGACATGTCTGAGAAAGAATTCAGTCTTAGGCTGGAGAGATGGCTCAGCAGTTAAGAGCTCTTCCAGAAGTTAATTCCCAGCGACCACATGGTGGCTCACAACCATCTGTAATGGAGTCCCATGCATTCTTTGAGTGTGTAAAGAGAGCTGCAGTGTACTCATATAAATAAAAAATAAATCTTAAAAAATAGAATTCAGTCTTTTTATAAGAATGACCATAAAGAAGCCTCAAGAAGAAGGATGAGTTAAGTACCTCTATCCAAAATTTACACAAGAGAGTCTCCAGAGAGAATGAAAATTTAATAAATTCGAGGAGAAAGTTCAATATATGAAGGGAAAACTCAGCAAGGGAATTGAAACATTAAAAACCAAATAGAGATACTGAAAGTGAAGGAAATGGTCAATTGAATAAAAACCACATTGGGAGTATTGCCAACAGATAAGACCATGCAGAAGAACAAACAAAAGGTGAGAATACAAAGAGGAGACAGCTATACAAACAGACATCTATAAGGAGAAACCACCAATTTGGAAAAATCCCTCGTCTCACTGTCTGAAGTGGTTCTACAAAACCGAAGAGGACTAGACTTGCTCTTCCTTCAACAAGGAGGACTCTGTGCAGCCCTCAAAGAAGAATGTTTTTATGCGGACTCTACTGGGGCTGTCAGGGACAGTATAGCTAGAGTTGGAGAAGGGCTAGAACTACGGAAGAAGCAGAGAGAGCAAGAAGAGGGTTGGCTTCAGAATTGGTTTTCTGCCTCTCCTTGGCTTACCACCCACCTTCCCTCTATTTTGGGACCCCTGGTTGGTTTCTTTCTTCTCCTAGCATTTGGCCCCTGGGCCTTTGCTAGGCTTACAGGTTTTATTAAACAACAGATTGACTCCCTGGCATCCAAACCTCTGCAAGTTCATTATCATAAACTTGATTTGGCTGATAGAGGCCTGGCTGAGCCCTACAATGAAGTGTCTCTTTTGGGAGCTGCATAAAACTCAGATTTATGCTCCCCTGCCATGGTGTGGCAAGGGGTGTGAGACTAAGTACCACAGAGGGAGGACCCAAATGTCCATTTCTGAGTCCCCCGTGAAGAAAACCTGATTACATAGAAGTTGGTGTCTGCCCTTCCTTTGATCATATTCTGTGGGGATACCTATAGAAATTGACAAAGGTTAACCTCTCCTCCCCAGAAGACACCGATGACATATAAAGTGCTCGGAGGATCAGGTCAACACTTCCCTCCTTCTGGTTAAATGCCCATTCATCTTCATAATGTAATCATCCTTAGCTACTCACTGGACTCATAAAAATTGCTAAAAGGGAGCAGATGCTAAGAGCCAAAACCATGAAATTACCTGCTGTTCTGGGAAGCCTAGTCAATTAAAGTGCAAGGTTAAGAAAGGTGTGCGTCTCAGGTTCCAGGAAGTGGAAGTACGCCTGGTATTTCCAGGAAGCCCATTATGATTGTGGGTTAGCCTTGGGCCATGTGTAACCTTCCAGCTTGTTTACCTTTATAAGCTACTGCCCTGAAATAAAATTTGAGAGCTTGATCGGAATACACAACTTGCTCTTCTTCTTTGAGTCTCTTGTCCCCCATTCTTTCGCCCCCTTCCCAAGTTCCCACTGAATCCCCGCAGGCTGGGGCAGCCAATACCTGTAATCCTTGCTCTTAGGAGGCTTTATCAGAGGATTGTGAGTAGGGCCCAACCTGGGCTACAACGTAATTTTAGGCCAGACTAGGCTATAATGTAAGCCTGTATCAAAAAACAACAACCACCACCCACCCTCAAACCCTAACCAATCAACCAAACCCCAGAAGGTATCACTATCAAAGACACAGACTTTCAGTAGCAAATAATTATTAACTATATCCTTGTACTGTTTAGTTTTTTTTTTCTGGTCAGGTTGACACAAGGTGAGTTATCAGGAAGAGGGAAAAGTCAATTGAAAAGATTCCTCCATCAGATTAGCCTCTTAGACAAGTCTCTGGGGAGTATTTTTGAGATTAATGATTGATATGGGAGGACCCAGTAATCCCACCCCTGGGCAGATTGTCTTGGGTTGTATAACAAAGCAGGCTGAACAAGCCATGTAGAACAAGCCTGTAAGCAGCACTCTTCCATGGTATTTGCTTCAATTTCTGCCTCCAGTTTCCAGCCTTGACTTCTTGCACTTGCTTCCATTGACAATGGACTGTAACCTGTAAACTGAAATAAAACCCCTCCATTCCACACCATGCTTTGGGTCATGGTGTTGATCAGAGGAACAGAGGTAAACTAGGTTTGGTATAGCACTTTCCTCCAACATTAAAACTAACCCGGACTAGCAGGTTTTTCTTCAGTGACAGAGTCCGAAGAAGAAGGACCAGCTGATGAGAAAAGAAAGATCATAAAAAAGATTGGAATCAGGAGGTCTTACACAAGCTGAGGCTCATGGAAACTTATTAAGATATACAGTATCAGGCCAGATGTTGTGACATACCCTTTAGTATCAGCACTTGAGAGGCAGAGGCAGTCGGATCTTCGAGTTCAAGGCCAGTCTGGTGTGCTTAATGAGTTCCAGGAAAGCCTGAGCTGTACAGAGATCCTGTCTCAAAACAAACAAACAAAAGAAGTGCAGCATCTTACATATAATTTATAGGGGAAATGGGACAAAGTAGAAAATAAACATACAATGGGATGAAGTCAGCAAGAAGGTAAACAAGAAATGTTTCACAAAGGGAACACAGGATATTTCAAGACCTACCACAAAGCAGTCTTGGCACTGACAATGCCAGTCTCTTCAAAGGGGAAATGCCAGGTTCCCAGGAACCGAAACCTTAAAAATTGCAAGGCCCTAGCTCTGCCCCCAGTCTGAATCTTGTCCAATCTGCAGACATAGAAGCCAATTCCCTTTGTCCTTTCATCAGAGCCTCTGAGAAAGCCTTAAATCATCCAGACTCTCAACAAAAACCTTTTATCTCTGAGAGAAGCTCCTTAAGATATAGGGTGTTTGAAAGGAGACAAAACATTCATCTTGCAGGAAGAATTGTTAAATTCAAAAAGCAAACAACTCACAGGCTTCAGGAAATTCCTGAAACTGACCGGATTCTCTAGGCCTTTCCCTCACCTAAGCACATAAAAGTGGTAAGAACTACCTAGATGCACTCTCAAACCAGCTGAAATGAGCTAAACTGCTTGGTAGTGCCTCAGACCAATTGAACTACCTAGGAGGTACACTTTCCAGCATGCTGAGCTGCCTGCGGGTAGTATGGTATGCTCTGGGTTTCTAGCTCTGGTGAGCTGTCACCTATGCTGGGATGGCTTTTAGTCATACAACTCTTGAGTCATTTCTGCTCCCATAAATAAATCCTCACCCATCTTCCTGTGAAGTAACTACAGTAAAACTCACTGGTTTAAATCAAGTTAGTTTTTTTTTAAGCTTTATTTTTTCAATATGTGTTTGTGTGTAGTAAGTTTGTGGGTTTGTACAAGTGAATGAAGGTGCTCATGGAGGCCAGAGACGTTGAATACTCTGGAGCTGGAGTTACAGGTAATTGTGGGCTGCCTGGTGTGGGATCTGGGAATTGAATTCCCATCCTCTGTAAGAACAGCCCTCTAAGAGCAGTGAGTAATCACTTTTAACCACTGAACCATCTCTCCAGCCCCAGATCTTTTTTTTTCAAGTACAGGATTTCACTTTATAGCTTTCGCTTGCTGGGATTAAAGGTGTGAACCACCACTCCTGGCCCCAAGTAGGACTTTGGTGGTATTCTTTGGTTTGGTTCCCTATTACGGGTGAGTAGATGTTTGTTCATGTCTCCCCAAGAATAGTGTCACCAAAAATTTGGACAGTCCTAAACTGTTCAAAATGAAATACATCTTCTGGGACTTATTTATCTTCTGGGGTCCTGACTAACCATGTTAATACAATATAGAGTCTTTTCTTTTTTTAAAAAAAGATTTATTTATTTTATATATGTGAGTACACTGTTGCTGTCTTCAGACACAACAGAAGAGGGCATCGGATCCTATTACAGATGGTTGTGAGCCACCATGTGGTTGCTGGGAATTGAACTCAGGACCTTGGGAAGAGAAGTCAGTGCTCTTAACCACTGAGCCATCTTTCCAGCTCCCACAATATAGAGTCTTATCTAGTAGTTTTCTTAGCTGTGAAATTTGAGTTTTAGTTCCTCAAATACTTTCTTGGTTTCTCCTTAAAGGGATCCTGTGAGATCCTATGCTAAAACAAAACAGTTTGGGAGATAGCTATCCCTAGGATTTATCTAGTTGAAGGAGAGATTTGACTTTTCCTCTTCTTCTTCTTCCTTCTTTGTTTTTCGAGACAGGGTTTCTCTGTATAGCCCTGGCTGTCCTGGAACTCACTCTGTAGACCAGGCTGGCCTCGAACTCAGAAATCCACCTGCCTCTGCCTCCCAAGTGCTGGGATTAAAGGCATGAGCCACCACTGCCTGGCAAGATCTGAACTTCAACACATGCCTCTACCATGTGTAAACCTCACCACAAGCATACACATAATAAAACATTTTTTTTTTTTTTAAATAAAAGAAGATGAGCATGAGGATGGGGTGGGAAAGGAAGCTGTTTATACATATAGGAAGTTCCTGGATAATGCTGGTTCTTGATTATTGTCAGATGATTGTAAAGTAGCCCTTCTAGGCAGCTCATGTGTTTGGATATTTGTTGTCCAGCTACTAGTGCTGTTTGAACAGTTGGTGGAACCCTTAAGAGGTGGAGCCTCATCAGAGGAAGTGAGTACTTGGATGTAGCCTTATGGGTTTACAGTCTGGCCCAACTTCTTTCTTTCTCTGCTTCTTCACTGAGAATGCAACGTAACAAGTAGGCTCTGTTCCTTCTACCACACCTGTGCCACGAAGGAATTTATGTCTTCAAATTGTAAGTCAGAACAAACCCTTTTTTCTCTTAAGTTGTTTTTGTCTGGGTATCTTATCTCAGCAAAAGGAGTAATGCAGCTTGTGTTGAGAAACATGATGGAACTGAGCAAAGATGCCAAGTCATGGCCAGTTCCTTCTGTAAAGGGGTGGAACAGGAAGCTAGAGTTGGGTAATTGTGTTTTTTGATTAAGAACATGAACTTTGTCTCATCATCTTTAAGGGGAAGACATCACAAGACCACCAAAAATAACTAGTCAAAGATTTGAGCAGCCCTGTTCCTGTTGGGCTTCAGAGGCATGATTCCTGGGGGATTTTATACACTAGTGATAAAGAATTGTTTTGAAAAATATTATTAGGCATTTTTAAATGTGATCATTTCTACATGATTGCCAGGTGTGTCTTTAAATCAAAAGGTGAACTTTGACTTAAAAGTCTCCCCTTTGCACAGAATCCCAACACTCAGAAAAACTGAGGCAGGATGGTGTCAACTTTGAGGTCAACTTGGACCTCTACCAGGACCATGTTCCTAAAGAAAAATAAAACTAAATTGAACAAATTAGAATCCGAGCCTTCAGTATGCTGCAGTTTTTGTAGTGAGATGGGCAGTAGACAAACTTCAAACTGGATGGAAAAGATCAAGGTGGGGTATGTAAGACATGTTATATGGAGGGTCTGTTTCACTCTAGCTAGCTACAGGTATGCACTGAGTACTCCTGTGGGGCAAGGACCTAGCATTGGTCTTACGCAGATAGTGAGGTATTCATAAGGCTCCCTTTGGTCTAAGTGATGATTTCTCAGAAGTTCTCTGAGTGGATGACCTCTAACGTGAGCCAGATGTTGGGGGAATAGAGAGAGGTTGGTGTTGATTAACTTGGTCATTTGCTCCAAGTTGTGTTGGATGATGACCCAAAGAGCAATGCCATCCATTAGGAAGGGAACAATGAGAATGAAAAGGTCTCAGGGTTAGTAAACTAGAAGGGAATGCTCCGGGGGTAATTAGAAATGACATCCCAAAAGGAAAAATAAATGGAATTACTTCTGAAATTTCAAATGATATGATAATTAATGCCAATAACTGATGATAGGTTCTGTTCTACCAACTCATTAGACTGTGAAAGCACCAGAGCAATTTCTAAAATATAGCCTTGCCTTCTGATGACAGAAAAGCAGAACGTCCAGTCTCTTTAAAGCAATTCTTATGGTTGTGCATGGTGGAAAACACCCATTATCCCAGTGATCAGGAAGTGGAGGCAGAACTATTGTAGACTACATGGTCAGATCCTACCTCAAACATACATATCAAAGAAACAATCAAAAATCCAAGCAGGCAGTTCTGTTAGTGCCAAGCCTGATGCTATCTTTGAAGTGTACTAAGAAACTTCTTTTCTTTCTAAGTAAAATAAAACAGCAAAAACTGTGATGTGATGAAGGCCTTGGGCCTGCAGTGAGGACCTAAGGGCATTTCTAGTGGTCTGAATAAAATAGTCTAAAGGTAGTGAGGAAATTTTAATGGTGTGACTAGTCCATGGTACATAATGTATTGCCATAAGTAACTCTGCTAATTAGAAGCAAAGGACAGTTAATTTGTGTGTATGAAAATGCACTTAGAGATTTTGGAGGGAAAAATTCCCACACTTGAACATTAATATGTGCACTACTATTATTTATAAACTCTAAGACAGTATAATCAAATCAAATGCCTTATAAATACCATTGGATAAATAAATCATGACATACATATACAGAAGCATAACTTCAACAAGGGAGTGTTAAGTACCGATGCATACTATCTGGTGTGTATGTATTATGAAAATATTATGTTAAGTGGATGTCACCAAATAGGAGGACTATATATTATAGCCCAGGTTTGTGAAATCTCCAGAATATGTGAATTTAACAAGGCAGAGAACTTCCTGACTGAAGACATGATTTGACCAAGTGCCTCAAGATTCTGGCAGCATGATTTCCATGCCATGATGACTGTGCCCTATGACTGTAGTCTCTGGCCTGGAGAGTTGACATTCTGGGATGGGGAAGAGTTAACAGTCAGGCCTGTCTGGCCAGTTCAGGCTTCTATGAGATATAACCTGGAAGGAATCTTTTTCTTTTCTTTTTAAAGAAAAGATTCATTTATTTTATGTATGTGAGTGCACTGCAGCTGTCCTCAGACACACCAGAAGAGGGCGTCAGACCCCACTACAGATGTGAGTCCACTGCAGCTGTCCTCAGACACACCAGAAGAGGGCGTCAGACCCCACTACAGATGGCTGTGAGCCTTACCCCTGCTCACTTACCCCATCTTCATATCTCTCCCTTTCTTTTTTCATAGTCAACTGAGTTCAACTAATGCTGTCTGTATGGGGATGGGGCCATCCTCTGCATCATCGGGGACCTACAACTGGCCACACCCCTGGGGGAAAACACACGACCCTGTTCCATAGCATCCGTAAATTGCCAATAAGCTATTCTATTTGGACTGGACCTTATGAGCCCCTCCCTGTCTAAGTTAGAATGCTGACTGTGTTAAAGTTATGAGGTCTTGTGCAACTAACCACAGCTGCTGTTGAGTTCATGAGGTCAATGTCCATGTCATATCTAGAAAAGCACATTTTATAGCTTCCTTCCTCATTCTCCAGCTCTTATTTTCTATCTGCCCTTTCATCCATGATGTTTCCTAAGCCTCATGGGGCAAGGTTGATATAGATGTCTCAGTTAGGGCTGAGCATTCAAGAGTTATTTATTCTGGTGTTTTTTTGTTTTGTTTTGTTTTTTCTATTTTTTTTTTTTTTTTGAGACAAGGTTTCTTTGTATAGCCCTGGATGTCCTGGAACTCACTCTGTAGACTAGGCTGGCCTCGAACTCAGAAATCTGCTTGTCTCTGCCTCCCAAGTGCTGGAATAAAAGGCGTGCGCCTCCACTGCCTGGCTTTATTCTGAATACTTTGACCAAGTAGGAATCCATAAATTGACTTCTGGTCCCTGAAGAAGGAACTTCTTGACCACAACTGAGAGCTACAGTAATCTACGGGAATAAACATTCAGGAAGCAGTTTGACAACATGACCATAGAGTAAAACATTCGTAATAGGTTGCTGCCCTGGTTGGCTTTGGAGGTCAGTTTGGCACAGATTATAATTATCTAAAAGGACAGTCTCAATTGAGGAAATTCAAGGATCATATTGCTCTTTAGAGATACTCTCTTGATTGTTAATCAGTGTAGGAGGACCCAGCCTACTGCAGGCAGTTCCATCCCTAAGTAGGTGGTCATTAATAGTATAAGAAGGCTAGCTGATTATAAGCTGGTCTGTGAGCCAGCTAGCAAGCCACCATCTACATAGGTAATGCTATACTTCTTTGACTGTGAAGTGAGTTCTTTAGTTGGCAGTAATGCTGTGTGGAATAGCAGGCAGACCTGTCTTCAGGGTCCTCCCTTGACTTTCTTTAGCGATGGACTGTGACCTGCACTTGTGAGCTAAAAGAAATCTTTCCTTTTCTAAGTTGCATTTGGTTATAGTACTTATCACAACATCATAAAAGAAAAGTAATTAGAGCAGTCGCCCCATAGGCTCTGTCTCAGTTAGGGTTTACTGCCGTCAACAGACACCATGACCAAGGCTACTCTCAAAAGGGCAACATTTAATTGGGGCTGGCTTACAGGTTCAGAGGTTCAGTCTATTATCTTCAAGGTGGGAGCATGGCAGCATCCAGGCAGGCATAGTGCAGGAGGAGCTGAGAGTTCTACATCTTCATCCAAAGGCTGCCAGGAGAAGGCTGACTTCCAGGCAGCTAGGGAGAGGTTCTAGAGCCCACGCCCACAGTGACACACCTACTCAAACCAGGTCACACCTATTCCAACAAGGGCAAACCATCAAATAGTGCCATTCCCTGAGCCAAGCATATTTGAACTACCACAGGGCCTATGACCTCTCAGCTAAGGGTATTTTATAAAACGTCTATTTTTACACAGGGTGCCACTCTGCAGCCTTGACTGGCTTGGAACTTTCTATGTAGACCAGGCTGGCCTCAGACTCAGAGAAATCTGCCTGCCTTTGCCTTCTGTGTGCTGGGATTAAAACCATGTGACACCACACCCTGTTTAACCAAAGCCTTTTAGTCTGGTTTACAGTAGCACACATGGATTTTTCCCATGTGGAGCAGCCCTCAAGTCTAATCAGAAAGCTACACACTCATACTTCTATGTCACCCCATGCATCTCTCACAAGAAACATTTAGAGTTACTTAAACCTACTTAAGAATTTAATTTGAAACTCTATACTATAGTGGTTGTCAACTTTCTTAATGATGTGAACCTTCAATATAGTTCCTCATGTTGTGGTGACCCCTAACCATAAAATTACTTTTGTTATAACTTCACAACTGTAACTTTGCTACTATATGAATCTTAATATAAATATCAGTGTTTTCTAATGGTCTTATGCGACTCCTGTGAAAGGGTCCTTTGACCCTACAGGTTGAGAACCACTGATCTATAGGCTGTAGGATAATGTCCAGAGATTCAGCCTTCATTGGAGACACGGTATATTGTATAACCATGATGAATTATTTATAACTCTTATGGTCTGTGATAGAAAGTTGATAATACAGGAAGTTAATTGTAAATGACACTGGAGTTAATAAATTGTAACCTTCTAATTGCTTCATCCTGAACTGCTAGGGTTTTAAGAATGCATGAAGTAGGGTTGTCTAGATGGCTCATCTAGTAAAGGTACAAGTCTGGAAGCCTGGTAACCCAAGTGTGATCCCTGAGATATACTTGGTAGAAAGAGGCATGACTCATACAAGTTGTCTTCTGACTTCCACATAGTTGACATGCATGTGGTGGTGTATTCTCTCTCTCTCTCTCTCAAAAAGTAATAAAAAGAATGCATTAATTATCTAACATTTGGGATACTGAGGCAGAAGAATTACCACAAGTTCAAGGCTAACCAAGAACTTGATTTGTAGACCAGGATGGCCTAGAACTCAGAAGTCCACCTGCCTCTGCTCCTGAGTCATGGGACTAAAAGTGAGTGCCACCTCACCTGGCTATTCCAGAGTATATTTTAATCCTCTTGTTTGCTGTTCAAACTATTGCTAAAAGTTTCAATTTAATCAACCGAGAAGCACTGCTCCATTGCATGAACAAATCTGAGTATCTGAGGTAACTGAAAGTTCCCATGAATCAGGTAACCACTAGGAGGGGCTGGTTCCCTAAGGAAAACAAGGCCTAGAAAATGGTAAAAACTTAGGATTTGGGTTACTCTTAAAAACCCCAACTTATAGAATTAATTTACTAGATGCCACATGAAGATAAAAATGGATCAAAACTGGCTAGTTTCCTTGATTCCTGGAGAAATCACATATCATGTTTGAATTTTTTTGCAAATCTTTGTTTTTAAGGTTTTTTTTTTTTTAAGGTTTGTTTTTAAGGGTTTGGGTTGGCTGGGTGTTTAGAGAGGAGTTAAATATATGTGTGGCTTTGAACCACAGCACACTCTTTGAGAACTTCAAGCAGCTTTTGTCCAGTGGGTTCTGATGGAGACACATAACCTGTTTTAAGGAAGTATCAGCTACTTGTGGCCATTACTGGAGCCTCTCCTCACAGCTCATGTTTCTCACCCCGGATGATCACTGGGATGCTGGTCTAGGAAGTCGTGGCGACTCCTTGCCCCTTGGGAAATCAGTTCTTTGTTTGTAAGCAGACTTTAACTCCTGTTAGAGAGACACAAAGTTCTGATGTGTGAAATCTCATTGCAGGAAACCACCTGAGGGAGAAGCAGGAGCCTGACTGAACTGAAGGTAAAAGGACCTCAGGTGATCGTTAGCCAGAGCCAGAGCCTGACAGACGCCACAATCCTTAGCTGGATGCATGTGGTTGACTCGGCAATTCTTATTTCAGGAATTTACTTTGAGGAGATGTTAAAACTTAGGGAAAGGTTTTGTTTTAAGCATATTGAACCCATCTTTGTTTGTAAAGAGAAAAATGGCAATGGCATTAATGCTCTATTGTAGGGGAGGAGCCATCGAGAAGTGTTAATAAATTAAACAATAACAGCCAAAGAAAACCAACCAACAAACAAGAAACCCAAAAGCAGAGCAGGTAAAAGAGATTGCCCCCCAGGCCTGAGGTCAATCCCTGGATTGCACTGTGGAGGGAGGGCGCAGGAAAAGGCCAGCTTCTAAAAGTTATTTCTTGGCCTCCTCAGGACCACTGTGGCATGGGTGGCCACATTCACAAGTCACAAATACTCAATCATACAGCATGTTAAGGGGAAATCGAGGGTCCCCTTTGGGTTCTAACCCTTGTTATTAAAAAAGTAGAGGATCAGAAGGAAGCATAAGGATCATTTTATTAGAGTTTCAGAGAAAAACTATGAGGCAGGCAAGGTGTAAATCATGGCAGCTACCTGAGGAGAGAAATGGAGGAGAGGAGAGTAGTCACAGTTTTCAGTTAGGACCACAAACACAGACAAATTCAGCAATGAATTTCTTGTGAAATTCAAGCAATGAATGAATGGTTTCTTATAGAACTCAAGACTACCAGTCCAGGGATGGCACCACCCATAATGGGCTGGGTTCTCCCCCCCTCACTAATTGAGAAAATGTCTTACAACTGGGTCCCATGGAGGCATTTCCTCAAGGGAGGCTCCTTTCTCTGTGATAGTCCAACTTGTGTCAAGTTGACACACAGAACCAGAGAGTACAACTGACCCCTTGTCAACTTGACACACAAACATCACTATTAAACCTCAACCCTTACTTTTTCATTCATCCCCAAGATCTGAATAACTAATAGTCCCACAGTCTTTACAAATTCTTACATATTAAAATTTCAATCCCTTTAAAATACCCAATCTCTTTTGAAATTCAGTCTCTTAACTGTGGACTATGCTTTCTTACTTTAAGAGGGAAAAATATTAGGGCACAGTCACAATCAAAACCAAAATCAAACTCTAACTTTCCAATATCTGGGATCCACTCACGACCTTCTGGGCTCCTCCAAGGACTTGGGTCACTTCTCTAGCTCTTCCCTGTGTAGCACACACCTTGTCTTCTAGGCTCCAGCTGCCTGTACTCCACTGCTGCTGCTGTTCTTAGTGGTCATCTCATGGTACTGGCATCTCCAAAACACTGTTGTCTTCCATCGCAACTAGGCTTCACCAATACCCTCTCGTAGGCTCTCTTCATGATGCCAAGTCTCAACTCCTTTGTATGACCCCTTCAGTCCTGGGCCATCAATTGCATCTGAGGCTGCACCTTCACCAATGGCCTTCCATGACTTCTCACAGTGCTGATCCTGAGCTTCTTTTTATGACCCCTTCATGCCTTCAAAACCAGTACCACCTGGGTGACTCTTACACATTATCAAGTATAGCAGCAGCATGAAGTTCAAGCCTGGATATCTCTGGATCACAGCCTCAGTGCTCTCAGAAAACACTTGCCAGAAGATTTCACCTCAATGATGCTAATCTCTTCTTTATCACCACTAATTTCTTAGCTCCAGCTAACTAGCATCAACAGTCCTAGTAATGCAAAGGGTTCACTTTAGTAGTTCTGGTATCTTGTTAATCACAGCAGATTCTTCAGCCCCAACTAACCAAAACTACAGAATCTTCCCAATCAAAACAGCAATGGTCCTGATAAGAGTCATTAATGTTCCCTCAGAAATTTCACAAGCCAGGCCTCCATTGTTTGCACTGTTCTCAACATTATCTTCCATGTTCCTACAGAACATCCCACAGAGCTCTTAACACTCAATGGCTCTTCTAGCCCAAAGTTTTAAAGTCTTTCCACAGTCCTCCCAAAACATGGTCAGGTTGTCACAGGAATACCCCACACTACTGGTACCAATTTGTCTTAGTCAGGTTTTCTATCCCTGCACAAACTCCATGACCAAGAAGCAAGTTGGGGAGGAAAGGGTTTATTCAGCTTATACTTCCACATTGCTGTTCATCACCAAAGGAAGTCAAGGCAGGAACTCACACAGGTAGGACCTTGGAGGCAGGAGTGGATGCAGAAACTATGGAGGAATGCTGCTTACAGGCTTGCTTCCCCTGGCCAGCTCAGCCTGCTTTCTTATAAAACACAGGCCCACCAGAGCCCAGGGATGGCACCACCAACAATGGGCTGGGCTTCCCCCCTCCCCCCTCGATCGCTAATTGAGAAAATGTCTTACTGCTGGATTTCATGGAGGCATTTCCTCAAAGGAGGCTCCTTTCTCTGTGGTAACTCCAGCTTGTGTCAAGTTGACACACAAAACCAGCCAGTACAAAGAGTTTTAGAGAACTGAGTAATTTTATCGAATTGTCTCTGCCAGGTGATAGAATTTGGTATATGTTGTGGGAAATATTGAAAAGAAGGAATCTATTTCATGTTCCCGCATTATGCCCTGGTTCTCTCATTCTGGTGGGCAGGTCATCCAAGCACTGGCAACCGAATGGCCGACCTGCTTTTATCTCGTGGAGCTCTTCTGATTCAGAGCTCCACGATCTCTGCTCTCCCAGCTCACTAGGTTTCCACTGGCAGATCGCTACCACGCCAGCCCCATGCTTCAATACCCCCATGGCCTCTGTGGTGCACATCAGGCAAACCCACACTTTGCCACTGTACCTTACTCTCTGGAACCCAGATGAGCAGCCGCATGAAGGAAAATACAACACAAACTTAGCTCAGAAAGAATAGTAACTCAATCTCTGGGCAAAACAACTAAAACCTAATCTTGTAAACCTTATCAAAGTCTGATTCCTCTGGTGGCGAATCCTTTTGGATCCGACATACCAGGAGACTCTAGTAACTACATCTTACCTACATGCTGACCCCGTTCCAAAAGGGCCCTCTCTCTCCTGCTTCCTCTCTTCCTCTCTCCAACCTGAAGTCCCTCCTATGCGCCCAGTGATTGGCTCCTTTATTCATTAGGGGATTGCTTCACAGGAAGTCACAGGTGTACCTCACTCCTTGTCTGAAGCCCCTCCCAGGAGGGCAGAGTTAGCATCCAGATGCAAACAGCCCAGGGCTAGCCACAACAGGTATATTTTTTCTCTGACATGCATGGTAACTATAGTCATGTCACAACAATGGTTCCATTATTAACATTTAGAACTGGTCTTGGTGATGCAAGCTGGTGTAGCATTCTATAGCCTGAGGCAGTATGGTTTGGGTGTTTCTAGGCACTTGGCCTCTTATTCAAACAACTGAAAATAAAGGCTCAGCCAGGCAGTGGTGGCACACGCCTTTAATCCCAGCACTTGGGAGGCAGAGAAAGGCGGATTTCTGAGTTCGAGGTCAGCCTGGTCTACAGAGTGAGTTCCAGGACAGCCAGGGCTATACAAAGAAACCCTGTCTCGAAAAACAAAAACAAACAAACAAACAAACAAACAAAAAAAGAAAATAAAGGCTCAAAGAGATTTTCAGAAGAAGAAAAATAACTTTATGGGAGTTAAGTGATGTTACAGATTTAGAGAGGGAGACACTGCCGAAATTGACAAATGGCTATGTCAATGAGAGGACTGAAACACCCTGACTAATGTTTGGGGTTGAAGAAAAGGAGGGAGTGGTTACTAGTTAGGAGACTGGTACTTTATTTTGTCTGGCAGGCTGATATTAATCAAACCTTTAGTACCTGAGCATGCCCCTTCCCATAATGCATCTGACTTTCTTCATATGCATACCTAATTATACATAAAAATAAAATGGTCAATAGGCAACTTTCCATAAGTGTTTACTTGAAGACACAGGTTGACTTCCCTGCATATGTGACCCAAACCAGTTCAAGTTGGATCGGCTTGTCTATTCTTCCTTCCTACTACATTGGTGCCACACTTGACTAGAGATTGTCTAAACTTGAGTGTTGCCAGGAGTGGTTCAGAGATGAAAGGAGCCAGTGAAGGGGGGATGTGAAAGAGGGGAGTGTGCAGTATACATAGGTTAGTATAAGAGGGAAAAGTGCAGAGCCCAAACCAAATAGGGTCCCAGGCCAAAGAGTCTCCTATGGTCCTTGACCACAAGTTCTAGGCTAGCGTGGGATACATAGCATGACCCTATCTCAGAATAACAAGCAAGCAAACAAACCTTTATGGATTGAACCGGGTCTATTTGTCTTGCTCATTGTTGGTACTCCTGGCCTAGCCCACTTGCTTGAGTCATAAGTAGACACAGCAATTATTTCTTGAGTAAGCACATGAACACTGATGTTTGACAATTCAGGTATTTCTTTAATACCTTCCATCTTCATTAAAAGCTTAGCACATGATCTGTATTTAAGCTTTTGTTATCTTTACTTGGTAGTGTGGGGCAGGGGCATGAATGTGTGTATCACCATGTCATGTAGAAGTCAGGACAACTTATGAGAGTCAGTTCTCTTCTTTCACCACATGGGTCCAGGGGTTAGCTGCAAGTGTCTACCCACTGAGCTACACCATGCGCCCTGAATCCATGCTCTTTGTAGTAAAAACATCACTACCACCATTATCTGCTTTCCTTTCCCCTTTAGAAAATGGCCAAGCATGGGGAGGCCTCTGAAGATCGAGTTTCTGAGACTGATTATGAATTTCTCCCTGAGCTCTCTGCTCTTCTCGGGGTGGACGCAGTTCATCTGGTTAAGAGCCAAGAAGAAGAACAGAATAAAGAACGGATGAAAATGAAGAAAGGTTTTAACTCACAGATGCGCAGTGAAGCCAAACGACTAAAGACATTTGTGACCTACTACAAGTTCAGTTCATGGACACCGCAGGAGATGGCAGCTGCTGGGTTTTACCACACAGGCGTGAATCACGGGGTTCAGTGCTTTTGCTGTAGCTTAATCCTCTTTGGTGCTAGCCTCAGGAAAGTTCCCATAGAGAGCCACAAGAGATTACGTCCAGAATGTGAGTTCCTTCTGGGCAAAGATGTTGGTAACATTGGCAAGTATGACATCCGGGTGAAGAGTCCAGAGAAGACTCTGAGAGGTGGCAAAGCAAGGTACCATGAGGAGGAGGCCAGACTGGAGACCTTTGAGGAGTGGCCATTTTATGCCCATGGGACATCACCCCGTGTACTCTCAGCAGCTGGCTTTGTCTTTACAGGTAAGTGGATTCCATTTAGTGAGGTATATCTGTGGTATTTAAAGTTTAGGTTCTGTTTTGTGGGCAAAACTTTGTTAATGAACCGTCATTGATGAACTGTATTATATTAGACATAAGACATATTTCACTAAATTTCAAGGATAACAATTTTGATTCTGCTTTAATATGTATTTAGTGTAGTATTATTGGTTTGCTATATGTCTGTATATAAACATACACAGAAATGCAGCTATATATTTGCCTGTGTATAAAGTAAAATGTTACCTTTCTTCAAATATCGACCTTAATGTACCAGCAGTGGGCTGAGGGTATACCTGAGTGCTAGTGCACTTATATAGCCCCTACCAAGAACAGGCATGTTGGAGTCTGTCTTGTTCTGACAGTATGATCAGCTCCAAGACACAGCTGGTGCCATTGCTGGTCAATCAAACGCTTTCCTGCATCTGTAGGTAAAAGGGACACTGTGCAGTGTTTCTCCTGTGGTGGATGCTTGGGAAACTGGGAAGAAGGAGATGATCCCTGGAAGGAGCATGCCAAGTGGTTCCCCAAGTAAGTGGATAAGTATTTTATTTTTCACAAAGCAAAATAAAACTAGAGGCAAAAGTGCCACATTGTTGGAGTATTCCTCTGAGTTCTGATCTTTCTCTTATCCAATATGGGGTCACCCTAGAACTTTTCAAGTTAGGTAAGTAGCAAGTCGGAATCACAGGCATTTCATTTTTTTTCTTCTATTTTAAAAGCTATTTTGCTTTTATTTTAAATCTCTCTCTCTCTCTCTCTCTCTCTCTCTCTCTCTCTCTCTCTCTGTGTACATATGTGGGCTGCAGGTTGACCTAGCATGTCTTCCTTATTACTCTCAGGGATCACTGAACCAGAACTCATAGATTGTCTAGACTAGCTGGCCAGTGAGCACTAGGACCTGCCTGTCTCTGCTAACCCAGGACTAGGGTTAAAGAAGGGTGTGACCATACCCCATCTTCAAGTAGACACTGGGATTCAAACTCCAGATCCTCATGCTTGTGCTGAGGCACTTTATCTACTAAGCCATCTTCTTATTATCCCAAATACTAAGATGCATTGCCAAGCAGCAGTTGTGTGACTTACCTTACCTAATGAATGAGTTAGGCTGCCCAGGGCTGGAAATGGTGTATAAATGAAAGAAAGCAAGAACCCTTTAAGGCATTATGAGTAGTATCACATCTTGCAGAATATGAAGATGCTTGCTGGGTGCAGTGGCACTCACTTGTAATCCCAGCATTGGACACTAGAGAATCAGGAGTTCAAAGCCAGTCTTTGCTAAAATGAGAGAGGACCAAATAGGTCCTAGGCTGCCCACATCCTAGTACCACAAGAAAAGATGTTTTATTTCAGAGTTTCAAGGTTTATGTTATTGTGGTGGTCTCTGCTTAGAAAAAATATATTGTAAATATTTTTAGTGTTTAGTACTGGTTTTGTAATTTTTTTTGTTTTTGTTTCTTTGTTTCTGCTAAATAAATATTTATTCCTTTCACTGTTTTTCAAGCTTTCATTATGGAATCATTCATAAAAATGAAAGGAGCAGTATAATAAGCACTTGTGAGCACCTAGTTAGGAAATATTTCATCTATCTCTTGCTAATGTTTCCTATGCAATAATAATAAGCAGGTTACTTCAAAGAGAGTTCCAGGTGCCACATAAAGAATTTGGTACTACTATAGCATATAAGATGTTCAAAACAAGTTGAAGCACAGTATCATTATGTCTCCTAGGAAAAGATAGTATTAATGCCTAATGCCAAGTGTCTGAATCAGCATTCAAATGCTCATCTCCCTTCATCTTTTAATGTTTTTTAAAAAATACTTTTTAGTGTGTGTGTGGAGGGGTTGGGGGTGTTGTTTATATGCCAGGATGTGGGCATGGCTGTGCTGCTTCTTCTCTAGTCCCCTTGCCCTCGAATACTAAAGTACCGCCTCTGTTTCCCTGCCCAGCCATTGGCTGCTGGCAACTTTATTCACCAATCAGAACCAGCTGGGGGCAGGGACCCTCAGCATTTTACATACGTGATTCTCATGCCATTTGCAAACCCAATAACATAATACAAGCATTAAACTAAATCCAAATACGGTTTAAGAAGGTAATGTTGAGGTAGGAATGATGCCACATGCCTGTTATCACAGATCTGTTGAGGTGGAGCCAAAAGGGTCGGAAACTGAAGGTTTTTATTTTTGCTATTTAAAGAGCCTAAGGTGAGCCTGTGCCATATAGAATCTTATCTCAAAAGGAAAAAAAGTATTGAAATGTTTCTAAGGCAAGTTGATTTATTATGCTATTTTTAAAAAGGATTGATAACCCCAATTCACTGTAGTCCACCCCATGTGCTATGTTCTACATGGGTTACATCCAGGCATAGTGCAGTGCGTGGGAATTTATGAAAAATGTAGCTAGGACCTCTGGATGCCACAGACACTGAGTGGAAGCCCTTGAGAATATTTGACTTATGCGATGGAGTTCATCTTCTCGTGAGAATGTAAGAGAAGCCTGGTCTCATCCCCATTGAAAAATGAGTTCTCAGTCTCTTACCACACCATAAGAAACATTAGTGTCAGTTAGAGGAATAGTGTTTATTCTTAAAAGTATAGGATGGAGAGATGGCTTAGCAGTTAAGAACACTGACTGCTCTTCCAGAAGTCCAGAGTTGAATTCCCAGCAACCACATGGTGGCTCACAACCATCAATAATGGGATCTGACATCGTCTTCTGGTGTGTCTGAAGACAGTTATCGTGTACTCTTATACATAAAATAAATAAATCTTTTTTTAAAAGTAGCTTTGTTTTTATGGAAAAGGAATGCATTTCAAAATGATATTCAATATACTTTATAAAATATCAAAACCAATAGATTTAATATGTTTAAAAAATATCATGACATTTTTGTTTCATAGGTGAATTATGCTACAACTAATTTTCACATTGATCCATTTTCTGTCTTTGATCTGACCATGGGTACTAGCCTTAGCCATCCTCAGATGAATCAAAAAGGCAAAATATTCCCCAGTCTGTCTAGCCTGTATCAATCTCTTTGCTTGCTTTGCACTTCTGGTTTAAGGAAACTGACAGCATTGAGCCATAGAATAGGCTTTTACTACTCCTGAGACTGATGTTGGAAGATTGCTTTAGCTCAGAAGTTTATCATTAGCTGGGAAACACAGGAACACCTCATTTTAAAATAAAAACATAAGTAATCTGAAGATTTAATTTCAAAAAGCTACATGTGCTGTCATTAATATAAATAATTCTATCTGAACACTTGTAATTCTCATGAGTAAGGTGAGTTTTTAAAATTTTAATACAATAAATTTTTTCATTTTATAATAAAATTTAATTGTTAGAAAATTTTAGAGAAATGTTCCATACAACAGTACAAATGAATACAATACTTCTAATAAACGGTTTACCAACAAGTACCAAAGTATAAATTGTGCATACAATTTTATCTAGTAAACTTATTTCTAGGAATTTATGTTGACAAAAATATGTATGTACTGTGGGATATCTATCACAGTATTATATACAATGGTGAATTATGAGAAACATGTCAAAATTAAATACAGAAGTAATAAATTATGAAATTACTTGTAGACATTTCTATAATAATTAAAGTGCTATTTTCTAGACTTAAACATTAGAAGCCAATATTATCATAATCTTATACTTTCACATTCTAAATATGATTAAGATAAATTAAATCACTTTGTAAGAGCATTATGCAATTGGAAATTATTTCTTACAGTTTTATAGGCAATTCATTTTTCTCCTTTGAAATGACAAGTGAAAGTTGACTTCAGTCAAAATAGCACACATAACCTAATCTCATAAATCACACATTTAGTGTTACTTGTTTTCAGTAGACTTTGAAAACCTTATTACTGCCACACTCAACTAGAAATAAGTTGACAACTCCTGACTAAATTCAGAGAAAATAAATACTAGTCTTCTAAAATATACAGGACTCACTTCCCTAATGTGACCATAAAATTCAATTCCAGTGTTCTCCCTTGAAGATGTTAGCTTCACTCTGAGCAAAGAGCAACATTCCTTTGTGATTCCCAAGGCCATTACACTGAGACTCATCAGATACCTATAACACTTGCTGAAGTCACCCCTTAAATGTTTCTAGTTCTGTAGTGACTATTTCTGTAAAGAATGAAGTATGGGATTTTTTTCAGGACATTTATGTTTTTTAAATAATTAAACCACATATGTAGAAAATAAAATAATTCAAAGTGTTAGCAACAATAAAATTGTACCAATGGACTTTGGTAAAATTCTATAAAATTATAATCATTTCAATTATAACCACTGTTAAATAATGCTTTAGAAAACAATCCCTTGAGTCCTATCTATCCTTATGAATGTGTTGCTTACCTGAACTGTGCCATATTTGTGTATTTTAAACATATATTATTTTAAAACAATAATTTTGATCATGCTTCCCCCCTCTTCCAACCCCTCCCATGTCTCCCCATTTCCTACTCAGCCAACTTCATGGTTTTTTCTCTCTCTGTTTCAACACTATCTCCAACAAACACAGCCTAAAATCAAAACAATCAAAAAAACAGTAAAAAAAAAACCAAAAAACCGAAGAATAAGAATAAGAATAAAAATATCCACAAAAATAATGTGGAGTTTGTTTTGTGTTAGCCAGCTATTCCTGTGCATGGGGCCTGTGCTGGGGTGCATTGTTAAGCCAGGTGACATGGCACTGGAGAAATAGATCTTTTATTGATCAATAGGTATCAGTTGCAAATAGTTTCTGGTTAGGGGTGGGACTTTGTGTCCACTTCCCCCTCTCACTTTTAGGGCTCCACATGGATCAGACCTGCTCAGGTCTTGTGCATGCTATTGGGGCAAGATCTTTTTTGTGTGTGTGTGTGACAGTTTTACTGATATATAAAGTCCAATAATTCAATAGGTTTTATCAAATGCTCATTATAATGTAGAACATCTCTATTTATAGGGGTATATTTTAATTATCTTTCTAATTATAGATGTGAATTTCTTCAAAGTAAGAAATCCTCAGAGGAAATTGCCCAGTATATACAAAACTACGAGGGATTTGTTCATGTAACGGTAATTTACACCAAATTTTTCAAATAGTGTATGTTCTTTACCTAATAATATCTGAATTGTCAGGGTGAGGGTTTTTGTTTGTTTTGTTTTACTGATGGATTCTGTGTCTTTCTTCTTTGCTCTTTTCATTAGAGAGGAAAACAAAAAATGTTGTCTTGTTAAGCTGGAACCATTTAGGCTTGGTTTCAAGGCTGGCTGTAGGTGGCTTCTGCCTCCTTCATTTTCCCTCTGACTGAGGTCACTTCCCTAGCATCCTTCTGCAGCCTCCATCTGGATGCCAGGCTCAGTCCTCTGTGGTACCTGGCATAGGCAGGGCACTCAGGATGCCTCCTGCAGCTGGGCATTTAGACTCAAACTAGTGATGACATTGTAGTGGTGGGCAGTAGAAAACACAATCCAAACTGAAGCCAAAGGATACTGTATTGGCTGACTCAGAAGCAGCATCTGCAGACAGAATGGGCTGAAAGTCTGGGTGCAGCTTTCTCAGAGGGAGAGTTCCTCTGTTGGAGAGACCCTTCTGAGGTGAGCCCCCTTCCTGTGTCTCACTTCCTCATGAGTCAAATACATCTCTGTGTGTAACTGCAGTTCTGTTGTTGAGCTGGGTGTCTGTTAAGAATGGCCCTGAGAGAATATCCACTTCACTGATGTTTGGAACTGCATAAACATTCTCAAAATCAATAAAAATCAAACCAAAATTAGAGGACTGCTTTGCCCAAATTCTGCTGCTCTAATGAAACTTGGCTTCAGTGGGGAAACGTCTTCAGTTGCAGCTCACAGATGGATTATATTTCATAAGTTAATCAGTCAGTAACCAAATTTCTTTCCTCAGGGAGAACATTTTGTGAATTCCTGGGTCAGAAGAGAATTACCTATGGTGTCAGGTAAAACCTCAGACACATTCCAAATAGTTTGCTTGTTCCTCTCTTTTTTCTATTCTCTCTCTCTCTCTCTCTCTCTCTCTCTCTCTCTCTCTCTCTCTTACTGTGTGTGTGTGTATGTGTGTGTGCCGCACGTATACAGGTGCTTTTGGAAGCCAGACAAGGTCATCAGGTCTCTTGGAGGTGGAGTAACAGGCATTATTGAAATGTCTGATAGAGATGCTGGGAACTGAACTCAGGACCTCTGGAAGAGCAGTCTGTGCTCTCAACCACTAAGTCATCTCTCCAGCTCTTCTTTAAAACTTATCTTCATAAATGATTTCCCTATTATGCAATGGCTTTGGTTTGTTTTTCTTGTTACTTTATGAACAGGAGAGATGGATCAGTGGTTAATGCACTTGCTGCTCTTTCAAAGGACTCAGGTTCAGTTCCCAGCACGCTCTGGCAACTCACAATGCTGCAAGTCCAGTTTTAGAGGATCCAGTGTCTTCATCTGAGCTCCATGGCCACTGCACATGTGTGGTGCAGGCAAACATGTAGACAAAAATAAAAAGAAATTTAAAAGTAAATTTAAAATATATAGACTCAGTTATTTACTTATTATTGTATGTGTGTCCACAGGTCCCATGTGTGAAGGTGCAAGAGTCAGAGGACAACTTATAGGAGTTGATTCTCTCCTTCTACCATGAGGGAATTAATTAAAACATTAGGTTTAGTGGCAAGCTTCTGTACCATGGAGCCTTTCATTGAAGTGGCTTAGTTTTTAGTGTAGGTAAGCATGACTAATTATGTAGTGTTGCTGCTGTAATAGATGCATCCCTTAAAACAACTAAAATTTTGGATAAAATGTTTTGGAAGCAATTCTTAGGGTCACTCCTATCCAACACTGACCTCAAACTCAAATGAATCTTGAACTTGTAGACCTCTTGCTGAGTGCTAAGATGGACTTTCTCAGATGCTAGGCATGGAACCAAGAATATGGAGAGCATGCTACCTATTGATCTATATCCCCAGTCCCCAGAGGCATTCTTAAATGGCTTGGTGTACTGTTAAGAAATTAAGGAATGTTCACAATAAAATGAGGTGACAGGTCTGAGGATATTACTTGCTTGCTTATCTAGCATGGGCAAGGTCCTCCAGTTCCATCCCAGCACCCATGGAAAACAAAACCTTGGTATTAGGAATTTAGGTCAGTAGAGCATCTGTACAGCAAGTAAGGCAGGCTCTGAGTTCAGGCCCAGCAGAGACCAGGAACATGGGGACAAGGGAGAGTGAGCAGGATGAAAACAATCTCAATACAGTTAGAAGTCTATGGTCGATCGAGTAGGATTGCTCACTCCAGTAATTGCCATTCTTGTAGGGAGGTGCTTATGGCCAGGTCGGACTACGATATTGGGTTAGAGGCCAGTACAGGCTACATGAGTTAAGTGCCAAGTGCAGAGATCCATGCCTGCAATCCCAGCACTAAGAAAGCCGAGGTGGAAATATCATAAGTTGAAGGATAACTTAGCTTCCTGTACAGCAAACCATTGTGACCCTCCATAAACACGGGAATGGAGGGATGTCTCGGTTGTTAAGAGAATTTGTTGTTCATGCAGAGGTCTACGTTCATTTCAAAGTGTCCACATGGTAGCAGCTTACAACAATCTGTAACTCCATCTCCAGGGGATCTGATCTCCTTTCGGAGAGGGCCCTGGGCACACATATGGTACTCATACATACATATAGGCAAAACACACATACATACATACTTGAGCACATGTACATACATACACTCAGAGACACAGATGGCATCCTTCTGGCTGAGACCACCATTTTCCAGTACCTTGCTAAAATAAGAAACACAAAGTGAAAAAGAGACACACCCAGTATTTGTTCTCTAGGTCTTCGGAAGGCAGAGCTGTTTTTTTTTTTTTTTGGCCACAGATGCAAGTGTCCACAAGAAGGGTGATATTGTAGTCATAGGGAATGGGCTGTTCAATGTTCATTGTTACCATAGCAAAAATGGCAGAGTCCACAGTGTTACCCAGCATGCCCTTGTCATTATTCAACAATCAAGTTAAGGGCAATTCCTGGGCAGAGACTTACTGAATGCACTGAACATATTAGGATCTCTAAGGGTCAGGGTTTGGGCAATGAGTGCAGAGTGCTTTCCTTGTAAACACAGGTGTTGCTTTCTGTCTCCAGATCCCATGTGACAAAAGCCAGGTGTCATTGTTGTGCATTTGTGATCCCAGGTTGGGGAGGCAGAGACATGGATCCTGGGGTTCCACAACCTAGACTGGGAAGTGGGGCACCCTCCTAACAACCAGGGAGAAACAGTGAAGGGTGTCCTCTGACTTCCACAGGCATGAGTCTGTGCATGCACGTGTGCCTTCATACACATGAACACACCCAGAACTGTAAGTCCTGAGACAGCTTCCTGGCACAGGTGAAGAGATCAGGTCAAGAAGGAAGCCAAAGAGAGCCTGAAGTGCCACCCTGCTCCGACCAGAGAACGCCCTGTGAGCACTAAGGACAAGTGTAGAACCTACTCCCTATGACCTCATGGCTTAATAGAGGGCAAACCTAAATAAAGTACAGGTTTCTAGACTGTAAAGTTCTTTTTTGATGTTAATTAAAGTGTAGTTTTCTCTATGCTAAAGAAATACTAAAAGAAACGGAAAACTGTTCTCATCTAGGGTTATGTGTGAATACAAGCAAGCTTTAAACTTGAGGAACTTGTGAGACCGATGTAAGGACAATGTAATTTCCATGTCCTCACAGCATGGGAAATGCAAGTACCCGTGTCCAGAAGCCAGGATGAGGTAGAAAGTCTAATGGAGGACACCCCCTCAGTCTGGTCATCTCATTTTAAGCCACAAGGGATATGACCTTACTCACACAGTAATTGCCTCTCGATTTTGTTGTATCCCGATGCTACATGGTCAAGGGTCAGTCTTAAGTTACATTGTATCACACTGATCACACACAGAGACGAATAGAATGAATGGAGTACCCCACTCTTTGTCTCTCTGCTCCCAGAGTTCTAACCTGGTTGCTCTTGTATCTTTTCCTCTTTCCTGCACTGTTAATCACCCACAGTATTGATGCAAGCACGGATCATCAGGTCCACCCACCCACCTTCACACACACACACACACACACACACACACACACACACACACACAGAGCAAACTTGAGCTTTCCTATCAAAGCCTGCTGGTCTCACCTCCATCTTTTTCCAAAGCTTACAGCAATGACAGTGTCTTTGCTAATGAAGAACTAAGAATGGACACATTTAAGGACTGGCCCCACGAATCACCTGTGGCTGTTGAAGCTCTGGTCAGAGCAGGCCTTTTCTACACAGGTGAGTCAGGGTTTTTATTTATGCTTGTGTGTGTGTGTTTGCCTGCATGAAAGTATGTGTGCCACATGCCTGCATGATGCCCTCAGAGGGCAGACAAGATGTTGGAGCCTGGGACTAGAGCTACAATTGGCAGTGAGCCATCATGTGGGCATTGGAACCAAACCCAACTTCTTTGCAAGAGCAGCCACTGCTCTCATGTTGAGCATCTCTTTAGAGTCAGTATTTAGTGTGAACCACATATTCAAATTCTTTTTTTCTGTATTCCTTATCATTTGTCGTAGATCTCTTTGGGGCTCATAAGACCTTCGGTTTCCCATAGCTGCCTCAGTGTTCAGCCTCTGAACCTGGTTATTCTGCAGACACCTCATCCATCAGACATATTCCACTGGCACAGATGATCTTCTTACCACATGGTCTTAATACTTTATCTCCTCTTGCTAGACTTCCTCAAGTCTGTCTCATAGATGACATCTTTCTATTTTAAGTTAAATGTAGCTGGCAATAATGTAAGGAGAGACAAGTGATTCTCATAGCTTGCATAGAGACTCTCAAATTTGTCCCTTTGTCCCACCCCAGCTACAAGTATATTCTTTCTGATTTACTCAGTAAACAATTGCTTGGTGGTGGCCTGTGTATGTGAATATCCACTAAACCTAGACATCTGGAGTTGTCTTGTGAGTTGGCAGGTGTATGTGATTTGAACTGACCCCATTCCTTTTCTAGGCAAAAAGGACATTGTCCGGTGTTTTTCCTGTGGAGGATGTATGGAGAAGTGGCAGGAAGGTGACGACCCAATAGAAGATCACACCAAGTTTTTTCCCAAGTGAGCAAAATGACTTCTCTTGACTGTTAACGTGTTTCAAATGTTATTCCCTTACTGGCCGTGTATTACCTGTAGACAGTCTCTGCCCACTCTTCTGTTCCCACTGTGAAGGACACATCCTTATGTCTCCATGCCTCCCATGACACCTCCCTGTCCAGCTTTTTCTCTTCATAGTTACATCTTCGTTTTGGTTTGGTCAATATACAGACTTTTAAAGATGGGGTCTCTCTATGTAGCCCAGATTATCATAGAAATGCTATCTAGCCCAGGTAGGACTTGAACCCATGATCCTCCTGCCTCAGCCACCCAAGTGCTGGCATTACAGAGGGGTGCCACCATGTCTGGAAATTCCATGCCTTTCTGATTCTTTTAATTACAAACTAGTCTCCTCTTCTCCTCCTTCTGGAATCCTTTAGTGTTTTCTATTTCTGCTGCCTGAGACTTCCCAAGTGGTTTTCTTTTTCCTGTGCTGGGGATAGAAGCACTGACTTGGGCACGCTAGGCAATCCCTTACTATAGAGTACTTTCGCCCACTTTTCTGCCCTTCTTCAAGGTTATTTTCATCTCTTCTACACACAAGACAACTCTAGAAATGTCAGCTGCAGAGTGAAATTTGTTGTTTTACTTAGTAATTAAAATCTTCAAAGATAAATATTAATATATGCAGATTGAAAGTGTGTATTTCTGAGCACAGTGGTCTATACATGGAATCCTAGCTCTCTGAAACAAGAGGGAAGAAAACCTGTTTTCTTATATATTAAATGGTTTAATATGAATCATCCTAAAATCAACCTATTTTAAAACCCAGTACTTAAAATTAAGAAATAAGAGTTTTTTGCTCTGGTATCCCTCGGAAGGCATGCAAATCTGCAACTGTGTTGGTGTCTCTGCAGTCTCTGTCCAGCTCTATAGAAGTGTTCTGTGTGCATCCAATGCTTATCTACATTTGATGTAAACTGATGTAAGTCTAATTACTGAACTTTAAAAAGTAATATTGTAAATCATTATCTGATCTTGAGATAGAATGGTAATAATATCCTAAAAGATGAAAAATGTTCATTTAAAAATGTCTTAGTGTACATTAATTATTTACAGTAATGGCATTTTCATATATGTACATTATAACATATATATATATATGTGTGTGTGTGTGTGTGTGTGTGTGTGTGTGTCTTAGTTAGGGTTTTACTGCTGTGAACAAACATCACGACCAAGGCAACTATTATAAGGACAAGATTTAACTGGGACTGACTTCCAGGTTCAGAGGTTTAGTCCGGTATCATCAAGGTGAGAACATGGCAGTGTCCAAGCAGACATGGGACTGGAAGAGCTGAGAGTTTCACCTTTTGTTCTGAAGGCAGCTAGGAGAAGACTGGCTTCCAGGCAGCTAGGATGAGGGTCTTAAAGCCCACACTTACAGTGACACACCTACTCCAACAAGGCCACACCTTCTAATAGTGGCACTCTCTGGGCCAAGCATATAGAAACCATCACAATGTATATATAATATGACATATGTACATATATTATAGCTTATTACAATCATGTTCACCACCATCCTTCCATTTCCCTATGTTATCTGTCTCTAGATTCCCTTGATCCCTTTTCTTCTAAATCACATGTTTCAGACTAGCCCAGGGCTACATAGCAAGACTTATCCTCAAAATACATACATACCTACATACATACTTGATTAAATAAATAATGGAATATTTCCATCTAATTTTGAGGGTAAAAAATGATTGACAGCACTGGTCAGTTTGGTTTTTTCCTTTTCCTTTTTGAAGCGTTTGATTTTATGTGCATGGGAGTTTTTTCTGCGTGTACATCTGTGCACTACTTGCATGCCTTGTGTCCACAGAGGTCAGGGAGGGCATTGGATCCCCTAGAACTAGAGGTGCAGGTGGTTGTGAGCTGTCTGATCAGGATGTTGGGAAGCAAGCCTGAGTCTTGTGCAGGAGCACTAAGCGTTCTTCCGCTGAGCTTGCCACTTTTCCAGGTTCCCCTGTTTTCTTTTTATTCGGAAGCAGTGTGTAGGAAATTGTTGAGAATGCAGGGAGCTTCTTCTTAATCCCTGGGATGGTAAGTTTGGAGGCAATCTAGTTGTATTTAAAACTTGGTCTAGAATCTATCAACAGAATTTGTTTTAATTACAAACCAGCATGCTGTTACGAGTAACTAATGTATTTACACATCTGGTTTAAAAAAAACAACAATAAAGGGCCTATGAAGCCAGGGTATGGAAGCAGCAAGCTGACACAGGAACTTCACGAGCTGTTCTTTGGCGAGTTTCTCTCTGGCATCACCACTAGTGGAACTCAATGATGCTATGTAAGGCAAACCAATACATGCCAGTCATCAGCGGAGAATAGTGAGATGGAGCAAACCAAACCAGTGCTCACTTGTCATCTCTCCCACTGTCTGTGGGGTCATATTATACTCCTTTATCTCAGGTGCTTTCATGTGTTTGAAATATTCAAACATCCTTTTACCTGTGTGCCTCAGCAAACCATCATTTGACATTAACTGACCTTCCAAACAAACCAGAAGTTTCCACTTCACCCTAGTGATCTCTCTGTGTCTGCTGCCACAGTGTTGGTTACTATTTTTATTCTTTAAGCTTATCTTAGCTGGATCAATTCATCCCAACTCAAAATCCCTTAATATCCTTACCATTACTTTACAAATCACATTCATTATGTTATTGAAAGCCACACACTGAATGTTGATACAGTGTAGCACTGTCAGAATTACTGAAAATGTTAGCTTTCTACTTCATTCTTGGCCCTGAATCTTCATTTTTTTTCTAAAAAGCTAACTGCACAGAACCATTTATGACTTTTCTCTCCTCTGCACAGCTGTGTCTTTATTCAAACAATGAAGTCCTCTGCAGAAGTGATTCCAGCCCTTCAGAGACACTGTGCACTTCCAGAAGCCATGGTAATGAGCACTCCCCTCTTCTGACCCAGCAGCACATGATTGTGTGTTTGAACACTAGTGTGAACAGTAATTGCCAATTATAAATGTATCATATTAAGGAAATTCTACAAGTATCTAAGAAGCACTATTAAGTGACAAGTACAGACAGGAACTTCACAGTGAATGAGAGTGACCCCATATCTAGCTCCATGAAACATAGAGTCCACCCCTTCTCCTGTAAGAAGTCTATGGGTGAGACTCTTTCAGTCTTCTTCCTGATAAACACCCAGGCTCCTGGACCCCATCTGCAATCTCTGGAGGACAGTAGGCTTGACTTTTTACTTCTTTTGAGATGTACAAGGCAAGTTTCATTTTGTTTGTTTGAAATTTTGTTTGGGACAAGTTCTCACTGTGTAGCTCAGGCTGACTTTGAACTTTCTATGTTCAAATTCCAGACTGTCCTGCTTCAACCTTCCAAATGCTGGGATTATGAGTGTGTGTCACCGCTCCTATTTGATTTTTGCTCCTTACTGCTATCAAGGCAATCAAACCCAAGGTCTTGTGCATGCTAGGCAAGGAATCTCTGACTGAGCTACATCCCTGACCTGCAGGTGTATGTCTTTAAGGAAAGCAAATGAGCAGCAAAATCGTGAACTCAGACAGCAGTCTAAGCCCTACATGTTCCTCTTACATATAATCTGACTATCACTTCATTGGTGACACAAGTCACCTCATATTGACATAATGATAGGTATGCTGGATCTCATCCTACAGAACAGTGAACAAAGCTGGGCATGGGTCTCAAGCTGGCCTGTTATTGTTTGGCCACTCCCTCAATTTTGGCTCCATCTTTACCCCTGCACATCATGTAGGGGGACCAATTGTAGGTCAGAGGTTTTGTGGCTGTTTAGGTGTTCTAATCCTTCCATTGAAAGTCTTGCCTGTTACCAGAGAAAACTGGCTCAGGCTCCATATCTGTCACTGCTAGGAGTCTTAGCTAGGGTACCCTCAGAGATTCTTGGTAATTTCTGTTGCCCTAGGTTTCTACCTTGTCCTAGAGATATCCCCCTATTTAATTCTGTTGTCTCTAGCAATACTGTCTTCCTCAGTCCTTCCCCCACCCGACCCCTCCTGTTCTGTACCTACTCCTCCCCCATCTGTCCCCCTCCCCAGTGGCCCACAATGTTTATTCTGTCTTCCCTCCTCAGTGTGATTCACTTGATCCCACTTGAGCCCTCCTTGATATTTAGCTTCTGTGGGTCTGTGGACTATAGAATGGTTACCCTTTTCTTTATGGGTAATATTTGCTTATAACAAACACATTTACCACACGTACCACATTTGTCCTTCTGGGTCTGCGTTACCTCACTCAGGATGATCTTTTCTAGTTCTATCCATCTGCCTGCAAGTTTCTTGATGTCTTTGTTTTTCATAGCTGAGTAGTATTCCATTGTGTAGATGTATGACATTTTCTTTATCCACTCTTCACTGGGGGAAAGCTAGGTTAGTCCCAGTTTCTAGCTACTATGAATAAAGCTACTTTGAACATGGTTGATCAAGTGTTCTTATGGTAGGATGGAGCATCCTTTAAGGATATACCTAGGAGTGGTATACCTGGGTCTTGGGGTAGATTTATTCCTAATTTTCTGAGAAACTGCCAAATTAATTTTCCAAGTGACTGTACAATTTTGCATTCACACCAGTAATGAAAAAGGGTCCCTTTTCCGTATCTTTAATAGCATAAGCTCTTGCTTGTGTATTTGATCTCAAGAGGTTGAATATCAGAGTTGTTTTGATTTGCATTTCCCTGATATCTAAGGATGTTGAACATTTATTTCAGTGCTTTTAGGTCTTTAGAGATTTCTCTATACTCCATTTTTAAATTGATTGACTTGGTTTGTTGATGTCTAGTTTCTTGAGTTGTTTATATATTTTAGATACCAGATTTTTTTTTTTAAAATGTGGATTTGACATTGTAAGTACAGGGGATGAAGCTCAGCCACTAAATATTCCCCTAATAGACACAAGAACTGAAGCTCTGAATAAAACTAGGTGTGGTTTGATGTTTGGAGTCCCAGAATAGAAAAAAAAAGAATGATATTGAAGCCAGGGGTGTGTGGAGGTTCATTTCAGTTGGGAAATGGAGAAAGGAGGAGGAGTGTTACCCTGGGCTACATGGGGAATTCCAGACCAGCCTACACTACATGCCACTCTCATGCTGAAAAAAGTGTGTATGTAATAATCCTTCTGCATCCATCCCAGTGTCTGACTTAAACATGTAAGGAGACTTAAGTAATGAGTAAAGATGGAGGCAGTGCTTAATATTCTTTCAGGACTATTCTTGTTCTAGATGTTACAATTATGAATACTCACATAGTGCACCCCATAGAGAGGATGCATATACTGTGCATGTACCATCTAGGAACACACTCTTGCAGATGTGTGAGGTTAACTCTTTAATGCGTGGAGCACTCTTCAATCAGCATTGAGTGTAGGCTGTTTTGAGAAATTATTTGGTCCTCCATGATAATATAGTGACCAATCTTGATTTAAGACCCACTTTTGATGTAATAAAGGATTTATCTATTAAAGGAAACCACAAGTGAAAGCAACCATGAGGATCCAGTAGCAGTTCATTCTACTGTGGCAGGTAAGCACTGGAAAGCAGCATGGGATTCTGGGTATTTGTCCATAGGATTTAAAAGGAAAGTGTATTTATAGTTGTCCAGGGAGCTGCTGGAGAGGAGAGCACTGAGATGAAGGGAACTGTGGATGAGAGAGTGAGCATCCCTGTGGCTTCCCGAGAGTGAATGCAGGTCTAATAACAGTCCTTGTGTCAGACCCAAATCACCCGGCATTAAAGGCACCGTGCAGCAAGCTGGCCTCCTGAGAGCTTAGAGGGGAAACTAGGGCGACAGAGTATTTCTTCAGAACACTACTAATTCCCCAGGTCACGGACGACGCTTGGACATCATTTTGATGCAATGAAAAGGTCCAGGAGGATCTCAGGTGTATGGAGGTGTCATGTGAAGGGAGGAGAGTCCTAATCTACCCTTAGCAGACAAGCAAAGCCATCAGAGAGATTTGAAGTGTACCTTCCATCTGTCCACAGACTTGGCTCATTGTGATGCTCAGTGGTTTCAAGAGGCCAGGAGTCTGAGTGAACAGCTGAGAGACACCTACACCAAAGCCACTTTCCGCCACATGAACTTGCCAGAAGTGTGCTCCAGCCTCGGCACTGACCACTTGCTGGGCTGCGATGTGTCCATCATTTCAAAGCACATCAGCCGGCCAGTGCAAGGGGCCCTGACGATCCCCGAGGTCTTCGCCCATCTCAGCTCTGTCATGTGTGTGGAGGGGGAAACTGGCAGTGGAAAGACAACCTTCCTGAAGAGAATAGCTTTTCTCTGGGCATCAGGATGCTGTCCTGTGTTGAACAGGTTCCAGCTGGTCTTCTACCTCTCTCTTAGTTCCATCAAACCAGACCAGGGACTGGCCAACATCATCTGTGCCCAACTCCTAGAGGCAGGAGGATGCATTAGTGAAGTGTCCCTGAGCAGCAGCATCCAGCAGTTACAACACCAGGTGCTGTTCCTGTTGGATGACTACAGTGGGCTGGCCTCACTCCCCCAAGCCCTAGACACACTGATTACAAAAAACTACTTGTCAAGGACCTGCTTATTGATCGCTGTGCATACAAACAGGGTCAGGGACATCCGCCCATACCTAGATACAGGTCTAGAGATCAAAGAGTTTCCTTTCTATAATACTGTCTCTGTGTTACGGAAGTTTTTCTCCCATAATATGATACGTCTCCTAGAGTTTATGGTTTATTTTGGAAAGAATGAAGATTTACAGGGAATTCACAAAACTCCTCTCTTCGTGGCAGCAGTCTGTACTGAATGGTTTCAAAATCCGGCTGAGCAGCCCTTTCAGGATGTGACACTCTTCAAGTCCTACATGCAATACCTGTCCTTAAAGCACAAAGCTACAGCTGAGCCTCTCCGGGCCACTGTGTCCTCATGCGGGCAGCTGGCCTTGACAGGGTTTTTCTCATCATGCTTTGAGTTCAATAGTGATGACCTTGCTGAGGCAGGGGTTGATGAAGATGAAGAGCTCACCACCTGCTTGATGAGCAAATTCACCGCCCAGAGACTGAGACCAGTCTACCGTTTTTTAAGTCCTTTCTTCCAAGAGTTTCTTGCTGCCATGAGGTTGACTGAACTCCTGGGTTCAGATAGGCAGGAAGAGCAAGATCTGGGACTTTATTATTTGAGACAAATTAACTCACCCTTGAAAGTTGTGACCACCTATAACAATTTTTTGAAGTATGCCTCCAGCCATCCATCATCAAAAGCAGGGCCAAAAGTTGTATCTCATTTGCTTCAGTTGGTAGATGAGAAAGACTCATTGGCTAACATGTCTGAAATTAAGGATTATGTAAATCACCCTCCAGAATCTCCCTGGATGATGCAGGCCATTAAGGAACTGTGGCAGGTATCTCCTGAATCTTTCTCTTCATTAGTTTCAGAAAATTTATTCAGGATTGCTCTAAACTTTGCTTATGAAAGTAACACAGTTGCTGCATGCTCTCCATTTATTTTGCAATTCCTTCAAGGGAGAACACTGGCTTTGAAAGTACTGAATTTACAGTATTTTAGGGACCATCCAGAAAGCCTGTTACTGGTGAAGAGTTTAGAAGTCTCCCTAAATGGAAATACAATCTCAACTGTTGTAGATTACTCAGTCATGGAAAAATGTTATGAAACCTTACAGCCACCAACTATAGATCAGGACTATGCATCTGCCTTTGAAAAACTGAAGGAATGGGCAAAAAATTTATCCAAAAAGGAAGAGAACTTAAGGAGGTTTATGAAAAACCAACCCTTGAATCCACCTATAATAAGCTCTGGCTATTGGAAACTGTCCCCCAAGCCGTGCAAGATCCCTAGGCTGGAAGTTGGAGTGAACAACATGGGTCCAGCAAACCAAGCACTGCTCCAGGTCCTAATGGAAATCTTCTCAGCTTCACAGAGCATTGAATTCTGTTTATTCAACAGCAGTGGCTTTCTTGAAAGCATCCACCCAGCTCTGGAGCTGAATAAGACCTCTGTCACCAAGTGTTCCATGTCCAGGCAGGAGCTCAGCCAAGCAGAACAGGAGCTGCTTCTCACCCTGCCTGCTCTGCAGTCTCTTGAGATCTCATGGACAAACCAGTTACCAGGTATCCCTAAGTGTATTCACAAACCATTCTGCTTGACACTGTATCTCATTCATGGCTTAGATGAATGAAACTTCTTGATAGGAGAGATCTAAACACTTTCACTGTTTAGGGCAGCAGAAGGCCCTGAATCATCGAATCAGGTTCCAATAACTCAGGCAACTTTAGGACAATATTACCACCAGTAGTTCCTCTCTCAAGGTCCTCATAAGAGTGTTTGAATTGCTAGTTATTTGTAAATGGTGGACTTTGGGCAAGACGATGCTGGAGAATAATATATTTGGTTTCCACAGAGAAGATGTTTAATATGGGCTAATATGTTTATGTCTTCTTCTAAGCAATATTTGGTAGTTTCTAGGATAGACTTCATTTTTATGAGGATTTCTTTTAAAAAGTATTTATTTCACTGTGTGTGTGTGTAGTTGCCCCCAGAGGTGTGAAAAAATGGCAGAGTTTGGGAGCTGTGGCCATAGGTTGTGAGGTGCCTAGTGTGTGTGCTGGGAACCTTATTGGGTCCTCTGCCAAACAACAGGAGACCTTAGTTGTGGTGCTGTCTTTTCAGCTCCCGTCCTTTGCTATCTTTCATTCAATTCATTTCTACATTTGTATATCATTGCAAATATTTGATTTTAAAATATTGTAGTAGCAGATCTTAGAGTTTTCACCATGCCACATGCTCCAGCTCTCTTTGTTCTGCCTGTATCATCCTTTTTCTTTAGAAATGTATTGAGTGTATAATCTGACCCTTTCCTTTCTTCCCTGCAGGCCTTTCCACAGACCCCTCCATGCTCTCTGTCAAACTTATGGCATCTTTAAAAAGTTGTTGATATATGTATATACATTCCTAATATTCATACACACACACACACACAGACACACACACACACACACAGACACACACACACACACTAAATATGTGTATATATTCCTAACTACTTAAGTGCCTCCTCAGTCTGTATATTGCTACTTGTATGTATGATTTCAGGGCTCACCATTTGGTCAAAATTAGATAACCAATTGGTGTGCTCTTCCTTGGGGAAGACTGTTTCTCCATTTATCAGCATCTCCTAGTTTCCTGTAGTTCCTTGTGTAGGACTCATATCTGAGGTTTCGAGCTAAGAACCTCAAGTGAGAGAGAACATAAACATTTTTCTTTCTGGATTTGGGTTACCTCACTTGGTTAGTTGGGCCAAGGTTCTGTCAATCTTTATCATCTCAAAGAACCAGTTCTTATTAGTTGATTCTTGGTGTTGTCTGCTTTGAGATTTATTATTTCTTGCCATTAACTGGTTCTGGATTTGGTTTATGCTTGTGTTTTCAAATGTTTGAGTCGCATCATTCAGTTATTCATTTGTACTTTTTCTGTAGGACTGTTTGCAATGTGCCCCCAGGCTTTTTTTGTGCTGTAGTGTGTTTATTTAGTTATAGGAAATCTTTTTAATTTTCCTCTTCATTCATCATTAAGTATTGTGTTTAATCTCCATGAGTTTATGTATTTCCTTGAGATTTGTTCCGTGTTGATTTTAAGTTTGTTGTATTATGGTCATGCAAGTTACAACAAGTTATTTAAATCTTTCTGAATTTGCCTGGTGTGTGTGTGTGTGTGTGTGTGTGTGTGTGTGTGTGTGTGTCTTATAGGATATGGTTTGTTTTAGGGAAGCTTTCATGGGTTGCTTAGTAGAACATATATTCTTTACTGTTTGTGTAGAATGTTCTGTACGTATCTGTTAAGTCCATTTAATATATGATGTCATTTAATTTTGATATTTCTCTGCTTATTCTTTGTTCAGTTGACCTCTTTATTGGAGAGACTGGGGTATTGAAATCACCCAATATCAATGGGTTGATGTTAGTCTGTGTCTTTTCTTCTAGTAATACACTTTTTTAAAAAAATATTTGGATATTTACTTTATATACATTTCAAATGTTTTCCCTTTGGAAACCCCCTATTCCATATCCCCTCTACCTGCCTCTATGAGGGTGCTTCCCCCACCCCCCACTCCCATCTTCCCTCCCTAGCATTGCCCTACACGGGGGCATCTAACACTCTCAAGCCCAAGGGCATCTCCTCCCATTGATGGCCAACAAGGCCCTCCTCTGCCACATATGTGGCCAGCACCATGGATCCTTCCATGTGTATTCTTTGGTTGGTGTTCCAGTCTCCAGGAGCTCTGGGGGGGGGGTGTCTGGCCAGTTGACACCATTCCTTTCTCCAAGGGGCTGCAAACTCCCTCAGCTCCTTCAGTCCCTTCTCCAACTCCTCCATCCAGGACCCTATACTCAGTCCAACAGTTGGCTGTGAGCATCCATCTCTGTATTTGTCAGGCTCTGCCTGAGCCTCTCTGGAGACAGCTTATTATGCTTCCATCAGCAAGCACTTCCCAGTATCCACAAGAAAGTCCTGGTTTAGTGGCTATATATGGGATGTATCCATAGGTGGGGCAGTCTCTGGATGTTGAGTCTCTGCTCCACACTTTGTCTCAATATTTCCCTCTGTGAGTATTTTGTTCACCCTTCTAAGAAACACTGAAGCATCCGCATTTTGGTCTTCCTTCTTCTTAGGCTTCATATGGTCTGTGAATTGAATCTTGGGTATTCTGAACTTTTGGGCTAATATCCACTTATTAGTGAGTACATACCATGTTTGTTCTTTTGTGACTGAGTTACCTCACTCAGGACGATATTTTCAAGTTCTATCCATTTGCCTAAGAATTTCATGAAGATATCTATAGAACATTTCATCCTAAATCAAAAGAATATACACTCTCAGCATCTCATGGTACCTTCTCCAAAATTGACCATATAATCAGTCACAAAACAAACCTCAACAGATATAAGAAGATTGAAATAATCCCACGCCTCCTATCAGATCACTACAAATTTAGACTGGTCTTCAATAGCGACAAAAACAACAGAAAGCCCACATACACATGGAAGCTGAGCAATGCTCTACTCAATGATAACTTGGTCAAGGAAGAAATAAAGAAATTAAAGACTTCCTAGACTTTAATGAAAATGAAAGTACAACATACCCAAACTTATGGAACACACTGAAAGCAGTGTTAAGAGGAAAACTCATAGCTCTGAGTGCCTCCAAACAGAGATTGGAAAGAACATACACTAACAGCTTAACAGCACACCTGAAAGCTATAGAACAAAAAGAAGCTAATAAACCCAAGAGGAGTAGACGGCAGGAAATAATCAAACTCAGGGCTGAAATCAACTAAATAGAAACAAAAAGAACTATACAAAGAATCAACAAAATTAGGGGCTGGTTCTTTGAGAAAATCAACAAGATAGATAAACCCTTAGCCAGACTAACCAGAGGGCACAGAGACAGTATCCAAATTAACAAAATCAGAAATGAAAAGGGAGATGTAACAACAGAATCTGAGGAAATTAAAAAAAACCATCAGATCCTACTACAAAATCCTATACTCAACAAAATTGGAAAATGTGAATGAAATGGACAATTTTCTAGATAGACACCAAACACCAAAGTTAAGTCAGGATCAGATAAACCATCTAAACAGTCCCATAACCCCTAAAGAAATAGAAGCAGTCATTAAAAGTCTCCCAACTAAAAAAAGCCCAGGACCAGATGGGTTTAGTGCAGAATTCTATCAGACCTTCAAAGAAGTCTTCAATCTATTACACAAAATAGAAACAGAAGGAACACTACCCAATTCATTCTATGAGGCCACAGTTATACTGATACCAAAACCTCACAAAGATCCAACAAAGAAAGAAAACTTTAGACCAATTTCCCTTATGAATATTGATGCAAAAATACTCAATAAAATTCTTGCAAACTGAATCCATTAACACATCAAAATGATCATTCATCATGATCAAGTAGGCTTCATCCCAGGGATGCAGGGATGGTTCAATACCCAGAAATCCATCAATGTAATCCACTACATAAACAAACTCAAAGAAAAAATAAACACATGGTCATTTCACTAGATGCTGAAAAAGCAATTGACAAAATTCAACATCCCTTCATGATAAAAGTCTTGGAAAGATCAGGAATTCAAGGCCCATACCTAAACCTAGTAAAAGCAATATACAGCAAACCAGTAGCCAACATCAAACTAAATGGGGAGAAACTTGAAGCATTCCCACTAAAATCAGGGACTAGACAAGGCTGTAGACTCTCTCCCTATCTATTCAATATAGTACTTGAAGTTCTAGCTAGAACAATTAGACAACAAAAGGAGGTCAAAGGGATACAAATAGTAATACACTTTTTATGAAATTGAATGCATCCGAGTTTGGTTTATACATTTGTAAGATTGTAATGTCTTTTTGGTTAGCTGTTTTTTGATTACAATGGAGTATCCTTCATTATTTCTTTTGTTTAGTTTTAGTTTCAAATCTATTTTGTGAGATATTAGGATAACACTTCCTACTTGCTTCCTGGTCTTATTTAATTGGAATATTATTGCTTATTTTATTCTGTATAGGTGCTTTAAACACATCTTTAAAGCTGTGTTGCTTATAAACAACAGATAGATGAATTTATTATTATTATCATTATTATTGCTATTATTTGTTATTTCAAGATCAGGCTGGCCTCAAACTCATAGAGATCCACCTGCTTCTGCCTTCCCAGTGCTGAGATTAAAAGTCTATATCACTACTCCCTGATAGGACTTTTATTTCTTGATTCATTCAGGCAGCCTGCATTATTTGATTGGAGAATTGGGACCATTAATATTTGTAGTTATTATTGAAGTATGTGGGTCGATTGGAGTCATTGTGTTGCTGATTTCTGGTGTTCCTTAGTAATACTTTATATTTTAGTAATTATACATTCAAACTTCTTTCTACATTTTCTTAGTTATGTCATCTCTCTTTAGCCTGAAGTATTGTCTTCTTATTTTCCTTAGGCTTGGTTTGTTGGGTACATTTTTAATGTAATTTTAGTTTTTACTAATTCAGTTTACATCCTACTCACTGCCCCCTTCCTGGTCACCCCTCCCACAATCTTTCCTCCACTATCCCTTCCCTTCTCCTCCTAGGCCTCCCGGTTCATATATAGAAGATGTGCAGTTTGGTCTTAATGTGGGTCCTGAATAACAGGAACAGGTGCTATCACAAAAACTTGTGCCTGTAGATGGGATATGGTTCTTCTAGTGGGGCTGCCTTGTGTGGCCTCAGTGGGAGACGAAGTAAATAGCCTCACAGAGACTTGAAGTGGATAAAATTTTAACACTGTGTATTTCATAGGATTTTTATCCCAACTCATCTATGACAGATAGTTTTGCTCAGCATGTTAGTCTAGGTTGGCTGTTGTGGTTTTTTAGAACTTGGAATGCCTTGCTCCAGGTTCTTATGACATTCCAAGTTTCCATTAAGAAATCAGCTGTTACTCTGATGGGTTTTCCTTTTTTTTCTCTTGGTGCTTTCAATATCTTTTTTTTCTCTGTATACTTAATGTTTTAATTATAATATGCTTGAAGAGTTTCTATTCTGGTTCTGTCTATTTGGTGTTTTTGGCTCATTCTGTATCTTCTTTGTGGATCCATCTCAGTTTGGGTAAGTGTGTGTGTGTGTGTGTGTGTGTGTGTGTGTGTGTTCAAGGTAGGACTTCTCTGTGTAGCCCTTGATGTCCTGGAACTCACTCTGTAGTCTAGGCTGGTCTCTAACTCAGAGATCTGCCTGCCTCAGCCTCCTGAGTGCTGGGATTAAAGACCAGCCCCACCACCACCACCAGGTACTGAAGAGACCTTGGAAGAGGATGTGCAGGTTTGCAGGAAAGGTTCTGAGTTATATTTCTATATAAGTCTGAGGTAGGAGTTGAACTATAACATTTTGTATGTGCAAAAACAGTTGTTTTCAGTTGCCATGCTGTTGGTTGTAGAGATGTCTTATTTATTTTGTGAGTCTAGAGGCCAGCACAGGGCTTGCCCTAGAGTCTGTCCATGATCAGCAGATGCTGCAGCTGGCAGTATCTTCATGCATGTGCTTCCTAATCAGATGTTAGGATGTCTGAGAAGTTTCATCTTGGAAGTATGACTATGGCTGAGGATCACAGCACCTTGAGAACTTGCACTTGGGGCTCTTGAGTGATGGGAACTATGTGCTGCATTCCAGATCAGCTCTTCCCTAACTTGGACAAGTTCCTGGGCCTGAAAGAACTGTCTGTGAGACTAGATGGCACACCAGATGTGCTCTCTGTCTTTCCTGTAGAATTACCAAACCTCCATCACATGGAGAAGCTATCTATCCGAACATCCACAGAATCTGACCTCTCCAAACTAGGTAAGGATGATGCTTGGACTCCAGTTCATGTCTCAGCTGGAAAAAGCTACTTGGCCTAGTAATTGTTAGAACCATTAAATCATCATTAGTTAAAACGTTTCTGGAGACTGACAGCATGAACTGTATCCATGGGACAGGATGGGATCAGTGCTCTTAATCTTTAAGAGGGCAGAGATTTATTTATAACCCAAGTCTTTAACATGTTGTGAGCACTTTACAGATACTAGCTCTCTCCTCACGACCACTGTGTGAGAGAAGGCATAATGATTATTGCTGATTGTCTACTGGGGAAACTGAGGTATTTGACTGCTCAGTTCTGTCCAGTTATGAAAATGTATCTTCAAACAGATGATCTGACTGCACAGCCTGAGCTGTCCACTCCTAACCCTTCCTCTCCACAGCAGTGTGAGGAGTTCTCTCTTTGTGCTGCTGTTTTAGTCCCACATGCAGATCTGGCTGCACAGGGAGAAGGAATCGAAGAGAGTGGTTGAAGCTCTGAAGGGAAAGGCTTCCCCTACAAAAGTTCTGGTCCAGTAGCCTGGAAATTTCCCCAATGCAGTGTTGCAGCTCTGCTCCTTTCGGGGAGGTTTCCCCAGAGAAAGCTTTGCTCAGGCAAAAGTGTTACAGCTCTGCTCTGAAAGCCATCCTGGCGATCTGGAGCCAAGAAATACCACAACATCACAGTGCACAACAAACCTCACACAAGAGATTTATTGAGAGGGAAAACCCCAGAAGAGTGGCTGCCTCTGCTCAGATTAGAAGCAAAGGAGGACTGGGCAGAACACAGAGTTTATAGAGCATTTCCTGTGGGTGGGGAAGACTGAGCTTTCCAGGGAGGCTTGGGATTGGAGGGATTGTGTAGCCTGATCAATGGGCCAAGCTCAGGAATTGGTGCATTTTTTTTCTTTTAGGGTGGGGCCTGGCCACTTTTCTGCTTTGAGGGTTTGCAAAGTTTACAAAGGGAGTCCATGGCTTTTGAGTTGGTGTGAAAAGCCAAATAGTGAGTCTGGACTTTCCCAACCTCATTTTGACAGATAGCTGTGCCGCTATCTTTCTAAAGACAAGTCATTTAGTGAAATGACTAAAGCACCACCAGACCCTTAATTTTTAAAAACACTGAACACCAAAGAAATGTAAACCTGGAACAAGTATGGCAGATTCACATGCCAAAAAGTTACTAGAGTGGGGCATGGAGGTTCCTGCCTGTAATCCCCAAATGCAGTTGATCTGCCTGCCTGGGTTGCTCTTGGGCAAGAAGCTGAAGTCTCCTGTTTACCACCTCATAGTAAAAAAAGGGAGGCTAGGTACATCAGCCTTTGTTCTGTCTCAGTGGGGGATTGAGCAGCTCTAAGTCTTGGGAAGAAAAAGGGAAGGAGGCCTGTTTCTTCTCTCAGGACTAGTAAGACTTTCAGACTGTGTGATCACATGGTATAAAAATTCACTAGGAGTTTACACATAAATTCAGGTCATAAATTGAATATGAGGTTTATAACAGAGAATATCTATATGCATATCCACTAGGAATAATGATCTGGCTAAACAGTCATCATTTGTTACTAGCTTGCAGGTTCATGGAAAGTTAAAAACCATAACTAAGATGTCCTTGAAGTTTTGTATAGATAAACCAAGTCAATATTTTATCCCCTATTTTTGCTTCTGTGGTGTATATCTTCTTATGATCTTCAGTTAATGGTTTTTTATAACCCCTTGGAATATACTCTAGGTTTTAGAAGTCTGTTGTTATCTCAGAAGCAGTTAAGCAGTTCTGTTATAAAAGAGGCTTAAATGCCTTTGTCTGTGTCACCATTCTGAAATGATGGTGACCCTAGTATGCTGGTTGTTTCTGTAGAATGAATGCTCTTTGTTTTTGCATTCTATCTGAGCCTGGGGTCTTCATTCCATCATTTTACAATCCTTGCACAGTATGCACAGAGATGTTACAATGCTAACACTGAAGGTGAAATACAGGAACAGAAACCCTATCCAGAGATGGGCAGGAACTTGTCCCAGGTCATCTGCTCACCAGTCAGCTGCAGAAGCCAAGCACAATCCCAGTGCAGTCTGACATCTTGATACTGCACCACTCCTGTTTAATCAGTGTGGCTGCAGCTCATGGATTGAGGGTTCAACTTTTCCAGGAATTTGTGGCCTTCTCTAATTTCTGAACATCCTTCATCTTTTGCAGTTAAATTGATTCAGAACTCTCCAAATCTCCTTGTTTTCACTCTGAAGTGTGATTTCCTTTCGAATTGTGAGTCTCTCATGGCTGTGCTTGCCTCCTGCAAGAAACTCATAGAGATTGAGTTTTCTGGACGATGCTTTGAAGCCGTACCCTTTGGTAAGAATTGTACAGCCTTGACTTCAGATGCTCCTGTGCACAGAGTCATTAAATACTTGAGAATTAAATGCCACTGATGTCATGGGAACTGTGAGTACACCTGATCCTCAGCAAGGCTCTCACAACAATGAATGGGTTACAGTCAAGGAACTACAGTTTATACGTAAACTACAGTTCACACATAAACTACAGTTTACACATAAACAACAGTTTACACATAAACTATAGTTTAAATGTTTCATTTGCAGAATTGTGTCCTCTACATAGTCATAGTGATTCAGTCTTAATATTATATCACGTTTTGCAATTTTTGAAATTCTCTGTGTCATAGGAATGTATCTGAACTAACTCAATTTTATTTTCCTTTTCCTAGTTAACATTTTGACAAATTTTGTTTCTCTGAAGATATTGAATCTTAAAGACCAACAATTGCCAGATAAGGAAACATCAGAAAAGTTTGGTAAATGTATAGAACAGTGTTTCTTAATTTAATCTTTTTCTCCTCCTCCTCCTCCTCCTCCTCCTCCTCCTCCTCCTCCTCCTCCT
>JADRCH010000005.1:17471649-17520351 GCA_019843965.1 Rhynchomys soricoides | reverse complement strand
CTCCTCCTCCTCCTCCTCCTCCTCCTCCTCCTCCTCCTCCTCCTCCTCCTTCTCCTCCTCTTTCTCCTGCTTGACAGTTAGGTCCAGAACCTGCTGCTGCTGTAAACACTAGGAGATTCTTTATGAACTTTAACCCATCTCTCCAATACCTATAATGCCTATGTAATGGGAATGCTGTGTAAACAAGTGTTACACTGTGGTATTCTGGGAGTGACAAGGAGGGGGAAGTGTCAGTACATGTTTTGGACTGACACAATGTTTAAAAATGGAGCCTGTGATTGGTAGAATGTGCCTATACAGAGGGTCATGCGCCAGCCATGCTGGTCCTCGAAGTCACCATAGTGATACTCAGTCTTACCTTTCCCCAAACACATTCCCTGATGCCATTACTGTTGTCCTACACATATTCATGTTTAATCTCATTAAATGCAACATTTTCAGAGTCACTGACTTCTTAGAGTAGAATTTGGTCATGATGACACTGTATAACTTTAGTGTTCCACATCCAATCCAAAATGATATGTACTTTTTGATATATATATATATATATATATATATATATATATATATATATTTGAGGTTAAGAAAGCATTATAACTCAGATTGAACAAAATAATAAGCATAGAATGTTTAAATATTTTTGATTTAAGAAATGATTATGAAGCCCCCTATGATATTTCACACCTTTAATCCCAGCTCTCCATAGGAAGAGGCAATAGAATTGCTGAGTTTTAGACCAGTCTAGTGTACAGATCAAGTTCAAGGAAAGCCAGGGCTAATCAGGAAACCCTGTCTCCAAAGACCAAAGCACATGGGGAAAAAAGGAGAGAAAGAAAGACGGAAAGAAAGGAGGGAAGAAAGAAGGGAAGGAATGATTGTGAAAATAACGAGTGCTCTTGGGAAGCACTATCAAGTTAAAACCAGCGAGGGAGGCAATGGTAGTATAGGGTGCAGAGCGACATCTCCACAGTTCTTCTCAGAGTGCATGGTGCGTAAGGAGACCCAGACTTTCTCCTTGCTTCTTTCTCTTCTCTTTAGACTACCTCTCCCCCCTCTGTCTTTCTCTCTCACACTCTGTGTGTGTTTTATTTTGTTTGTGGGGAAAGTGGATAGATAAGTCAGTGTGGTCAAACATCAGGAACTTATTGATGTGGCCTCATAGATTGTTGTGTACTTTTTGTTTCTATTATGTGTGTTTGTATGTAGCGGTGCTGTGGCATGTGTGTGTCAGTCAGAGGACAACAGGTGGGAATCAGTTCTTTTTCCTCCTTTTGGACCCCTGGAATCTAACTCAGGTCATCAGACGTGGCTGCAGGTGCCTTTACCCCTGAGCTGTCTCACCTTCTCTGACTCATAAACACAGGGAGTTCTGAATAAGTTTATAGTTATGCGGATCTCCAGTCACACAGACACATGTTCCTTAGCACAATCACCTGAGAGACTGGAAAGCATGCTTGTAGTAATGAACACAAGTACTCAGATGTTCATGCTTTTTAAGGTTAGAAACTGTTTTCTATACATAGAACTAGTGTGATTTCTCTGAGTGAGAAGTAGCTTGTTCATGTAAGATCACCTAGAGGCTGAGAGTGGTTCACATGCCTGTAATCCTGGGAGGATGAGGCAGGAAGATGGACTTCTAGCCATTCTGACTAAAGGCTGAGACTGTCTCAAAACTGCCAACCAGTTAACCCAATTTAATGGTCCCCCTGTGCATATTAATGTAACCACTGGTGGCTGTACTTACTGAGATTGATTTCACATCTGACTTACTGGTTTAAAGAGATGTGGCAAGAACAAGACCCAGAGCTGAGTTCATATGACTTGCACAGTAGAGCTGCTGGCAACGGAGTTTTCTTTGCTTTGAATGGACAAGACGGCAAAAAACAAGTCTTCTCTCTCTCTCTCTCTCTCTCTCTCTCTCTCTCTCTCTCTCTCTGCATGTGTGTCTGTGTGTCTGTGTGTCTCTGTATGTGTGTATCCAGTATATTAGGCAAGCATTGTATCACTGAGCCAACTCCCAAATCCCAGAATTTGAGTTCTAAATACTTTTTAAAAGGAACACTAGGAAGGGGGAAATCAAAGGTAAGTCTAGAACACTGTTTTCATTTAACAAAGTCTTGTAAACATTTTCTCCAAGGCCACAGAAGTAGAGACTGTGATCATGTGATCTACAGAATGTCATGCTAAGGATGGATAGTACAAGGCTGTCAGAGTCATGGACCATGCTTTACAAGGAGGGTGGCTCTCCTCAGAGTGGATCACTGGGCGATAGATGAGAATGGGATGGCAAGGCAGGGGCTGAAAGCATTGGGCAATTAGGAGAATGAACTGTCATGGAGGCCTCTGTGTACAAGGTAAACTGGAGATGGAGAAGCAGCTTGGAGTGAATAAAAAGGTTGGGGGAGGGCGTGGGAAGCAGCAGCAGAGAGCAGCAGGGAGCGCTGGGTGCTGACCCCTTCTCCTGCCCTGGGAGAGGACAGTGATGAGGAGGGCCTGTGCTAGGTGGGGCCTCCTAGACTGTGTAAGTCATTGGCTCACATTGTGAGCCAATGACTTACAGACTGTCAGACTGTGTAAGTCATTGGCTCTCATGGCGGAACCACTCCCGAGGGATGGCTTTCTTGTGTCTCCCACAGCCCAGGCTCTGGGTTCTCTCAGGAACCTAGAGGAACTGCTCCTTCCCACTGGGGACGGGATTCACCAAGTGGCCAAACTGATTGTCCAGCAGTGTCTGCAGCTTCCATGTCTCCGAGTTCTTGCTTTTCACAACATCTTGGACGATGACAGTGTGATTGAAATTGGTGAGTTTCCCTCAGAGAAAGGGGTTCCCTTGTGTGGAAGCAGTGGCATCATTGGAGCTGCCTGCTGCAATCATCGAGAGTCTGGAAAGGCATTACTGATGTCCTCAGGATTCTGTTTTCATGAATTTTGTTTTCCAGCCAGGGTGGCAACCAGCGGAGGTTTCCAGAAACTCGAGAACTTAGATCTTTCCATAAATCACAAGATTACTGAGGAAGGATACAGAAATTTCTTTCAAGCCCTGGACAACCTGCCAAACTTGCAAGAGCTGAACATCTGCAGGCATATCCCAGAATGCATTCAAGTTCAGGCCACCACTGTCAAGGCTCTGGCTCAGTGTGTGTCCCGACTGCCCAGCCTCACCAGGTTGGGGATGCTCAGTTGGCTCCTGGATGAAGAGGACATGAAAGTGATTGATGATGTGAAGGAAAGACATCCTCAGTCCAAACGCTTGACTATCTTGTGGAAATGGATAGTTCCGTTCTCTCCTGTTGTCGTGGAGTAAAGGATGCTCCTTCAGGCTACTGACAGTTCTAAATACCTGATTTCCTAAGACTCTAGCTGAGCATGGTGGTACTTACCTGTACTTTAACATTTAAGATACTAAGGTGGGAGAATCAAGATGTCCAGACCAGATCCTGTTCACAGCTGAAGACACAACTATCCATCCTATTAAGGAATGTTTATTAACTGTGCAGACTACTAATTTTTTTAAAAAGCCTACATGCCCACTACTGAATTTAGTGCCTTGGCAGTCCTTATATGGTCCTCCTGTCTAAAGACTAGAACTTCAGTCAAGTTCATATAGAGAACCGTCCATTGCCAAGGTGAATAGGAAGGGGCTGGGAAAAGAACATCAATCTATGTAGAAGTCACAACAGGGAAGCAGCGTTTGATGGATGCAGGGGTGGCGCAAGAGGAACAGCAAAACAGCTTTAGAACTAACTCATGGAACTCAGCTCCTCGGTTAGCACAACTCCATTGGTGAGCCTCAGAGAGGACAATGGGTCCTGGGGGCTTCATGCTGTCATAGAGTTTTGCTCTGCTTGCTGCCCTCACACTGCATCCCTCATGATCTATGAATTATATGAAAACCATAAGGGGGCTTACATCCTCTCACTGGGCAGTGTCATTGGCACTTACAGTGCAGTGCTTGATCTTCTTCAAGCATTGCTGCTGGAGCAGATCAATGATTCAATCACCACCCTTGGGAAGAACTTAGAAATGTAGATTGTTAGAAATGACCATCAGTCTTAGGAAGAATTTGGAGAAGTAGATTGTTAGTCATGTTAGGTTAAGATGTTTTAGTTAATGGCTCTGGTGTTGAAAATCTTAGAAAGCAAATTGAAGTTCAGAAAGGCACACTTTTGATTATTGACCAAGGGATGTTTTCAAGGTCAGGGACCAAGAACAGTGGCAGCTCACCTAGCACTGGCTGATATGACTCTGTTGTTGAAGCTGGGCTGATGATTGAGGTGACAATTTCTTGTACCCAATTTTGCCCAAGGCTTCCTGATATAATTTAAGAAAAATTGCTAATGAGTGGATGCACACTATGAGGATTCAAATTAGAACTGACTCATTTTAAAATAAATCTTAAATTTATGATTCTTTTAAGATTTTTATGAGATTACTTTTTAAGGTAAATACTAAAATAATATATTCTCTCTTTGTAACCACAAACTGTAGCTTACCAGTAAGAGAAAGTGGCTGAGAAAATCACCCTGTTTGCTTATGCTTTCTTAATCTGTAACAAGTTGCTTAGTTGGGAATTCATGGTGGTTCTTGGGAATAATTGCTCTTTCACTTGTAATACGTAAAATGCATTGGGGAACATGGTTTTTCTTACATACACTCACTGTGATCATTCACTAGAAAAAAAATAGAATGTAGTCACATTGTAATTTTGACACTGCTTGAAAGATTTTTCTGGGATATATAAGCTATGGGAAAAATAAAGTTGTTGCTTGCTCATGAGAGACCAGATCTTTTGGGTTCAGACTCCATCTTAGAGAACATGACCTAAGGTTAAACTCAAGTTACCTAATAGACTGGTAACTAGCACCAGTTTCCAGGCAACCCCCCAACAAGACCTGTGTCTAGCACCAGTTTCCAGGTTATCCCCCAACAAAACCTGTGTCTAGAACCAGTTTCCAGGTTATTCCCTAACAAATCTGCACCTTCAGGCTACAAGCCTGCTCCTGACCGCCACCAATCAGGAGGAAAGCAGAAATTTATGGATTGGCTCCCAGCACCAGCCAATCAGGTTAAAGGTCGCAATGACCTCCAAATCAGATGCGTACCAGGCTAGATACCCCCCTTTTGCCTCTATAAATGCTTGTCTGAAACTGTGCTGGGGGCTCCACCTTCCCAGCCTGCGGTGTCAGGACTGGTGGGGATCAGAAGCTAGAACTTGCCGTGGACTTGTATGCTTACACAGTCTGTCTCCCATCCACTGAGTATGGAAATAGCATGGAAATCAGGGGGGAAATGGGCTTAGAGAACACTGCATTTGTTTCTGAGGTGTTTGAGAATTTTGCATGTTCTGTAATGTCCTTAAGGCTTTCTTTCTTTTTTTTTTCTTTTTTGTTGGGTTTGAGACAGAGATTCACTATGTAGCTTTCGATGGCCTGGAACTGAGTATGTTCATTCCAACTTACCTGGAACTCAGATAATCTGCCTGCCTCTGCCTCCTGAGGGCTGGGACTTTAAAATTTGTAGATACATTATGGATCCATGGAAATAATAGCTTGACTATAACAGTCATTTATTATTCCATTTGTATATGAAAGTCTTACCTCTATACCTGTGTTGGTTTAACATAAATATTATGTGCTTTTAATAATTTAAAAAACAAATTCAAATTAAATTTGATTTAATTAATTACATTAAGTTAAATTTAATTTTAAAAAATTTAGGGTTTGTTGAGGGGAGACCAGGCAGGGGGACAACAATTGAAATGTAAATAAATAAAATAACCACTAATGAAAGAATTTTTTAAAACCTTGGTTATATGTGGGAAGCAAGCTAGAAAGTATCCTGACTTTCCATTCTATCCCCTCTGTTCTATTCTTTATTTTACAATTCTCCTTGTCATTTTTATGTTTAAAATAAGATCCGCGACCTTGGCACATGGATGCTTTTACAGAGGACCTGTGTTTGGTTCCCAGCTCCCAAGACAGCGCCTCTCCCTACTTGGTTTTAAGAGACAAGGTTTCTCTGTGTTGCCCTGACTGCTTTGGAAATCACTCTCTAGACAAGGCTGGCCTCAAACTCAGAGACAGCTTGTCTCTGTTGGAGTGGATAGATTGTCTTGTTCATTATCTGATTTGATATGAAGTACTTTTGCAGTCAGAAATGTCTAAATATATATATCAACTCAGGTGAGAAGACAGAACTGGCAGGTCAGTCTGTCCCAGGTAGCAAGGTTATACTTGGCAACAAGCTGTACAGGGCCACTTTCACTAAAGAATCCGTAAGTCCCTAATTGATAATTAGCCTTTTCTACCTTATTCTACGTTACTACTGGTAACTCAGTTGGGGTCCATCGATGGCCTCCAGGAAGCAGCTGCTCCTAGGGTATATCAATCACTCTGTTTTCCTCAGAGAGCTCCAGCTCAGCCCTCTGCTGTTTCTCTAACCCCTGAGGGTCTGTGTTCTCCTGGCTTCATTTCTGTGTAAGGCACTTCCTGGATCACCTCATCCAGCTGAATGGCTTTAAGCGCCATGTCTGCACGACCTCCTCTATCCCCAGCTCTAGCCCTGGACTCTGTTTATAGAACTCCAATGGACATTGACATTCCACATCTCCAAAGCTAACTCTTATCTTCCCCTTCACTGAGGTACCTTTATGTAGACTTTCATCTCCCGAAACTCCTGCTTCACCCCAGCAGGTGCTTAATGAGACCCTTGGAGTTATCCTTAGCTCTTCTTTTTCATAGTTCATGTTTAACCTATTGACAAATCAAGCAATCCCACTTGCAAAATCCATCTGATCTAGCCAGGTATGGCAGCTCACACCTTTAATCCAGCACTGGGGAGGCAACATCAGGTGTCTCTCTGAGTTAGGGGCCAGCTTGGTCTAAGTAGTGAGCACCACTCTAGCTGAGCCTACATAGTGAGATCCTGTCTCAACAGCAAACAAACAAGCACCCCACAAATTTCACCTTGTTAGCCTGCTTCTGTTTTTTGAAACCAGTGGCATGTTTTTACCATGCTGCCAGAGGCTCCTGCTGGAAATAAGATCATAGTCTCCCTCTACCTTACATTCTTTACTGGACCCTCAGCTGAAAGTAAATGCTGTTGACTCAACAGTGGCCCACAGAAAGTCTGGACTTTGACTTCCCTTATGTTTTCACCTTTATTTCTCCGCTTACTCTGACTACACAGACTTCCTCTCTGTCCCTAAATATTTCATGCACATTCCTGCCCAAAGATCTTCGTAGCGGTCCTCTCCATTTCCTAGGAACGTCTCTCTTGATCTGTGTAGATATAGTTTGTGTTCCCCCAAAGCTTCATGTATTGACACGTAATGCCATTCTGAGAGTCTATGAGTGGAAACTGAATTTATTGTGATCAGAGGTTGGTCTTTTGGAAGGTGGTTAAGAAAAGGCCTCTGTAAGGTAATGCCCTCATTGAAATTAGTGGCTTGCTGAAACAAAGCAAACACAGCCTGCCAATACATGGATGCTCACGCACCATGCTCCTTGTCTCTCGTAATGTTATGACTCGACTGTCCTCAATATTCTACCAAGATGGATGCAGTCCTTCAACTTGAGTTCCAGAATGCCACATCCAACAGCTTGAATCAGGCCACACCTCAGGACGACTCTTAATGGGACAGAGATAAGAAGCAATCCATGCTGTGGCTTGGCAGCTCTCAATTTATGAAACCTAGTTCTCCCCTGCCCCTTGTCACATACCTTGTGCTGAACTAAATCACATGATGTAAAACTTGCTGCCACTCCTGAAAGGCTGTAAAACTCAGATCTTTCCTTTGTCTAGCATTTGATCCAAGACTCCTCAGGAAGACTCCTCATGGATCCGGTCTGCAGACTAAGGCTGCTCTCTGCAGAGGCTCCTCCTCCTTCCAGTCTTAGTTACTTTTCAATCGCTGACTCAAACACCACAACCAAGGCAACTTGTAAGAGAAAGTCTTTAGCTTGGAGTTTAGGGTTCTAGAGTGTTAGAGTCTATGACCATCATGATAGGGATCTTGGAGGCCAGCCCACTGGCAAACCTGCTGCTGGAGCACTAGCTGAGAGCTCATATCCACAGATATCTCCAGCTATAAGCACCGGGCAGAGAGAACCAGGCAGAAGTGTGGGCTTTTGAAACCTCAACGCATTCCCCCATGTATTGCCTCTCCTCCAGCAAGACCACACCTTTTAATCCTTCCCAAACAGTTCCGTCAACTGGGAACCAAGTACTCAAAAATATGAGCCTATGCGGGCCATTCTCATTCAAACCACCATGTTCTTCTCATGGTGGTTATGTCCCTTACACACATGCTCTCTTATTCTCTCTTTTAATGAAGCCCCTCTGAAGGCTTTAATGGAAACCCTCAATTTCCTTTTAAGGCCCCATCATGTTTACAGCTTCTTATATTGTATTGTGTCTGATTAATGATCTCCTTCACATTTAGGTTCTTTCATTGTATCTGACCTTATTGATGTGATTATGTGTCAGGTTCCTCTGTAAATCCAACTGTTGTGTGGCTTCCTTTTAAAGACAGATCTGTGAGCTAAAATAAAACTCTCTTTTTTATAATTCACCCCAAAACAACCAAATTTCTAATTGTTTGTATATATGTATGTACATGTACACACACACACACACACACACACACACACACACACACACACACGTGCACACATATATACCTGCCAGAAGTAGACTTCGGGTGTAGCCTCTTATGGTCCCTGCTTTATTTCCATGAGATAGGACCTCTCACTGTACCTGGAGCTTGCTTTTTTTTTTTTTTAAAAAAAGATGGATGGCCAGCAACCCCCAGAGATAATTCTGTCTCTGCCCTCTCCACCCCCAAGCTCTGTTTGTTGAATGTACATGTGACCACATCCAACTTCTTATGTGAGTGCTGGGGATCTGGACTCATGGTCCTAATGCTTGGACTGCAAGAGTTTTACCCACTGTACCATCTTCTTAGAGCTCCCCCACTGTCCATTTTCTTTATAACTCATCAAGTGTCCTCAATGATTTCATCTGTCAGCTTGACATAACCTGGGGTCATCTAACAGAGTCTCAATTAAGGAACTAGTCTTTTTCTATGTCTGTAAGGAATCATCTTGATTGGTAATTGATATGTGACCACCAATCCTATAGTTGGTGGCAGCTCCTTTACATAGGTGGGCCTATGCTGCATAAGAAAGACTCCTAAGCATATGAATCTAGAAAGCATGAAGAGAATACAATAATTAAACAGACCACCAAGATTGCTGTGTATTGTCAATGAACATTTAAAAGACTATTTTTTGTAAAGTCTACTTAAAATAAAGGTGACATTTATAGCAATATTATTGATGAAAAGTAAGTTTCATTGTGGGGATTTTACCAATGAAAGAGACAGCAATGGGTAGAGACTGCCTAACGTCTGAACTTCCTGTGGAAGAAAGCACAGGATGAACAAAGGGATTATATCTCTCACAGGAAAACAGAGCCAGTATTCACCATGTTAAGCAAAGAAAGCTGGAGAAATGTTGCATGCTTTCTCCCCCTTAGAATCTAGATTTCAATAAATGCATAAGCATGATGCCAAAGGAAACTACAGAGGGAGATATAGAGACATAAAGGGAGAGGAGATGAGGAATAAGAAAAGGAAACAGGGAGTGAGGAAAACATTTCACATTTTCTACTGCAAAATCTAGATTCCCTCCCAAGTAGGCACATGCACGTGAACAATGTGTGAGGGGGACTAGAAAACAGAAGTGAGAAGAGGAAGGGATCCTTGAGGAAGGACAGCAGTGGAGTGGGGATACCAACAGGATACTGATGCCCATGGAAAGAGCACGAGATCCATTCTCTTACATACAAACTGAAGAGATGATTTTTAAAAGCTGGGCTGTTTGCATCTGGGTGCAGGATAGAAAATGCACCAAAAGACACCTCTCCTTTAATGCAGAAGTCAGGAGGGCCTGGTGGACTCTGGGTCATCTAACCATGATGGCTTCTAGGTAAGAGAAAAGGCCTTTTAGGTTTAGACAGATACTCTGAGCTCACTTGCCAGGGCTGCTGGTAACAGCTAGAACCCTTGATAATCCCAAATCTTCCTAAACCTAAACAAAGGAAGAGAAACTACGCCTGGGCTCCCGGGGCTCATTTTTCCTAAAATGCAGCCCTTGTGTTGCAGGGCATGTGGCTCAAAGTGCAGACTTGCCAGGCTGCCTGGTAGCTCTTTAACCCTATTGTCTGAGTTCCTCATTTGTAAAATGAGATAACATGCCTGACTTGTTTGGACCCTTGAAGAGGGTGTGCCCACTCTTTGATAGCTGCAAAGCTCACGATACAACTTAGAAAGATACCAAATGAAAAAAAAATCTCAAAAGCATCTTATAGTACTTTAAATAAAGTTATGTTTGTGTTGGGGTCCTGATAATAGCTCTTCTGGGCTGTAGGAAGTCTGTAGAATGGAAGTTGGGCTCCCTTGGTGTTTAGGGTGGCCAGTCTCCACCCTCTTTCTCCAGGTCTAGTCAGATCGGGAGAGCAGGTGGGAGAATTCTCTAATTTGGGCCTCCAAGTTTGCAGCTGTGTGTGAAATAGCTGATGCAGGTGAGGCAGAGGGATGGCTGCCACTGCAGAGTCTGAGTTGGTCTTACACTTCATGCCCTCTTGCCACATGCCTTCATCCCAGGTATCCTGAGACTTCATCTCTAGCACCCTAGATGGGGCAGTCTCCCTGGCCACAGGGTTCATCCACTCCCTGCTTCGCTTTGGCTTTCTTACTACTATTTCATTTAGTTTCCACTTTCCAAAATGTGATAAATATTCTATGCGCTACAATCATTGTTCTGGTTTCTTAATTTTTATGGGTTTTAACTGTTTTATTTTTATTTCTAAATTATTTTATTTATTTACAATCTAGCCATTTATCCCCCCATTCCCCTGCCACAGTTCCTCATCCCATTCCTCCTCCTTGCCTCTGACAGTGTGCTCCTTCTCCCAACCCCACCAGGCCTCTCCCTTCCCTGGGGCTTCGAGGATTAGGCACATCTTCCACTGAGGACAGATCAGGCATTCCTCTGCTATATATGTGCCAGGTGCCTCAGACCAGCCTGTGTATACTGACTGGTTGGTGGCTCAGTCTCTGGGAGCTCCCAGGGGTTTGGATTAGTTGAGACTGCTGATTTTCCTATTGCCCTCCCCTTCAGCTTCTTCAATCCTTCCCCTAATTCAACCATAGGGGTCCCTGACTTCAGTCCAATGGTTGGGTGTAAATATCTGTGTCTGTCTCAGTCAGCTGCTGGTAGGACCTCTAAGGTCAGCCTTGTTAGACACCTGTCTGTAAACACATCACATCATCAGTAATATTGTCAGGTCTTGGTGCCCTCACATGTGATGAATCCCAAATTGGGCCAGTCACTGTACCATCTTTTCTTCAGTCCCTTCTCCATTTTTTGACCCTGCAGTTCTTTTAGACAGGAGCAAACCTGGGTCAGAATTTTGTCTGTGGGTTAGTAACCCCGTCCCTCCACTTTTGGCCCTGTCTGTCTACTGGAGGTAGACTCTTCCAGTTTTCTCTCCCTACTATTGAGCATTTCATCTAAGATCACCCCCATTGAATCCTGAGAGTCTCTCACCTCCAGGTCTCTGGTACTTTTCTAGAGAACCCACCACCTCCTACCCACAGAAGCTGCATATTTTCATTTATTCTCCCAGCCCTCTGGGCTCCTCTCTCGTCCTTCCCAATACCTGATCCTGTTCCCATTTGCTCTCATTCTTCCCCACTTTATCCTTCTATTCTACTCCCCCCTGTATCTCTTTTTCACACTGCATTCTACTTCCCCTTCCTTAGAAGATCCTCTCTTCTGCCTTGGTCACTTACAACCTAACTTCTGTGAAGTTTTAGATTGAAGCTCAAATAAAAGCTAACACCCACATATACAAGAAAACATATGATATTTGCCTTTTTGAGTCTGGGTTACTGCACTCAGAATGATTGTTTGTAGTGCCATCCTGCCGGGGGGGGGGGGCATCCCTAGCTGTTCTTGCTTGGTTCTCTCTTGAAGTTAAACAGTCATGGGAGAGCTTCAGTGGGGGGTGAGATATTTAGAGTTGCTGTTTAATAATAAAACGTTTACCTGTCTTAAGTCTAAGTCATTTTCCTGCCAGTCTGAGTTCCTCTGAGGCCATGAGCTATAGTCTGGCATTAGCACTTCATCCTGAAACAGCAGAGGATTAAGGAAAGTAGCCTTTGTTCTATCTCTACAGGAACTGTGCAGCTCTACCTTCCAGCCTGCTAGTTGAACTCTCAGGAAGAACAAGGGGCACTTTGAGAACTGATTTTAACCTTTATTTCTAAGTTCTCCCTATAAAGTTTCCTATGAAAGTTTTCTAAAAAATAGGGGGAAAGGGTTTGTAAGAAAAAGAGGCTAAGGGATTCTAAGAAGAGGGGGATAAGGAGTGCTCTTCTTCTCTTTATCCTCAGCACTTATAGATCTTTCAGAACTCATGATCACATGGTAAAAAGTTCATCACAAGTTTACACTTAAATTCAAATCATAAATCGAATAAGACGTTTACCACAGAGAATGTTTATGTGCATATCCATTATGAGTAATTATCTGGCAAAATATTAATCACCTGTCACAGCTCCACAGGTTCATGGAGAGTTAAAAACCAAAACTTTTGGGACTAAGTAATTAGTGAAGTTTTGCTTAGATAAACACAGTCATTATTTTATCTCCTGTCTTCACACCTATAGTAAATCGTTATTCCCCTTTTTATGACCTTCGGTTAACATTTTTACAACCACTTAGAATATGCTCTGAGTCCAGAAGATGGTACCAGCTAGAAAGAGCTAGATAATTGGTTGAGGACATGCCTTCTTCTGCAAAATGCTTGCTACACAAGCATGAGACCCTGAGTTTGGATCCCAGAACCCACAAAGAAAATGGGGCAGGGTATTATGCCAGTGTTGTAACACTGGGGAGGTAAAGGCAGGCTGACCCTTTGAGCACATGGTCAGTGGGTTTAGCTGAGATGGTGAACTCTAGGTTCAATGAGATACCCTGTCTCACAGAATGGACGGAAAGTGGTCAAGAAAGACACCCACTGTTTACCCATGCCTCTACATGCATGTGTGAACATGTGTACCTCCATATGTGCACAAACAGATTATATGTTATATAACTAAGGAACAGTCAGGGAACAAGAAAGAATTGTGGGAAATTAACTTACCAAATTGGAAAAATGTTATTAGAAGCCTGGTGTGGTGCATGCCTGGGTAATACCAGAGAGGCAGAAATCCAAGAAAAACCTGAGATCCATATCAAGTTCAAGTCCTCTGGTGTCAAATTTTGGTTATGAACTTGAGCATATCTGGATTAAACCAAACCCCAAGCAGCTGGTCAGAGGAAGATTTTCTTGATTGGATTCTTTGAAGCAGGAAGACACACCCTGAATCCAGATAATTTGAGGTCAGAAGACTCACCCTAAATCTGGAACCTTCTGGTGGCAGCCCACATAAAAGAACATGGAAGAAGGACTCTTTGCCTTTTGCCTGCTTGCCCTCACTCTCATTGCAAGTTCATGTGTCCTGTTGCTGAGGCATTCCTCAGGGTGGTATTAGAACCTACTTTTCCATGAATCGATATAGACTGAAACCTAGCAGATAGATTTCTAGGAATTCCCTGTGACTTCAGCACAAGAGTGAATCTACTAAGAGATCTAGTCTTGCAAACTGAACAAGTAGCAGATTTTCTGCATTTTCATCGGAAGGTAGCCATTTTGGGGCTACACAGACCACAGCCTATAAGTTACTTTACTAAATTTCCCCCCCCCCTCTCTCTTTCTCTCTCTCTGTGTGTGTGTGTGTGTGTGATTGTTGCTAGGGTCTGGGAATTGCTGCACAAACAACTCAGACACTGATCTCAGGCAACTAGGGATGGTTTATTGAATGCCACACCCCAAGATCAGGGACATGATTCAGGCTTGGAAGCTTAACTGTGACCCTGAGTTAAGACTCTGAGTTAAGATCCTATAGGGCTTTATAAGCCTGTGATCTACAAACATCTGTTTGTGCCAAGTTATTCCACCAATTAGGATTTAGGGATAAGGGAATCTCCTTAGGAACATGTCTTTGTTGTACACTTATCTTGCTCCCATTGTTTGGGGTATGAGCCTGTGGCAGAAGATTTGCTTTGACAAATATTCATGTCTTAATTTGCCAACCAGGTTATCAGTTACCCATGTACATGTCTCTTTCTGCCAAGTAGGATGCCAGTTCCCAGGGAGGTCGTGGGAACTTAAAGTTTACTCAACCACTACTCGAAATGGAAGTCTTATTCCAAATAGTTTATTTTTTTTAATATTGGTTCAGGTGTCTCTCATGTTGGGGTCCATCCCAGGGGCAGCTTATACCATAAAAACTTATAAACAGATGCAGGAAGTACTGCTAGGTGGTTGGTTTGGGTCAAAGTTTATTGTGGGTAACTATACAAAGCAGTTCTCCTGACTTCTATTATGATTAATTTCCAAAGGCACAAAACACAACAGAATATGTAATCAACTAGGACACGAGAAAGTTTCCTAGTAACATCAGATACAACATGTGTGAAACTTCCCTTATAATATTAGTAACATCACAAAATGACAGGCTGGCCAGGTAACAGTTACCTACCTAGGCCTTAACATTTTACTTAGGCTATAGTTCTCTCTAGGTCTTAATATTTTACCTAGGCCTTCACAATTGTGTGTGTGTGTGTGTGTGTGTGTGTGTGTGTGTGTGTGTGATCTGAGTATATACACATATTTGTATATATATATATATGTGTGTGTGTGTGTGTGTGTGTGTGTGTGTGTGTTTAATCATTATACACATGTTATTGGAAACCAAGTGTTATACATACTATAATGTCAGCTACTCAGAAAGATGAGGTAGAAGGATTACAATTTCAAGGTCTTCTTGAGGTGCATAGCAAGTTCAAAGCCAGCCTCAACAACTATCTAGAAATCAATAAGAGCAAGGCTGGGAGATGTTTTTCAGTGGAGGAGTACTTGTCTAGCATATTCAAGATTAGTAAAATATTAAAAACATATGAGAAACAAAGAGGTTAGATGATAATTGATCAATTAAATTCTTGTATAGAAGATGGAGATACCAGAGAGAAACAATGGAGGATTATTAAACAAGTAATAGAAGATAATTTCCTAGACTGATGAGAGACCCAAGCATATGAATGAAAAGGTTATTATTTCATATAATGGCAATGGAAACACCTAAACATAATATTTAGGAATTTGTATTTCTTTCTATTTTGGGGGGAAGAGGATTTGTATTGTAAAGATAAGAGAAGAATCTCAAAAAACATTCAGTAGCTCTAGATGTGCTGGCTAGTGCCTGTAATTCTTGCACTCAAGAGGCTGAGGCCAGAAGAAACATGTGAGCTTGAAACTGGCCTGACATCTTGTTTCAAAAGAACACGTACCAGAAAGAAATGAACTCTCAGCATTAAAGAAAAGTCTTACTGGTTCACACAGCATCAATTATATTTCAAACTATTCAAAATGAAATACTTGAGAGGTTTTATTACTCCTCTGAGGTCCCGAGAAATCCACAGATGCCATAACTTCTAGCACTAACTGGTGGCTCCCCTGCTTCTGCAGTTTGACTTTTAGTTCCTCATATATCTTCTTCCTGTTTATGTTAAAGGTCTACCGTGAGACCATGTGTCAGAAAACAAGACAAAAAAAAAAAAAACAAACCAAACAAACACGCAACAAAGAAGAGGTTGGACCAGGAAGACATCTCTGTGCATCAAGGTACCTGTCGCCAACATAGCACACTGAGTTTACTACCTGCAACTCAGAGGATGGATGGAAAGAACCGACTCTCCATGACCTGGCATGTGCACTGGCTGGTTTCATGTTAACTTGACACAAGCTAGAGTCATCAGAGAAGAGGGGTCCTTAGTGAGAAAATACTTCCTTAAGATCTCCTCATAAGACAGTTTTCTTAATTAGTTATCAATGGGAGAGAACCCAGCCTACTGTGGGTAGTGTTACCTATGGGCTGGTCATCCTGGGTTCAGTAAGACAGCAGGCTGAGCTAGCCTCAGGGAGCAGACCAGTAAGCATCACTCCTCCATGACCTCTGCATCAGCTCCTTTCTCTGAGTTCCTGCCCTGTGTGAGTTCATGCTCTCACTGCTTATGATAAATAACTGTTAAATGAAACTGTGAGCAAAATAAACTTTCTACTGGGGGAAGTTCTTTGGTCATGGTGTTTCATCAGAGTAGAGAAACTTTAACTAATACACACACACAAGATTTATAAATACTTTTCAGGAAATGAAGTGTTTAGGAAGGAGCTATTCAGATACAGATGTCCGTGGAGCACTCTGTGTCTGGGCTTATGCTGTGGTCTGAATGTGAAAAGTCCACACAGGCAGCTCGTGGTTTGAGAATTTGGTTTCTAGCTGATGGCACTACTGGGTAAGAGTTTGGAGCCTTTAAGAGGAGGAGCATGGTGGAGGGAGTGGATCACTGGAGACTTTATAGCCTGGTGCCACTTCCTGCTCGCTTTCTCTGCTTCCTTGCTGCTGATAGACTGAGACGGGCTGGCTTCCTGCTCCTGCCAAGCCTTCGGTGCCACGATGAAGTACAGATCTTCAAACTGTAAGCCAGAATAAGCCTTCATTTCTGTGAGCTGCTTTTGTCAGGGTATTTTATAGCAGCAATGGAAAAAGTAGGCTGTGCTAGGGAAATTGGAAGTAACTAAGCAAAGCCTTAGGCTGCCAAGTCAGGCCAGTTTCTTCTGCATGGAGAAGTAAGTGTGTCTATAGATAAGAGCATGACCTTTGTCTCATAAGCGATAAGGAGACTGTAAGTGTGTTTATGTGGGGGATGGTAGGGAGGGATCAGGAGACAACTGTATAAATCACTAGTCGAAGAGCTGAGAAGCCTGGGGGTTGATAGAGCACCAGGCAACCTTTGCTGGGGGATTTTGTACAGTAGCGAGAAGAGCTCTTTACAGTGTATTGGTGGCATCAAATGTGTCACATCTGCAAGATGGAACCCACCTCTAGGTGTCATATTAAAGAGTGTGCTTAGTTTGAAAGACTCATTTTAGTTAGGTATGGCACATGCCTGTTAATCCCAGAACCTCAAGGGCAGAAACAGGAATTGCTTCCATCAGATTGGGCAGTGTGCAGTGGTGGTGGTGGTGGTGGCGGCGGCGGCAGCAGCAATTTTCTTGGTTTTGAATTGATGTGAGAAGGCAGTGGTGCCATCCCTGGGCTAAGTGTGGTATGCTCGCACAAACCTTTAATCTCAGCATTCCAGAGGCAGAGCCAAGAAAATCTCTTACTTTGAGGCCAACATGGTCTATGGAATGAGTTTCCAGGACAGCCAGGGCTACCCAGAGAAACCTTGCCTTGAAAAAATCAAAATAAATAGATAATTAAAATCAGAAAGAGAACAAGGTAAGGAGCCACGGAGAGTAAGCCAGTGAGCAACATCCCTCCACTATCTCTGCACTAGCTCTTGCCTCCAGTCCTTCCGGCCTTGACTTCACACCCTGACTTCACACCCTGACTTCCCTTGCAGAAGAAACACGCCTGGGAGCAGAAGTAAACCCTCACCCGTGAAGCTTTGGTCATGGTATTCATCATAAAAACACGAAAGCTACTTCGAACACCAAACGTGGCGCATGCCTTTAATCCCAGCACTTGGGAGGCAGAGGCAGGCGGATTTCTGAGTTTGATTCCAGCCTGGTCTACAGAGTGAGTTCCAGGACAGCCAGAGCTACACAGAGAAACCCTGTTTTGAAAAAAACATAAATAAATAAATAAAATAAAAAAAAAATGGCAGAGCATGGGGTGGCCTCCGAGGATCGAGTTTCTGAGTTTGATTATGTGTTTCTCACTGAGCTCTCTGCTCGTCTTGGGGTGGACACATTTCAGCTGGCAAAAAGCCAAGAAGAAGAAGAGCATAAAGAACGTATGAAAATGAAGAAAGGTTTTAACTCACAGATGCGCAGTGAAGCCAAACGACTAAAGACTTTTGTGACCTATGACACATTCAGTTCATGGACACCGCAGGAGATGGCAGCTGCTGGATTCTACCACACAGGCGTGAATCACGGGGTTCAGTGCTTTTGCTGTAGCTTAATCCTCTTTGGTACTAGCCTCAGGAAAGTTCCCATAGAGAGCCACAAGAGATTACGTCCAGAATGTGAGTTCCTTCTGGGCAAAGATGTTGGTAACATTGGCAAGTATGACATCCGGGTGAAGAGTCCAGAGAAGACTCTGAGAGGTGGCAAAGCAAGGTACCATGAGGAGGAGGCCAGACTGGAGACCTTTGAGGAGTGGCCATTTTATGCCCATGGGACATCACCCCGTGTACTCTCAGCAGCTGGCTTTGTCTTTACAGGTAAGTGGATTCCATTTTGTGATGTGTTTCTGTGGCATTTAAAATTTAGGTTCCATTTTGTGGGCAATATTTTGTTAATGAGCCCTTATTGTTGAACTGTGTTATATTCGACTAAGGTGTATTGCATTAAATTTCAAGTGTAACAATTTTGCTTCTGCATTAATATATAGTGTAGCATTATTGGTTTGCTATGTATCTGTATATACACACACACTCATATGCAGACATTTATTTGCCTGTGTATAATGTAAAATGTTATGTTTCTTCATATATACTTTTTAAATGTACCAGCAGTGGGCTGAAAGTATACCTGAGTGCTAGTGCACTTATATAGTCCCTACAAAGAACAGGCATGCTAGAGTCTGTCTTGTTCTGACAGTATGAAGCTCCAAGACACAGCTGGTGCCATTGCTGGCCAGTCAAACGCTTTCCTGCATCTGTAGGTAAAAGGGACACTGTGCAGTGTTTCTCCTGTGGTGGATGCTTGGGAAACTGGGAAGAAGGAGATGATCCCTGGAAGGAGCATGCCAAGTGGTTCCCCAGGTAAGCTTCAAATGCTTTATTCTTAAAATGTTCAGCTAAAATAAATGTGTTTTATATATATGTGTGTGTGTGTGTGTGTGTGTGTGTGCGCGTGCACTACGTGTGTGCACAAAAACACACACTCACGCATGTGTGCTTGTGTGGTGTGTGTGTGTGTGTGTGTCTGTGTGTGTATACCACAGAGGCAAAAAGAGGGCTTCAATGTGCCTGGACATGGAGTTACAGATGGCTGTGAGCTGTTAGGTGGGTTTTTAGAACACAACTCAGTTCCTCTGGAAGAACAGCCATTGCTCTTAACCATGGAAGTCACCACTCCACCTTTAGCCAATATCATGATTTCAGTTTGTTAGTTTGCTTGTTTTTTTTAATTTTACGTTCATTTGTGTTTTACCCTCATTCCTGTGTTGGGGTGTCAGAAGCCCTGGAATTGGAGTTAGAGACTGGTGTGAGCGGCCATGTTGGTGCTGGGGATTGAACCCATGTTCTCTGGAAGAACAACCAGTGCTCTTAACTTCTGAGTCATCTCCCCAGCCCTCAGTGTCAGGTTTTTAAGAAAGAAAACAAAACCAGAGACCAAAGAGCCACATTCTTGGAGCTTTTCTTTGAGATTTATAACTTTCCCTACCCACAATGGATGACTTTAGAACTTTCCAAGCAAGACTATCATGCTGTGGAGAACCTGAATCACGTGAACTCAAACAGCCTCCCCCCCTTTAGTTAATATCTTACATAGATGTTTGTGTGTGTGATGAATTAGTGTGTGTTTGTATGTAGAGTATATGTGTGTGTACATGTGTGGGCTTATGAAGCCGCAGGATGACGCACGAGTGCATTTTCCTGATCACTCTCCACTCATGTTTATTTTAACCTCAAATCATTTCATTTTATGGATATAGTAACACAATATTCTTGCCACCTGACACTCCCCACTTCCACACACACTTAATCTAGTCCTCTGTTCTTTCCTAGATCAGCCTGAGGTGAATAGCTCGTGATGTCACCTGAGATTAGGGTGAGGTCCTGGCCCATGTTGCTGCTGAGGGCCAAGCCTGAGTTCATGGCCCTGCAACAGCAGGGAGTCTGTTACCATTATAGGCCATGTGGACTTACCTTGTCTGGGCTGTGGCCTGGAGCCATTTGGTGTCTGAGGGCTGTGCAGGGCTGGCCCCATATCTCACTGACTGCTTCACTTGAGAGAGCTGGCACCTCTCTCAGGAAGCACAGTAGAGCTGGACATGGTTTCACGGGTTGCAGATGAGCCAGGCTCAAGGGCATGAGCTTGGGAGAGCTGGCCTCATCCCTCACTGGCCATGTGGTAATGTGGGGTCTCAGGTAAGATGCCCCTCCCATCCACTCCTTGCTGCCTGGGGCAGGCTGGAGAGCTGGCCCCACTCCTAGCCTGGGCAGCATGGGAGAGCTGACCCCGAGGGCATGAGATTGGGAGGCCAGTCCCTCCCCTTCACCGGCTGTAGCACATGAGAGTGGGCCCTGCGCCTTACCTGGGCAGCACAGTAGAGCTGACCTTGAGAGTGTGTGAGAGCAGGAGACCTGTCCCTGGCCCTTCCTGGCTGCAGCATTGGGTGAGCTAGCCAGGGCAGTGTTGGAGAGCTCACCCTGGTGGTGTGGGTGCAGGAGATCTGGCAGGCTAACCAACTCAGCTACCATCCAGGCCCAGATCCAGGGTTTTGAGTTGGTCCAACCCAACATCTATCTCATCTATGAACTGCTGGAGCATGTGAAAGGATTGGTCCTACAAATCCAAAGCTGCCAGATCTCCATGACACAGGGCAATGACAGGATATCTGAGAGGAGTCTCAGTGAGCATCTAGTACTCATAGTGTAGCAGTAGACTGAAATCTTGAAACAGACCAATGACTCCTTACAATGAACATTTGCGAGGAAAGACGTGTGCACAAAAGGGCATACTGTAGAACGCACTGTGACATACCACGGCTTCCACAACAAGATTGTGTTGTTTTTGTTTTCGTTTTATTTTTTAATTTCCTCTTGGGAGGGCAGTTGCAAGGGCGGATACAAAGGGACAAGGAGATAAGTGGGATTGGGGTGCGTGATGTAATATTCACAACGAATCAATAAAAAGTTAACAAAATACATCATATAAAAGGTTTTAAAAATAAAAATGTTCAAAAATGATCAACACATTAAATATATACATGTGATATAGGACATGTCGGTCACACTATTGAAGGAAGTGGTCAATTGTGTGTTTTATTACAGATGTGAATTTCTTCAAAGTAAGAAATCCTCAGAGGAAATTGCCCAGTATATTCAAGGCTACGAGGGATTTGCTCATGTAACGGTAATTTACAACAGCCAACTTTTCCCAAAATCTCTTTACTGCCTAATGTCTGAGGTGAGATGAGGTGCTTTGTTTGTTTGTTTTTAAGATTTATTTATTTATTTCATTTATATGAGTACATTGTAGTTATCTTTAGACACATCAGAAGAGGGCATCAGATCCCATTACAGATGGTTATGAGCCACTGTGTGGTTGCTGGGAATTGAACTCAGGATCTCTGGAAGAGCAGTCAGTGCTTTTAGCCTCTGAGCCATCTTTCCAGGCCCCAAATGTTTTTTGTATTTTTTACAGTTTCTGTGACTTTCTTCCTTTCTCCTTCCTCCTTTTGCCTTTCACCCACAGAGTGGGGGAGAGGGAGTTAGAAGCCTGCTAAGCTAGAATCACTTCTAGTTTGATTTTCTGGCTGGCTTTGGGCTGGTTCTGCCTGCTGTTTGCTGAGAACATGGTGTAAAAATCAGAGAAGTGGGCTCTTTGTCAGGAAGAACACCTGAGGAGGTTTCCCTAGGTAGTATATTGTCAAACTGGCAGGTCCCTCTGAAGTTTGCTCCTCTCTGTATCTTAATTCTGTATTAACTAAAATGTGTCTACTGTATGTAACCTAGTTCTGTTTTTGAGCTGGGTGTTTTGTATGAGTGACCCTGTCTGTGGTTTCCACTTGTCTATCGGTAAATACTCACTGTTGTTTTGCAGTGAATAAAAAATTTTCCAAGGGCTAGAGAGATGGCTCAATGGTTGAGACCACTGACTGCTCTCCCAGAGATCCTGTGTTCAATTTTCAGCAACCATATGGTGGCTCACAACCATCCGTAATGGGATCTGATGCCCTCTTCTGGTGTGTCTGAAGACAGGTGCAGTGCACTCATGTAGATACATAAAATAAATAATTCTTTTAAACTTTTTCTAAAATAATAGAAATATAACCAAAATTAAAGGTCTATTATTAGAGCAACCACTCTGTTGCTCTAATGGAATTTCACCTTCAGTTGAAGCTCCCACATAGATGTATATTTTATCAATCAATTAAAATACTGAATTTCTTTTCTCAGGGAGAACATTTTGTGAATTCCTGGGTCAGAAGGGAATTACCTATGGTATCAGGTAAAACCTCAGGCACGTTCCGAACACTTTGTTTGTGTCTTTCTTCATTCGAAAATAATTACCCCGCCACACAACTGTTGCAGTAATTTCCACCCGAATAAGCCCATATGAAAAACACAATGCAGTCATTATATTTATGAGCTCTACGCCGAAAGCGGGCAGATCTAGCACTGCACTAACTCACTGTACTCACCCATTCCCCGGCTGTGAGACCCTTTGCAGTTTCTCCTGGCCAGGTGGTTCTTCTGTACCCTTGCTTTCTCCTCTTCCTCTGGCCTCTCTCCTTCCTCCCTCTCTCCTTGCCTGCCCCCACTTTCTCCTCTGTCTCACCTTTCCTCTTCACTGCCCATTTGCAGGTTCTAGCCTTTATTGATCAGTAAATGGGGAGAAGGTTCCCATGAGATCACCTGAGTAGGAGATCAACTGCTTGTCAGGGGGCCACTCCTCTTGAGCAAGCATGATTAACACCAGAATGCAACCAGCATGGGGACAGCACACAATGCACAACCCCAGATTTCAAGTCATCTTTATTCCTTTAAGATCTTTGCAGATTTATAAAACTACTAGGCCTGAAGTTTTAAGTAGCATGTAAATTCACAACTCTTAATGAATATTTAATTTTTTTTTTTACATCATGTTCCATATAAGTTTTAAAAGCTAGGAATTGAGCCCCATACTCTGTAAGAGTCCTCTGTGTTCTTAAGCCCTGAGCCATCTCTCCAGGCCCCAGAGAATGAATGAATGAATCCTGCATTACATTTTAAGGGGGGGTTTGCAGCCCCATGGAGGGAGCTCCCAGAGACCAGACCACCAACCAAAGAATACACATGGAGGGACCCATGGTGCTGGCCACATATGTAGAAAAGGAGGGTCATGCTGGCCATTAGTGGGAGGAGAGGCCCTTGGGCCTGAGGGTGTTAGATGCCCCAGTGTGGGGGAATGCCAGGGAGGGAAGACAGGAGTGGGAGGGGGGAGCACCCTCATAGAGGCAAGGGGAGGGTTCCAAAGGGAAAAACATTTGAAATGTATATACAGCAAATATGCAAAACATGTCAATATTTATTAACTAGGCATCTATTAAGTTCTGCCTAAGTCTGTAAGTGAAATATTTAAATGTATTTTTATGTAGATCCTTTATTAAACATGTTATACAAATTTCCTCCTTTCCCCCCCAAAAAGAAAGAAAAGGATAGAAAGCGTGGAGCACCCCAGTCTTTGCTGCTCTGCTCTAGCAGTTACATCATAGTTGCTCTTGTATCGTTTATTCCTTCCTGCTTTTCTAACCACCTGCAAGGGTTGAAGAAAGCACAGGTTTGCGGATTATTCCACCTACACACACACACACACACACACACACACACACACACACGCACGTGTGTGCACACTCACATCCACACGCAGGTAACTTGAACTTTGCTCTCGGAGCCTCCTGGTCTCACCTGCATTTTTTCCCAAGCTTACTGCAATGACAGCGTCTTCGCTAATGAAGAACTAAAAATGGACACGTTTAAGGACTGGCCCCAGGAATCACCTGTGACTGTTGAAGCTCTGGTCAGAGCAGGCCTTTTCTACACAGGTGCATCAGTATTTCCTGTCTGCCAGATGTCCTAATCCCCATCATCCCTAATAGATCCCTTTGCTGCCCCCAGGAGACCTTCACTTTCCCTTGGTGCTCAGCTAAGGTCTAGGCTGACAGTATCCAATCCCTCTTACCCAGGGAACCACCTCCCCTGCTCCCTGATAGTTCTTCAATCAGAACATAAATGGACATACCTACCTTTAAGAGTTGCTAAGATGGGCTGGAGAGATGGCTCAGCAGTTAAGAGCACTGACTGCTCTTCCAGCGGTCCTGAGTTCAATTCCTAGCAACCACATGGTGGCTCACAACCATCTGTAATGGGATCTGATTCCCTACACATATACATAAAAACATAAATAAATAATCCTTTTTAAAAAAAGTGGTGCTAAGAAATATACTGTTTCTCCCAGGAATCAAAGTACGCATTTACAGAGTTGGGGTTCCACAGGGCTGGGGAGATGGCTCCCTGAAGGCTCTCTCCTCCCACTCACTCACCCTTGTCCTTTTCAATTCCCCACTCTAGACAAGCTGTACACTCTAGACCCCAGGAGCTTTGGTCAGGCAGACAAGGAAGCTGTTCTCTGCTTGAACTGTACAGTGCCTTCATGGTTCAAGAGTGGAGGATGGTGGATTTTCCATTTCCAGTTGGATCCCTTGACTCAGGCACATTAGAATTCTTTCCTCAGAATACAGTCTCATGAGCGATGTGCTCTTATTTCCAGTGGAGGATACCTGGAAACAATATGAGGAGAGACAAGTATTTCTTCATGATCTCACTGACATAAAAGCTCCGATGGTTTCTCCTGATTTTTGCACATGATTTTCAAATATACTCTTTCTGATTTACTCAGTAAGCAATAGTGTTTTGGTTGCCTATGTCTGTGAATGTCCAGTATGTCATTAGTGTCCAGAACAGACAGAAATCTCTGCTCTCATGGAGCTACTGTTCCAGATTCTGATGGCAAATCTTTCAGAATGATGGGTTTGGGAGAGGTTTCAACAAAGCACTGACCACCCTGTCGCCATCCAGCAGCCTATGGTCAGACAGAGTTTACCTGAAATCAGGGCTGGAAATGAAAAGGTAGGGAGGTGAGAGAAGCCTGAAGCCACGACAAGGTTCTGGTCAAGGCTCCAAATTTAATAATAAGCTTTGAGTATATAAAGATAAAAACCACAAAACCCATCCCCTTCTTCAGCTGGAGGATGTTGTTAAGCAAGATCAGCGCAGGAGGCCAAAACCAGCTAAATTCCCATGGGAACTTGCAACTGCAGACAAGGCAGATGTCTCTGTGCAGGTTGATAAGACCTGTTGTGGCAAATGTTCAAGGTCTTCCTAGCATGCTCAAGGCTGAGAAGGAAGGATACACCATCCCAGTGAAGGACCAAGAGTCTTGTGTGTACTGTTGCGTCCTGAATGACTTGGACACACAATCCAACTGGAGGTGCAAATAGGATTTCACTAGATAACCTGGAGTTGTCTTCTTGTGAGTTGGCAGCTATATGTGCGGTTGAACTGACCCCATTCCTTTTCTAGGCAAAAAGGACATTGTTCAGTGTTTTTCCTGTGGAGGATGTATGGAGAACTGGCAGGAAGGTGAGGACCCAATAGAAGATCACACCAAGTTTTTTCCCAAGTGAGCAAAATGACTTCTCTTGACTTTAAACATGCCTCAAGCCCTTAAGACCATGCCTCTGCCCTACACAGGCTGCGTGATTGTCTGTGATTCTTTAAGTTCATTTTAGCTGTTCACATGGACCAGCATTAACTCTGCTTCATTCCACATTCTCAGCATGTTCTCACCATTACTTTACAGATCACATGTACTGAACTGTTGAGAGCCACAGTATGAATGTCTTATATGATCCAACACTGACAGAATCACTGGAAATGTTCTTTCTATTTAATTCTTTGTTCTCTTACATGCATGCATTCTCTCTCTCTCTCTCTGTCTCTCTCTCTGTCTCTGTCTGTCTGTCTGTCTGTCTGTCTCTCTGTGTATGTATGTTTACACAGGTGTGTGTTAAAATCCCAATATAAATTTTTAATTGCATAGAACCATTTTTATGACTTTTACATTCTCTGTTTAGCTGTGTATTTCTTCAAACCTTGAAGTCCTCTGCAGAAGTGATTCCAGCCCTTCAGAGTCACTATGCACTTCCAGAAGCCATGGTAATGAACACTCCCCTCTTCTGACCCAGCAGCATATGATCGTGTGGTTGAACACTGTTGTGAACAGTCACTGTCGATTGTAAATGTATCATAATTAGATAAAATTTACAAGTGTTTAGTAAGCAACTACCATGTGATAGTGTAGAGGGGTCTTCACGATTAATACTGAGCCCTTCTCCCACAAGAAGTCTACCCATAGATTCTTTTAGACTTACACTTGACTAACATGCAGACTAAATACATTCCATCTGTCATCTTCAGGAGGGCAGTACTCTTGACTTCCTACTTGAACTTTTGAACTGTAAAGGCTTGTGTCATTTACCTAGGTTGGGTTTTACTTGATACAGATTCTCAGTTTGTAGCCTAGACTGACCTTGAATTTACTGTGTAGCCAGGGCTGACCTGGAATTTGTGATCTTCTGCATCAGCTTTCAAAATGTTAGGTTTAGAGTATGTGCAACTGCCCAACTGATATAGCCCTTTTAGTGAATCCAAGGCTGCTTGCATGCTAGGCAAGAACTCTAGGTCCATAGATATGCTTTGTGAACAAAACCAAATACAAGCTTGTAAAGTCAGAAAACACATTTTTCTAGGATATGAACTGAGTAGTCAATGACCTTTATATTTATATGTGCGTTACATTTGTGAATTTAAAAAATGACCTTGCAAGGGCTGGAGATAGTGCTCAGTCGGTGGAATGCCTGTCATGAAGATGCAGCTATGTTTAGAAGACATTGAGCCCTCCATGATGATATAATGTTCCAGTATCATTCAGATTTGATGTAATAAAGGATTTATCTTTCAAAGGAAAGTACAAGTGAAAGCAACCATGAGAATCCAGTAGCAGTTCATTCTACTGTGGCAGGTAAGCACTGGAAAGCAGCATGGGATTCTGGGTATTTGTACATAGGATTTGAAAGGAAAGTGTATTTATAGTTGTCCAGGGAGCTGCTGGAGAGGAGAGCACTGAGATGAGGGAACTGTGGATGAGAGAGTGAGCATCCCTGTGGCTTCCCGAGAGTGAATGCAAGACTAATAACAGTCCTTGTGTCAGACCCAAATCACCCGGCATTAAAGGCACCGTGCAGCATGCTGGTCTCCTGAGAGCTTAGATGGGAAACTAGGGTGACAGAGTATTTCTTCAGAATACTACTAATTCCCTAGGTCACGGACGAGGCTTGGACATCATTTTGATGCTATGAAAAGGTCCAGGAGGATCTCAGGTGTATGGAGGTGTCATGTGAAGGGAGGAGAGTCCTAATCTACCCTTAGCAGACAAGCAAAGCCATCAGAGAGATTTGAAGTGTACCTTCCATCTCTCCACAGACTTGGCTCATTGTGATGCTCAGTGGTTTCAAGAGGCCAGGAGTCTGAGTGAACAGCTGAGAGACACCTACACCAAAGCCACTTTCCGCCACATGAACTTGCCAGAAGTGTGCTCCAGCCTCGGCACTGACCACTTGCTGGGCTGCGATGTGTCCATCATTTCAAAGCACATCAGCCGGCCAGTGCAAGTGGCCCTGACGATCCCCGAGGTCTTCGCCCATCTCAGCTCTGTCATGTGTGTGGAGGGGGAAACTGGCAGTGGAAAGACAACCTTCCTGAAGAGAATAGCTTTTCTCTGGGCATCAGGATGCTGTCCTGTGTTGAACAGGTTCCAGCTGGTCTTCTACCTCTCTCTTAGTTCCATCAAACCAGACCAGGGACTGGCCAACATCATCTGTGCCCAACTCCTAGAGGCAGGAGGATGCATTAGTGAAGTGTCCCTGAGCAGCAGCATCCAGCAGTTACAACACCAGGTGCTGTTCCTGTTGGATGACTACAGTGGGCTGGCCTCACTCCCCCAAGCCCTAGACACACTGATTACAAAAAACTACTTGTCAAGGACCTGCTTATTGATCGCTGTGCATACAAACAGGGTCAGGGACATCCGCCCATACCTAGATACAGGTCTAGAGATCAAAGAGTTTCCTTTCTATAATTCTGTCTATATATTAAAGAAGTTCTTCTCACATGCCATAATCTGTGTGGAAGAGTTTATAATTTACTTTGTATATAATAAAGATTTACAGAGTATTCTTAAAACCCCCCTCTTTGTGGCAGCAGTCTGTACTGACTGGATTCAAAATCCATCTGCCCAGGATGACTTTCAGGATGTGACACTCCTCAAGTCCTACATGCACTACCTGTCCTTAAAGCACAAAGCTACAGCTGAGCCTCTCCGGGCCACCGTGTCCTCATGCGGGCAGCTGGCCTTGACAGGACTTTTCTCATCATGCTTTGAGTTCAATAGTGATGACCTTGCTGAGGCAGGGGTTGATGAAGATGAAGAGCTCACCACCTGCTTGATGAGCAAATTCACCGCCCAGAGACTGAGACCAGTCTACCGTTTTTTAAGTCCTCTCTTCCAAGAGTTTCTTGCTGCCATGAGGCTGACTGAACTCCTGGGTTCAGATAGGCAGGAAGAGCAAGATCTGGGACTTTATTATTTGAGACAAATTAACTCACCTCTGAAGGCTATAAACTCCTATGGCATATTTTTGAAATATGTCTCTAGCAACTCTTCCTCAAAGGTAGGGCCAACAGTTGTATCTCATTTGCTTCAGTTGGTAGATGAGAAAGACTCACTGGAGAACATGTCTGAAAATGAGGATTACATGAAGCTCCATCCAGAAACTTTTCTGTTGTTGCCGTTTGTTAGAGGGCTGTGGCTAAAGTCTCCTGAATCCTTCTCCTCATTTATTTCAGAACACTTATTGAACACTGCTCTAAACTTCGCTTATGAAAGCAACACAGTTGCTGCATGCTCTCCATTTATTTTGCAGTTCCTTCGAGGGAGAACGCTGGCTTTAAGAGTACTCAATTTGCAGTACTTTAGGGACCATCCAGAAAGCCTGTTACTGTTGAGGAGTTTAAAGATTTCTATAAATGGAACTAAAATATCATCTCATATAGATTATTCATTCAAGACATATTTTGAAAACTTAAAGCCACCAGCTATAGATGAGGAGTACACATCTGCCTTTGAGCATATAAGTGAATGGAAGAGAAATTTTGCTAAAGATGAGGAGATCAGAAAAAACTATGTAAATATCCGGCCCAGGGCCCTACCAGACATCAGTGAAGGGTACTGGAAACTGTCCTCCAAGCCATACAAGATCCCTAGGCTGGAAGTTGGAGTGAACAACATGGATCCAGCAGACCAAGCACTGCTCCAGGTCCTAATGGAAGTCTTCTCAGCTTCACAGAGCATTGAATTCTGTTTATTCAACAGCAGCGGCTTTCTTGAAAGCATCCGCCCAGCTCTGGAGCTGAATAAGACCTCTGTCACCAAGTGTTCCATGTCCAGGCTGGAGCTTAGCAGAGCAGAACAGGAGCTGCTTCTTACTCTGCCTTCTCTGCAGTCTCTTGAGGTCTCAGAGACAAATCAGTTACCAGGTATCCCTGAGTATATTCCCATAACCATTCTGCTTGACACTGTGTGTTCTCATTCTTAGCTTTATATGAAAGAAACTTCTCAGGCACAAGGCCATGAATGTACCCTGATAGGAGAGCACTTTCACTTTTTCCGGTCAGTGAAAGGCCCCGGATCATAGAATGTTTTCCTAATAACTCGGACAGCTCTAGGAAAACATTTCCAGCAGTATTTAATCTTTCAAAGTCCTTATAAGGGTGTTTGAGTTGCTTGTTAGTGTTAAATGGTGTAACAAATGTATAAGATGGTGCTGGAGAATCAGCTGCACTCTGGGTGCTATCTCATTTTACCTTCCTACCTGCAATGTGCAAGTCTCTAATTTTTCCACATCTCCACACCTGTTTTGCTTTTGCTTTGTTTGTCTTGGACACAGTCTAGTAAGTCAGTACTCTCCTCTAGTTCAGATTTCCATTCTCCTTGTGTCTGAGACTCTTCGTGTGACTGTGTACCAAGTGTGCTTGAATTCTTGTCATTAAACTTTTTGTCAAGGTACGGCAGTTCATACTTGCTCTCTGTGGAATCCAGGGAGTTAGGGAAAAGGGCTGTTCTGACTTTGAGACCAGCGTGGGCTATATAATGAGTTTGGGTGATGCAAGACTATGGAGTAAAACTATCTCAAACAAAACAAAACAGAATCATTGGTGTTCTGTTGTATTGTTGTATTGGTGATCTTTGTTTATTGTGGATTTAAACCCTTATGTTATAGACAGAGTATTTGCCTACCATGTGCAAGACCTTGGGTTCCATTGCAGAGTGACAGAAATAAATCTATCAAAACCTGTATCAGTCACATGGTTCAAAAACATTTTCTATCATTCTATAGATAGTCATTTTATCTCTTTGTGATGTTCTGATGTTTCATCTTTTGTGTGTGTTTTAATGCATGAATAATTGTTAATTTTGATAAAGTCTTTCATAGTCGAGGTCTGATAGAGTACCTTATAGAGAATTTCTAGAATGAATCTGTATATAAACTGAAAGGGAATTTCTTAGAATGGCTTACAGGCTGTGGTCCTACTAGTCCAAGAATGACTACCAACAGACAGTCTATGAATCCAGTAGTTATTCAGTCTATGAGGCTGGAAGAAGCAGGCTCTAGTGCCAGTGAAGGAATGGACTTGTTAGTGAGAGGGAGAGCAAGCAGGGAGAGAGAGAGAGAGAGAGAGAGAGAGAGAGAGAGAGAGAGAATTCTTTCTCTCATGTCCTTTATATAGGCTGCCTGGAGAAGGTATGGCTCAGTGTAAAGTTGGATCTTCCCACCTCAAGATCCAAAGTAGATGTTGATCTTCCCAATTCGAATTTTTAATTTGGGGGGAAAAAATCTCACAGGTGTGCCCAGGCCTTTAGGTTTTAATTAATTTTTGAGGTAGTCAATCACGAAGAATTGCCCAAGGTCTAACTTTTTTGCTACTACTTTTTATAGCATATCTAAGGATCTATCGTCATGAAGTCCAAGGTCCTTAACATTACCTTTTTCTTGTAAGAGTTCTATAGTTTTAGTTCATACATGCATCATTAATCCAATTTTTACCTTTTATGAATTGTAAGCAGTAGTACAGTTGTGTGTGATTTTGCATGTGCAAAATTAGATGTTCCCACACTGTTTGTCAGGGAGATATCAATTATTTTTGTGAGTCTAGAGACCAGCACAGGGCTTGCCCTAGAGTCTGTCCATGATCAGCAGATGCTGCATCTGGCAGTATCTTCATGCATGTGCTTCCTAATCAGATGTTAGGATGTCTGAGAAGTTTCATCTTGGAAGTATGACTATGGCTGAAGATCACAGCACCTTGAGAACTTGCACTTGGGGCTCTTGAGTGATGGGAACTATGTGCTGCTTTCCAGATCAGCTCTTCTCTAACTTGGACAAGTTCCTGGGCCTGAAAGAACTGTCTGTGAGTATAGATGACACACCAGATGTGCTCTCAGTCTTTCCTGGAGAGTTCCCAAAACTCTATCACATGGAGAAGTTATCTATCCTAATGTCCTCGGAGTCTGACCACTCCAAACTAGGTAAGAATGGTGCTTGAATCTCCAGTTCAAGTCTCAGCTGCAAAAGCTACTTAGTTAGCAGTTGATAGAACCATTAAATCATCATTAGTCAAAACTTCCCTGGGCCTGACAACATGAACTATGGGAACAGTACCATTTCTTGAAGACTTATTGTAAATCTCTTGTTTTTACTATATGCTAAGAACTGTTCTGAACACTTCACAAATAATTTGCTCTTCACTATGTGAGAGAGGGCACTGCGATTGTGGTCACTGTGCATCTGGGGACATTAAGTCATAAAGAAATATGTTAAGTGATTTCTTCAAGCTTCTTCAGCTAAAAGAGGCCATTGCTTATGTAGCCACAACTATGTAACCAGCTGTGATAAACCTGATCCTTTTCTGCATCCTCACTCAGGGAAACATAATCTTTCCTTCTGTTCTTCCTATGCCTTTACCAAGCACCATTTTCTTGATGATTGAGCTTTTTCCTCTTCTTCTGAAGCAACTTTTCCTCTGCCCTGACTTGGTACTGTGCAGTTGCTTTTTCTGAACATGCCAGCTTATCTCAAACAGCAGTATTTTCCTCCCTACCTCATCCTCTTCCTCCTCTTCTTCTTCATCTTTCTCTCCAGAATTATTTGTAGAGTTCTTGAATTTTAACTTTAAGTTCTTCTTATATCACCACTTACACATCTGCTTGCTGAGGGTGAAGGCAATCTTACTGGTAGCAATCTGAACATTTCCCCATTTTTCCTAGCCTCATGGATGATGGATGACTGCAGCCATGTTTCTGAAATACATTATTTAGAAAAATGCTTTAAAGTATGATAAGCCACTTGATTTTGGGAACAGTAGATACTAAGTGAACCTAGAAGTGCCATGCCAAAGACCACTGAAGTGTGGCATGGTGCTCCATACCCAAAACCCTAACATGTGAGAATCTAGATGGGAGAGTGGCCCAAATTCAAAACCAGTGACTTCTAGATCAGTGTGAGCTACAGTGTGAGGTTCTGTTTCACAAACCAAAAACCAAAAACCAAAATAGTTTTGAGAGTGCATTAGCAAGCACATACACAAATAATTACATGTCCTAAAATTTTTAAATAAAAAATAAACTTCACAATTTTGAGCTATAGAATCTTTTTTCCTTTCCTGTTATTTTGTATAGAATTTTTATTCATAAATGCAATATACAACATAGAGACATTAGGGTGAAAAGCTGAAGGTGGCTTTACCGAGCCATTATTATTATTATTATTATTATTATTATTATTATTAGCATTTCAAACATTGGTGCTATGTTTACATTATTTCTGTACATTCTTCCTCCAATTCCTTCCATGTCTTTCCCACTCAGTCTCAAATTCATGACTACTTCTTGTGTTCAGGGGGAGGGGAACAAAGGGGAGAGGCAGAGGGAGAGGTGGTGCTGGGAAGAGCACTAGATGTCAGGAAGGAGACTTTCGGGTCTGTTATATGCTGATCCTTCCAAGTGCTGTGTCAGAAGTGTGGTTTTGTTAACAGTAGTGTCTTACCTCCAAGTTCTGCTAGCAAACCAAGAACAATAGCCAAAGCCTGTATTGTTTAGGGGAATCTCTTGGACTATTCTAACCAAAAACTTGAGGGAAAGTTTACCATGTCTGGGACTGAAGTTATTGTTATCCTGTGCTAAGCCCTTATTTTGACAATTGAAAACAGAAAACTGATCCAGAGAGGGTCAGGAACTTGCCCCAGGTCATCTATCTGCTCACTAGTCAGTTGCAGAAGTTGAGCACAAACTCAATGAATGTAGTCTGACACCTAGATACTGTGCCACTGTGGTACTGCCTGTTCAATCCATGTGGCTGCAGCTGATGGGTCGAGAATCCAATCCTGATAAAACTCTGTGGCCTTCTCTAATTTCTGAACATCCTTCATCTTTTGCAGTTAAATTGATTCAGAGCTCTCCAAATCTCCTTGTTTTCACTCTGAAGTGTGATTTCCCTTTGAATTGTGAGTCTCTCATGGCAGTGCTTGCTTCCTGCAAGAAACTCATAGAGATTGAGTTGTCTGGACAATGCTTTGAAGCCGTACCCTTTGGTAAGAGCTGTACAGCCTTGACTTCAGATGCTCCTGTGCACATAATCATTAAATAGTTGAGAATTACATGTCACTGATGTCATGGTAACTGTGAGCCCACCTGATCCTCAGCGAAGCTCTCGGGACAATGAATGAGCTACAGTTAGCAAACTACAGTTTACACATAAAGTACAATTTACACATAAAGTACAGTTTACATATAAACTACAGTTTGAACATTTCATTTGCAGAGTTGTGTTCTCTCCTTAGTCATAGTGATTCAGTCTGAATGTCATATCACCTTTGATCACCTCTGAAATACTCTTTATTTCAATGGTTCTCTTCTGTGTCATTGGAAATGTGTCTGACCTAACTCAATTTTATTTCCATTTACTAGTCACCATTTTGCCAAATTTTGTTTTTCTGAAGATACTGAATCTTAAAGGCCAACAATTCCCAGATAAGGAAACATCAGAAATGTTTGGTAAGTTTATTTATGAAACATTGTTTCTTAATTTATTCTTTGTCTCTTCCTCCTTCTCCTCCTTCCCATTCTCCTCTTCCTCTTCCTCCTCCTTTTCCTTTTCTTCCTCTTCTTCCTCCTTCTCCTTTTCTTCCTCTTCCTCCTCCTCCTGCTCCTCCTCCTCCTTTTACTTCTTCTCCTTTTCTCTCTTTTCCTGTCAACAAACAATAAAGCAAGTTCGAATGGTTGTCACTGGACCAATGGCTAGAATTTCTATTGCTGTGATAAAGCACCAGGACCAAAAGCAGCTTGGAGAGGGAAGAGTTTATTTCAGGTTACAGCACTCAGGTAACACTCCATCACCTTGGGAAGTCAGGGCAGGAACCTGAAATCAGGAACTGAAGCAGAGGCATGCCGCTTACCAGCTTTTCCCTTATGGATTGTTCAGCTGCTTTCGTATAGCACCTGTGACCACCTGTTCAGGGGTGGTTCCACACAAAGTGGTGCAGTCCTCCCTCATCAATCAAGAAAATGAACCACAGGCTGGTCCACAAGACAATCTGGTGGAGGCATTTTCTCAGTTGAGGATCCCTCTTCCAAAATGACCTCGAGCTTGTGTCAAGTTGACATAAAACCACCAGTACAATGTCCATGGCAATTGGTTCTGGGACCCCACATCCTCTGTATTCTTTAAGTCATCTTTAGATTGCCTACAATACCTAGTACAACATAGATGTTACAGAAACAGTACTGTATTGTTCAAGGACTATGACACAGTGGCAATGTGTGTACATGTTCAACATTGACATAATTTAAAAAAGATTTCATGTCTGGCAAAGTGGCTCATTGCATTCTAAAACCTCAATGCCAAGCTGGAAGGCTTGAATTTTATTCCTATGACAAACATAGTGGAAAGAAAGAACTTATTAGGCACATTGTTCTCTGACCTTCACACACATATTTTCACATACACACACACACACACACACACTTAAGTAAATGCAATAAAATCTTCCACAAGTTGTGGGTGGAGTGTGGGTAGAGTGTGGGTGGAGTGTGCCAATACAGATGGTCAGCTACATGAGCTGTGCTGGTCCTTACAAAGATGTCCTAGCAACACTCAATCTCACCCCTGAGATTCTGTCATGGTGGGTCCAGCACATGCCATTAAATAAAATGTTCTTAGGCTAGAATTTGGTCATGATGGCACTGTGTAACTTCATTGTTCCTCATCCACTCTAAAAGGACTTATGCTTTTTGTTCCAAAGGTTGGTTTTTGGAACACACACACACACACACACACACACACACACACAGTTTAGAAACACTATGATTCAGTATATTACCATGATAAGTACAGGAAGAGTTTCAATACTTTTTAAATGCTTTATTTATTTTTATTTCATGTGCATTTATGTTTTGTGTGCATGTTTGTTGTCCATGGAACTTGAGTTTCAGACAGTTGTGGGCTGCCATATGGGTGTTGGGAATTGTATCAGGTCTTCTGGAAGAGCAGCCAGTGTTACTCTGCCCCAAATTTCAATACTTTTGACTTAATAAATTATTGAAAAAGTAATGAGTTTACATGGAAATTACTCTTAACAGGTTAAACAAAGGGACAGGGGAGACTGCAGATGTATCGTACAGAACTGCAACTTCATAATGTTTTTCAGACTGTATTGTTCATGAGGAAAGTCTGAGTTTCCTATACAGACAGCAACTCTCTCTCTCTCTCTCTCTCTCTCTCTCTCTGTGTTGCCAATGGTATCCAGCATGCTAGGTAAGCATTGTGTCACTTAGCCAACTCCCAAATCTGTGGACTTGAGTTCCAAATAAATACTATCTTTTCTAAAGAAACAAATGTTGTATTCTAGAACTGGAAAGAAGAAAGTGAAAGACAGGTCTAAAATATTGACTCATGCTACAAGGTCCTCTAAATAGTTTCTACAAAGGCACAGAAGTAGAGACTAAAGATCACATGTCTACAGAATGTCATGCTTAGGGTATAAGGTGGAAAGCTGTCAGAGTAGTGGACCATGCCTTACTGAGGAAGGTGGATGTCCTAGAAGTGACAGCTGGAGGTGGGATGGAAGGGAGGGGACTGAAGGCACTGTACAGATAGGTAAGTCACTCCAACTCAGAACAGAGTAGAGAGGGAGAGGCAGCCTGGATTTGGATAGACAGGTTGGATAAAGATGAAGGAAGCAGAGGCAGAGGCAGAGGCAGAGAGCAGCAGGAGCCAGCTGTGTGCTGACCCCTTCTCCTGCCCTTGGAGAGGACAGTGATGAGGAGGGCCTGTGCTAGGTGGGGCATCCAAGACTACGGACTGTGTAAGTCATTGGCTCTCATGATGGAACAACCCCTGAGGATGGCTTTCTTGTGTCTCCCACAGCCCAGGCTCTGGGTTCTCTCAGGAACCTGGAGGAACTGCTCCTTCCTACCGGGGATGGGATTCACCTAGTGGCTAAACTGATTATCCGGCAGTGTCGGCAGCTTCCGTGTCTCCGAGTTCTTGCCTTTCACCATGTCTTGGACGATGACAGTGTGATTGAAATTGGTGAGTTTCCCTCAGAGAAACCGGTTCCCATGTGTGGAAGCAGTGGTGTCATTGTAGCTGCCTGCTGCAAGCATCTAGAGCTGGGAAAGGCTTCCAAAGGCTTCCTAATTTCCACCATCACCTGCTTCCTCTAATGCCCTTCTACAGATGTAGATTCATTCTTCTCTGACTGGGAGGGTCCACAAATAGTGTCTTTCATTTTTTTTTTCAAATCAGTGTGTGTGTGTGTGTGTGTGTGTGTGTGTGTGTGTGTGAGAGAGAGAGAGAGAGAGAGAGAGAGAGAGAGAGAGAGAGACAGACAGTGGGGTAGAAGTATCCATATCTAGTCTCTGGTTTTGTTTTCCAAAGGCTGAGATTGAACTCAGGACCTATCACATACACTAGAGCAGTGTTCTGCCCCTGCACCACAACCCAGTAACATCTGTGTCCTCACACTTGGTGTTTCAGACCCCTGGCCAGATTATACTCTTTCTCAACTGACTACTGGCACAATAGGTGTACTGTGGTGAAATGTAGAGCTGCATCCATTTCCTGGTCATGTTCCTGCAACCTCTGTTATCCACGCTAGTGTAGCAGTCAACCAGGTTAGGGCACAGAGCTTCCCCAGCACCCCAAACCCAAGTGTGTTCATTCTCCAGCAGTGTCCTCCACGACCTCACAGATGACCACTGCTCTCTCTCACCGCATTTGCCACTAGACATTTCATGTGAGGGAATCCTATACGATAGGCCTGGTTTGTCTATTTTCACCCAAGATGGTGTTTGTGCCTTATGTACAGAATAACACGTGATCATAGAGCATTGTGTTTGGGCCTTATGTGCAGAGTAGCACATGTGATCATAGAGCACTGACCTCACTGCTGGGCATTGTCCAATTATTGACCATATCTGTCCCATGTGTCCATTCGATGGGCAGTTGAGATGTTTCTAGTAGTCAGTTACCATAAAGAGCTTCTGAAAACATTCTTGTAGGATGCATGTGTCTAAGTATTTCTAAAGGTGGAATTTTGAATAACCTCACATAGATTGATTAACGCCACTCTTTTTGGTTAGATGTGGCTCATGTCTGTAATGCAACACATGGGAGGTTCAAAAATTCCTTGGCTAGCTAGCAGGTTCAAGGCCAGACTGGGTTTCAGGAGACTTGGAGCACAAACCATGACACAGAGGAACAAACTTCTCCGTGGTGTTGTGCCAGCTTTCAGCTTTACTAGAGGCTGCTTCCCATTCTGTCTCTAGGAGATATTGTCAATCCCTTAGAGTTCAGGCACTCTGGTGAGTCTCATGGGTAAGACAACCTGAAGGTTTAGTGGAGTTGAAGAATATCTTTCAGATTGACCAGCATCTCAAATGCAAAGACAGAAGAGGGGGGAAAGAATTGAGATGGTCCTCAGAAAGCCACTCAGGGCCATCTAACCTCATGGTGGCTTGGCTCATGGACACTACACTAGAGGTCAGGAAATCTGCAATAAAACACATTATCTCAGACAAACTCATCTTCCTAAGGATGGTCTCCTAGCCAGGTCCCTGACCTGCCCCACATGATTAACCCTTAAAGGAGGTGCTCAGGGCATGTCTCCACCTGAGACAGGCTCTATTCTTTACACTATGATCCCAGACAGGGTGTTTAAATTTCACGCTGTGGGACTGGAGAGGCACTCAGCAGTGCTCATTTAGATTGTGTCAGGTCCTGAGGTCATGTCCAAGCACCACAAAAGTCTGTCAATCAATCAATCAATCAATCAATCGATCAATTGCTTTCTGCCACCTTGTCTAACTTCCTTATAGCTCTAGTTTGATTTTATGTCTTCAATCTAGGAGTTGTAAGATCTTTCTGGTCAATGAGTACTCTTTACCTGTGGTGGCACTTCCTGCCTATGCTCACTTCTTGTGTATTAATATAGGTACCCACTATCATTTTCATGTCTTTTTCCTGCATTTTACTTTTAGCCTTCCTGTGCCCCACCATTTAAGGCATATCTCTTCTACCCTTAGGCTGTTAGATTTTTAAAAATCCAGTCTAGGCTGGAAGCAGTAGTGACTGAGTTCTCTCTCAGTTCTGGAGAAGCAGAGGAAGGCAGATCTCTGTGAGTTCCAGGGCAGCCTGATCTACACAGCCAGTTCCAGGCTGCCCAGGGCTGGCAGCACAGTGAGACCCTCTCTCAGTGCAAGACAAAAGAAGTTAGCTGGTGTGGAAGTGATTATGTCTGGAGTCCCAGCACTGGGAAGGCTGAAGAAAACTATCCATAGTTCAAGGTGATCCTCAGCTTCAAAGCAAGTTCAAGGTTAGCCTGGGCTGCATTAGACCACTCCTGAAACCAACATCAGAGAGAGAGAGGTAGAGAGAGAGAGAGAGCGAGAGAGAGAGTGAGAGAGAGAGAGAGAGAGAGACAGACAGACACAGACACAGAGACACAGAGAGAGCTGTGCAAGAATACAGCTGTCAGAGCACAATGTTGTTGGTTCTCTTCTACAAGTAGATTCTGTGGGTCAAACTCAGGTCATCAGGTCCAGAAGGTGCCCTCACCTGCTGAGCCATCTCAATTTGGTAACAGTGTCCATCTTTCCTTGGATGACTGACAGCTTATTCTTGACCAATGTTTCATTTTTACAGCCAGGCAACTGCACTTACACACACCATAACATCAGATAACAATAGAATGTGATGTGGGGAATCAAGAAAACCAGGGCACAGAAGGCCATGGGTGGGGAGGGATGAGCTGTTCTCTGGTCCTCCCAGAAGAATATACATTCAGGGAATGAGGAATAGCCCCTGACTGTCACAGAAGATCCCCATTCAGGACAGAGCAGAAACAATTTCCTAGGGCCTCTGTCTTTATACTTAGCCTATAACATGATTCTGGGTGAAATCTACCCTAACCTTCCCCATAGTAGGGAAAAGTGGTTAGACAGTGAAAAATGAAACCAAAACTCTACTAGATCTTTACCCCCCAAATCACCATGAGTCTGGCTCCATTTCCTTCAGCACCCTGCTCTCAGTAACCAGGGTTTTTTTTTTCTGAGTTGTAGGTGGAGATCTTTGTAGTAGCTAGTGACAGGACAAGCTTTTAGGACCATCACCTTCCCTTCTCTGCATAAAGGGAGACACTGTTGACACAATTTCTCAGTCCCCTGTACTGTACCCTAGTCCATAGTGGTGCTTTGCCTTGACATATGTTCTCCTGTGAGACAGAAGAGAAGTCCACATTGCTCAGACAGCTGAAACTCTCTGTAGTTGACTTCCTGGTATCTGCTTCCGCTTTCTGTTAGGGCAGGTGGTTTCCTATCAACCAGGCTGCTGTTTGGTGTGTTCAAAGTTTGATCTGTAAAACATCATGTACAGCATGTCCCACTTTCATTGTCAGGGTTTGGGAGTCATTCCAATAACTTGTGAACATTATTGATGTCCTCAGGATTCTGTTTTCATGAGTGTTTTGTTTCTCAGCCAGGGAAGCAACCAGTGGAGTTTTCCAGAAACTCGAGAACTTAGATCTTTCCATGAATCACAAGATTACCGAGGAAGGATTCAGAAATTTCTTTCAAACCCTGGACAACCTGCCAAACTTGCAAGAGCTGAACATCTGCAGGAATATCCCAGGACGCATTCAAGTTGAGGCCACCACTGTCAAGGCTCTGGGTCAGTGTGTGTCCCGACTGCCCAGCCTCACCAGGTTGGGGATGCTCAGTTGGCTCCTGGATAAAGAGGACATGAAAGTGATTGATGATGTGAAGGAAAGACACCCTCAGTCCAAACGCTTGACTGTCTCGTGGAAATGGATAGTCCCGTTCTCTCCTGTTGTCGTGGAGTAAAGGATGCTCCTGAAGGCCTCTGACAGCTCTAAATACCTGATTTCCTACGACTCTAGCTGAGCATGGTGGTACCCACCTGTACTTCAACATTTAGGATACTGAGGTGGGAGAATCAAGAAGTTTAGATTGGCCTGGGTTGCATAGCAAGGTTCTGTCTCACAACTAAAGGCATTAAACCATCCTATTAAAGAATATCTATTAATTGTGGAGGCTGGTAAATTTTCCCTTTATTTTCATTTTATATGGATGAGTGTTTTTACCTTCATTTATTTCTACACCCTACATGAACTGCAGAGGTCAGAAAAGTGTGTTGAGTCTTCTGGGTGTGGAGTAATAGATAATAGAGAGTCTCCATTTGCATGTTGGGCACCACACCTTCATCTTCAGTAAAAGCAACAGGTGCTCTTATCCCTGATCCATCTATCCCAAGGCTGATAATTTTTGGAAAATCTGCATTCTCATCACTGAGCTTAGGAGGTACAATGAACAGTGCCTTTTCAGTCCTTGTACACTTCTCCTGTCGAAAGACTAGAACTTCCTTCAAGTTCATACAAGGAATCTTCCAACACCAAAGCCAACAGGAAAGGGCTGGTGAAATGAACATTGATCTATGTAAAGCCAAAACATCGTAGGAGCATCGGGTGGAGGATATACATGGTCTGTTTATAGAGTGACTCAGTCTTATACATAAGGAAGCATGAGTTGACTTTACCACAGGATGTAGCTGACTCTCTCCAGGAGACGCTCTTCAGTATTTGCAGAGCTTTTGCGTATTCCTTAGGCTTGGTGTGGCTGTGCATCTATTGCCAATGGTAGGAAAATATTGGACTCAGAGAAAACTGTTTTTGTTTATGAGAGTTTTGAGAATTCTGCATGTGCTGTAATGGCCTTATGATTTTCTTAGGAATGCGTGGTCTTTGGTATATATGGTTCTAACTATTAAGGACTTCATGTTTGAGTGGGAATGGCCACCATAGTCTCATATGTGTGAATGATTGGTCATTAGGGAGTGACATTATTAGGAGGTGTGGCATTTTTGGAGTGGGTATGACCTCATTGGAGTTCTTGTGTCACTGGTAGTAGGCTTTGCATTTCAAATGCTCAGGCCAGGGCCAGTCTTTCTCTCTTCCTCCTGCTGCCTGCCAAACCAGATGCAGAACTCTCAGCTACCTGCCTAGAACCATGTCTACCTGTGTGCAGTCATGTTCTCCATCATAATGATAATGAACTAGACCTCTGAAGCTGTAAGCCAGCCCCAGTTAAATGTTTTTCTTTATAAGGGACACTGTGGTCGCGGTGTCTTTTCACAGCAATAGAATACTGACTGACACGATTAATCTACTTAATTATAATAGTAATTTATCTCATCATAATGTATATTAAAACATCACTTTGCACCTGCCTGGTATACCTCAAATACACGTTCCCTTTTAATTATTTGCTAATTATGCCTCCATTAAGCTGAGAGAAAGTATTTCTGAAAAGAAGTTTTTAACTTAAAAAGAAAAGAAGAAAACATTGGTTATGTGTAGGAAGTTATGTGGGAGGTATTCTTTCTTCTCATTCTCTCTGGACTATTTTTGTTCTGTCTGTATAATCCCTGAGCAGTGAGTCACAAAAGCCATCAAAGCGCTGGTAGGTCCTTCCTTCGCTCAGCAACCTATGGTCCTCTCAGTAAACTGTCCCACAGGAGCTGTCCAAAGTGGCAGCTGCTGTCAAAATGGTGGCACCATAAGATCTTAGCCTGCAACACATCTCAAGCCTACAACTGCTCCAGGATCTGTCCATGGTGGCACATAGCCTTTCCTCCTCAGCAGGAGCTACCCTTCAGGAGCTGTCCACAGAGGCTGAGCCTCCTCTCCAGCCTCCTCAGAAATCCTATATAAGCACTGCCCCTTTGTCCAATTCCTGGCTGTCTTCTTCGGGGAGCAGAGGGCAGCCATCCCTGGATTTGTCCCTCATCCTCCTGGATTCTTACCTTCAATAAATCTCTTTTATAAGATGTACTGCCTGGAGTGACTCTCTCGTCAGAAGAAGCTGAGAAGAAAATAGGAAAAGAAGAGAAGAAGATGTGAAGAAGGAGCAGAGCTGAGGCTCCTCAGCTCCTCTGGGAGCTCCCATAACTCTGCTGAGGAGACATCCTCAGAGCTGTGGTTCCTGGGCTCCTGTGTCTCAGGATACACTTCCCGCGGGGCACTGTTCTACCTCAGAGCTGTGTGGTCCCTAGGATTCTAAATCCCAGGATAACTTTCCATCAGAGCAGGAACACCTACAGTCTGTGTTATTGCTATTCTCAGTATTAAAATTATAGCTTGTGGTGTAGCTCAAACATAATGTGCCTGCTTAGCATTTACAAGGTCCTGAGTGCCATCTCTAGCATTGAAAAATAGAGTTTAACACTAAAGCATTAACTTAAGCTGTCTCTGTTGCGAAAGATTGATTATCTTTTTGTTGATCTTATATGTTATGTTAATACTTTTTAGAGTCCATTGAAAAGATGGAAATCATGAGGATATTTACCACAGGGAAATTTGAGGAAAGCATAATGTAGTCATTAGCTCTAACAGGGGAATTTGCCATCCTGGGAAATCACGATACTCTTCCCATGGGACTCTGCCCTACCTCAGAGCTAAGTGGTTCCTGGGTTCTCGAGTCCAAGATCGCCCTTCCATCAGATACCCTTCCCAAGTACCCAATAAGTTCAAGGCCAGCCTGGGCAATCTAAAGAGACTGCCTCAAAGTAAAAAATTGAGGAAGAATTGGGAGGCTGCTTAGTGACTTAGTTAGTGTGTGGAAGTTCCTGGATTTGATCCCTCGCACTGCAAAGAAAAAAGAGAAACATTTTAACAAGGTTCAGTGGTCTTGCTCCATGTCCTGTCATATCAAAAGGAAAACTAAAATAGAGTAGTAGAGCCCGGTCCTAATGGGAACATCTACCAAACAACTCCTGTTCCTAAGTCTCAGGAGACATTGCAGAAGAGGTTCGGGAAAGACTGTAAGGGCCAGAGGATCAGGAAGTTTGCTGTGAGATTGTGTCTTCCGGTAATGTGTACACCCATAAAGTCTAAACAACATGATTGCCATAGTCTGAGCTGAATCAAGATGACAGCAGTGACCATGCCAGACTGGATGGGAAAAGACCAGGAGGCCTCAACCCTACAAAAAGAACTACAGGCAACTAAAGTTTTCTGAGATTGGGTAAAACAGGCTTTCCCACAGAAGAGCACACAGGTTGCTTATCCAATACCAAATGGTCAGCCCTGAAAATGTTGTAAGGTAGATCACCCAGAGAAGACACATGGGCCCTCATAAAGCGAAGAAGAAAGTCTTTCTCACAAGCCAATGGCTGCATGGGGACCTTGCCCAGGTCCTGCAGCCCAAGTCCTCACTATTCTTTGTCTTTTAAACACAAAATCCACATCCTGGTTGGCGGGTTAGTTAGCAGGAATAGTTAACAGAAGCAGAACCTTAGACACCAATTTAGCACATTTGGAGACTCTTAGATGCAGGGACTATGGGCCAGGTCTTGAATGACTGGTTGATTGGGGTTTGCCCCTGTTTTGGCATGTGTTGTGGGGACTTCATGTTGGGTTTTAAGGTGTGAATGGCGCCTCCAACATGTCATTTGCTAAGCTAGGGTCCAGAACCCATTACAAAATCATATGGACAAGTAACATTATACAGAAATAGCAGATTGTATTTAGAAATATAGGTATATGAACATAGGTATAATGCATGGATAATGTATATAAATATACATATTCGTATGTTACAACAGATGTATAATGTATGTAATTTATGCATGTATAATGTATGTGTGTATGGTGTATATAATGTATGTAACAATATATGTATAATTATATAAATATACATGTATGTATGTAACAACAACGCAAAAAGAAGCCATGAATTTGAGAGAAGACAGGAAAGATGGATACGTGGGAAGTTTCAGAGGGAGGAAAGAAAAGGGAGAAATGCTATCATTATATAATAATCTCAAGAAAAGAGAATAATGAAAAAATCAAACAAAGAACTAGTTAAATTCCAGACTTCCTTTTCTGAGCACATACTAAGTATACCAGTGTACTCGCGCTGCCTAAATTCTTCCACCGTGCCCACATGAGCAAACTGACCTCTATTCTGAACTGTCTTTCTGAATGTCTCTGCGCATCCTTAGAAGATTTTACCCAATTCTAAGTTTTTTGTTTTTTGTTTTTTGTTTTTTTAAACTGGAGGTTTGAATAAGAACGACCCTCATAGACTCATATTTGAAGCTTATGAAGTGGCATTAGGAGGTGTGGTCTTGCTGTAAGAAATGTGTCACTGGGGTGGGCTTTGAGGTTTCAGAAGCCAGGTACAAGTCTCACTCTCTTCCTGCTGCTTACAGATCCAGATGCGGAACTCTTAGCTACCTCTCCAGCACCATGTCTGCCTGCATGCCATCATGCTTCCTGCCATGGCAATAATGGACTAAACTGTAAATTCGATGTTTTCCACCCACTCCCCAGACCCTGAAATAACAACTCTGAGACTGAATTACATATGAATAAATGCTTAGGCCATAAGCTTGAGCTTGTTCCCTGAGTAGTTCATAACTGAATTAACCCATTTATTCTATTGTATAAGTTCCGCATGGCTGGTTATTACTCCTCAGTTTCTTGTGTCAATCTTCTCAGAGTTTGGGAAGAATCTCCCTTGTCTGACCCTATCTCAGAGTTCCTCTCTCCCCACCAGGACCCCACTTCCTTTCGCCCGCCTCAGCTAATAGGCTTTATGCTCTTTGTCAACAGATGATGCTTCCATACAGCACATAAGATGCTGTCTCTAAATTTCCTCCTTTTAATCCAACAAAAGACTCTTTATCTTAGAGTAATAAGCTATAAACAATAACAAGTATGAGAGCTATCAGGTGAGATTACATTCACAATCTCCAGTCCATATGTATTTGGCAACTATGGAATCTGCTGCTTGCTGCATGTCTCCCCACCATGATGGACTCTTAGCCTTCTAGGACACATGCCCAAATAAATCCTTTCTCCATAAGTTGCTTTGGTCATGCTGTTTTATCACAGCACTAGAATAGTAACTAACACCGAAGTTAGGGATCATGAACTGCCCTTGTAGAGGTTCCATGTTCATTTCTCAGAGCACAGATGGATGGATTTATCACCCACCTGTAACTCCATCTCTGGCCTTCATAGGCACTTGCACTTACATGCACACACACACACACACCCCACACACAATTTAAAAATTAAAAATATTATTTTAAAAGAGGCTCTGGTGGTTTGAGTGAGAATAGCTCCCGTAGGCTCATGTGTTTGAATGTGTGGTCTACAGTTAGTGGATTATAAGATGTAGCCTTTTGGGAGGGTGTGGGTGACTTGGGTGGGTCTTGAGGTACCAAAGCCCATGCCAGTCTCAGTTTCTCTCTCTGCCAATTGCCTTCAGATCAAGATGTAAAGCTCTCAGCTACTGTTCCAGGATAATGCCTGCCTGCTTCCCACCATGAAGATCCTCTAAAGCTGTAAGTAAGGCCCTGGTTGAATGCTACAAGGGGTGCCTGGGTCATGGTGCTTACTCACAGCAGTGGAACAGTAAATGAGACAGACTGCAGACTTTCATCTCTTGGAACTGTCCCTTTGCTCTTCTAGATACTTAACAAAGCCCTTGGTGTTGCCACTTATGTTTTACGTGTAACCTACTGGCAAACCCTGGGGGCTCCACTTTGAAAGAACAGCAGATCCCACATATTTACTTCCTTCCTTGAAACTCATAATATATCTCTGCCATTAAGTCAGAAGGCTTTTTCTGAAGTTAAATCATGACCTGTCACTACCTCACTACTTTTCAATCGTCTTCCCACTCAGAGTTAATAGTGTAAACTCAACAGTGCCCTATATTTGTCCTAGCCTTGGCTCTCCTTTATCCGCATTTTCTTAATCTCTCCTTCCTCTCATTTTGAACATACTGGCTTCTTTCCTGTTCTCTGAATATTCTATGAACACCTTTTTGTTATTTTTTTATATAAAATTTTCTTTATTCTTTAAATTTTCATACATGGAGATAATGAAACACGATAATACCTACCATCTCATTTATTTCCTCTTAAAACCCTACTAAATCTCTATAGTACACACCTAACTTCATGTTTCATCTATCTGTCTATCTATCTATCTATCTATCTATCTATCTATCTATCTATCTATCTTCCTACCTACCTCCCAGTAAGTCAATTACTGCTGCCCATGTGAGTATCGGTATGGGACTAACCTACTGGAGCTTGGGAAAACTACCAATGGCCACACATTTTGGAAAAAAAAAAAAGAGTGACTCTCCTTCCACCTGCAGCTATCCGTTGTCTGTAGTTCTTCAGTGAGGAATGAGGCCCAGAGAAAACATTCATCCTTGAGAGAATTTTGCCTGGATTGGTTATGTGCAGATCTTGTGCGATTGACCACAGCTGGTGTGAGTTCATGAGTGCAATGGTCACATCAAATCCAGGGGTTTTCACCTCACAGCACCCCTCCCTTCATCCCTCTCCTACATCCTCTGTGTGTCCTCTTCCACAATATTCCTTATCCTTGATAGGAGAGGGGGAGGCGCCAGGAAAGACATGCTATTTAGGGCTCAGCACTCAATCACTTACTATAATGACTAATCTTGGTTGTTAATTTTATTACATCTGGAATCATATAAAAACCAAGCAGCTGGGTACATCTGTAATCGATTTTCTTGATTGGATTGTTTATAGTGGGAAGAGCCACCCTAAATCAGGGCCATGCCTTCAAGTGTCAACCTACATTCAAGACATGAAAGAAGGATGCTTTTGCTTTTTTCCTGCTTCCCCTAATTTTCACTGGAAAATTCCTCTATCCTGTTGCTGAGGCATTTCTTCACTAGTATTAGAATTTACTTCTTTGGGATTCCAGTGTAAACTGATGACCAGCTGAGACATCCAGTCTTGTAGACTGAACCAGATTCTTGGCATTTGTTACAAGGAATCATCATTGTTGACCTAGATGAACTGGTCACAGCCTGTAAGCCACTAAATCGTGTGTGTGTGTGTGTGTGTGTGTGTGTGTGTGTGTGTGTGTGTTCTATTAGTTCTGTTACTTTTAGGATCCCAACTAAAATACTTACTCTCAGCACTTTGATGAGTTGCACATTTCAACATCAACAGCTACTAGTTACAAAAAAATTCTAACTAAGGTTGGAGCAGCCTGGGTCTACAAGTATAAACAGAAATATTTAGAAGATCTTGAACAACATGGCCAGCTGGCAAAAGAGCAACAGTGATTTCTACTATAGAGTCTATGACCTACCTTCCCAGCCATGAACTTTGGACAAGGATTACAAAACCAGGCAGGAAATTGCCTTCAGTAGACTGACCTCAGATGTAATCAGAATGAGGTTTGCTATCCTGTAACAGACATGCCACTATTGCACAAGTCTAGTGGAATAGTGATGTCACATGCAGAGACCATCACTGAGTAAGATCATTGATATCTTCCCCACAACTTCCTGCAGCCTTCACAGAATCTTCTGGCACAATAAAAGCTATCTAGGAAGGAGGAAGTTTCCTAGTCAGATTAAGACTGATTTCTTTATGCCCTGCATCAAAAAAAAAAGTTATACATAGTCTTACTCACAGGACTTTGTAGCTGTCATTTCCTTTGCCTGGGAAGTTGTCCATTCTGTTCTAGTCAGAGTTCTCTAAAGGAACAGATCTGATAGAATATATATATATAGGTCTAGATATAAATATAGGTAGGTAAATTTAGATAGATGTATAGATACATAGATATGGATATGTATCTAAACACATGGGATTTATGAGACTGGCTTACAGGATGTAGTCTGGGTAGTCTAACAATGGCTGTGGGAGACATTATCCAACAATGTTTGAGACAGCCATTGGTAGAATGGCCTTGAATTGTTAGTTGTTTAGTCTGCAAGACTGGGTGTCTCAGCAACCCCAATTTGGCACTGGAGTCCTAGAGGATTTCTGGGAAGCTGCTGGTCTTCAGTCTACATTTTAATCTTGCAGAAGTTGGTTCTAATACCAATGAAGGAATGCCACAGCAAAAGGATAGACAAACTTGCCCAGCGAGAGTGGGAGCACATGCAAAAAGCAATGTCCATCTTCTGTGTCTTATTATCTGGGCTGCTACCAGAGAGTACTTGTTGGGAGCCGCCTGAGCACCCACATCCGCCATTACAAGATGGCGC
>JADRCH010000005.1:17461499-17471639 GCA_019843965.1 Rhynchomys soricoides | reverse complement strand
GGGAAGCTCCATGTCCCAGGCAAGCGCTGTGACCCATATAAAGGGCGAGTGTTCTATTGTTCTGTGTCTCCATTCGTGGCAAGCTTATGCTCTCCCTCTCAAGATGCATTAAAGCTTTACTGCAGAAGGATCCTATGTGTGCTGCGTCGTTCTTGCTGGCGAGACCGTAGCGCGGGACAAGTACTCCCTACTGTTAGGGAATACTGTTAGGAGGAGTCTTCCTCCTTCAAGTAACCGGATCAACAAAACTCCTCATAGAGATTCCCAGAGCTTGAATTGATTTGATTCAAGGTGTAGTGAGGTTGACAGCCAAGATTAGCCATCCCACAGGTTTGAGAGTTCTTAAAGGATCAAAGGATCATGTATTGAAATGAATGCCCACCATAAGATTCTAGGAGTGAAAATTTTGTTTTCAAGGTTGGAATCTATGTAAGCTGATTAAAATAAATCATTGAGGTGAAGATCCCACTAGATCCTAGTGAGTTCCTAAGATAGATCACAAACAGTTCATATTCATTCACACATGGTAAGTAAAATAATAGCAGCTATATTTATAATAGCCAGAAGCTGGAAACAACCCAGATGTCCCTCCACAGAGGAATGGATACAGAAAATGTGGTACATTTACACAATGGATTACTACTCAGCTATTAAAAACAATGACTTCATGAAATTCACAGGCAAATAGATGGAACTTGAAAATATCATCCAGAGTGAGGTAACTCAGTCACAAAAGAACACACATGGTATGTACACACTGATAAGTGGATATTAGTCCAAACGTTCATTTAATTCACAGCAACCTTTGGACTCAGCATGGGGTCCCAGATGGAGGAGTTGGAGAAGGGACTGAAGAAGCTGAGGGAATTTGCAGCCCCATGAAGGGAGCAACAGTGTCAACTGGTCAGAGCCCCTGGTGCTCCCGGAGACTGGATCACCAACCAAAGAATACACATGGAGGGATCCATGGTGCTGGCCACATATGTGGCAGAGGAGGGTCTTGTGTCCATCAGTGGGAGGAGAGGCCCTTGGGCCTGAGGGTGTTAGATGTCTCAGTATAGGGGAATGCCAAGGAAGGAAGACCAGGGTGTGTGGGTGGTTGGAGGAGTACCCGCATAGAGGCAGGGGGTGGGGGAATGGCATAGGGGGTTTCCAAAGGGGAGACCTGGAAAGGGGAAAACATTTGAAATGTAAATAAAATATCAAAAAATAAAAAATAAAATTAAAAAACCAAAACAAAGAAATCAAACAAAATTTTTAAACAAAATAGAAAAACTTTCTGTTTGTGGATTAGAATATTTAACACTGTTAAGACAATGTCTCCAAACTGACTACACATTTGATATAATCATATCAAAATTTTATTGATATCTTTGTATACATTAACAAGCTGATTGTAAATTTCATTTTTATTATGAGGTACTTAGGATTGCCAAAACATTATGTACTATGAAAAAATAATTTTAGAAACTTAAAAAGAAAAGATGATAGGGAAGAGAGTGTGGGAAGGAGGTATGCAGATCCAGATGTTCCTGGAGCACTCTGTGTCTGGGTTTATGTCGTGGTCTGAATGTGAAATGTCTACACAGGCAGCTCATGGTTTGAGAATTTGGTTTCTAGCTGGTGGCTCTACTGGGTAAGAGCCTTTAAGAGGTGGAGCATGCAGAGACCCCAGTGGGGGAGCAGGCAGAAGGACTGAGGAGCAGAGGGGGATGCAACCCCATAGGAAGAACAACATCTGCTGGCTGGACCACCCAGTACTCCCAGGGACTAGACCACCTACGGAAGCATGTACAGGGAGGGATCCGTGGCTTCAGATACTATGTAGCAGAAGATGACCTTCTCTGACATCAATGAGAGAGGAGGCCATTGGTCCTGTGGAGGTTTGATGACCCTGCTTAGGGGGATGCTGGAACTGTGGGTCAGGAGAGGGCGGGTAGGTGGGGGAGCACCCTCATAGAGGCAAAGGGGAGGGAGGAGAGGGCAGATGTGGGATTGGGGGGCTTTGTGGAGGGATAACCGGGAAGTGGGATATCATTTGAGGTGTAAACAAATGGAATGATTAATTAAAAAAAAAAAAAAAGAGGTGGAGCATGGAGGAAGAAGTGGGTCACTGGAGACTTTATAGCCTGGTGCCCTTCCTGCTAGTTTTCTCTGCTTTCTTGCTGCTGATAGACTTTGACAAGCTGGCTTCCTGCTCCTGCCAAGTCTTCAGTGCCACAATGAAGTACAGACCTTCAAACTGTAAGCCAGAATAAGCCTCCATTTCTGTGAGCTGCTTTTGTCAGGGTATTTTATCCCAGAAACAGAAAGAGTAACTACAGGCTGTACTAGGGAAATTGAAAGTAACTAAGCACAGCCTTAGGCTGCCAAGTCAGGCCAGTTCCTTTGGCACAGAGAAGTAAGTGTGTCTATAGATAAGAGCATGACCTTTGTCTCATAATCGCTTAGGAGACTGTGTGTGTGTGTGTGTGTGTGTGTGTGTGTGTGTGTGTGTGAGAGAGAGAGAGAGAGAGAGAGAGAGAGAGAGAGAGACAGAGAGAGACAGAGAGAGAGAGAGACAGAGACAGAAACAAAGACAGAGAGACAGAGATAGCAGGAGACAACTGTAAAAATATCTAGTCAAAGACTTGAGGATTGATAGAACTCCAGGCCACCATTGCTGGAAATTTTACATGCTAGTGACAAGGAGTTTTTTATCTTGTTAGGGATAGTCAAAAGTAGTATCTATATCACTAGGGAAATTACTCCTGGATATTGTCTGATGAAAGAGTGTGCCTTTTCTTAAAGATTCAACTTGACCAGGTATGGTGGTACATGTTTATAGTCCAACCACTCAGTAGCCTAAGGCAGGATGATGTCTACTTTGAGGCTGACATAAACTATAAAGCAAGACCCTGTCCCCCAAACAAATGAAAACCTTCAGTTTGCTGCAGCTTTTGCAAAAAAGTAGGTAGCTAGGCAAAATCCAAATTGAGTGAGGTCTATAAAGCATGGTGTGAAAGATCAAACTCTAACCCAAAAGCAGATTTGATATTCCCTTGTAAGTGCTGAAATGTGTGGTTTTACCATATGCTTATACAAAGATGTTCTTCATTGTGCTGAAATGTGTGGTTTTACCATATGCTTATACAAAGATGTTCTTCATTTTGTGATATTTAAAAACTTTTTGATAACTTCATATCTGAGTACTGTGTTTACAATATTTCTACCCACCCCTTTCCCATCCCACCAAACTGCATGTCAAATTCCAGGCCCCTTCTTTAGTTATTACACACCTCTCTCTCTCTGTCTCTCTTCTCTGTCTGTCTCTCCTCTCTCTCTCTCTCTCTCTCTCTCTCTCTCTCTCTCTCTCTCTCACACACACACACACACACACACACACACACAGAGTTCATCTAGTGCTGCTCATATGTGTATGTGTTCAGGGCTGATCACGTTGGATTGGATAACACATTGGGGGCTTGTCTCTGATGATTATTCTCCCTCTCCCAGCAGCTTATACTTCTTACAGTGGTGAGGCCTTGTGGCATTTTCCCTGTCCATACTGGCATGTCAAACTGGTGTCCTTCTCCAGGTTAGCCAACCATAAGGTTGAGATACCATGGGTGCAGCTTCTCTGTCACTTAAGGATGATGAGGGCTGTGAGTTTGTCATGCACAGCCTTTAGTATGTTGAGGTGTGTTCCCTCCAGTCTTACTCTCTCTAGGACTTTCATCATGAATGTTGCATGTTGAATTTTGTCAGAGGACTTTTTTACATCTCTTGTGATGGATGGTCATGCAATGTTTGTCAGTGATTTGTTACATTTGTTGACTTACAAGTATGGAGATATCCCTGCATCTCTGGGGTAAAAGCCAACTTGATTGTAGTGGTAGAAATCTTTGATATGTGCTTTTATTTTGTTTGTGAGTGTTTTATTGAGAACTTTTGCATCTGTGCTCATGAGATGTGTTGCTGTGTCTTCACCTCGTTTTGGTGCTGAAGAATTACCAATAGAAGAGGATTGAATGTGTCTTTGTGCTTTGAATGATTTGAAAGTATTGATTGTAGTTCATTGAAAGTATGGTAGAATTCTTCTGTGGATCTATCTGGAATGGGTAATCTTCTGTTTACACAGAAGGATTTTTATTAAACTTTGACCTCCTTATTTATTATGGGTCTGTTTAGGTTATTAATCTCTTCTTGGCCTAACTTTGATGGTTTGAATATAGAAGAAGTCTTTCCATTTCTTTTAGGTTTTCCAAATTAATGTGGTATATGTTTTCAAAGTATTCCCTTAATAATGTTCTGAATTTTTTGATGTCTGTTGTAATGTTTCTCCGTTCATCTCTAATTTTATTAATTTGTGTCTCCTCTCCTATTCTTTTGGTTGACTGAGTCAAGGAACTGTCTCAATCTTGTTCATCTTCTCAAAACAAACAAACAAAAAAAACAGATCTTACAGCTCTTAGATTTAGTAATTCTTTGTTTGTATTTTTTCTATTTTAACTTGTGAGCTGGTTCTTACAATTTCTTGCTGTCTTTGGTTTGGGTCTGGTTGCTCTTGTTTTTCCAAATTTTTTATTTGTACTATTAAGCCATTTATTTGTATGCTTTATGATTACTTAATGTAGGCCTTTAGAGTTATACATTTCTTTTTTAAAACTGCTCTTAATGTCTCCAAGAGGTTTTGTTGAGTTGTATTTTCATTTTCATTTAACTTCAGGATTTTCTTTCTTTCTTGATTTCTTTTTTTGGCCTATTTATCACTCAGCAATGTGTTGATAAATCCCTGTGAATTTCTGTAATCACCAAAGACTCATTTGCTGTTGATTTTAAGCTTTCTTGTATATGGTCAGATAGGATGTTGTTGTTGTTGTTCTTGTTCAAAAGACCTGTCTGTTAGAGAAGGTGAAGCATTAAAATAATCTACTATCATTGAGTTGGAGATGGTCTGTTTTGAAACTCAGTAGTACACTTTTTATAAAATTGGAAGTGCCAGAATTTGGTGCATATGTGTTTAGAATTATAATGTCTTTTTTGTTAATTGTTGATTAAAATGAAGTGTCTTTATCTCTTTTACTTTATCAGGTTTTAGGACAGCAACACTTGCTTGTTTTCTGGTTCCTTTTGCCTGAAATGCTTTTTCCATTTCACTTTAGGGCAGTGCCTATCCTTGAAGATAAGCTGAGTTTCTTGTAGACAACAGAAAGATACATTTTGCTTCTTAATCCTTCTATCTAACCTGTATCTTTTGCTTGGGGAGCTGTCTTAGCTTGATTTCTACTGCTGTGATGAAAACTATGATCAAAAACGACTTGGGGAGGAAAGGGTTAATTTGGCTTGCAGGTTCTAATGGCAACCCATCATTAAAGGAAGCCAAAGCAGAAACACTAACAGGGCAGAACACTGGAGGCAGGAGCCGCAGTCCAGACCTCTGAGGAGTGCTGCTTACTGGCTTACTCCATAGCTTGCTCAGACTGCCTTCTAATACAAGCCAGGATCATCTGCCCAAGATGGCACTTCCTACAAGTAGTATGCGCCATCAAAAAAATGCACCCCACAGAGGACCAGGACATCTGCTGTGATGTTGTGCCTCCAAGAAATGGTAGGGAAACTATTGCCATTTCTACAAACAATAATGGTTATACATTACCAAGTGCTCAGCCATGAAATTGTATATATAAAAGCAACACACACACACACACATTCACACTCACACACACACACACACTCATACACACACACACTCACAAACACACACACATACATATATGTGTACGTATATATATCTGAACAAGGCAGGTTGCATTTATACGTTTGTGTGCTTGTAAACAGATGATAAAGAAAAAGCAGCACTCATTTTGAGAAAGATTAGAGGTGGGGCAGAAAGGGAGTGGGGAATGATGTAATTATATTTTAACTAAACTTTAAAAAAGAAAGAAAATTCTCTGCAGAGTTGCCTAGAGGCCAGTCTGGATGCAAGCATATTCTTTTTTAAAATTTTCTTTTAAATATTAATTAACTAATTAAAATTACATCCCCTTTTCTCTTTCTAATCATCTATTTACATCCAATGGCTCCCTCTTGAAACCATAGACTCTTTATCTTAATTATTACTGTTGCATAAATGTGTGTGTGTGCTGAAATATATAAAAACAGCCTTCCTAGTTTGTTTGGTGGTGCTTGTTTGCATATGATTTGAGGACTCACACTTGGTATTGGATAACCAATCAGGAGCTGATATCTGGGAAAATGGTTTCTCCTGTTCTCAGCATTCCTTAGTTATCAGTAGGTTTTTATCTAGGGCATGGCTCTGGGAGATGCCCTCCATGTCAGCATGTCTATTGGTGTTATCATCGTTTATGCCTTGTTTAGGCCACCATTTCATTGAAGGTCATGGATGAAGCTCCCATGTTGTTTTAGGAGCCATAGTCTCACAGCAGACTTCCTGTTCCTTTAGCTTTTAAAGTCACTCAGCCCCATCTCCTGAGATGTTCCCTGATCCTTAGGGCCGGGGTCATGTTGTAGATGTATCAGTTGTGCCTGGGCATCAAAGACCATGTGTTCTAGCATTTTGACTGGTTTTCATTCTCTGTAACAGTCTCTGATGAAGGCATTTTTCTCAGTTGACACTCATTCTTCCCATGTGACTCTAGTTTGTGTTAAGGTGACAAAAATACTAACCAATCAAGGAATTGAGGCCATTAACATGAAGTTATTATTGAAAGTGTGTGTCGAGTGCTGCACTTTTGTTGTTTGTTTGTGGTCTTAGTCCTATTTTATGTTTCTGTAATTATAACTTTATTTTCTTTAGTCTCTTGGCTATGCTTATTTTCAGTCCAAATATTGCTTCTCTGTTGGGCTGATTTACTAGAAAAGAATTCTTTAACCCTGTTTATATCTTGAAAAGTTTTTCTTTGTTCTTCAACTATGGCAAATAGTTTTGCTAGGCCCAGAAGTTTAAATTGGTGTCTTAGTTAGGGTTTCTGTGGTTGCAATGAAATACCATGACCAAAACAAAGCTGGGAAGGAAAGGGTTTATTCAGCTTACCTTCCATATCACAGTTCATCATTAAAGGAAGTCAGGACAGGAACTCAGACAGGGTAGGAACCTGGAGGCAGGAGCTGATGCAGAGGCCTTGGAGGAGTGCTACTTACTGGTTTGCTTCCCCATGGCTTGCTCAGCCTGCTTTCTGATAGAACCCAGATCACCAGCCCAGGATGGCACCACCCACAATAGTCTGGACTCTGCTCCATCAGTCAGAAAATGCCCCACACCCTGATTTTATGCATCAGTCTCTCAATTGAAGTTCCATCCTATCAGATGACTATGAATTGTGTCACTAGCTGGCACGACTGCTGACCTTGGATTCTTTCCTTTCTTCTGTGCTTATATTAGAAGATGTTGGTCTTTTCATGATGTCCCAAAGATCCTGCATGCTCCTTTCATGTGGTTTAAAAGAGTATGTATTCTTTCCCTAAGTGGTCCAGTTCCTCCATTTTATCTAATATTCTAATGTATAATGTTAGAGTATTCCTAATATTCTACTTCTATTTGATCCATTCTATTGGTAAGTCTTCAATTTAATTTAGCTGAGAAGCACCATTTCATTGTACAGATGTTTCAGAATATCTGAAACTGAAAGGAAAGTGCCAGTTAACCAGATAACCACTAGAAAGGGCTGGTGAACTGAGAGAAAACAGAATCTAACATAAATGGCAAAGTTCCTAGGAATTACTTGGGTTACTCTTAAAAATTCCAACTTACAAAGTTAGTTTATTAGACACCAGATAAAGAAAGGTGGCAAAAATATTGGCTAAGTTCCTTGAGAAATACATATTTTGAGAATTCTATAAATTTTTGTTTTCAAGGTTACTGGGTTTGGGTTGGCTGGGTGTGTGGAGAGGAGTTAAATATATGTGTGACTTTGAACCACAGCACACTCTTTGAGAACTTCAAGCAGCTTTTGTCCAGTGGGTTCTGATGGAGACACATAACCTGTTTCAAGGAAGTATCAGCTACTTGTGGCCATTACTGGAGCCTCTCCTCACAGCTCATGTCTGTCACCCCTGATGGCCACGGGGACGCTGGGCTAGGAAGTCATGGAGACTCCTTGTCCCTTGGGAAATCAGTTCTCTGTAAGCAGACTTTAATTCCTGTTAGAGAGACACAAAGTTCTGATGTGTGAAATCTCATTGCAGGAAACCACCTGAGGGAGAAGCAGTAGCCTGACTGAACTGAAGGTAAAAGGACCTCAGGTGATCGTTAGCCAGAGCCAGTGCCTGACAGACGCCACAATCCTTAGCTGGATGCATGTGGTTGACTCGGCAATTCTTATTTCAGGAATTCACTCTGAGGCAATAAGAAAAATGTGGGAAAGATTTATTGATGTTATTTTAAGAATATTGAACATTACATTTATTTTCATTTATGAAGAAAAAGGGGCAATGGCTTAAATGTTGTACATTAGGGGAATAATTAAGAGATCAAGAAGTATTAACAAAGGCTGGACAGATGGCTCAATGGTTAAGGACACTGGCTGCTCTTCCAGAGGTCCTGAGTTCAATTCCCAGCAATCACAAGGTGACTCACCACCATCTATAATGTTATCTGATGCTCTCTTCTGGCATGCAGGTATACATGCAGATAGAGTATTCATAGACATAAAGATATATACAATCTTTTACCAAAAAAAGGTATTAACGAACTTTAAAAATGAAAGAGAAAGAAACCGAGATGTTTGGCTCAGTGTGTAAAAGTTCATGTCTTAGGAGCCTGATGACTTGAGTTGATCCTTGTATCCCACTGTAGAGGGAGGTTGGGAAGAAATGTACCAACCTCTAAAAGGCCTCTGACTTCCAATGAGCTCTGAGGACTGTGCGCATCTGCATTCACAGCATGCACACATATGCACTCACACTTCACACACACACACACACACACACACACACATCCATACATGACATGTTGCCAGGGAAACTGAAATTCTTTTTGAAAGGTTTTTAATCTATATCAAAAACAAAAATTAGAAGGACTCAGAAGGAATCTTGAGGACCATTTTATTAGAGTCTGAGAGGAAAAACACAGGGCAGGCACATTGTAAATCTTGGCAGCTGTCAGGAAGAAAGGGGTGGGGAAGAAAGGGGCATAAGCATGCCTTTGAGAATGGATCCAAGAAACCAGGCAGGCTCAGCAATGAAGGTCAGTGAGCATCTGCATGGAGAGTGGGCAGGGAGCCTGCGGAGAAACGGGAAGACCAGTGTCAGGGAAAACATGCTTAGAGCGTGGACTGGTGAGAGAGAAAGAGACAGAAAGCAGAGCACAAGTTACACTTTTAACTTAGAATTCAGAACAGTGGGCAGGGTTAGCACCTTCCTGGTAGAAGCCACTGCAGGTGGTGGTGGGGTTGTCAGGGAGCTTCTGAGAAGTATATGTTCTCCCCAAGGAGATAAGTATTCCTGCCATCCCTTTAGCTTGTAAGTCAGGTGTGGGCTCCTGGGCAGGTGATTCATAGGCCTAGCTAGATTAACTCTAAAAGGAGAAGGCAGCAATAAGCAACTTTACAATTTTTGGAACAGAGGAGAATGTCCTGTCTACCCAGGCCAGACGTAGAAGTCATATTTTACTCTTTTTGCCAAGAGGAAGTAGCCTTGTGGTGGGAAGTGGAGTCCAGAGCTAGCCATAAGGGAAGGGTCCATTCCTGACTGTCTCTAAGGTCTCTAGTCTCTATTAGCTACCCTGCTTTGACATCTCAAGTATTAAGACCCTGGAATCATTTAGGGATTGGTGTCAAATCAGTCTGGCTACTTCTGGTTTACAGTCAAGAAAACTATTGGTTTCCAGTCACTTGCTCTTAAACTGCCCTGAGCAGTTTGTACAATAGATAACCAGGCATGGTGATACAGGCCTGTTAGGTCAGCACTCCAGAGGGAGAAAGAGGAAGACACCAGGACTCTATATTGTGTTCCAGGTTAGTCTTGGATGTACAGTGAGCTCTTTTCTTAAAAAAAAAAAAAGTAAATAAAACCAGCTGGGTGATAGTGGCAGAGCATGCCTTTAATCCATGTACCCAAGAGGCAGAGGCAGAGGCAGAGGCAGATGCAGAGGCAGAGGCAGAGGCAGAGGCAGAGGCAGAGGCAGAGGCAGAGGCAGAG
>JADRCH010000005.1:17408087-17460311 GCA_019843965.1 Rhynchomys soricoides | reverse complement strand
TGGCTGCTCTCCCAGATGGCTCAGTGGTTAATAGCACTGGCTGCTCTTCCCAGATGACTCAGTGGTTAATAGAACTGGCTGCTCTTCCCAGATGGCTCAGTGGTTAGTGTCACTGGCTGCTCTTCCCAGAAGTCTTGAATTCAATTCCCAGCAACTACATGGTAACTCATAACTGTAATGGGATCTGATACCCTTTCCTGGTGTGTCTGAAGATAACAGTGTACTCATATACATAAAATTTAAAAAATGAATAAAAATAAAGTAAAATCTTCAAGAATAATTTTTAACTGAATCATATTGTCAAATTGTCACTATCAGGATATATAATTTTGTATGTTTTTCTTTACACACATGGTAAAAACATCTGCCATGTTCTATATTGTCTCCATAATTCACACTTGGATTTGGGCATGGCAACACATTTCTGTAAACATCCCAGCATCAGAGAGGCTGGAATACTGGGATGGATTGTTCCAATTCCTTTGCCTCCTATGTCAAAATTGGAGTTGGAGTTGGAAATAGAGGCTCATATAAAATTTGCACAACAACAAGATGACCTTAACTAGAAGGAAAGAATGGCACAGACTCACCTTCAAGACTGGTAGTCAACAATTTAAGTGAGAGTGTTCACGGGTCTAATTATTATTTGGGGGTTTCTCTTCTGGAGCTCGGGAGAAGGAAAGGTTGGTTACCAGGTAAGGACCCTCTGTTTCAATGGACAGGTTTGAATTGTGTAAGTCCTTGCTCATGAAGCTTCCCAGAATGCATGTGATTTGAATCATATATGTGCCTAAGGAAATCGAAAATAGGGCATTTGTAAAGACACAGTTTTGCCTTCCTGAATATGTACCCAAAACCAGTTCAGGCCAGATCAGCCTTTCCAATCTTCCTATCCAAATCCATTGGGAATACACTTGAGTAGAGACTCTCTAAATGTAATTGTTGCTAGGAGCAGGGAGACCTATAGTATTGTTCAGAGATGAGACTCCATGGAGCTCAGTGCACACTGGATTCTGAAGGAGGGGTGTGTACAGGTAAAGGACTTAAGATATTGAGTGCATTGTTACAAAATCGAGGAGGGTCCTAGACTACATACTCTGCTATGATTATCAGCTTCAACCTTAAATTCTGGGCTAGAATGGGCTACATGCAAGATTCTAAGAAAAATAAACACACAATCAAGCTAAAGGACGCTTGCAAGGCTTCATGAATGGAGTCAGGTCCCTCTGTCCAATTCATTGCCCGTCCTTGAGGCCTAGTTCATGGCTTGACATACAGGTAGTTGCTTTGCAAATATTTGCTGATTAAGTAGGTGAATATTGATGTTTCATAGTTTCTCAAGCAACTTCTTTCTGTCTTTCAAAAGTGGATGTCAGAGGTCAACATACAAGAGTTATTTGTCTCCTACCTACCCTGTAAGATCTGGCAACAAACTGAAGTCATCAGGCTTGGGGCAAACCTCTTTACCCACCTAGTCATCTTTCTGGATCTGAGGCACAGTTCTTTTTTATTATTATTATTTTTCCTACTTCACAGTTCTTAATATATAATAATTAAAACACTACAAACACCAACCATCTGATTTCCTTTCTCTTTTAGAAAATGGCAGCCCAGGGAGAAGCCTTTGAGGAGAGAATTTGTGAGTTTGATGATGACTCTGTCTCTGACCTCTCTACTCTTCTTAGAGTGGATGCACTTTGGATCTTAAAGAAACAACAAGAAGAAGACCATAAAACACGAATGAAAATGAAGAAAGGTTTTAACTCACAGATGCGCAGTGAAGCCAAACGACTAAAGACCTTTGTGACCTACGACACGTTCAGAACATGGACACCGCAGGAGATGGCAGCTGCTGGGTTCTACCACACAGGCGTGAATCACGGGGTTCAGTGCTTTTGCTGTAGCTTAATCCTCTTTTCCACCAGACTCAGGAAACTCCCCATAGAGAGCCACAAGAGATTACGTCCAGAATGTGACTTTCTTCTGGGCAAAGATGTTGGTAACATTGGCAAGTATGACATCCGGGTGAAGAGTCCAGAGAAGACTCTGAGAGGTAGCAAAGCAAGGTACCATGAGGAGGAGGCCAGACTGGAGACCTTTGAGGACTGGCCATTTTATGCCCATGGGACATCACCCCGGCTACTCTCCGCAGCTGGCTTTGTCTTTACAGGTAAGTGGATTCCATTATGTGAGGTGTTTCTGTAAAATATAAAGTTTAGTTGTTTTTTTTTTAAAAAAAAAAAATATTTATTTGTGTGTGTCTGCGGGGCTGGCTGCACTATGAGCCCAGGTGTCCATGGAGTCTAGAAAAGAATGTCAGATCCCCTGGACCAGTGGTTACAAGTGGTTGTCAACTGCCTGACGTAGGTGCTGGGAACCAAATTCCAGTCCACTGCAAGAGTCCTCTTAGCCACTGAACCATCTCTCCAGCCTTCTTGTTTCTTCTTCCTCTTCCCCCACTTCCCCCTCCTCTTCCTCCTCCTCTTCCTCTTCCTCTTCTCCTTCCTCTTCTTCCTCTTCCTTCACCTCTTCCTACTCTTTTATTACTACTTATTCTTGTTAATCATTCCTTATTGGTTAATTGTGTTATATTAGAAATGAAATCTGGTTCATTAAACATCGACTGTAATCATTTTTCTTTCTAACTTTAATTTACTTTTAGTGTAGTATTATTAGTTTTCTAAATATGTATAAAATAAAACTTTTTCTATAAATGTGTACCTCAGAAAATATTAACTTCAAGGTGTAGCTCATTACTGGAGGACCAACTTCGCATATGAAAGACCATTGGTTTAGTCCCAGCACTAGAAAACACAAATAAAAAGACTCCAGGAAACACCAGCTCTGGTCATAAGGTCCTGAAAAAGGACCATAAGATAGCTTGATCCCACTGTCTTCCGGTCTCAAGAGCATTGCTACTCTTATATTTCCTTGATTGATTTCTGTAGTTTTGAAAGGATTTTGTTTTTTACTTGTTTAACTCCCATCCATGAGGCAAGCTGCTTTGGAGAACACTACACTTTGAAAGGCCTTCGCCACACACAGGTGTTAGAGCAGATGTGAATGACAACTGCAGGAGCATCTTCAGTGTGCTGGTTATCCACTTATGTATGCATGGATTGAGCACTAATTCTAATTCAACCAGATTGCTGTCTCACCACATTTCATAGTTGAATTCACTGAGGCTCAAAGAATTAGGGAAATATGCCTCCATTTTTATAGAAACGACATGGCCAAGGCAACTCCAGCTAGTTTTAGTTTTTGCTTCTCCATCACTTTGGCCCTCAAAGCTAAGAGCTACCTCTATCTGAGAGAAGATAGCAAGTTGAGGGTTGTGTATGTGGAGGATGGACATGGAGGAGGACAGAGGTTCAGAGCTCAGAAAGAGGTCATTTAGAGCAGTGGGACTGTGGACAGGGATTCAGCCAGAGAAGCTGTGGAAGAACAGGCATGCTGGAGTCTGTCTTGTTCTGACAGTATGATCAGCTCCAAGACACAGCTGGTGCCATTGCTGGCCAGTCAAACGCTTTCCTGCATCTGTAGGTAAAAGGGACACTGTGCAGTGTTTCTCCTGTGGTGGATGCTTGGGAAACTGGGAAGAAGGAGATGATCCCTGGAAGGAGCATGCCAAATGGTTCCCCAAGTAAGCTTCAAATGCTTTATTCTTAAAGTTTTCGCTTTTATTTTTATTTTGTTTGTTTGTTTAACAAAATGAAACAAGAGACAAAAGAGCAACATTGTTTGAATACCAAATGAGTTCTGATCTTTCTCTCTTGTCCCATATGGGATCAAGCAAGAAAAATCTGGTCACATGGTGCTATGTTTGAATCACATGATCTTAAATGGCTTATCTTTTATGTTAATTTTTGCTTCATTATCTTTTCATTTTTATATTTTGTGTGTAGTGTGTTGGTGTGTAGTGTATGTATCTGCATTCCTGTGGAGGTCACATGTTCACATACCCCATCATTCTTCATCTTATGTATTGAGACAGGCCCCATGGGATCCATCTGTTTCTATTCCTCCAGGACTAGGATTACAGACAGAGTGGACTGGGCTCTGCATTTACATGGGCAACACAAATTCAAGTTCAGGTCTTCAATCTTTTAGTGAGGTATTTTATGTACTTGCTGAGGCCTGCTCAGCATCTAGGAACTGAGGAAGGCAGTGAGGTGTGGATTGTGGATGGGGGAGAAAGCTGATGACTTTTGGCTATTTAACTCTCTCTTGCTATTCTGAGGCCAAAACTGGTATCTTCTGGCAATTAGCTCCTGCTGATTTGATTCAGGGGCTTCTTGCTGGTCAGGTGAGAGACTCAGAGTTCATTAACTTTTCATGAGCTAGAGAGAAAAGAAAGTCAAGCATATACAGAGACACACGCACACCGAATGAAGCAGAAAAGGACTTTATTGTTATTCTTAGTTTTTATACTTTCTCCAAAAATTACCTAATTGTAATTATCAGGTAGAACCATTACAGAGAGATGTTTGATTTCATGGTTTTCTAAACATTTTTAAATTCCTTAAGTTCATAGTAAGTTTAAAGTAATAATTTATGTCATAGGTCAATAAGTTTTAAGGAGTTACAGCAGAATAGTTTACATGTTTTTCCTTTAGGACTAGTACCTAACTTAACATCCATTATCTGTTTTCTAGCTCCATAAGTTCTTTATAAGTTTAAAGTAATAGTTTTTATGTCAAAAGTTAGCATAGTTAGCAAGCATAGCATAAGTTAGCAAAGTTTTGTCAGGAGAAAAATCATCTGGCTTGTGTCTTATATTTTGAATTCTTGGATAAATAAACTAGTCAATCATTTATTTTCTATTCTTGCACCTACAATAAATTGTCCCTTCCCAGTTTAGTACCTTTAGTTACCAGATAGTGGCTTCATTGCTGACCTAAAAGGAATGTTTCCCTTGATCATAAATTTGTTCCAAGCCTGTATTCTAGTGTAATTAGCCTGTGACACATGAAAGTTTACAGAGCCTTATTTGCAGCTTTTATTCTACAGTGGGCTTGAGATTACTTGTATAAATGTAGGAATTCTATACAATTATATCAGGAATTATGACATTATCAATTTTTCTGAAATCATCAATTTGTCTAAGCAGCATTGACTAAAGGAAAGTACATCTTCATATTGATTCTGCAGGAGATCTGTCCAAAAGAGTAGGCAAATACCCAGGAAATCACTAAGCTATGTAATAGTGGCAGGAAAGGCATATGAGCAGGAAGAAGCAATCATGGGGTGAAGTCTCTGGGAACCTAGCTTCTCAGAGCATACCCATTGCAGCCATGCAAAATGGTGGGCCAATTCCAGAAAACTCACTTGCTTGCCATAGCCTTTTCTAGATGGGCTCTGTCACTACTGAGACACTCCCCAGACCCACCGTTTTAGTTTTAGTAATTGGAGTGGTGGGTTATGTGCCTGTTAGTGCTGGTAACCTCGGAGAACAGAAGTATCCTTCACCTACTTAGAGCTGCAGTTACTGTGGCTGCCCAAAGTAAGTGTTGGGCACTGAACTCAAGTCTTCTGCAAGTCCATTAAGCACATTCTCTCCAGGACTCCTAACAGTTATTAAATATTGTTCTCTTGTCCCAAGACTACAATTTGTCTTGTCAAGCAACAGTTTCATGACTTAACCTTCCCAGGGGTGGCACCACCACATAAATCATTACTTTAGAAAATGCCCTACAAATTCACCTACAAGCCAGTCTGATGGAAGTATTTTCTCAGCTGAGGCTCCCTCTTCCCAGATGACACCAGCTTGTGTCAAATTGACAAAAAAAACCCAAACAACCAAAAAACCAAAACAACAACAATAACAACAATAAAAAAAATAGCCAACACAAGGTCTGATGTTTAAATAATGATGTATTTTATCATTAATATATTTTAACGTTTTTTAACAGCACAATGTTAAATCCTCATGAGTAAGACCTCAGGAAAATTTGACAGTTTTATCGAAGTACTACATTCAACAATTTGATGGGTTTGGGTGAATATTTATTGCAATATAGATAGTTTTCATTGCAATATTGGGGGCATTTTTCATCAATATTGATATTGTCAATATCGGGGGTAAATTTTAACCATATTTTTAATCCTAGATGTGAATTTCTTCAAAGTAAGAAGTCCCCAGAAGAAATTGCCCAGTATATAAAAAACTATGAGGGATTTCATCATGTAACGGTAATTTACAACAGACAACTATCTCCAATAGTGTATGGTCTTCATCTAATAATGTCTGAATTGTCAGGGTGAGGAGTTTTGTTTGTTTGGTTTTTCTGATGGATTCTGTGTCTTTCTCCATTTCTCTTCTCATTCTCCTGCATCTGTTTGGCAGAGAGGAAAACAAAATGTTGTTGTCATGTTAAGCTGGAACCACTTAGACTTGGTTTCCAGGCTGACTGTGGGTGGCTTCTGCCTCCTTCATCTTCCCTCTGACTGAGGTCACTTCCCTAGCATCCTTCTGCAGCCTCCATCTGGATGCCAGACTCAGTCCTCTGTGGTACTTGGCAGCGGCAGGGCACTCAGGATGCCTCCTGCAGCTGGGCATTTAGACTCAAACTAGTGATGACATTGTAGTGGTGGGCAGTAGAAAACACAACCCAAACTGAAGTCAAAGGATACTGTATTGGCTGACTGACTCAGAAGTAGCATCTGCAGACAGCATGGGCTGAAAGTCTGGGTGCAGCTCTCTGAGGGGGAGAGTTCCTCTGTTGGAGAGGCCCTTCTGAGGTGAGCCCCCTTCCTGTGTCTCACTTCCTCATGAGTCAAATACATCTCTGTGTGTAACTGCAGTTCTGTTGTTGAGCTGGATGTCTGCTAAGAATGGCCCTGAAAGAATTTCCACTTCACTGATGTTTGGAACTACATAAGCATTCTCCAAATCAATACAAATAAAACCAAAAATAAAGGACTGCTTTGCCCAAATTCTGCTGCTCAAATGAAACTTTGCTTCAGTGGGGGAACGTCTTCAGTTGCAGCTCACACATGGATTATATTTCATAAGTTAATCAGTCGGTAACCAAATTTCTTTCCTCAGGGAGAACATTTTGTGAATTCCTGGGTCAGAAGAGAATTACCTATGGTGTCAGGTAAAACCTCAGACACATTCCAAACACTTTGCTTATTTCTTTTTTTTGTGTTCTCTCTCTCTCTCTCTTTCATTCTATCCCTCTCTTTCCTCTCTCTCCCCTCTCTCCTCTTCCCTCTCTCTTCTCTCTCTCTCTCTTTATGGGTGTGTGCATGCCACATATATACAGATGCTTTTGGAAGCCAGACAGATCCTTTGGAGGTGGAGTAACAACCATCTGTGAAATGTCTGATAGGGATGCAGGGAACTGGACTCAGGACCTCTGGAAGAACAGTCTGGGCCCTTAAACACTGAGCCATCTCTCCAGCATTTCTTTAAAACGTATCTTCAGCCAGGCAGTGGTGGCACACGCCTTTAATCCCAGCACTCGGGAGGCAGAGGCAGGTGGATTTCTGAGTTCGAGGCCAGCCTGGTCTACAGAGTGAATTCCAGGACAGCCAGGGCTATACAGAGAAACTCTGTCTCAAAAAACCAAACCAAACCAAACCAAACCAAAACAAAAACAACAACAACAACAACAAAAAAAAAACCAAAACAAAACTGATCTTCATAAATGATTTCCCTATTATGCAATGGTTTCAGTTTGTTTTTCTTGTTACTTTATGAACAGGAGAAATGGTTCAGTGCTTAATGCACTTGGTGCTCTTTCAAAGGACTCAGGTTCAGTTCCCAGCATCCTCTGGCAACTCACAATGCTGCTAGTCCAGTTTTAGAGGATCTAGTGTCTTCCTCCAACCTCTGTGTCCTCTGCACATATGTGGTGCAGTCAAACATGTAGACAAAAACAAAGCAAATTTTAAAAGTAAATTTAAATATTTACACTCATTTACATATTATTGTATGTGTATGTCCATGGGTCCCATGTGTGAAGGTATGGAAGTAAGGACAACCTATAGGAGTTGACTCTCTCCTTCTACCATGAGGGAATTAATTAAAACATTATTAGGTTTAGTGGCAAGCTTCTGTACCATGGAGCCTTTCATTGAAGTGGCTTAGTTTTTAGTGTAAGTAAGCATGACTAACTATGTGTAGTGTTGCTGCTGTAATAGATGTGTCCCTTAAAACAACTAATGTTTTGGATAAGATGTTTTTGAAGCAATTCTCAGGGTTTTTCCTATCCCAGGCTGGCCTCAAACTAAAATAAACCTTGAGCTTGTGGACTTCCTGCTGAGTGCTGAGATGGATCTTCTCAGATGCTGGGGATAGAACCAAGGAGGTTAAGAGAGCATGCTACCTATTGATCTATATCCCCAGTCCCCAGAGGCATTCTTAAATGGCTTGGTGTACTGTTAAGAAATTAAGGATTGTTCACAATAAAATGAGGTGACAGGTCTGAGGATGTTACTTGCATGCTTGTCCAGGATGGGCAAGGTCCTCTGGTTCTATCCCAGGACCCATGGAAAACAAAACCTTAGTGTTAGGAATATAGGTCAGTAGAGCATCTGTATAGCAAGTAGGGCAGGCTCTGAGATCAGGCCCAGCAGAGACCAGGAACATGGGGACAAGGGAGAGTGAGCAGGATGAAAACAATCTCAATACAGTTAGAAGTCTATGGTTGAGTGAGTAGGATTGCTCACTCCAGTAATCGCCGTTCTTGTAGGGAGGTGCTTATGGCCAGGTCGGACTACGATATTGGGTTAGAGGCCAGTACAGGCTACATGAGTTAAGTGCCAAGTGCAGAGATCCATGCCTGCAATCCCAGCACTAAGAAAGCCGAGGTGGAAATATCATAAGTTGAAGGATAACTTAGCTTCCTGTACAGCAAACCATTGTGACCCTCCATAAACACGGGAATGGAGGGATGTCTCGGTTGTTAAGAGAATTTGTTGTTCATGCAGAGGTCTACGTTCATTTCAAAGTGTGCACATGGTAGCAGCTTACAACAATCTGTAACTCCATCTCCAGGGGATCTGATCTCCTCTTGGGCCATCTGGGACCCTAGGCACACATATGGTACACAAACATACATATAGGCAAAACACACATACATACATACTTGAGAACACACACACATACACTCACACACATATGGCATCCTTCTGGCTGAGACCACCATTTTCCAGTACCTTGCTAAAATAAGAAACACAAAGGGGAAAAGGAGAAGCAACCAGTGTTTGTTCTCTAGGTCTTCGGAAGGCAGAGCTGTTTTTTTTCTTTTTTGGCCACAGATGCAAGTGTCCACAAGAAGGGTGATATTGTAGTCATAGGGAATGGGCTGTTCAATGTTCATTGTTACCATAGCAAAACTGGCAGAGTCCACAGTGTTACCCAGCATGCCCTTGTCATTATTCAACAATCAAGTTAAGGGCAATTCCTGGGCAGAGACTTACTGAATGCACTGAACATATTAGGATCTCTAAGGGTCAGGGTTTCGGCAATGAGTGCAAAGTGCTTTCCTTGTAAACACAGGTGTTGCTTTCTGTCTCCAGATCCCATGTGACAAAAGCCAGGCGTCATTGTTGTGCATTTGTGATCCCAGGTTGGGGAGGCAGAGACATGGATCCTGGGGTTCCACAACCTAGACTGGGAAGTGGGGCACCCTCCTAACAACCAGGGAGAAACAGTGAAGGGTGTCCTCTGACTTCCACAGGCATGAGTCTGTGCATGCACGTGTGCCTTCATACACATGAACACACCCAGAACTGTAAGTCCTGAGACAGCTTCCTGGCACAGGTGAAGAGATCAGGTCAAGAAGGAAGCCAAAGAGAGACTGAAGTGCCACCCTGCTCCGACCAGAGAACGCCCTGTGAGCACTAAGGACAAGTGTAGAACCTACTCCCTATGACCTCATGGCTTAATAGAGGGCAAACCTAAATAAAGTACAGGTTTCTAGACTGTAAAGTTCTTTTTTGATGTTAATTAAAGTGTAGTTTTCTCTATGCTAAAGAAATACTAAAAGAAACGGAAAACTGTTCTCATCTAGGGTTATGTGTGAATACAAGCAAGCTTTAAACTTGAGGAACTTGTGAGACCGATGTAAGGACAATGTAATTTCCATGTCCTCACAGCATGGAAAATGCAAGTACCCGTGTCCAGAAGCCAGGATGAGGTAGAAAGTCTAATGGAGGACACCCCCTCAGTCTGGTCATCTCAAAGCCCAAGCCATCAAAATGATTGTTTTTAAGCCACAAGGGAAACAACATTACTCAAATCTTGACACTGATTCTGAAAACAGAAATAGCCTCGAGATTTTGTTGTATCCCGATGCTACATGGTCAAGGGTCAGTCTTAAGTTACATTGTATCACACTGATCACACACGGAGACGAATAGAATGAATGGAGTACCCCAGTCTTTGTGGCTCTGCTAGTACCCCAGTCTTTGTCGCTCTGCTCCCAGATTTCTACCATGGTTGCTCTTGTATCTTTTCCTCTTTCCTGCACTTCTAACCACCCACAGTTTGGATGCAAGCATGGATCATCAGGTACACAAACACACACACACACACACACATACACACAAACACACACTCACATATGCAAACAGAGACACACACACACACAGACAGACAGCAAACTTGAGCTTTCCTATCATAGCCTGCTGGTCTCACCTCCATCTTTTTCCCAAGCTTATAGCAATGACAGTGTCTTTGCTAATGAAGAACTAAGAATGGACACATTTAAGGACTGGCCCCACAAATCACCTGTGGCTGTTGAAGCTCTGGTCAGAGCAGGCCTTTTCTACACAGGTGAGTCAGGGTTTTTATTTATGCTTGTGTGTGTGTGTTTGCCTGCATGAAAGTATGTGTGCCAGATGCCTGCATGATGCCCTCAGAGGGCAGACAAGGTGATGGAGCCTGGGACTGGAGTTATAATTGGCAGTGAGCCATCATGTGGGCGTTGGAACCAAACCCGACTTCTTTGGGAGAGCAGCCACTGCTCTCATGCTGAGCATCTCTTTAGAGTCAGTATTTAGTGTGAACCACATATTCAAATTCTCTTTTTCTGTATTCCTCATCATTTGTCGTAGATCTCTTTGGGGCTCATAAGACCTTCAGCTTCCCATAGCTGCCTCAGTGTTCAGCCTCTGAACCTGGTTATTCTGCAGACACCTCATCCATCAGACATAGTCCACTGGCACAGATGGTCTTCTTACCACAAGGTCTTAATGCTTGTCTCCCCTTGTCAGACTTCCTCAAGTCTCACGGATGACGTGCTTCTCTTTCTAGTTAAATGTAGCTGGCAATAATGTGAGGAGAGACAAGTGAATCTTCCTAATCTAGCTTTCATAGACTTGTTCTGTCCCACCCCAGCTATGAGTATATTCTTTCTGATTTACTCAGTAAACAATTGCTTGGTGGTTGCCTATGAATGTATGTTCAGTAAATCTAGACATCTGGAGTTGTCTTGTGAGTTGGCAGGTGTATGTGATTTTAACTGACCCCATTCCTTTTCTAGGCAAAAAGGACATTGTCCGGTGTTTTTCCTGTGGAGGATGTATGGAGAAGTGGGAGGAAGGTGATGACCCAATAGAAGATCACACCAAGTTTTTTCCCAAGTGAGCAAAATGACTTCTCTTGACTGTTAACGTGCTTCAACTGTTACTCCCTCACTGGCCGTGTCTTACCTGTGGACAGTCTCTGCCCACTCTTCTGTTCCCGCTGTGAAGGACACATCCTTATGTCTCCATGCTTCCCACGACACCTCCCTGTCCAGCTTTTTCTCTTCATAGTTACATCTTCGTTTTGGTTTGGTCAATATACAGACTTTTAAAGATGGGGTCTCTCTATGTAGCCCAGATTATCATAGAAATGCTATCTAGCCCAGGTAGGACTTGAACCCATGATCCTCCTGCCTCAGCCAACCAAGTGCTGGCATTACAGAGGGGTGCCACCATGTCTGGAAATTCCATGCCTTTCTGATTCTTTTGATTACAAACTAGTCTCCTCTTCTCCTTCTGGAATCCTTTAGTGTTTTCTATTTCTGCGGCCTGAGACTTCCCAAGTGGTTTTCTTTTTCCTGTGCTGGGACAGAAGCACTGACTTGGGCACGCTAGGCAATCCCTTACTATAGAGTACTCTCGCCCACTTTTCTGCCCTTCTTCAAGGTTATTTTCATCTCTTCCATACACAAGACAACTCTAGAAATGTCAGCTGCAGAATGAAATTTGTTGTTTGACTTAGTAATTAGAATCTTCAAAGATAAATATTACTACATGTAGTTTGAAATGTGCATATTTCTGGGCACAGTGTTCTTCACATGGACTCTTAGCTCTCAGGAAGTTGAAGGAAGAAAACCAGTTTTCTTTTATATTAAATGCTTTATTATGAATTATTCTAAAATCGATCTATTTTAAATTCCAGCACTTCTAATTGAGGAATAGCTGTCTTTGGAAGGCATGAAAATCTGCAACCATGTTGGTGTCTCTGCAGTCTCCACAGAGTGTTCTGTGTGCATCCAATGCTTACCTAAAATTTTTCTAAACTGATTTAAGTCAAATTATTAAACATTAAAATGTAAAGTCTTAAATAATTATCTGATCATAAGATAGAATAGTAATAACATCCTAAATTCTTAATACATTCTTTTAAAAGTGTTTTATTAGTTTTCATTAAATCTATATAATAGCGACATTTTCATATATATACATTGTGAGATATATATATGTGTGTGTATATATATGTGCATATATGTGTACATCAGTGTATAACAACCATGTCACCACCATCTTCCCACTACCCTGTCTTATCTCTCTCTGAACACCCTCCTTCCTAAAATCACCTATTTCAGACCAGAACATTATATTTATATCTAATCTAGGAATTAGAAGATGATTGCCAGCAGTAGTCACCATTTCTTAAATATGTCATCATCTTATTTAAAAAAATACTTTCGAAGCGTTTGATTTTATGTGCATGGGCGTTTTTTCTACGTGTACATCTGTGCACTACTTGCATGCCTTGTGTCCACAGAGGTCAGAGAGGGCATTGGATCCCCTAGAACTAGAGGTGCAGGAGGTTGTGAGCTGTCTGATCAGGATGTTGGGAAGCAAGCCTGAGTCCTGTGCAGGAGCACTAAGTGTTCTTCCGCTGAGCTTGCCACTTTTCCAGGTTCCCCTGTTTTCTTTTATTCAGAAGCAGTGTGTAGGAAATTGTTGAGAATGCAGGGACCTTCTTCTTAATCCCTGGGATGGTAAGTTTGGAGGCAATCTAGTTGTATTTAAAACTTGGTCTAGAATCTATCAATGGAATTTGTTTTAATTACAAACCAGCATGCTGTTACGAGTAACTAATGTATTTACACATCTGGTTTAAAGGAAAAGTATCAACAAAGAGCTTATGAGCTAAGCACTGATGTCAGCAAATAAATGTCCCTCAATGCCTTGGAAGGCCTCTGTGGCCAACCTAAGGTCCTAGTTGATGGTTGTCCTTCTCATCCAGGGGTAAAAATGGTCAAAATTTTCAGTTCACTATCCTTTTATGAAACACTCTCTCACACACACAAACACACACACACACACACACACACACTAACACACGGAGAGAGAGTGAAAGAGAGACAGAGACAGAGAAACATATACATAGAAACACAGACACACACAGAGAGGCACACAGACACAGAGAGTCACACATAGACACACACAGACACAGAGAGACACAGAGACACAGAGAGACAAACACAAACACACAGACACACACAAACATACACACAGACACACATACACCCACAGACATACCCACCTTTAGCTTTGCTTGCTCTTCTTCTGTTGTTTATTTCATTTTTTTCTATTTCTACTGTGTGTGTGTGAGAGAGAGAGAGAGACAGAGACAGAGACAGAGATAGAGACAGACAGAGACAGAAACACACACAGAGAGAAGATTTTACTATGTCTATAAAGTGAGTTCCAGGACAGCTGGGGTTACATAGAGACACTTTTTTTTTTACTCAGTAGCTGATCTTGATTTGCTATACAGCTCAGATTTTTCTTGAAGTCACATGCTCCTGTCTCAGTCTCATGAATACTAAAGCACAGGCATGCGCTACCCAACACACCTGACTTATCTCCTCTTTTTGTTGGGTGAGGGGTGTTGATAGAAAGGTCTTTGAGACAGGGTCTCAGATAACCCAGGATGGCCTGAAACTCAGTGTTTAGGGAGAATGACCTTAATCACTTAATCCTGCCGCCTTTCCCTCCCAAGTGCTGGATTCCAGGCATGCTCCACCACACCCAGCTTTTCTTTAGAGATGACACAGGTAGTGACAGATCCCAGTCATGCTCCTGGTCCTGGGGAGAGGTTGGCTTGATCGTGTGTTATCTGGTTCTGGTAACCACAGATAAGGAAGTTCAAGAGCATGATGGTCTTAAAGTTCAGCAGGTGTGTTTCACAGCACTTCACCCTCCTTCCCTGATTGCCAGAGGTGGGAGTGGGCAAGGGGTGGGAGGCTGCCCCAGCCGTGATCAGGGTGGCCCACAGAGGAGATAAGGAGTCCCAGAAGGAGAGAGGGGAGTGAATCAGGCAAGGTGGTCGGCATTCTCACAGCTATGACTGACTAGCAATCAGATTGCTCCATTGTACAGGTTTCACAGAACAAAGAAAGACTAATGGTTATCCCACACATACAGATTGTATGCTTGATTTTTCAATACAGGTCTAGGGTTCAGTCACAATTAAAAAGTACAAACAGAACAGAAATTATTTTTATTATCAGCCCTATTCATGTCTCCTCCAGAGCAAACAATTTATTATATGACAGCCTGCTTTTAGGCTGTCACATAATTTTTTGTAGCTTTGTAGTTTCAAAGCACTCCAGACAAACAGAAAATATCTGAACCCATCTTTTATGATTAGCAAATATTAATACCTCACTCTTTTACTATAAATTTATCGTCTACGCTATAAGTAGGAAAAGGTTGTGTTAGGCATTCTAGCTTATTTCCTGAGTTCTTTTCTACCAGAGGTGTACCCTGCCTGACCCACTACTTTTACATTACATTTTCAGAGAGCTCTAAGCTTATTCAAGGGTGGCCTTAGATCTGTAACCTATTCGCCTGGTCAGTTAGAGTCTGTCAAATGTCCCTGTTTGCCATGTATCAATTATACTGTTTGGGTTTGCTTAGGGCAGATACCCCCAAAAGATATCTAGAGTAACGGTCTCATAAAGAAATTTCTAGCCATACGCTTATGTGTGCTTAATAACCTCCGAGGTATGAGGAAGATTTCCAAATAATGACTAGATAAAGATATTTCCCCAAAAGCAGAAGAGATAATTCAGACATAATTATAGGAAAAAAACATAAAATGAATCATAATGCAGGAAGTTCCCAAGAATGGAATACTAGAGACCAAAACCTAAAAGTATGACAGCAAGTGCAGCATTTGGCTCAGTGCTACAGGAACTACGTCAGACAGCTGTGCTGGCTACACGACTTTTACCATTTCCATTGGATTTGGCTGTGCTACCAAATGGTCCCAGAGCCTTGGAATGAGGTTGATATAGACACATCATTAAGAGCTGGGCAATCAATAATCAATTATTCTCTGCACTGCAGAGAGATTATCCAGCCAAGGTTGAAAGCAGCACCAGTCTACGTACATTAACATAAATATTTAGAAGGCAACTTGACAGTGTGCCCATTTACCCAGACAGCATTTACCCAGAATGGAGGGTGGTCTGCTGGTGGTCTTTTCTCCTCAGCCGACCGCAGGGCCTCTTCTAGAAGTGTGAAGGAAGGCAGCAGGGCAGAAGCTTTGAGTTAATTTCTCCGGCTTGATTTCTCTTCATCCTGAAAGCTAAGGATGTGATAAGCAATAGACCTGTAGTTCTGCCTAACTTATTTTATGAGACAATGAGTCTCACTAACCCTGGAGCTTGCCTATTAGACTTAACTGGTTCTCTAGTGATCTTCCTGTCTCTTTGCCTTTCCAGCACTAAGATTAAAGTCACTATATATATATGCTGGAGATTTAATTTCAATTCTCTCATCTGGCCACCATTTGCCCAGTGTGTCATCTCCAAGGATATTATAATTTAAATTTTAATTTCATCTTGTGATATCTATGTTTTTATACTTAACATGAATTTTATGTGGTTGGCACACTTGAATCTTGTGTTTTTGTTTTTTGACATTCTGACCATATGATAAGATAATATTCCTAATTAAATTCTAAGTTGCACAGTTTGTTCACATAATTTTACTGTGTTTTGTTCTTTTTCCATGAATGTATAGAGTTTTCTCATTATTTCATTTTTCAGAAAGTTATTTTTACTCTGTTTATTTAGTTAATGTGTGTTTGCATGTGCAATTATGTGCACTGTGTGTACTACATACAGGCCAAAGGGAGACAAGGAGTGTCCTCTTCTTTAAGTCCCCACATTGTTCCCTTGAGAGAGGATTTCTTCCGGAATCTGGAGCTTAGCTGGCATCCAGTAGGCACTAGGGATCTCCTGTGTCTGCTCCCACAGTGTTGGTTGCTGTTTTTATTTTTTAAGCTCATCTTAGCTGGATCATGGACAGACAATAACTCTGTACTCACCCCAGAACGCTCTCCGGATATCCTTACCAATACTTTACTCACCACATTCATTATGTTATTGAAAGCCACAGACTGAATGCTTACACAGTGCAGCACGGACAGAATCACTGAAAATGCTAGCTTTCTACTTCCTTCTTGGCCCTGAATCTTCATGTTTTCTAAAAAGCTAATGAAAACTCTTAACTGCACAGAACCATTTTATAACCCTTCTTTCCTCTGCATAGCTGTGTATTTCTTCAAACCTTGAAGTCCTCTGCAGAAGTGATTCCAGCCCTTCAGAGACACTGTGCACTTCCAGAAGCCATGGTAATGAGCACTCCCCTCTTCTGACCCAGCAGCACATGATTGTGTGGTTGAACACTAGTGTGAACAGTAATTGCCAATTATAAGTTTATCCCATTTAAGGAAATTCTACAAGTATCTAAGAAGCACTATTAAGTGACAAGTACAGACAGGAACTTCACAGTGAATGAGAGTGGCCCCATATCTAGCTCCATGAAACATACAGTCCACCCCTTCTCCTGTAAGAAGTCTATGGGTGAGACTCTTTCAGTCTTCTTCCTGATAAACACCCAGGCTCCTGGACCCCATCTGCAATCTCTGGAGGACAGTAGGCTTGACTTTTTACTTCTTTTGAGATGTACAAGGCAAGTTTCATTTTGTTTGTTTGAAATTTTGTTTGGGACAAGTTCTCACTGTGTAGCTCAGGCTGACTTTGAACTTTCTATGTTCAAATTCCAGACTGTCCTGCTTCAACCTTCCAAATGCTGGGATTATGAGTGTGTGTCACCGTTCCTATTTGATTTTTGCTCCTTACTGCTAGCAAGGCAATCAAACCCAAGGTCTTGTGCATGCTAGGCAAGGAATCTCTGACTGAGCTACATCCCTGGCCTGCAGGTGTATGTCTTTAAGGAAAGCAAATGGGCAGCAAAATCATGAACTCAGACAGCAGTCTAAGCCATACGTGTCTCTCTGATGTACAATCTATCAGCTCATTGCTGACACAAGTCACCTCCTAGTAGGTTATCAATAGGTATGCTGGTTTACATGCCACAGAACAGAGAATGTCTTGGTGTCTCATGTCTGGAAAACAGCAGTCTGGAAGCTGAGGCAGGAGAATTCCCAGGAGTCCAACATTAGACTGGACAATAGTATAAGACAGCACGTCAAACAATAGAACAACAATAACAACAACAACAAATACAAACAAAAATGGAGGAACAATAAAGGAAAACAAAACAGCTTAGCAGTCCTGGTTGACTTGATAAATCTCTTGTATTTTGACCTTTTAGTTCCGTCAATTAATTAATGGAGCCGGAACTGGCTGAAGTTCCCCCCTCCTCCTTCTTCTCCCTGTCCTTCTTGACCCCCTCCTCTGCCCCCAATCTCCTCATCTTTTCTTTCTCTTCAGAAAAAGGTAGGTCTCCCATGAATATCAACCAGCCTTGGCACATCAAGTTGCAGTAGGGCTTGGCACATCTTCTCCTTTTGAGGACAGAGTAGGGAATGAGTCTTACAGTCAGGCAACTGAGTTAAGGACAGGGCCTGCTCCTGCTGTTTGTTGTACCACATGAAGACCAAGCTACACATCTATTACATATGTGCGGAGGACCCATTCATGCTCTCTGGTTGTCAGTTCAGTCTCTGTGAGCCCCTGTGAGCCCAGGTTAGTGGATTCTATAGGTTTTCTTCGGTATCCTTGACTCCTTGGGCTCCTTCACTTCTTCCTCCACCTCTTCCATAGGATTCCCCAAGCTCTCCCTAATGTTTGGCTGTGGGTCTCTGCAATTGTTTCTACCAGTTGTTGGATGAAACTTTTCTGATGATGGTTATACTAGGCTCCTGTTTGCAAATATAGCCTAGTATTGTTAATAATATAATGGTGAGCCTTTTCTCATGGCATGGGTCTCAAGATGGACCAGTCATTGGTTGGCCACTCCCTGAATTTCTGCTCCATCTTTGCCCCTGCACGTTGTTCAGGCAGGACAAATTTTATTTTGAAGTCTTGCATCTGTGTTGATGTCCCAGTCTCTCTATCACCAAGTCTTGCCTCTACAGAAGAAGACTGGCTCAGGCTCCATATCTCCCATTGCTAGGAGTCTTAGCTAGGATCAGCCTCATAGATTCCTGGGAGTTTCCTTTGCCATAGGCTTCTAGCTCATCCTAGAGATGCCACCCCCATTGAAGTTGTCTCTTCCAGTACTCTCTCTTTGTCCTCCCTGACCTGATCCCTTCTGTTACCATCCACACTCCCATGACCACTTAGTCCCCTCTGCCATCCACTCAGGATCTCTATTCTATTTGCCCTTCTCAGCGAGATTCACATGACCCCACTTGGCCCCTCCTTGTTATTTAGCTTCTTTGGGTCTGTGGATTGTAGCATGGTTATTCCTAACTTAATGGCTAATATAAACTTCTAAGTGAGTATATACTATGTTTGTCTTTCTGGGTCTGGGTAACCTCACTCCGGATGATATTTTCTAGTTCCATCCACTTGTCTGCAAATTTCATGATGTCATTGTTTTTAATATATGAGTAATAATCTGTTGTGTAAATGAACCACATTTTCTTTATCTATTCTTCTATTGAGTTACATCTAGGTTGTTTCAAGTATCTGGCTCTTACGAATAAAGCAGCTATGCACAGGATTGAGCAAGTGTCCTTGTGGTAGGATGGAACATACTTTGGCTATATGCCTAGGAGTGGTATAGCTGGATCTTGAGGTAGATCTATTCTCAATTTTCTGAGAACCTGCCAGATTGGTTTCCCAAGTGACTGTACAAATTAGCATTCACATTAGTGATGGAGCAGTGTTCCCCTTGCTCCACATCCTCAGCAGTATGAACTGTTGCAGGAGTTTTTGATCTTAGCCATTCTCTCTTTGTCCCTGACCTGATCCCTTCTCTATTTATCTCTCTTTGTCCTCCCTGACCTGATGGCCTACGTAGAATGGCGTAGCCATTCTACACCATTCAGGTGTATAAAATGGAATCTCAGAGTCATTTTGATTTGCATTTCTCTGATAGCTAAGGATGCTAAACATTCTTTTAAGGGCTTCTAGGCCTTTAGATATTTCTCAGTCAAAAATTCTCTGTACTCCTTTTTTTTAATTGGTTGATTGATTTGGTTTGTTTAGTCTAGTATCCTGAGCTGTTTATAGATTTTAGATATCAGCCTTTTGTCAGATGTGCAGTTGTCATTGTAAGTGCAAGGTGAAGTTTATCTATTAGACATTCCCATAATAGACACAAGGAAATCTTCAGCTCTGAATAAAACTATGTGTGGTTAGATGTTTGGAGTCCCAGAATAGGAAAATGAATGATATTGAAGCCAGGGGTGTGTGGAGGTTCATTTCAGCTGGGAAATAGAGAAAGGAGGAGGAGTGTTACCCTGGGCTACATGGGGAACTCCAGACCAGCCTACACTATATGCCTCTCTCTTACTGAAAAAAGTGTGTGTGTATAATCCTTCTGCATCCATCCCAGTGTCTGACTTAAACATGTAAAGAGATATAACTAATGACTAAGAACAAAGGATGTACTTAATGCTCTTTCTGGTCTATTCTTGTTTTAGATGTTACAATTTTGAGTACTGACATAGTGCTTCCCATAGAAATGATGCATATACTGTGCATGTACTATTTAGGCATACACTTTTGCAGATGTGTCAGGTTAACTCTTTAATGTGTGGAGCACTCTTCCTTCAATCAGCATTGAGTGTAGGCTGTTTTGAGAAGATGTTGGTCCTCAATAGTTATATAGTGCCAAATCTTGATTTAAGACCCAGTTTTGACGTAATGAAGGATTTATCTTTTAAAGGAAACCACAAGTGAAAGCAACCATATGGATCCATTAACAGTTCATTCTACTGTGGCAGGTAAGCACTGGAAAGCAGCATGGGATTCTGGGTATTTGTCCATTGGATATGAAAGGAAAGGGAGCTGCGGGAGAGGAGAGCACTGAGATGAGGGAACTGTGGATGAGAGAGTGAGCATCCCTGTGGCTTCCTGAGAGTGAATGCAGGCCTAATAACAGAGTCTTTGTGTCAGACCCAAACCAGCCAGCATTAAAGGCACCACACAGCAAGCTGGCCTCCTGAGAGCTTAGAGGGGAAACTAGGGTGACAGAGTACTTTTAAGAGCATTGCCTAATTCCCCAAGTCAAGGACGAGGCTTGGACATCATTCTAATGTTATGAAATGGTCTGGGAGGACCTCAAAGTGGAGTTCGTGGACACTGAAGAAAAAGCCATCCATAGTTGAGAGGCAGAACAATGTAGCATAGCCTAGGTGTTAAGAGGTTTAAGAGGTGTAAGAATGCATTTCTGACTGAGTCTCCCTTCCACCTCCCACAGATGTTGCTTCAAGTGAAGCCCAAGAGCTTGAATCTGCATCCAGCTTTGTGTCTGTTCTCTGTAGAGACCAGGATCAGAGTGAAGCCCCAGGATGTGGATGTGCATCCCGTGGGGCCTATCTTCCTTCCACAGACTTGGCTCATTGTGATGCTCAGTGGTTTCAAGAGGCCAGGAGTCTGAGTGAACAGCTGAGAGACACCTACACCAAAGCCACTTTCCGCCACATGAACTTGCCAGAAGTGTGCTCCAGCCTCGGCACTGACCATTTGCTCGGCTGTGATGTGTCCATCATTTCAAAGCACATCAGCCGGCCAGTGCAAGGGGCCCTGACGATCCCCGAGGTCTTCGCCCATCTCAGCTCTGTCATGTGTGTGGAGGGGGAAACTGGCAGTGGAAAGACAACCTTCCTGAAGAGAATAGCTTTTCTCTGGGCATCAGGATGCTGTCCTGTGTTGAACAGGTTCCAGCTGGTCTTCTACCTCTCTCTTAGTTCCATCAAACCAGACCAGGGACTGGCCAACATCATCTGTGCCCAACTCCTAGAGGCAGGAGGATGCATTAGTGAAGTGTCCCTGAGCAGCAGCATCCAGCAGTTACAACACCAGGTGCTGTTCCTGTTGGATGACTACAGTGGGCTGGCCTCACTCCCCCAAGCCCTAGACACACTGATTACTAAAAACTACTTGTCAAGGACCTGCTTATTAATCGCTGTGCATACAAACAGGGTCAGGGACATCCGCCCATACCTAGATACAAGTCTAGAGATCAAAGAGTTTCCTTTCTATAATACTGTCTATATGTTAAAGAAGTTCTTCTCACATAACATAATACGTGTGCGAAGATTTATAAATTACTTTGGATTTCATGAATATTTACTGGGAATTCACAAAACCCCTCTCTTCGTGGCAGCAGTCTGTACTGACTGGCTTCAAAATCCGGCTGAGCAGCCCTTTCAGGATGTGACACTCTTCAAGTCCTACATGCAATACCTGTCCTTAAAGCACAAAGCTACAGCTGAGCCTCTCCAGGTCACCCTGTCCTCATGCGGGCAGCTGGCCTTGACAGGGCTTTTCTCATCATGCTTTGAGTTCAATAGTGATGACCTTGCTGAGGCAGGGGTTGATGAAGATGAAGAGCTCACCACCTGCTTGATGAGCAAATTCACCGCCCAGAGACTGAGACCAGTCTACCGTTTTTTAAGTCCTCTCTTCCAAGAGTTTCTTGCTGCCATGAGGCTGACTGAACTCCTGGGTTCAGATAGGCAGGAAGACCAAGATCTGGGACTTTATTATTTGAGACAAATTAACTCACCTTTGAAGGCTATGAGCATCTACCGCACTTTTTTGAAATATGTCTCCAGCCATCCTTCATCAAAGGCCGGTCCAAAAGTTGTATCTTATTTGCTTCAGTTGGTAGATGAGAAAGAGACACTGGAGAACATGTCTGAAAATGAGGATCACATGAAGCTCCATCCACAAGCTTTACTGTGGAGTCAGTGTCTTAGAGGTTTGTGGCAGCTGTCTCCTGAGTCTTTCTCTTTGTTCATTTCAGAAAACTTACTGAGCATTGCTCTAAACTTTGCTTATGAATGCAACACAGTTGCTGCATGCTCTCCAACTATTCTGCAGTTCCTGCAAGGGAGAACGCTGGCTTTGAAAGTACTGAGCTTACAGTTCTTTTGGGACCACCCAGAAACCCTGTTATTATTGAAGAGTATTAAGTTCTCATTAAATGGAAATAACAGGGTACAGAGAATAGATTTTTCACTCATGGAAAAATCTTTTGAAAAAGTACAGCCACCAACTATAGATCAGGACTATGTCTTTGCCTTTCAACCTATGAATGAATGCCAGAAAAATTTAGCTGAAAAAGAAGACATAATAAAGAACTATGAAGATATGAAACACCAGATCCCACTAAATATCAGTACTGGCTATTGGAAACTTTCCCCCAAGCTGTACAAGATCCCTAGACTGGAAGTTGAAGTGAACAACATGGATGCAGCAGACCAAGCACTGCTCCAGGTCCTAATGGAAGTCTTCTCAGCTTCACTGAACATTGAGTTCTGTTTATTCAACAGCAGCGGCTTTCTTGAAAGCATCCGCCCAGCTCTGGAGCTGAATAAGACCTCTGTCACCAAGTGTTCCATGTCCAGGCTGGAGCTCAGCCGAGCAGAACAGGAGCTGCTTCTTACTCTGCCTGCCCTGCAATCTCTTGACGTCTTAAGAACAAACCAGATTCCAGGTATCCCTGAGTGTATTCCCATAACCATTCTGCTTGACACTGTTGTCTCATTCTTAGCTTAGATGAATGAAACTTCTGAGTTTCATCTCTTTAGATGATGATAAAGTGTCTCACCTTGATAGGAGAGATCTAAACACTTTCACTGTTTGAGACAGTGTATAAATAAATCTAAGGCCCTGAACCATAGACTGACTTTCATATATTTCACACAACATTCGCTAAATACTAACATCATTGCTTGAAGAGCTTTTAAGGGCACTTGAATGGTTATTAGTAAATGGTGGACTGTGTGTAAGATGATGCTGGAGAATTATCCCCACTCTGGTTGTCAGAAGGAAGAAGGGGTTTAGCTTCTCTAGAAGAAGAATTAAAAAGTGAAAACAATATAGTCTTACTTATGTTTCTGTTGCTGTAATAAAGCATTCTGACCAGCAACTTGGGGATAACCGTGTTTATCATACCTTATAACTCCCATGCAACACAGTACATCATTGAATGATTTCATGGCGGAAACTGGAGACAAGACCAGAGAGGAGTGTAGCATCCTTACCCACGGCTTCTTATTTCCTTGGAATACCTGCCTTCTTATTCAACTCCCAACCTCCTGCCCAGGGTTGGCACCATCATCCCCACTGAGCTGGGCCCTCCCTCATCAACCATTAATCAAAAAAATGCAGACTTCCCTACAGGCATCCTAAATTTAGGATCCTCTTCCCTGATAACTCTGGCTTGTTTTAAGTTGACAGAAACCATCTAGGAAAAATATCTATTAGTTTTGTCTTTCCTTAAGTAATACGGGATGACTTTTAGTACAGACTTTATCTGACTTTTATTAAATTTGTTTATAGTTATTTATGTGTTTTGATAGCAATTTAAATGTTTGTTTGTTTTTTAAATCCTAATTATAATGAGGCAAGCTTTTGTCTTTAGCTGTTGCATGCTTAGGAATACTTTTCTTGTCTACAGTAGTGTGTTTTAATTTTTTATTTGAGTTTTTATTTTTATTTTACGTGTGTGTGTGTGTGTGTGTGTGTGTGTGTGTGTGTGTATGTGTTTTGCAGATGTGTGTGTGGGCACATGACCATACCACAGCATAGGTATGGGGTGGGTAACCTCAGGAATGCCATTCTTCTTTTCCATCATGGATCTTTGAGATTAAAATGAGGTTGTTGTGCTTGGGACAAGTGCTTTTTCTCACCAAGCCATATCCCTGTATCATATGTCACGCTGAGGAAAAGCTCTTGTGTAGCTTAGTCTGGCTTTGAACTCATTGTGTCTTTGATCATTACCTGAACTGCCTGAGCCTCCTATGCCACTTCCTGAGTGCCAGATTACAGGCATGCTCCAACATCCAGTCTCTGAGAAAATAAATAAAATTGACTTTGATAATAAATATCATTCTACAGATTTAAAAATGTGGTTTATCTCATGTAAAATAAAGACCAGGCAGGACTGGTTAATGTTCTTTGGCGGGTAGAATGCACAAAGCTCTGTGTTCAAGTCCCAGCATTGCACAAAGTTTGCATGGATATACATGTGCACAGTCTGAGCACTCAGGAGGTAGAGGTGAGAGGATCAGGACTTCCAGAGTCAATAATATTCTGTTCTGTGCATACATGTCACTTTGTTGGAGACGTGTCTATCTCTTTGTAATCTGAGAGAATTGATGAGGCATGGTGGATTGTACTTCTACATTTTGCTCAACATTTCACCCATAATGAACACTGGTTGTTTCCATCTCATCTTCCAGGTATTATGGGAAATGCTGTCATGATTTAGATATAGGTCTAGATATAGGTTTAGATATAGGTCTAAGGGTAGCCGACTTGTTTGTTCCTATGGTCATTCTAATGTTTTGAGGCAGAGTCTCATTCTATAGCCTAGGCTACCATGGAACTTACATTGTAACATAGGCTAACCTTGAGCTCATGGTAACCTTCCTTCCTCATCCTCCCTGTCACTGGGGTGATATCTGTGAGCCACCACACCACATCTTTTTTTTTTTTTTCCAAAAAGGACCAGCATCTTCTTTTTTTTCAAGATTTATTTATACAGACACATCAGAAGAGGGCATCAGATCTCCCTTATAGATGGCTGTAAGCCACCATGTGGTTGCTGGGAATTGAACTCTGGAAGAGCAGTAAGTGCTCTTAACTGCTGAGCCATCTCTTCTGCCCCCACCACATCATCTTTGAGTTTAACTGTTGTGTGTAATTTTAAAAACACAATATTGCCTTTCCCAGGACTGCAGCCCTTGCTCCCAGCTTAGCTCTAAAATCAGCTGCCACTGGTCCCACACTCGACTTGCCCATTCCTATTGGCTTAGCTCTGCCAACTGTCACCTTTCCTGGAAGCTGCGAGCATGCTCCTAGCCCCTCTTGGCTTGGCTTTGCCAAGCCGCCATCAACGACCCAGCTTCTCTCTGACTCTGCCCACCTTTGCTGTGGAAGAAAAAAAAACCATTCAGGCAGCTATATTATCTTTGAACTTGCCATAACACAATTGCTGGGTGCAGAATCCCCTGCCCTAACTTTATCAACCAGCCTATATCAGCCATTCCCCAGTGGCAGAGGCCACTGGTTCTAGCTACCCCAAGATCTTACATGGTTGTTGCATGCTATTCATTCCAAAGCCTGGCCAAAAAGTGCCTCATCATTCCCTGGGTCTGCATTTCCTCCTGGGACCTGGAAGTCCCACCTTTACCCTTTGCCCAGCAATTGGCTCCCACCTACTTTATTGAACAAATCAACACCAATTAAGGAACCAGACCTTACTATCAGCACCTCTCCCTACATTTAACCTTAAAGGAACTTCCCAAGTGAGTTTCAAGGTGGCTACCCCAATTCACCTCCCCACCAACAATGCACAAGTCTCTACCCTTTCCACATCTCCTTCAGGTTTACTTTTCCTTCTCTCTGCCTCATCATAAACATACTCTAGCAAGTCAGTGTTCTCTCTTGCAGCTGGGATTTACATTCTCCTGGTGAACGAATGAGACTGAACATAATCTTAACTGCTCATAATGTCTTCTTCTTCTTCTTCTTCTTCTTCTTCTTCTTCTTCTTCTTCTTCTTCTTCTTCTTCTTCTTCTTCTTCTCCTCCTCCTCCTCCTTATTCTTCCTCTTCTTCTTCTTCTTCTTCTTCTGAAAGGTCTATTCAAATTCTTTGTAATTTGAAAGATTTGATGATGCATAGTGGGTTGAACTTTTGATCTTGAGCCTCCAGAGGCTGAAGTAGGAGGATTGCCATGAGTCTAAGGCCAACTCTACGTAATGAGTTCTCAACCAACCTGGGGAATAGGGTAAGACCCTTTCTTAAACAAAAAAAGATTGTTCTGCTGTAGAAGTTCTTTGCACTTGATAGGCATTAAACTCTTAGGATATAGATGAGGTATCTCACTGGGAAAGCATTTGCCTACCATGTAAAAGGCCCATCCACAGCTTAACAAAAATAAATCCATCAAAACCTTTATCAGACATATTGTTTGAAAACTTTTTCTCCCATTTTGTATGATGTCATTTCACCTCTTTATGCTGATACATTATATATATATACACACTGCTTTTTATAGCATATCTAAGGATCCATTGTAAAGTCCAAGGCCCTGAACATTACCTTTTTCTTGTAAGGGTTCTATAGTTTTATCTCATACATGTGTCATTAATCCAATTGTTACCTTTTATGAGTTGAAGTTAGGAGTCCAGCTGTGTGAGATTTTGCATATGCAAAACCAGATGTTCCCACTCTCAGTTATTTTTGTGAGTCTAGAGGCCAGCACAAGGCTTCCTCTACAGTCTCTGATCAGCAGATGCTGCAGCTGGCAGTATCTTCATGCATGTGCATCCTAATCAGATGTTAGGATGTCTGAGAAGTTTCATCTTGGAAGTATGACTATGGCTGAAGATCACAGCACCTAGAGAACTTGCACTTGGGGCTCTTGAGTGATGGGAACTATGTGCTGCTTTCAGATCAGCTCTTCCCGAACTTGGACAAGTTCCTGGGCCTGAAAGAACTGTCTGTGAGTCTAGATGGCACACCAGATGTGCTCTCAGTCTTTCCTGGAGAGTTCCCAAACCTCCATCACATGGAGAAGTTATCTATCCGAATATCCACGGAGTCTGACCTCTCCAAACTAGGTAAGGATGATGCTTGGATCTCCAGTTCACATCTCAGCTGGAAGAGCTACTTGGCTAGTAAATGTTAGAACCATTAAATTGTCATTAGTTAAAACTTCCCTGGGGTCTGACAGCATAAACTATGTCCATAGAAAGGAGTGGGATCACTGCTCTTAATCTTTAAGAGAGCAGAGATTTATTTATAACCCAAATCTTTAACATGTCAGAAACTGTTCTGATCAATTCACAGATAATAGTTCACTCCTCATACCCACTGTGTGAGAGAGGGCATAACAATTATTGATGATTGTCAACTGGGAGAACTGAGGGGTCATTGACTCATCAGGTCTATCCAGCTACGAAGGTGTATCTTCAAACAGAAGATCTGACTGCACAGCCTGAGCTGTCCACTCCTAACCCTTCCTCTCCACAGCAGTGTGAGGAGTTCTCTTCTTCTGCTGTTTTAGTCTCCTGTTCAGATCGGCCTGCACAGGGAGAAGGAATCTGACTGGGAGCAGCCTCGACCTTTTCTCCATTTCTCTCCATCCCAGGCTCTGTTGCCAGACAGCTGTGCAGCCATCTTTCTAGGTCATGTCGTTTAGCAAAATGGCTAAAGTACCATCAGATTCTAATTTTTAAAACACTGAACACTTAAGAAATATAAACTGAGGACTGACATGGCAGATTTGCATACCAAAAGTCACTAGCATGGGGCATGGTGGCTCCTGCCTATAATCCCAGCACTTGGGAGGATACCTGATAACAACTGTCACAACGTTGAAGCCAGATTTCCACACTTACTTGATATACAGAAACAAAATCCAACCAACCAATCAAAAAAAATTCTGACCAAGAAGATTCCTGAGTTGATGCTTGCTGTCAAGCCCAATAACTTAGGTTGGATCTATGGGATACCATGGCAAGAGGATAAAATAGATTTCCCCAAAGCTGTCATCTGATTGACACATATATGTTATGGCACTTTTGTGTTCTCCTATGTGTACACACACACATGCACACACACTCATCAAATAATTTAATTAAGAAAGATTTTAAGTTGTGCTTCAGAATTGTTCTTCTTTTGATGTTTCTCTGTACAGAATTCTTATTGCATCAGTGCAAACACAGAGATGTTACAATGCTGACACTGAAGGTGAAATACAGGAACAGAAACCTGATCCAGAGATGGGCAGGAACTTGTCCCAGGTCATCTGCTCACCAGTCAGCTGCAGAAGCCAAGCACAATCCCAGTGCAGTCAGACATCTTGATACTGCACCATTGCCTGTTTAATCAGTGTGGCTGCAGCTCATGGATTGAGGGTTCAACTTTGCCAGGAATTTGTGGCCTTCTCTAATTTCTGAACATCCTTCATCTTTTGCAGTTAAATTGATTCAGAACTCTCCAAATCTCCTTGTTTTCACTCTGAAGTGTGATTTCCTTTCGAATTGTGAGTCTCTCATGGCTGTGCTTGCCTCCTGCAAGAAACTCATAGAGATTGAGTTTTCTGGACGATGCTTTGAAGCCATGCCCTTTGGTAAGAACTGTACAGCCTTGACTTCAGATGCTCCTGTGCACAGAGTCATTAAATACTTGAGAATTAAATGCCACTGATGACATGGGAACTGTGAGTACACCTGATCCTCAGCGAGGCTCTCACAAGAATGAATGAGCTACAGTTAAGGAACTATAGTTTATACGTAAACTACAGTTTACAACTAAACTACAGTTCACACATAAACAACAGTTTAAATGTTTCATTTGCAGAGTTGTGTCCTCTACTTAGTTATAGTGATTCAGTCTGAATGTTATATCATGTTTCACCATTTTGAAATTCTCTGTCATAGGAAATATATCTGACTGAACTAAATTTTATTTTCTCTTTCCTAGTTAACATTTTGCCAAATTTTGTTTCTCTGAAGATATTGAATCTTAAAGACCAAAAATTCTCAGATAAGGAAACATCATCAAAGTTTGGTAAGTGTATAAAATAGTATTTCTGATATTCCTCTTCTTCTTCCTCCTCCTCCTGTGAACCCACAACAAAGCCCGCTGTGTACAGCTGTCCCTTGCCATCTGTGACAGTTGGGTCTAGGGCCTGCTCCTGCTGTAAACAGTAAAGGATCCTTCATGATATAAAATGTTGTAGTAAAGTTTGCCCCTGACCCCACAAACCCATATACACTTTAAACCACCTCTCCTTTGCCTACGACGCTTAATGTCATGTTTTATAAAAAGTGTTACATTGTGTCCTTCTGAGACTAATGAGGAAGAGGAAGTGTCTATCCATGTTTAGCACACGTGGGATTGTTAAAACTTGAACCTGTGGTTACTGGAATGTGCTGATGCAGAGGGTCATGCACCAGCTTCGCTGGGCTTTAGGACATCATGGTGAATCTCAGTCTCACCTCCTGAAGCCCTTGGTACCATGCATTCTTGCATTTGATCTCAGTAAATGCAATATTCTCATACGCACTGACATATTAGGATAGAAATTGGTAGTGGTGGCACTGTGTAACTTTGTTATTGTGCACCCACTCTAAAAATGCTATATCCTTTTGTTTCATAGGTTTCAGAATACATATAAAGACTTCTGTTTATGTTAAGAAAACTAATCTGTGGTAAACAGTATTGAACACAATGATTTTATATATTTTTTGAGTTGAAAATGTTTAGAAAAATAATGTGCTTTCATGGGAGACACTAGCAGGGTAAAAGGAGACAGTGGTGATATTGGGTTCAGAGCTGCCTTCACAGTACTTCTCAGACTTTTGTGTGCAAGAGAGAGGATGCCCCCCTCCATTTTGTTCCCTTCTGTAGAGACAGCTGCTGGGTGGATTTGCTTTGGCCTTGGAGGTGCTGGTAAAGCATCAGAGATAGCATCATACTCTAAGAGGGCCACTGTCATGTGACTCAGGTTTACTATGTAAAATGCACACCAACTATGAGAGTCAAGTTTCCTCATTGCTGGAAAAGAAAATTACAAATATTGAAATAGAAGGTTGGTCTGTCTTGGACATAAGGATGCAATTTTTTGGCTTCCTGTGTATTACTTAGAATGAATCCTTAATGAAAAGAATTATTTTTACTTTTTTAAAAAATGAAGGCATACATATTGTCACAAAGTGAATTTGAGGATTTTTCTCACAGAGGTCTGCCAAAATTGTAAATTAATTTTGTCAGAAAAAAATGGCTTGGGAGATGGCTCAGCAAGTAAGAGGCCTGACACCAAGGCTGACGACCTGATTTGGATCTCTCGGACCCATATGGTGGAAGAAGAAAATTCCCACTTCTAAAAGCTGTCCTCCAATCTCTAAATTCCTAAACACATACCATGTTACAAATATGCCAACATGAATACAACACGCACACACACACACACACACACAATGTACATATGCAAATTAATTAGCTTTTCAAATGACAGGAAGAATGACGGAACCAAAAATTGGAATATTTGCGCAGATTCATTGTTTATTACTCCATAAACATCCATAGACATCCATAGAAACCTAGATTTGCATATACAGGTGTCTCTCAGGGCAGTCACAGAAGAGACTAGAAAGCGTTTTACCAGTAACGGACACCAGCATTCAACTGCTTATTTCTTTTCTATTTGAAACAGTTTTGATTTCTGTATACAGAGCTAGGATAATTTCTTTCAGTGGGTAGCTGTCTTAAGTCACTCATTTGAGAAAGATCACTTAGAACCCAGGAGTGGTGGCACATGCCCATGATCTTAGCACTGGGAGGATGAGGCAGCAGGATTATGTGTACCAGGCTAGCCTCGGCTGTAGAGTGAGACTCTGTCTTTTAAAAGCCCCAAATAAATCACTTAACCCAACTAAATGAAACTTATATCCTGTGCATACTAATATAACTTCTGTCAGCATATTATGAAACTGAAAATTTATATCCAGTTTTGCTGGTTTAAGCAGATAGGACAAGAACAAGAAACTTCCTGAGCTTACATAGGTGGCTCAGTGGAGCTGCTGGCTACCTATCTTGCTTTGCTTTTTATCAAAATAATGGAGCAAAAACAAGGCTCAGTTACTTATTATGTTTGTGCCTGTGTATATGTATGCAGGTCAGGGGCATGGGTATGGAACCCAGGTGTGACTGCAGGCTTTTCCACCTACACCACAGTTCCCAGGTAATGATTCGGGGGCTTATTTATTTATGAATAAATGCCTAGTCCACAAGCTTTGGCTTGTTCCCTGACTAGCTTGTAAGTTTTATAACCAATTTAAACTATTCTGTCATCTATATGGTTAATTACATCTCCCAGTTTCATGTGTCTGACTTCTTCAGAGTCCAAGATGAATCTCTCACTTCTGACTATCTCCCAGAGTTCCAGTCTCTTGACCAGAATTCCCACCTTGTACTTCCTGCCTTTTGCTAATAGGTCATCAGCATTTTATTGACAGGTGGTGCTTCCACACTGTGCACAAGAGATTATCCCTTTGCCAAGGGTCTCAAGCACGCTAAGCAAGCACTGTGTCAACTGCCCAAATCCCTGGAATGATTTCTTAATACTCTTTCCTAAAAGAATCAGAATCTGTGGAGACATGGTTTGTTCAAGAACTAGAACAGGGAAAGCCAAAGATGAATCTGGAACATTGGTCCATGCTAGAAAGTTTTCAAAATAGTTTCTATGGGGCTTCAGAAGTAGACTTCTTAGTGATCATGTGATCTGCAGAATGTCCTGCTGAGCAAGCGTGTACTTGGGAAGGAGGGCTGTCACAGCGGTGGACCATGCTTTAGTGTCTAGTATGAGTCTCCTCAGAGTGAAATCACTTGGGTACTGGCAGGGTGGGATGGTAAAGAAGGGTGAGATGAAGGCTTTAAGAGTCAGTAACGTGACCTGCAGCCAGAGGAAGCCTGGCTGTGGGAGAGGAAGTGGAAATGGAGAGAGAGTGAGGACTTGGGAGAATGGACAGATTGGAGGAGGATGCAGGAAGCAATAGCATAGAGCAGCAGGGAGTGCTGTGTGCTGTGACCCCTTCTCGTGCCCTTGGAGAGGACAGTGATGAGGAGGGCTTGTGCTAGGTGAAGCCTTCTAGACTATAGACTATGTAAGTCATTGACTCTCATGGCAGAACAACACCCAAGGGATGGCTTTCTTGTGTCTCCCACAGCCCAGGCTCTGGCTTCTCTCAGGAACCTGGAGGAACTGCTCCTTCCCACTGGGGATGGGATTCACCAAGTGGCCAAACTGATTGTCCAACAGTGTCTACAACTTCCGTGTCTCCGAGTTCTTGTCTTTACAGAGACTTTGGATGATGACAGTGTGCTGGAAATTGGTGAGTGTAGAAGGGGTTCCCTTGTGCAGAAGCCAGCAGAATCGTTGGAGCTGCTTGGTACAATTGTCGATAAGAACATCTGTTCAACCTACTTCCTCATTTCCCCCTTCATGCTGCTTCTTCTTGTGCCCTTCTACAGATTCAGGTTTGTCTTAGTCTGACTGGGAAAGTCAACAGCCTCTTTGGGGAGCTATAGAAGCATCCAGTCTGTGGTCTTGTTTTCCCAGTACTGGGGACTGAACCCAGTGCCTCACTCTCTAGACCAGTGTTCTACCCCTGCACCACAGCCCAGTCTAGTCTATGTGATACTTCGTATTTCACAAACCTGGCAGGGTACTTGTTTTATTACCTGAGTATTTACAATATATGTAAGAAGCTATAAAATCCGAAGTATGGAGCTGAACAAGATTCTCCGGTTCATGGTTTTGGAGATTTTGTTATCTGAGTACAACTATACCAGAAGAAGAACACAGATCGTCACCAAAGCCAGAAACCCATGATCAATCCCCAAGTAAATAATCAATTAATGGCTGTATGCCACTATGTCTCCGTTCCTCATAGCTCTACTTTGCTTTTGCATTTTCAAGCTAGATGCACAGCACATGTAGAGTTGTAAGATCTTTCTGGTAGACCAGTTGCTCTTTTCCTGTGGTTATACTTCTTGCCTTATGCTCACTTCTTGTATATTAAGATAGGTGCCCAGTATCATTTTCAGGACTTTTTCCTGCTTTTTAATCTATGTACCAAAATTTAAGGTGAGTTTCTTTCACAATTACATAGTTAGACTTAAAGTTGACTCTAGGAAGGATTCAGTTGGTTAAGTGCTTGCCTAGCATGCATGAAGCCCTGGGCTGCATGCCTAGCACAACATACAAACAGGCTAATGGCACACATCTGTAAGTCCAGGACTCAATAGGTAGAAGCAAGAGGATATTCATCATCAGGGTCATCATCCTTGGCCACATAGTAAGCTAGGGGCCATTATGTTCTACAAGAGGTCTTATCTCAGAATAACAAAAAAAAAAATCACAATCACCAAACTAATACCTGATACAAATCTGAGGTTGCAGAGATGGCTTCATCTGTAAAGTGCTATGCAATTAAGCTCTCAGTGTGATGTGAAGCAAGCATCCAAAGGAGGAGATGCTATGGAGCTGGCAGGAAAATCCGTGGCACTTTCTAATGAGGCAAAAGAGTGGAATCTTTGAGCTCCAGGTTTAGTGAAAAAGGTCTCAAAAAGGTATGTGGAGTGTAGAACTTCTGCCTGGTTCTTCCTCCCAGTTCCGTGCTGCCAGAAATAAGACTCAGATTCAAAATATATTTGCAAATACCTTGGCCATACAGCAAGGCTCTTCTTTGAGTAGATCATAACTTAACCCATTTGTTGTGATCTTACATTCTGCCAAGTGGCTGGTTACCTATGCTCAGGTACCATGCATCAGGCTTATCACATGTTCCCTGGGTAAATCTCCCACCTCACACTTTCCCAGAATCCTTTCTGCCTCCAGGAGGTTCCACTTTCTATTTCCTGCCTAAACCATAGGCCATCAAATTTATAATTGACAGGTGCCACATCCATATAGACATATATTCTCCCTACAGTGGAGAGCAACTAAGAAGAGATCCACCATTAACCTGTGGTCTCCACAAACACCCACATCTACATGTGCATGGTACTCCATACACATGCACACTTACACCACTCACACATGCACACAAATGTGAAAATAAAAACCCAATTCATTAATCTTTTTATTAATATTTAATATACTTATTATTTTACTGTATCATGTTGTTAATTTTACCTGTTTTTTTTTTTAGACAGTGTCTGTGGATTAATAGTCTAGTCTGGACTTTAACTTGCTATGTAGCCCTTGATAGCCCTGATCTTGTGATCCCCTTCCCTCAGCTTCCCCAGAACTAAGATGACAGGGGTGTGTCAGCCCTCTGTGTATTGTTATTTGGTATTTGTTTCATTATTTCTTTATTTATTTCTTCCATTCAATATGAGGGTTTTTTTCTCCTACACTTATTAGTTTATTCTTCAGGAGGTGGTTTGGTAGGGTCTACTCTGTAGCGCAGGCTGGCTTCAGATTCACAATATGAAGTCAGATTGACTTGGAATCAAGCCATCCTCTGGCTTCAGAAATCAAGGCTTATGTGGCCATGCAGAGTTCCAGCCCCACATTTTCCTCTTTCAGTGTTAAAGAAAAATATAAACTAATATGTGAATGAATATGTTTACCACTTTATGAGTCAAGTAGGTGCCTCTGGAATATTTAAGCTCTATTTATCTGGTTGTCAAGATTGCTCAGCAGGAAAGGGGCTTTTGGCCTAGCTTGAAGACTTGAGTTTGACCTCACAAGGTGAAAGAAGAAAGTTAACTGTCCAAAATTGTTCACTGACGTTCGCAAACATGCTGTGGCATGCAGGTGCACACACACACAATGTACAAATAAAAAATAAAATAAATATAAAAAATAGCTTCCACCCATTCGCATGTGATGTATTTTAGTTTTTACATGCATTTCATCCCTTCAATTAATACTTGAATTATATTGGCTCCCGGTCCTGCTTTGGCATCCAGAGCATCAAGAACTGGAGGCTTTGCTTTGTGGCAGTCGACACCAACTTCCTTTTGTCTTCCCAAAGTCCATATGATGAAGCCCTAACCCCAAAGTATTTGGAAACAGGGGATTTGTTACGGCCAAATGCCAACTAACACCACAGCTGTGTTCCACATGGCTAGGGGTGGTTAGTTACTCTACTCTGGATTTGTAGAACTGATGGAGTCTGTGGCTTGGTAGCTTTTTGTCTGTTTTAGGGCATTCTTCATCAATATGTCCTCACTGTTTGCTTCTGCTACAGCAGAACAACTCAACCTGATTTGGGGTCAGGGAACATCTCGAAAAGGAAGATTTCTGGTAAGATCCTGTAAAGATTGTGGAGGCAAAGGTGTCAAAAGAGCATTAGGAATAAAAAAAACACCTGTGTCCTAGAACCAGGTCAATTTGAAGAACTTTTAAAAAATAATCATGAGTGTCTGGAGCAAGAGGGAGGAGTTGGCTCCTAAGAAGAGCCTGGAGAAGACAATAAAGGTCCTCCTGGGGTGGTCTTCATGGGTGTGGTAGAAACAGGTTTCATCTTGTTACTGCTCATCACTGTTGGTTTATAAATTCTATTTAAAGTGGTAATTTAGCCAGGTGTAATGGCACCCAGAAGACATATAAGGCAAGTAGATCGGTCTCTCTAAGTTCAAGGCCAACCTGGTGTGCAGAGTAAGTTCCAGGCCAGCCAGCTCTGTATAGTAAGACCCTGTCTAAAAAATATCAATAAATAGAATAGAATAAAATAAAAGTACCTTAGCCAGGCCTGGTGGGGGTGCAATCTTAGAACTACAGCATCCAAAGGATGAGTAGGAGGATCAGGACATCAAAGATGGGGCTGGAGAGATGGCTCAGAGATTACGATGATTGTTTTGTAGCCATGAAGACCAGAGTTAGAATTTCAGCACTCTTTGTATGATGCCTGGTGTCCCTGAAAATTTCTATAAGCCCAACTTCAATGAGGTCAGGAAAATCTACAAGACCCAGGTACAGGGACAGACCCCTGCCTCAAGGGAAACAATTTAATATGTCAGAGAAAGACAACTGATGTCTTCTTCTGCACACACACACACACACACACACACACACACACACACCCCACAAGACCTTGTCTCCAAAAAAGGATGATTGTGGTAATTTACTATTTTTTTTAAAGCTTCATTTCTCTCCCCTTGTGTGGAAGCTTGGGCAGCATTGACTTGTATAGATTCTTTCATCTCCATTTATTATACGTCGATATTGTGTCTTATTCTTTTCTGTTAGGACAAGGACTTCTCAGACCTAGAATCTCACTTATATGTGAAAGCAATAATCTCAGACCTTCTCCATCTCAGGAAAAGTCTGCCATTCAAAGCAATGAGAAATGGCCCCTGACTATCACTGACCAGCTCTACTTAGGGCACAGCTGAAACATCTTCTTAGGGCTTCTGTCTTTAAAGTCAATCTTAGCATGATTCTTGGTGAAATCAAATCTAATATTTGCACAAATTAGAGAACAGAGTTTTGACAATGAAAACTTTTAGGTCCCCACTTCCAGTCATGGACTTTGGTTGAGAACTTACCTTGTCCTGCCCAAATTTCCTCAGAGCTCTAAGTAACCAGGAAGCCATTTGGGCAAACTGGAGAACAGTCACAGTGAGAGGATAAGCTTCCTCTGCAAAAGGAAGACACTGGTCCCACAATTTCTCAGTTTCTTGTACTGTAACCTGTTCATGCCTTGACATATGTCATGTAAGTACAGAAGTCTATGTTGCCCAGATGACCAAAATTCTGTGTTCAACTTCCTGGTTTCTGCTTCACCCTTGCACTATGGCCTCATTCCCTATCAATGAGGCTACTGTTTAGGGCTTTCAAAGAAACTCTTTAAAACATGTTTAAAGCTAAGCATTGTGATACATCACCTTTAATCCCAACTGTCAAAAGGCAGAGGTAGGCATATGTGAGTTCTAGACCAGTCTCAGCTAAGTAAGTTGTAGGTCATCCAGGGCTATGTAGTGGGATCTGCTCTTGTGGGGAAAAGTCTGCTGAGCAGTCCCTACTTTCATTGGTGGTAGGTCCAAGATTAGTTACAAATAACCTTGTAAGCTTTGATCAAGTCTTCATAGCATTTATCTTCATAAATATTTTGGTTGTTTTCTTTCCAGCCAAGGGAGCAGCCAGTGGAGGCTTCCAAAAACTTGAGAACTTAGACCTTACTCTGAATCACAAGATTACAGAGGAAGGCTACAGAAATTTCTTTCAAGTTCTGGACAACCTGCCAAACCTGCAAAACCTGGATATTTCCAGGTATATTCCCGAACACATTCAAGTTGAGGCCACCACTGTCAAGGCTCTGGCTCAGTGTGTGTCCCGACTGCCCAGCCTAACCAGGTTGGGGATGCTCAGTTGGCTCTTGGATGAAGAGGACATGAAAGTGATTGATGATGTGAAGGAAAGACACCCTCAGTCCAAACGCTTGATTGTTCACTGGAGATGGATTGTGCCGTTCTCTCCTGTCATTCAGGAGTGAAGGATGCAGTGGAAGATTGCTGGCAGGTCTAAAAACTTGATTTTTCTAATACACTTCATTCTAGACAGGCATGGGATGATCCTAGTACTTAGGAGACTGAGCAGGAGAATCAAGAGTTTGAGTCCGGGGCTGGAGAGATGGCTCAGCAGTTAAGAGAACTGACTGCTCTGTTAGAGGTCCTGAGTTTAATTCCCAGCAACCACATGGTGGCTCACAACCATCTGTAATGGGATCTGATGCCCTCTTCTGGTGTGTCTGAAGACAGCTACAGTGGACTCATATACATAAAATAAATAAATCTTTAAAAACATAAAAAAATAAAAGGAGTTTGAGTCCAGGCTGGGTTATGTAACAAGACTTTACTCTAGACCCAAATCAAGACCAAATCATTTACTATGGCATATACAACAATGTTCTTGAACTGTTTCAGGTTGGTAGCTGTTTGAGAGCCCGCATGCCTACATTGAGCTATGAGGAGCTGTGCCTTGGTAGTCCTTGAATAAAGATTAGAGCTTTAGTCAAGTTCATACAGAGAACCCTCCATTATCAAAGTCAACAGAAAGGGGCTGGGGAAAGAATCTGTGTAAGAACTACATTGTGCAAGGAGTAATTCATATACGTAAGAAATGGCCAGTTTGAGAATTCAGTTCGTTCTATGCGTGATGAAACAGGAGTTGACATTACCACAGGATGCAGCTAACTCTCTCCAGGAGATGCTCTTTAGTGTTCACAGGGCTTTTGCATGTTCACTAGTCTTGGTGTGGCCTTGTATGCTTACACCATCTCTCATCTATTTCAAATGTGAGGGGGAAATGGGCTTAGAGAAAATTGCTTTTGTTCCAGAGGCCTTGGGGAGCTACATGATAATTATTTGTCATTTCATAACTATCACCTTTAGTGGGGCCTAAGAGAATGGAACCAATAAATGAGATGGACTAAAGTCTCATGCAATAGTCAACTTTATTCAGAGCATCAGACAATTTATACTGATAGTTAAGAAAAACTACCTGAGAAAAGTTCTCATGAGTTCAGGTTATATACTGTTGGGACCGACCCTGGCGCAGTGGAACGAAGCCCCACGTGAGTGTCCCAGGGAGCTGTGGCTCTGGGCAGGCAGGACAGGAGACACATGGAAATTGGCCGAGCATCTTCCCACACAGTCCGACCGGCAGGTGGGGGCTGTGGGAAGCCTCTGCCTGCCCTGCTGTGGGTGGGGGAGGGGTCCATTCCCGGGGAAGGAGCAGCAGCCATCTCTGTGGGTTCTCTAGCCCGGGGTACCTAAGTCGCTGAAGGGTGCGACAGCCGGGCTAGCTAGAGTGCAGCTGGGGTTCCTGCTGAGACCGGGTCTCAGAGGCTTTGGGCGCCAGGCTTACTGCTTAGGCTTGGGTGAATGGGTACCCTCTGGGAGTGCTGAGATTCCCATGGCAGGTCCAGATGAAGAGACAGTCCATAATTCTAAGACGTTTATTTTCATCATGTGGAGAGTGGCATGGATGAAATTGTACCCCGACTCTCTCCCAGAGAGGCGGAGCAGATATAATAACTGGGAAGGGGTGTGGCTAAGCCTCTAGGTGTCTCATTAACAAGGGAATGGCTTAGGGCTGTGTGGCCACGCCTCTACCTGGGGCGTGGCCATGCCTCTACTTGGGGTGTGGTATGAGATAGGGGCGTGATATGTGACTGTGACTGGACCTCCTGGGAGCCTTGGCATAACATTTCCAGTCCCTTGCGAATTACTTTGCAGGGTCTCCCAGAGTTTGCCTGTGCTCAACCAGTGTGCCAGACTGCCTGCCAGATCACTGCCCCACAATATACAATCATGAAGAAAAGCTGCATGTGGTAAAAACATGTTTTTCTATAGAGCAGTGGTTCTCAACCTATAGGTCTTGACCCCTTTGAGGGTCAGATGACCCTTTCACAGGGGTCACTTAAGACCATCAGAAAACATACATATTTATGGATCATAACAATAGCAAAATTAGAGTTATGAAGTAGCAACACAAATAATTTTATGGTTGTGGAGGTCACCACAACACAAGGAACTGTATTTGTGGTGGCTTTGAGAGGACAAATCTTTTAAGTTCAGACTCCATTTTAGAGAACCTGACTTAAGTTTGAACTCAGGTAAACTAACAGGTACCTAGCATTTGTTTCCAAGTTACCCCCCAGCAAAACCTGAACCTAGTGCCAGTATCTAGGCTAACCTCCAACAAGACCTGCATCTCTAGGTTACACCCCCAACAAGACCAGCATCTCCAGGTTATTCCCACAGACCTGCACTCCCATGTTACAAGGCCACCCCATGCCTAATGACCACCCATGCAGAGGGAAGCAGAAATTAAGTTTATATGACTCCCAGCACCAGCCAAGTATGTTAAAGGCCACAGTAACTTCCCAATTAGAAGCTTGCACACTTACCTCCCTCCAATTTGCTGCTTTTTATAAAGCCTTGCCCCATAGATATTCAGGCCTCATCACTAAAACTGTCCTGCATGACGGTGGTGCACTGAGGGGCTCTTATCTAGCTTGAATAGAATAAAGACCCTGCTGTGAGTTGCATCAGTTCAGCTCCTGTCTGGTTTTTTGGGATGACTAACATTTCCCTGGCACTACAGTTTGAACATGCTTGGCCCAGGAAGTGGCACTATTAGGAGCGATGGCCTTTTGGGAGGATGTATGTCACTGCAGGGGTGGGCTTTGAGGCATTCTTCCTAGCTTCCTGGAAGTCAGTCTTCTCCTAGCTGCCTGAAGAACAGGATGTAGAACTCTCAGCTCCTCCAGCACCATGCCTGCTGGATGCTGCCATGCTTCCCACCATAATGATACTGGACCGAACCTCTGAACCTGTTAGCCAGCCCCAATTAAATGTTGTTCTTATAAGAGTTGTCTTGGTCATGGTATCTGTTCCCAGCAGCAAAACCCTAAGTAAAACAGTGTTAAAGGGTCACCGGAAGGCTGGGAACCACTGCATTAGAGACATATAAAGGATAAACATTTAACTGAATAACAGCACAAGCAATAATGAGTAATCTGAAGTAAACTTACTCCTACCCGCTACACCTGGGAGGGGCATGAGAACACATTCCAAGAAAAATTCTATGTTTTGAAGAAACTAGGGTCACTGGACAGAGTTGTTTTCTTAGTGTTCTCACAAGCGCTCAGAATTTTCCTCCCATGACTCCATTCTTAGACCATGTTCTAACACAGAATGTATATAAAAACACCTATACACCTTAAATATATATGCTTTTTATTGTTCAGTTAAATAAAGCTTGAGAAAGATTCCTAAGGTTAAAAATAAAAATAAAAAATAAAAAAATAGCCCTGCCAGGCTCCACAGACATTCTTATACAGGAGCCTTTCCTGTAACTATGTTCTGTCATTCCATGGTTTGAGGATTTCCCAAATAATGTATGTGTTAAAATGCAATCCCCACTGTGAGCTACTAAGAGTGGGAACGTAATCTACTGAGTTTGCAGCTGGGGCCTTTGGAAGGTATTTAGGATAAAGTCATCAAGATGAAACTCCCACTGAATCCTGGTGGCTTCCTGAGAGGTCAAGTGTGACACACACACAAGATATGCAGAAATCATGCTTTTGTTGCCTCTTACAATATTATGCCTGACTCAAGCTCAGCACACCAGACAAAATCATCAGCTGTGAACCTCTGAAACTGTGAGCCAAAATAAATCTCTCCAACCATGCCCCTATAGGCTATTTTACATTTTGTGTGTAAGAGATGTTAGAGTACATGTGTACACATGAGTATGCATATGCCTGTTCCCACATGCACAAAGGCCAAAGGTCTGTTCTTCCCTGGAGAACCAGTAACCTGTGGATCTGGGCTAGGCTGGCGGCCAGCAGCCTGCAGTGGCCCTCCAGCTGTACCCCTCCTGTCCTTTCCCATGCTTACACCCACTGAGCCACCTCCACTGCCTGCTTTACTGTTACTGTATTAGATGTGGTCTCATTATGTTGGCCAGGCTGGTCTCAATGAATGAATCCTACTACCTCCACTTTCAAAGTAGCTGTAACTACATTATATGCCAACATACAATGCATCCTTCTAGTTTTGCTGAGCATTTAAATTCCCAGCATTTAAATAATGTTGAGTATTTGCTGGAATGAATGACCTCAGTCCAGACAAATGTACTGGGTGCTAAAGAGAGGTAAAATTAGTGTTAATATCTAATATCTGGTTAGAAAGTAAACTGGGTATCTTAATAATTAAATTTAACCTGCAAATTAACTAAGTTATGTTGAATCGATAATAGCCAATATTTCTTCTAAAAGCTCAAGTCAGAACATATTTTGCAAAGTTACTTACTAGGTAGGTATTGACCATTCATTAATTTGATAATACTTACTTGATGGCTAATACGATAGGCACAGAGGGAGCTTACTTACTTTAGTTTACCTAGCTAAATCTTAGGAAAGGGTAGCATTCACCACATTCTGCTTTTACAGTAGTGGAAATCAAATCCCAGTGCCTTGCACATGGTGGGCAAGTGGTCTATCAGTGGGTTCCATCTCCAGCGTAATGATGCTGATCCCATTTACTTCTTCCTTCAAAGGTAAATAAACTAGGGAGAAGCCTGGGTACTTAAGACAACAATCCCTTCATTAAGAATCTACATGGTACATGGCCAAGGCCATGGGGAGAGAATAGCATGGGCAATTGGGTTAGGCAGTACTCATGTTGAGGTAAGGGACATCAGGGGGAGAGAGGGAGACTAGAAAGACAAACAAGGGAAAGCGTAAAGAGAACAACACGGCTTCTAACAGATAGAACACAGTTAGGGTGTGGAAGTACTTGCATTTGCTGCTGTGGTGAGGCCAGCATTTGGGAGGCTTAGTCAAGAGGACTGTGAATTACAAGTAGGCCAGGCTGAAAACAAGACCATTCCAATAAATAAAGAACAGGGCTGGCAAGATGGCTCAACAAGTAAAGGCACCTGTCACCAGATGACCTGAATTCAATCCCTAAAACCTACATAGAAAGGGAGAAATGACTTCACAAGTTGTTCTCTGACCTCCACATGTGAGCCATGGAAAACACACACTCACTCTCATGCACGCATGCATGCAGCAAGGCACACAAACATACAAAACAAAACCACAACACATCTTTCTTCCTGACTGGCCAGTATAGCCCTGGTGACATGGTATAGCTTTGTTCCCCAACCTTGGAAAAATTAATTTGTTTTACCATCAGAAATTGCCCTTTTACCCAAGTAACAAGTCTGTGTAGTTTTCTTTCTGTATCTTTAAACAAACTCATCTTCACTGTATATAAGGAAAATATATATAAAGTCAAGATTTCAAAAAAAGTCTTTTATTTAATTTTAAAGGCATTAATAAAAATCTTGACATACTAAGAAAATTACAGTTCCACGTTTGTGCTCAGTCACAGTTTGACAGACTGATTTCCACGCACTCACATTTTCACTGATTGGTTCCTCCAACTGCTTACGCTGTAAGCACACTCTGCTGCTGACTTAGGATGAACTCCCAGAATGGGGAGACACTGATGATGACACCACTTAACCAAGAGTCCACAAAGATGACGGGGCGACTTCTGTTCCTATTGACCAGGGACACCGACACACCATCTCCTTGGAGAGAGCTGAACCTGAGTTTGAAAGAAAAACTCTAAGCAGTTATAAAATGACGATAAATAAATAAAAATTGTGCGTGCGTGCGTGTGTGTGTGTGTGTGTGTGTGTGTGTATGTGCGCGCGTGTGCATTTGTGTGAGTGTGGAAGTCAGAGACAACTAGTAAGAACTGACTCTCTTCTTCCACCCTGGGGAGTGAACTTAGATCATCAGGCCTTTGGCCTCTGAAGCATCTTATCAGTCCCCAAATCATATTTTTATATAGAATGCAAAAAATAAAAATATATTAATGTAAACATTAATTTAGAAATGTAAGAAGTACTATACTTGACCTCTCCTATTAGAATTCAGATATATTACAAATGATTGAGTCATGTGTTAAACTTTTCACTAAAGTTTGGTTCACTAAAGTGGCTTCAACAGTATAACTAGCTTTGTTCAGGGTAGGAGTAGAAATCAGTCACCTGGGTTGAAATGGTACATGTCTCTAGAGTTAAAAATGAACTCAAAATATTAGGGCCTCCAGAAAGTTCTAATAAAAACTCCATATGTAGAGCCATGCCTGTCTGCTTCCTGCCATGATGATCATGGACTAACCCTCTAAAACTGTAAGCAAGCTTCCTTTTCTGAGAGTTGCCTTGGTCACGGTGTCTCTTCACAGCAATAGACTAAGACACTCATGCAGTATACTGCATACTGCGCCTTTTATCAAAAGAGGGGGTGGGTCTGGAGAGGAGGCTCCGTGGTTAACAGCACTTACTGCTCTTGCTAGAACACTTGGGCAACTTATAACCACCCACATAAAACTCCAGTTTCACGGAGCCCAGTGCCCTCTTCTAGCCTCAGGAGCCCCAGGCGTGTGCATGGCACACAAACATCCATGTAGGCAAAACCTCCACGCGCGCAAAAGTCTGATGTCAAAAGGACATGTGGACCGGCAACACGGCTCAGTGACAGAACCTCCACGCGCGCAAAAGTCTGATGTCAAAAGGACATGTGGACCAGCGACACGGCTCAGTGACAGAATGCTTCCTTATTATGTGCGAGGCCCTCGGTTCAACCCCGACTACCACACCCCATTCAAAAAAAAGCAAGCCTGACTGGCCAATGACACTGCACACCCTAAACCAGGTCTTTTTTTAAAAAAAGGTCAGGAATTGGAGATTCTGTTTTTGTTTTTTTAAAGATTTTTTTATTTCATTTATATGAATACACTGTGGCTGTCTTCATATACACCAGAAGAGGGCATCAGATCCCAGTACAGATGGCTGTGAGCCACCATGTGGTTGCTGAGAATTGAACTCAGGACCTCTAGAAGAGCGAGCAGCCAGTGCTCTTAACCGGTGAGCCATCTCTCCAGCCTCCCCAACCCAGATTTTAAACCAGGTATAGTGCTGCCTGTCAATAATCTTTGTGCTATGGAGACTGAGACAGGCTAACATGGAGTCCAAGGCCAGCCTAAGAATCATTGTTTTGTCAACAGAACCAAAACAACCACGCAGTATTTGGAATGACATTTTGACACCATAAGAATTAGATTATGTGACACTAATTCAACAGTTAATCTAACTTTTGGAGGTCTTTAGTGGGGCTGGAGAGAAAGCTCAGTGGTTAAAGAACAGTTGCTGTTCTTCTAGACTGAGTTCAGTTCCCAGCACCATGTCAAGCAGCTGACAACCACTTGTAACTCAAGCTCAGGGGATCCAATGTCCTCTTCTGTTGGCCATGCACCCCACCCCTCAACCTATGGCACACACACACACACACACACACACACACACACACACACACGTAAACCTTAAAAAATAAAATGTCCTTAGTATAGTTTTACATAACATCAGTTTTTAAATGTTAAAAACACTCTTTTTCCACAAACTATAAAAGTTATACATAGGTGAAATTAACTTTGAAGATAACAGACTTACTTCTTAATTTGTATGTGAGCACTTTCCTTCTTTTTTATTTTGTCTGAAACCCTGTAAAGAGAGCAAATAAAAACTTAAGCAAGGTACACAGTAAATAAATGTTGAGTAAGCACTTCAACGCTTTGGTGTGACACCAAGCCTGTTGATGCATGCTGCAATCTAGCACTGAGACGATGAGGAAGGAGGATCCAGAGTTTAAAGTCATCTTCAGATACATGGTGAGTCTAAAAGTATCTGGGCCACAGCAGACTATGCCTCTTGTTGGGAGAGGTGGCAGATGTCTGTAATTCCAGGACTTAGAAGATCAGGGCAAGAGGATCTGTGAGCACAAGGCTAGCCTGATCTCTCTTTTAAGAAACAAAACAGAATACCACAAAGCAAATGACCCTTAAGCCCAACTTAGTGATATATATGTAATGATCCCAGTGCTTAGGAGACTAATGCAAGAGGACCTTGATTTCAAGGCCAGCCTGGCTAGTGAAAGGCTGAGCTATAACAGTAAGACCCTGACACAAAAAACCCTATGAGAATGGAACAGTTTGTGCTAGAAGTTTTGCCTAACATGTGCAAGGCCCTGGGCGTGATCTCCAGCACTACCACAACAAACAAATAGTCTGGTTCATGAGACATACTAACTCTATTTAATGTCATCAGAAAATAAGTTTACATATTTTAAAAAGTAGTTTATAGCATTCCAATGTACTTTAACAGCAATTAATCCAACCCAGGCATGGTGGCACACACTTATAACCCCAGTAAGTAGAAAGCTAACACAAGAGGATGCTGCAATTGGAAGGCCACCCTAGGCTATCGCGCATCTAAATCTCCATCTCACCAGCCACGAGATGTTCGGAAAGAGACTTGGTACCAATGACGACCACAGCTAGAGCACACTTAGGCTCCTACAGGAACACCACCACCCTTACTCATCTTGTTCTGCTTTGATTTCTACAAGACAGAATCGAAGAGGTGAGCAGTGACTGCCAAGCTGAGCCGCCACCACCCTCACAGGGCAGGTGGACGCTGTGGCATGGGCCACACTCGGTAAGGGCTATGAACTGCTCGTGTAAGTCGGTGGGATCTTCAGAAGTCTTGGGCTACGATAAAGCCTGACTTACAAGCTTGTCCACTCTTTTCAAAGGTAAAATCCTCAGAACTTAAGCACACTTTCCATACGTCTTAAGGTCATATGTTGGCATTTTAAGTTAAGCAAACTAATCTAATGAAATGTAATCAACGCATACATACAGATGCTACTCCTAAAGGAAAGCACTTCTCTGGCTAGCTCTGAGTTAGCGTGAGTGCTTCTTAGGACTGGAGTTAAACGTACTGGTCACGGTGAGTGCTTCTTAGGACTGGAGTTAAACGTACCGGTCACGGTGAGTGCTGTTGGGAGCAGCCCTATGGGAACTGGGAATGGAACCTGGGTCCTCTAGAAGAGCAGCCAGTACTCTTAACTGCTATGCCATCTCTCCAGACCCAGAAACATTTTTACTGGCCCAAATTGACAGCATAGTCATTAATAGAATGGAAAACAGAACAATTACATACCTACACACAGAGCTCTAACTACACACAAAAATATAGATTAAGTTTCCCAACAAAACACTGAACTTCAAAAAATGACCATGCTGAGACACAACTCAGTGGTAGAGCTTGCCCAGCCCATGCAAGCCCCAGGATGTGATCTCCAACACCCAGGAAATCTAGCCAAATGAGTCAGTGTAAGACTCTATCCATGGCAGTGCAAAAATGCCCAGGAACGATGGTTCACACATACAGTCCCTGCTCCTTGGGAGGCTAGGGTAAGGGTACAGAGTTCAAGGCCAGCTTGAAGAATATAGTAAGATCCAATCTCACAATAGAAAATCAAAAATTATCATCTCCAAGGCAGAAAAACAGATTAAGAACTAATTTAGGTATCACTTACACTTTAAAGTGCAATTGAAACAACCTAGCAGCATAAGTCTTCCCTTCCGCTGTTATGTGTTTGCTGCTGGGGTAGTATCTCACTGTGTACCCATGCTAGCCTGGGACTTGTAATCTTTGTGGTTTAGCTAAAAGTGCTAGAATTACTGCCATTAAAGAAGTTTGAAATGAGCTGGGAGTTGGTGCATGCCTTTAATCCCAGCACTCTGGAGGCAGAGGCAGGTTGGATCTCTGGGTTTGAGGCCAGCCTGGTCTACAGAGTGAGTTCTAGGACAGCCAGAGCTACACAGAGAAACAGTGTCTTGAAGAAACCAAACAAAATAACAAAACCAGACATTTGAAATGAACTGCAATCACACTCAGGAGGGATGATAAAAGAAGAACTGTCCATTTTTAAATGTTAAGGTCGTCTTAAAACTGACTTAAGTTTTTAAGCTCCACAGAACAAACCACAGTTTAGTCATGCAGGAGCTGGCTCTGGGTGCAAGACTCACCACCAAAAGTTGTACAACTACAAAGAGCATGCCAGGAAGTTCCTAGGGAGTCCTTACCATATAGTAGCCAGTGTGGTAGCCACTCATGTACCAAGAGATTAGCATACTGCCCAGGGCATCAGTGTCATCCAGACAATCGGGAGATATGGGAGGAGGTGGAGGAATTATCTGCAAATGGAAAAAATCCAGTTAGGAAAATACTGAAATCCAGGGATTCATTTTCCACAGAGAATCATGCATATTAATTGAACCTGTTCCTATACTCAATGAGATACTTCTCTTTAATTATTTGAAAATCTAGCACTAGAAGTCAACCATAATAAGAAAAGACCAACAAATTTAACAAAGATTAAAACAAGTTGACATTTAATAGTATGATACCATTATGAAGCTATGCATAAGACACAAAACAGAGACTCAAGTCTTTCCACAACATCCCCGTCCCCCCCCCCCCCGCAAGGCATTTTTAAGGCCACTGTAAGGAATGATTCAGGGTAGAACATCTGCCTGACTCCCACTCAAATAAAGTCTGCCCCTAAATACCTTTTTAGCTACTGTTAATATCTAAAAATAAAACTACCATAAAAATTCTACTAGGGCCAAGTAGTGGCAGCACAGGCCTTTAATCCCAGCACTAGGGAGGCAGAGGCAGGCAGATCTCTGTGAGTTCAAGCCCAGCCTGTTCTAGGACAGCCTGGGTTGTTCTACAGAGAAACTCTGTCTTGAAAACCAAACAAACCAAAAACCTCCATTAGGACGAGAGAGAGAGAGAGAGAGAGAGAGAGAGAGAGAGAGAAGCACCATGAGAAAGTACAGGTTCAGAGACTCCCATTCAAGTTCTCCAAGGGACACAGAATCTGTCACCTCCGTATGATGAGGACAGTCTTCTCTAACAGAAACCAGCACCAGGAAATTGGATACCAACTACTGTGGGGGGAAACACAAAAGAGATCTTGGAGATGAGACTCAGAGAGCACCGTCTGGGTAACAGAGGGCCTTCCAATCCAACCGTGGGGGGTAGCCGAAGCTAACACACTACAATTTCCTATAGTCTAAAAAAATTACTAACTGTATATAAAAGTGTCATCTAAATTCTTATGTACTTACTGGTGGTCCTGAAGGGAACGGAGGCATCCAACATGGCAAGAAGGGGGGAGGAGGAGGTGGTGGTGGTGGTGGGCCATTGAATCTTAGACCTGGCTATAAAGAATATTTCAAAGGAAGTTAGTATTTTAAAGGAAAATTCTTTCCTTCACTGAAAGAAAGAGCATTCAAAACCAATATAAGAGACATAAGAACTGGAGAGATGGCTCAGCAGTTAAAAGCATCTCTATCACATACACAAACCCACACACAGACATGCACACATATACATAATTAAAAATAAAGCAAATCTTAACTCAAATGGTAGCCTCTAGATTTTTCATTTCTTTCTATATAAACATTAGACAGTAAGATCACAGTAAAGACCTATAATTGCCTAGCAGAGCAGAGACCATGTATCTCCCACGGTAATCTCATCGTAGATTACCTTCTCCCCACTATCACATATTTTTGTAGCTAGCCTGTTACTTGGTCCACAAGACGGCCCAGCAGATAAAGGTACTTGTCCGCAAGTCTGCTGGCCCGAGTTCAAGTCCTAGGACCCACATGGAGGAAGAAACCCCGCCCCTGGAGGTTGTCCTTTAACTTCCGTTATGTATGCAGTACCCACCCCAGATAAATAAATGTAAAATGAGAAAAGAAAAAGGCTTAGAGGTCCTGTTACTTATATATGCTAAAAAGTACGTCGTAAAAGCCACCAAAAAGACAAGACATATTTCACAGGTTTTATCACTCCAGACTCAAGAAACTCTAATACAATGTAACCTTTAATTAGAAAATTAACACAGAAAATCTTAGGTTGTTTACATTTTCTAAAACATTAATTTATCTAGTTGTGTGTACATGCATGAGCGGAGCATGTGCTCTGGGCTCATGTGGAACCCAGAGACAATCTTTGGGAATTGGTTCTTTCCTCTACCAAGAAATTCCAGGGAACCTGTTTAGGCCAGCCTGCCGGCAGGCAGGCAAACAGCAGCTGTCTTTACCCACCCCGCCCTGCACCCCTTGTTTTCATTTTACGTTTTATTTCAAAACCATCTCCCTGGAGCCCAGGCTGGTCCCAAGCTCAGTAATCCTCTCCTCCCAGAATCTCCAGAGCTGAGAGATGACAAGTGAGCCACTCTGCTCATTTCCCAGAGAAAATCTCAAGAGGCATTATACTTCAGTTTTAGAAATTCCCATCAGGAGTGAAAAGACAGGCCCGAGTTTGGGCCCCCAGCAACCACATGGCAACAAGACAAGGCAGCACATATTCATAACCTAGCCCTGGGGAGATGGAGACAGGTTCCCTGTGGCTCTGGCCTGCCAGTCTAGCTGAGTCAGCAAGCTCCAAGTTCACTACATACTCTGTCCCAGAAAATAAGGTAGAGAGTGATTGAGGAAGATGCTCAGTATAGAGTTCAGTTCTGGCTACCACATGCACTTAGTATCCACACATGGCACGCATACACATACACACACACACACACACACACACACACACCGCTACCGCATACACTAGTACCCACACATAGCACGCACACACACAAATTATCTAAATACCACACTCTGAGGAATAATGCTGCTACTTAGTAAAAAGCAAACAAAACAGAACTAGCTAGTTAAGGTTCTTCTAGTCATAACCTAGCCTATAATACAATTCTTTTTAAGATGACTTCTACTTCTTACAACCAAAAGAGTCATGCAAAGTGTTCACACTTTAACACCATCCTATACTCTGGGATAAACAAGGTGTGGTGGCTGGAACAAGCCTATAATCCCACATCATTCACAGGTGGAGGCACCAGGATCTGTGGACGTCAGAAGTCAGCTTACAAGCACAGGCTCTTTGCTTCCACTGTGTGGACCTCCTGCACACACTCTACCAATGTAATAAAAGTCTATAAAAAAGGAAAGCGAAGTAGTTACCAGGCAGCCAGCCCTGGCAGTGCAGGGAGCCTTACTTCACTGTGCAGTTCCTCTTTATAGACTCAGCCTGAAGCCACCGTTCCACAGGGAGGCTATGCATTACTGAGTGGAAGAGCTAGGTTCCCAGTACTCATTATCTCCTACACTATTCTCAACACAACATTTACCTTTCCTGGTCCTAATCCTGACCCTGGCATCGGGGGTGGGGGAGGGAGAAATGAGGTCCATGGAGCAGCTTTGGACTTGCTGTGTGCTTTACTTCTGAGAGATCTGGAGGAGTGTTCACTGTCGTCTGTGGAAACTTGACTTTCATTCTTTAAAAAGAAAAATAAACATTTTGTTATGCAAAGGCAGAGCACTTGACTAGCATTTGTATGGCCCTGACCTTGTGTTCCAGCAAAAAGAGAATAAGACGAGAACCAGAGAGAATGAGAAGTCATTTAAGGCCTTAGTACATCAAAGTGACAACTGATGCTAATGCCCTTTTCCTTACTTAGTGTCTACTTTCAGGAATGGACATCTTTCATGACCTCACCTCCTGAGTGTTCTGTTCTGGATTGTTAGCTACTTCACAGGTCGGGGAGAGCAGATCAGAGAGGTTTTGCTCCTCTCTGTTTCCATATCCAGTGTAAACCACGACACAGGTTTCTCTCTTAAAGTCAATGGACGCGATGGTTGCTGGGTAAATGCAGCCATCTTCTGACCAAGCAGCAGAACACTTGTCACCAACTCTCCACTACAAGAGAAATGAAAGATGTGGACATGCACACGGTACTTCATTCGAAAAGAACAAACCATAACCCAGTTCTCCAAGTGTAATTCCAACCCTCCCATCTTAATCACAAACAATATTCCTAGTCACCTGCATCTTCTTTTCTGATGAATGGCTGTAATGTATTCTACCACCTAAACATGTCATTAAGAACAAAAAAGACCAAATGTGTATGACGAATCCTGTGCTCTTAGTCAAATAAAAGCAAGTGCTCCCCAAATGTAAACACCCTTTCCCTTTGGTTCTAATGAATCGATGGATGAGGCATCAAACTACTCACTTTACAAAAAAACGAGAGAAAGAGGGAGGGAGGGAGGGAGGGAGGGAGAGAGAGAGAGACAGCGAGAGACAGAGAGCGCTCTAGTCTACAGGGTTTTGTTCTGACTCAGTGTGGGTTTGATCAGGGACACATAGGCTGGGCCTGTGCCAGCCAGGTGCTCTGCTGCTATACTATACTCCCACCCAGGTCTTCTGCTTTCAAATAGCAGACCTAGTTACCACAAGTTTTGGTTTACCCTAACAATTTTTGAATTGTTGAAACTGTGTGTGGGGGTGTAGAGTTATGTAGATCAGCTACACAGCACACACTCAATGCTGATTCATTCACAGCTCTTGGGCACTCTAAACACCATCATCAGCTTTCCCTCATGCTGGGCAGGGCCCTGTTTAAATCAATCCATCACCTGATGCTGGGCAGGACCCCTGTTTAAATCAATCCATCACCTGATGCTGGGCAGGACCCCTGTTTAAATCAATCCATCACCTGATGCTGGGCA
>JADRCH010000005.1:17368809-17389096 GCA_019843965.1 Rhynchomys soricoides | reverse complement strand
GCCCCGCCGCCCCGCCGCCCCGCCGCCCCGCCGCCCCGCCGCCCCGCCGCCCCGCCGCCCCGCCGCCCCGCGCGCCTTGGGCAGAGGCGGAAAAACGCGTCCTGTGTCAGCGAGGCGTCCGCGCGCGCGCTTGCTTCCTCACGCCGAGCCACGCGATTTTAACAACAAGCAAGAAACACTAGGCCTAACTTTCTGAAACACACACACACACACACACACACACACACACACACACACACAGAGAGAGAGAGAGAGAGAGAGAGAGAGAGAGAGACAGACAGACAGACAGACAGACAGACAGAGACAGAATCTCTTTATCCCGTCTTCCCAAGAAAAAGAATCCCAGAGTTTCAAGCCTGCTCATTGCACATTTCTCCTGGTGCCCTCCGGATGGGCAGATGGGCAGAACTTTAGTTCTAAGCTCAGGCTCTGTGCTTGCTTAGGATCCAAAATAGCCCAGATTAACTTCATAACCTACAGAAGAGCTGAACCAAGTGAAAATGCTTGCGTAGGGCTGAGGGGTGTGGCTCAAGGGGGAGGGGATACTTGCCTATCATGAGGGACACTATGAGTTCCATCCCCTCCCTAGGTTCCATTTCTTGAGCTGAGACTTACTTTCTTACCTGTCCATTGTTACGAACTGGACACCGAATTTGCCTGGGGTATTTTTAAACGTTTTGTTGTGGAATATTTTAAAGACATACAAAACTATAGATGATGCTAAGGTGTATCCCAAGACGTTTAACGTGTTAATGTGACCTTTACAATTCTTAATGTATAGAGTCAACTAGTTTAGAGAAAAAGCATCAAGAGATGAAATGACTGGATTGAAAGTGCAGCCCTAAAAGAAGAGGGAAGGACAGTAGGAAGGAAAAGAAAAGGAAAAAGCCTAGTTTTACCAATTAATCTTGTCAACTAGGGTACATTATTTCATTATATAAATTGTTTACCTTTAAAATGAAGAGGCCTCCGGGCAGTGGTGGCGCACGCCTGTAATCCCAGCACTCGGGGAGGCAGAGGCAGGCGGATTTCTGAGTTCGAGGCCAGCCTGGTCTACAGAGTGAGTTCCAGGGCAGCCAGGGCTACACAGAGAAACCCTGTCTCGAAAAACCAAAAATAAATAAATAAATAAATAAATAAATAAATAAATAAAATGAAGAGGCCATTTTTCTTTCTTTGCAACGGATTAATATGTGTCTGGTAAGGTGACAATGATAAGAGCTTGTCCCAGAGCCCACATTAAAAGATGAATGTGGTAGCTCCCAGCACTGGGAGTCAGGTGGATCCCTGGGGCTCTGTGCCCAGCCATCCTAGCCTGCTGGGTGCAGTCTGGGCCAGTGAGAGCCCTTGTCTAATAAAAAGTGGACAGTTCCTGAAGAGTGACACCTAAGGTTGTTCCTTTCCCTCCAAATGCACTCGTGGACACATGAAGGTGCACATGAGCATATACACGTGCACATAAGAGAGAACTGCTGGTCAAGGGCACTCAGTATGTTATTATTGATTGCTCTTTTATCTTCAGGGAGCCTTGCACACTTATTACTCTCCTTATATGATACCTTATCCTGCTCAGAACTGCGGCGATTCAGTGAAGCCTTTCTCGAGTACCCACGGAGGAGGAAAGACTCTAGCCCAGTCGTATATAGAGATGAACGACCATTTATAGATCAGGAATAGAGCCCAATGGTAGATACTTGTTTAGAGTATGCAAAGCCCTGGATTTGAATCCCAACACCTAAAAAAAAATCATATTAAGAAATAGGAACCCTGTGTTGTGGAGAATGACTGTAATCCTAGCACTTGGAAGACTGAGGCAATAGGATTGCACATTTGAGGCTAACTTGTGCTGCCCAGTGAGACTCTCTTTCCCTTGCTAAAACCAAGCAACAATATACATATTAAATTTGATATGTATAAAATCTATTTTACATATATAGGTGTTTTGACTGAATGTATATCTGAAATTATAAGGCCCCCACCCCCAGGTGCGCATGTATACATACAAGCAAACTTACTCCTACATATAAAATAAAAATAAATACATATATAAATCATAATAAAATGTTCATAACATCAATTTTTGCTTTATGACTTTACTAGTAGGGAATTAAATTTAAATCATTTTGATTTTCTTATTTACAAAGTTGTGGCAACCTCTTGGATTCTTAGGTGGAACACAGGATTATGAAGAGGTCTTTCATAAGAACTTGCTGTAGAAAGCTGTATGTTCCAGCAGTGACTACGAGATTCTCGAGGTATCTTTTTCATGGTATTCAAGTACTTATTTATTAATGATGTCTTGATCAGTAACTTGAGCTGGTCTGGAACTGGCTATTCAGAACAGGCTATTTTCAAACTCATGCAGTTCCCCTGTCTTGGTCTCTAGAGTGATGGGATTACAAGCATGTGCCATCACTCCCAGAATTTTGAGATTTCTTGAGCATCTTCATCTATTTTATGCTCAGTACTGAACTGCACTCCCAACCTCCTTCAGGTTCCCTTCCATTGTGTTCTCGTTCTCTCTCTCCTTCTCCCTCATTCCCGTGTGTGTGTGTGTGTGTGTGTGTGTGTGTTTGAGACAGGGTCTCACATAGGCCAGTCTGCCTTTAACTTTCTACTTTCAAAATAATTTATGGACTCTGTGTGACAGCTCATACCCTTAATCTTAGCACTAAGAAGGCAAAGGCAGGTGGATTTCTTTGTTTGAGGCCAGCCTGGTCAACATAGCTCCAGATCAGCCAGGGCTACAAAGAGAGACTCTGTTTCACTCATTTCCCCAAAATGTATCTTCTGTCAGCCTCTGATGTGTTTCTCCAGCTCAGTACAGGCTTTTATCTTTTATTCCTTTTCCTCCTTTCTACTAATATGGCAGAAACAATTTCTGTGTCTGTCTCTGTCTGTCTCTGTCTCTCTGTATGTGTGCGTTTGTGTGTCTGTCTGTCTGTCTCTCTGAAAGGGTTTCATGTAGCACTGGCTCGTTTGGAATTTAATACCTATTTTCTTGTCGAGTTGCCCTATTGGACCCTTAGATCATCCTTGAAATTTCTTTCATCATATTTAATATATTCTTAATGATGTTGTTCATTTATTTTGTATTTTCTCCTCTGTAACATACAATGTCTTATTTATTGCTCTGCTGCTATCTCTGGAAGCAGATTAAGACTACTCACATTAGTGTGCAAAGTTTAGAGTATAATCATTTTTGACAGGCAATATGGTTTTTATTTTAAAGTGTACAAAAGCCCAGATAGTGACTGTCTTCTTCCCATGAAGTGTTTCATAGTTTATCTTTGCAATTTTTTCAGACAGAATTTCAACTTTTTTTTTACTCAATTTAAAATTTCTCGGTGGAGGTTGGGGGGTTGGATAGATGGCTCAATAGATCCGTTTCCTGCTCTTCCAGTGGGCCCTAGTTTGGTCCCCAGCACCTTACATCGGGAGTCTGACAACTACCTGTAACTTTTGGCCTCCCTGGCACCCACACAAACTCGCTCCCTCTATAGCTAAAACTTTTTTCCCTAGTAGGCTATGGTAGCACACACATGCCTGTAATCTCAACATTGAGCCTGTGGAGTCAGGAGGATCAAGAATTGAAGGGCAGCGTTGGCCAAGAGAGACCCTGTCTCAAAAACCTAAAACAAACAGGTTCTATGCTCTGGGGATGCACTGGTGCTGAGGCACTACTCTCATATTATTTTATTTTATTGTGTTTTTGAGGTAAGTCTTGCTAGTCCAGGGCTTGGAACTTGTGACCTCTTTATTTCAGTCTCTCCAGTGCTGGGGATTGCAGGCACGCACCACCATGCTCTGCATTCTTGAATACTTTGACTTTTCTCGAGAGCTCCTTAATAGTTCGTAAACGATTCAGTTAAGTAGGTTGGGGATGAAAGTTCCGTGGCAGCGTGCATGCCGAGTATGCAGGGTATGCGAGGGGTCATGGGTTTAAACCCTAGCACCACGGGGAAAAAAACTAAAAGTTTGAGCTGGAGGATTCAGCTGCTTCCGCTCTCTTTTCGGCAACTCCCGAGGTCTTACAAAAGAAAGAATATCTGTCTTCGACTCAAAAAAATCTACAGTTCACAGAAACCCGAAACTACAGAGCGTTGCAGTTGCTATGGCGCCCGGCGCCCGGAGTCTGACGTCAGTGATCGGCGCCGAGTGATTACGCATGGCTTCCGGGGCCTTTCGCGAGCCGGGACGCGGGGAGGAGAAACTTAGCTTTTAGTGTGGCAGGGTCATGAAGAGGAGGCGGTGGCGGGAGAGCGGAGGAGGCGGAGGGGGCGCGAAACTGCGGTAGCCAGCGCTGGGCTGGTGGTTGTGGCCGTGTAGGAGGGCGAGAGTCTCAGCCCTCGGGCATTGGCCGGGGCTCTGGGTTGAGCGCGGCCGTGGAGCCGCTGCTCTCGGCCCCCTGGCTCCGCCATGTTCCGCAGGGCACGCCTTAGCGTGAAGCCGAATGTCAGGCCTGGTGTAGGCACCAGGGGCTCCGCCGCTCCCAATCCCCAGCGTGGACCAGAGGCTCCCAGGCCTCCCGAGCCTGCCACCGAGTCTGCTCCGAAGCCAGCGGAGCCCACAGATGTGCCTGCGGTGGATTCCGGGGGAGCGGAGCCCCAGGAACAGACTCCCGGGAGCAGGTAAGGTCTTGTATGAAGCCAAGCTGTTGGATTTTTACCACGGAGTACCTCTTCTGCAACAAGCCCTGTTTTGAGCTGAGTGAAACCATTTCTAGCTGTAGTTTTATTCCGTGATCAAAGGGTGCGGCTACTATGATTCTGTCCCGATCTTAAGATTCTCGAGGAGACAGTGTCTTACAGGGGTGGGAATCCATGCTTAACAATGTTGAAGTCAAGAATATAGACCCACCATCACTTGGAAACTTAATTAATTGTCTTGGAGTACTTTACACTGAAAACACTTGAGATTTTCATTTTGTGAATATTTATTTTTAAAAGGAGAGCACCAATGCTGATTTTTTTTTTTCCTTGCTCCACGCGGTGATGCGGCTGAACCCAAGGCCTCACAGAGTTAGGCAAGCGCCGTGCCACCGAGCCACACCTGCAGCATTTGTCAAAGGGAAGAAGCTTAGGTTACTTATTTTGGTTTGAGTGTGCACTTCTTTATTGTTACTATGTTTCCCGAATCAAGACGCCTGGCTTTAGCGACAAATACCACATTTGAATTTAGGGCTCTCCACTTACTTTAGCAACTTTAAGTAGGTTGTCCTCAGGGAAAATTTATTCCTCTGTTGTATGAAGTTAGTACCTCCTTTGGGACAATATTGTGAGATCAGATATGATTACATAAATTGCCTTGCACATGACATGGCAGAATAGTTCCCCCAAATTTACTAGTTTCAAAAAAAAGTGATGAGAGCCAGGTGTAGTGGTGTAGTGTCACAACTTTTGTCCTAGCAATAGGGAGGCAGAGCACAGCCTGGTCTAGGACAGCCAGAGCTCCATAGTGAGACCCTGTCTCAAAAAACAAAACAATGGAGAAAAGGTGATGGTACAAATTAAAGATGTGACAGGTTAATATGATGACTGTAGTGTTTTATAATATACAGAGGAAGAAGCCAGTAAATTACAGTAAGTAATCACAGTAAGTGACAGGGAGATGGTACAAATTATATTTGCATAGTAACAACTTTTTTTAATATTTATTTATTTATATGAATATTATTTATTTATATGAATACACTGTAGCTATCCAGACACACCAGAAGAGGGCATCAGATCCCATTACAGATGGTTGTGAGCCACCATGTGATTGCTGGGATTTGAACTCAGGACCTCTGGAAGCGCAGTCAGTGCTCTTAACCACTGAGCCATCTACCCAGCCCAACATTTCTTCTGTTAATCAGAGTTGGTGCTTTGTGTTATTTTGACGTTCCAACAATGCACTATGGTTTCAATATTTTTTTTGTGGGGGGGGATCTGTTTGAAAATTTCTGCTTAGAATAAAATACCAATATTGATCACTGCTCCAAAGAGTTTGGAAATTTTTGTTAACTATGTAGGAATGCATAATGATTGATATTTTATAAATTGCCATAGGGCATGGTTCTGAGACATGTTCTAGAATATTTTTGTTGACAGAGTACATCATGTGTGAATATGTATGTACATACACACGAATAATTTGTCTGTTTTAGGGGACACGATTTAACTATGTGGTTTTGACTTTCCCGGAAGTTTCTACCTCCGGAGTGCTGGCATTAACAGGCATGAGCCACCAGGCCCAGCAGGTTTAGGTAGAGTTTCATCTAGCTCAGGTTACCTAGTATTCACTGTGCATAAAAAGACACCTTTAAGTTTCTGATCCTTCTGCTTTTTTTTCTGAATGCTGAGATTACAGATGTGTGCCTTTATGCCTGGTTTATGTAGTGCTAGAGATGAAAGCCAGGGCTCTGCATGCTGTCAAGGCTCTCTACCAGCTTAGCTACAGCCCTGGTCCTTGTTCCTTATTGGATGAGAACATTCGTTTTGCTAGTTGTAGAAACCAACCGAGTATACATTTAACATATAAAATGCCAGTGATTCATGTGTTATATTATTCTAAGAGCTACAGTGGAGTGCTAGGGACTGAACCTCAGGGCCTTGAGCATGTTAGACTGAGTTTTATCTACAGCTTTAAGGAAAGAATTTAAAAGAGATTATATTATATGTTAAAGCAGCTTCTATTTTTATATGGAACTAATGATAAAAGATGATACAAGTAGACTTAATTATTATTATCATCATCATTATTAGTTTATGTGCATTGGTGTTTTGCCTGTATTTATGTCTGCTTGAGGGTATTGGGTCCCCTGGAACTGGAGTTACAAACCGTTGTGAGTTGTTATGTTGGTGCTGAGAATTGAACCTGGGCCCTCTGGAAGAACAGCCAGTGCTCTTAGCCACTGACTCATCTCTCTAGCCCCTATACTTCCTTTTTAACATTAAAATTTCAACTGATACAAAGTAATTGTACATATTTATGGGTTGCAGTTTCAATATATATTTACAATGTATCACGGTAATGGTATATCACTTTAAAAGTTTATTATTTCTTTGTGTCAAGAGCATTCTAGACCTTTATAACTATCTTGTGATAAAAAATGTTGTCAACCAAGTTATCCTACCACACTGTAGTGCATTATTAGAAATAAATGTTAATTCTATTTAGCTACGTTCCTGTTCTCTTTTTGTTTTCCTATTCTTTTCTTGTCCGGTTGATTTTTTTTTTTTTCTTTTTTGAGACAGGGTTTCTTTGTGTAACTCTGGCTGTTCTGGAACTCTCTTTGTAGACCAGGCTGGGCTCAAAGTCCTGCTTCTGCATCCCCAGTGCTCTAACTAGAGGAGTGTATCACCATGCTGGGCTTTCCTTGCACTTTTTAAATGTTTTATGTGTATTGATGTTTTGCCTTTGTGCATGTCAGTGCACCATATGCCTGGTGCCCATGGTAACTAGAAGACTTGGGTTCCCCTGGAACTAGAGTTATAGACAGCTGTGAGCTGCCATCTGAGTGCTGGAAATCGAACCCAAGTTTTCTGGCAGAGCAGCCAGTGCTCTTAACCTTGAGTCATGACTACAGCTCCATTTCTGAGCGATTTCTATCTAATCTGTACCATAACCAATATTTGATTTAAAGTGACTAGATGCTTTTTTCTGTTTGTTTGTTTGAGCTAGGGTCTCATGTAGCCTAAGCTAGCTTCAAACTCACTTTTATTGCTGAGAATGGCCTTGAACTTCTGATTTTTCTGCCTCCACTTCTAAGTATTGAGGTTACAGACACTTAGCAAAGCAACAAATCCAATCCTCTCGTCTATCTAGTTATTAAAAAATTGGCTTATTAAGCTTTGTTCTGTGACTTAGTTTTCTTTTTTGGGGTTTTTGGTTTTTTGGTACTTCAAAGAATTCAGCATATTGTTAATGCTTTCTATTGTGCTTAGGAACTAAAGTTTGAAAAAGAATAACTTTTTGGAAAAGAATAACAATTTTCCTTAGAATTTACATATACTTTATTGATATTTTGTTTAGCTTTTTTAAAACAAAGGTTTTGTGTGTGTGTGTGTGTGTGTGTGTGTGTGTGTTTGTGTGTGAGTGACTGTGAGTACTACGTTTGTGCAGGTGTCCATGGAGACCAGAAAGTGTCAGATCTTTGGAGTCAGAGTTCCAGGTGTTTGTGAGCCACCTGATGTCAGTGCTGGGAAGTGACTGGTCATCTGAAAGAGTAGAAGTACACTTAAGCCCTGAGCCATCTCTCTAGTCTCTTTTTGTTTTGAGGCAATCTCACCTGACAGGTAGCTCAAGCTGGTTGGGGTTCACTGTGTAACCCAGCCTGGCTTCAAACTCACAGCAGTCTGTCTACCTCAGCCTCCACAGTGCTAGGAATGGAAGTCTGAACTACCTCTTAAAGCTGAGAAAGTTTGAAAGAAGTGTTTATTGCAACTCTGCTGTAATCAATGTAAATCTGAAAAGTTACTGGTTTTATGTCTGTTTTTCTTTTTGTTCAGTGAGACCTGTCTTAAAACTAGTATATAAAAAAGATGAGTCACGATGTCTCCTTTTCTTTCTAATTCCAATAGTGATGAAAAGACTGGTGACAAAAATAATGCTGAAGAGTCCAGCACATTGTCCTCTGCTGCTTCACAGAGAAGAAAGCGGATGTCAAGCACGTCTAGTCTTGCTCAGCCTCCAGGCAGTGCCCCCTCACAGAGTTGCCCCTTATCTACAGTTAATCACGGTACACCACAGCCAGACCCCACTCCAACTAAAGAGAAACAGCCGTGTTCAGACAGATACCGAATATATAAAGCCCGCAAACTGAGAGAGATGTTGAAAGAGGAACTGAGAAAGGAGAAGGTGAGTGAGTGAACTGTGTAGTCCAGGATATCCTTCTGATCCAGCCTTCCTATGGTCCAGGATATCCTTCTGACCCAGCCTTCCTATTGTCCAGGCATCTTCCTGATTCAGCCTTCTATACTTCATGCTATCCTCCTGACCTAGCCTTCCTGTAGTCCAGGCTATCCTCCTGACCTAGCCTTCCTGTAGTCCAGGCTATCCTCCTGACCCAGCCTTCCTATAGTCCAGGATATCCTCCTGACCCAGCCTTCCTATGGTCCAGGCTATCCTCCTGACCTAGCCTTCCTATCGTCCAGGCTATCCTCCTGACCTAGCCTTCCTATCGTCCAGGCTATCCTCCTGACCCAGCCTTCCAAATCTTGTACCACATTTGTCTTGATAGTCATTTAAAAATATTTTATTCATTTGTATTTTTCATTACTTTACTTTTGTTTTTTGAGATGGTTTCTCTCTGTAACCCTGGCTTTCGTGGAACTTACTCTGTAGACCAGGCTGGCCTCAAACTCAGAGATCCATCTGCCTCTGCCTCCTCAGCATTGGGATCAAAGGTGTGCGCTTCCACACATGGCTATTTCACTAGTTTTGGTGACAGCAAGAAATGTTTTTATAAACATGTAGATAGATATACAAGTATATGAAAATAGTTTTCATAACCCGTCTAAGTGATATGGAATAATTATTTGAATTAAAATAAGTCTAATTGAGCAATATGAATTGGTACTGTTTTAAATTGAACTATGACAAGAACCTTACAGAATACATGTAGAGTGTGTGTTCTTTTAAGTGATGACAGTGTACAATGAAACAGTAGTCAAGCTGGCTTTGGAGTTAGAAACTTAAGCTCTACACATTAGCTTTGTTCCTTACTAGCAACGTGATGGGCAGCTTGGTCTTTGTATCTCTGTCTTTCCTTACTTGTAAACTATTACCAGGAATAATATCAATAGCTCACTAGAGGGCTTTGAAGATTAGTAATACATTTGAACTAATGTGTCTTAATATTTAGAAAATCGTGTACAATGCCTTGTTTTGGTAGTGTTGGGGATTGGACTGAGGACCTCATACATGTGAGGCATGTGCTCCAGTCCTGAGCTCCAGTCCTAGCTCCAACAAACAGACTTGGAATATAGTGAGGTTTTGTCTAGTGTCAGTTTCTTGGGTTTTAAAAAACTATTAAGAGGTGACTCTTTCCGAAAATCCTACCTGTGCTCTCTTAGGTATGTCTTACCATCTTCAGAGTGCCCCCCCCATCTCTTGTTGCCCATATTAAATATCTTTAATTAAAATAAGGGACTGGAGAGATGCTTCAGTGGCTAAAGTGCTTGCTTGACTATCTGGAGTACTGGAGTTTGTATCTCAGCACCTGTGTGACAAGTTGTGCTTTCCATTGATGGCTGTCAGCTCAGCTCCAGAGGGGCTAGGATCACCAGAGCTTCCTAGCTTCCTCTCTAGTCAAGATGCAAACCCCTGCCTCAAAGGAGGAAGTAGAGAGTTGGAAGGTGGCACTCAGTGCCCTTTTTTGGCCTCCGTGAGGCAGTACACAGGCACACATACCAGTGCCCACACGTGTTTGCATACATACAAAAAAAAATACATCACAATAAAACATCTTTAATAAAATCTCTAATTCTCCTTCATTTAAAAAAAGCTACTAAGATTATTGTATAATACAATATTTGGGTTATAAATGGTTTCTTAAAATTAGGCATAATGATAATATTAAAGTACTTCAGAACAGTGGGTTGTATATTTGAGTTTAGTGCATCTGAAATTATTCTGTTTATAAAATCTCTGTATATAGAAACAATGGAAAAACAAATTTGCTACAAATGAAAGCCAGAGACCACCAGATCGTTCAAAAATGACTATGAGAGACTTCATATATTACCTTCCAGATAACAATCCAATGACGTAAGTAATATTAATTTATGCTTTGTTTCATTGGGTATGTAATGATATGTCACTTTTAGAGTACAGTTTTATGTTGTTCAGAAGCTTGTTGAGTAATTCATAGCATTTATATTACCTTTTAAAGATAAAGTTTCTAACAAAATGAGCATGGATACATTTGGGTCTAAGTCTGTGCCCTTCTCATGTGCGGTACTCACAGCCGTGCTGTATCAAGTAACTCTTTTCCGGGATGATAATGGTGTCCTTCTTTATTTATCTGCAAGAGTTAAAGGGGCTTCTTGTTGATTTAGTTATTGGGCTACAGTATAACTTCTGTTTCTTCCATACTATAATGTGATAGAAAGAAGTATAGTTTTTATGTCCTATTTCACTGGTAATGGTGTAGTTTGAATCACAAGTTCTTCATGGACAAAGCTTTAATTCTTTAATTAAAGTTAGCCTGAGGTGGAAGGCAGGAATCTTTGAAGTCTGTTTTTAGTGGTGATGTTGGTGGCCTTAGCATATTCTTCAGGATAGGCTTCTTTTGTGTTCACCAGGTCTTTGGCTATGTTGAAGAAGATCTGGAGATGAGCCACCTAGCTTGCTTCATTTCCCAGGGCTGACAGTCTCTCTTCACTAAAGAGTTAGTGGGGGAAAAATATTTTTTGTTTAGGGCCCAGCAGGTTATTGGTACTTGATGAGTTTTTGACTGAAAAATTCTTCCTATTATTTGTTTTTGGCTGGTGTGTGCTGGGAGTTGAGCTCATTCTCAGCCTTCACTGAGCTAATCTTCACTGGCTAGGCATGAATGCAAAAAACATTATTAATGAAATGCTGTAGGATATTGTATTAAGGATGGAAGGTAAGAGAATTTTTTTTCTGGCTATGAAGATAATTGTTAAAATATTAATTTATTAAAAAGTATGCTTTTATTTGTACTTAACAGTTCTTCAGTAGAACAAGAAAAGAAAACCGAGAAATCCTTGGCTCCCACCCCAACAAGAGAGTGAGCATCTTATTGTACTCTTTTCAGTGTGTACTTTCCGTTGTTGCTGTGCACCAAATCAGTTCCACACAGGTGCCCACCATGACTTATACGCAGCCTTGGACACACTTTAAAATTAAATCTAATGGTTCTTCTCTTTTCCTTTTCTTTCTGTTCTGGTCTGTTCTTCGTGCATGTGTGTGTTTGGTGTGCATGTGTGTCTTGTGCATGTGTGTCTTGTGTGGGGATGTGTTCATCTTCCTCAGTTCGACTTCACTTTATGTAATAATGCAAGGTCTCTAGTTGATTTTATCTCCCTTGTCTATGCTTTTGGAGTGTTGGCTGCTAGGTCTGCCCATCTTTTACATGGGCTTTCAGGATCCAAACTCCATTCCTCACACTTGGCGGGCGAACACTTTATCCACTGAACGCCTTCCTACCCCCAACCCTCAAATGGAGCTTTCTGGACCCCTGATTGCTTCTTCAAAATAGAATCATTTAAGAATAGTCCTCAGGACAGTTGGAGCTACATGAAGAAAACCCTGTCTTATGAAAGGAAGAGAAGCTCTAGCTGTGGGCATAGTAACTCATGTGTTTCATTTCAGCACTTGAGAAGCTGAAGCAGGAGGATCCCAAGGACAAGGTCAATCTTTACTACTGAAGTTTAATATTAACATTATTCTTGAAGATAGGGGTTTGGTGACAGACCACCAGTAAAGAAGATACCACCAAAGTCCAACTTGGACTTTTTTAGTTGCTTTTTTTTTTTTTTTAGTTTTTAAGATAGGGTTTTTCTGTGTAGCCCTGGTTGTCCTGGATCTTGCTAGGACCAGGCTAGCACTGAACTGATAGGATTGACCTGCCTCTACATCCTGAGTGCTGCAATTAAAGGCGAGTGCTACCACTATCTAGTGAAGCAATGAGTTTTATTTAAAAGGAATATGAGTGAAGGGTTACTTATAAGATCATAAATTATCTCAAAGACAGCTGTATCACCAAAGCCTACCCCATCATGAGCGATGGCTCATGAAAGCTGGGAATGTAACATTCTTTTACAACATAGAGGCAGTTCAGCAGGCTGGAGAGTACCTTTCAGTAGTCTTTACTGCTTGGCGTGGGAAGGTTTAAATTTATTTGGTCAGTTTTGGGGACTTCCTGAAGCCTTTGAGTTGGTGGTTCCTAAGCTTTACAGACTTCTCTGTAGGAATACCCAGTATCCTAAGCTTCATACTCAGGTTATATTTTGAGGAAACTGCCACACGAAAGCTAAATAGGGAGGATCTGACTCAGAAACACACACACATGTGCTCGAGTATACATACACACACGTGCGCGTGCACACACAGAGTTAGATCTATTCAGAATGAAAGGTCTATAATATTTGTGTAATATATATGTAATTGACTAATACTATGACTTACATTTGTACATATATCCCATGCCTGGGTGTACATGGGAGTTTCATAGCTTGTGGGGGTCATAGGACTGATAGCCTGAGAGTCAGTCCTCTTCCAGCATGTGGGTTCAGTGTATTGAACATGGATGTCAGGCTTGACAACAAATGCCTTTCTTTACCAGTTGAGCTAATCTCACTGGCCTCATGAGTTTTAAACTAAAGATGTTCAAATTGAGATTTTGTTGTATTTTTGAGGCAGGCCTTGGCTGGTCTAGAACTTGCTAGGTAGATCAGTCTGGGCCTTCAGCTGACAGAGATTAGTCTCCTGGCTCTTAGGATTAGGGTTAAACGCATGCACTACTATGCCCAGCAAATTAGGAGTTGTCTGTTGTTAAAAACAGTAGCTTCGTGTGGTAAAAAAATTAAAAGGAAAAAAAGGAATATTGAAAAAAGTCTTTCCACCTTTGTTTCTTTGTGGTTTAGAAGTCTGTGGTTGCCAACCCCCATGCCCAAGCAACAGATGTTACCATTTAAAACAACACCTTTTTATTACATATATGTATTGTGCATATGCATTGTGTGTTTGTGTGTCTGTGTGTGGGTACATGCATGCCATGGTGAGTGTCTGGAGGTGGAAAGACAGTTTGTGGCAGTCAGTGTGTATTCTGGAGGTTGCACACTTCTGCTGCTGAGCATTCAGGTTGTCAGACTTTGTGGCAAGAGCCATCTCACCTGGTCACCGACATTTAAATATAGCATTCAGATTTATAATTTATGTGCGCTTTCTAAGATACTAACAGACAGTGTAGTAGAAAGAAAGATTTGGATTCTTTTTTTTTAAAAAACAAAACAAACCTAAGTTATAGTTGGGTGGGAGCAAGAATTTCTGACGGCCTTTCGCACGTTTGGCTGACTGACTGCCTGAGAGCTGGGCATGGGTGTGCATCTGTGTAATCCTAGCAATTGAGAGGCTGAGTGTGAGGCTAGCATGGGCCTACAGAATGAGTACCCGGCTATTTTGAGCTTCATAGCAAGAGCCTGCCTCATAGATCTAAGAAAATAAAACAAAACTAAGAAAAGATATGCTAGTATACATAGTTCAGAAAGCTAGAAAAGTGGATATTGTATGTTTTTATCATAAAGCATTGAGAAAAGTTTGACAAGAAAGAAATGCATACCTAAGTTAAACATCATACTGTTTTTGTCAATTGAAATGTCATATAGTATTATTGCGCTCTACAGCTTTCATGTATGAGTTAAGAGATGGTTTAGCAGTTAAGAGGACCCGGATTGGATTGCTAGTACCATGTAGTAACTCACAACCATCTGAAACTCCAGTTCTTCTGGCCTTCCTTCCCATAGCACTAGGCATGTACACTGTGCACAAACATACATGCAGGCAAAAAGCCATACACATAAAACAATAAAAATAAAAGTAGCTTCCAAAAAGATAGATAGACAACGGAAAATTTTGCTTGACTTTAAGTTCTGTTCTTTCTGTTCTGCAGTCCAGAGGGAAGGTTCTCTTAAGTTTCAGGTGAGCATAACACTATTAACTCATAGGAGTGTTCTGAAACAGTTATCAGGAAGGAAGTGTTAAGGGGTTCTGTTAACCCTGTTGTTGTGACTGCGGTTTACTTGGTACTTTATTAAGGTAGAAAGGTAACCTTTCTTTCTTTCTTTCTTTCTTTCTTTCTTTCTTTTCTTAATTATTGGCATCAAACCCAAGGACGACTATAAACCCCTGAGTTACATGACTAGCACCATTGGTTTATTGTAAAAGAGAGTAAGCGTTTCTTTTTGTTATTTTTTAAGATTCCTTATTAAATGTTACCAAATTAGCCAGGTGGTGGTAGTGCTTGTCTTTAATCTCAGCACTCGAGATGCAGAGGCAGGAGGAAGGTAGGAAGGTCTCTGTTAGTTTGAGGCCAGCCTGGTCTACAGAGAGAGTTCCAGGACAGGCAGGGCTAATTTTACCAAATAAAATTAGAAAGAAATCTTATCCCCTTCGCCACTCCAGTGTTTACATCCATCCATCTGTCCATCCACCCGTCAGGGTCTTAAGGTAAAGTTCATAGTGACTAGAATTCTTGATTCTTTTCATTGGTCTCCTTAGTGCTAAGATTACCTTGTGTTTCACCATGCCTGGCAGGGTAACTGTGTCATGTGGTATTTTCAGTTAAGTTGTACAGAAAGTTTGAAATAGCTGGATGTTGGTTTTCTTTAATAATTTGTTTTGAGTTCATACTATTCAGGAATACTGTTTTGTTGCTAAGGTAATTATGTTTCCATTTTAGTAGGCAAGAAAATCAGAGCACTCAAGATACCAATGATACTGAAGAAGTGGAAGAGGAGGTGGATGATGGGCCCCTTCTGGTTCCTCGAGTGAAGGTGGCAGAAGATGGTTCTATTATTTTAGATGAAGAAAGGTGAGTTCAGGAGGTGGGACAGGAAGGAGGGCAGGAGGTAAAGGACAGAGGTTCTGTTTCTGAATCTGTCAACATAACTTTTTAATCATTACCTGGCTGCTAAGCCAGTCCAGCTGCTGAACAGCTGTGTGCTCTTATCCACCAAGGATGGATTTCTAGGATTGATTCAGTCTTGAAGTTGGTATTTAGAATTTTCGTATTATTTATTCATTTTACTTGGTTTGATTTTTTTTTTTTTTTAAATTTTTGTTTTTTGAGACTCTCTCATTGTGTAGCCTTGGCTGGCCTGAGACTTGCTCTGTAGATGAGGTTGGCCTTGAACTTACACCTTTCTCTGCCTCCCAGTACTACTAAAGGTATACATCACCATCTACCTTGCTCTGATTTTGACTTTTGGTATATAGTTGATCTCCAGGAACTTGAGTTATATGTGCTTGGGAGCTGTCTGATGTGGGTGCTGGGACTTAATTTGGGTCCTCTGGAAGAGCATTAAGCACTGTTTTTGGTTTTTGTTCTGTTTTTGGTGTGTGTGTGTTTATTTTGTAATTTCTTTTTCTTTCTTTCTTTTTTTTTTTTTAAAGAGGATCCATTTCTCCTCCTTTTTAAAAAGATTTATTTATCTTATATACAGTGTTCTGCATGTCAGAAGAGGGCACCATATCTCATTACAGATAGTTGTGAGCCACCGTGTGGTTGCTGGGAATTGAACTCATGACCTCTGGAAGAGCAGTCAGTGCTCTCAACCTCTGAGCCATCTCTCCAATCCCCTATTTTGTAATTTCTTAAGAGTTTCAAATTTTGTACATGTTTGGTCATATTTCCAGATCAACTTCCCTTTTTTTTTTTTAATTTAAACCCTTCGAGACCAGTAAGTGCTACTCAGATATTTTGGATGTGTGATATTGGAGCATGGCCAACTTATTTGGCGATGCTCTAGAGAAACTCTCTCTCCCTTTCCCAGCAGCTATCTGTTGTTATTTGCTACACACGTTCTTCCCCCTTCTACTTGCTGGGATTTGGTCTAGCTTGGGCTTGTAAGGTTGTGTGGGTGCTGTAATGGTCACTGAGCTCATATGTGCAGCTGCGACCTTGCCATATATCCAGGAGAGCTTTCCTTGTCATCCTGGCTCTTACACTCTTGCCACCCTTGCTTCCGTAGTGATTCTTGAGCCGTGACGGGTATGTGTTATATATGTTCCAGTAATGGCTGAATATCTTGTCTTTTATTCTTTGCACTTTGGCCTTGTAGGTCTGTGTTAATCATCTACTGCAAATAGAAGTTGAGGGCTGAGAGTTGCATTGAGCTATAAGTCAAATAATGAACACTGTAACACTAAGTCTTTAGGAACATCAAGCAGTTCTTAACTGCTGACCAATCTCTCCAGCTCTAAAGTGTATATTTTATGTGGAGTCGGGTAACAAAGAGAAGTGAAAGTTTTTTGCAGTTTAATTAGTAAAAATGTATATAACATTAAATTTAAATATAATTTAAATTAAATATAATAAATATGAGTGCAATGTTGATAAGTGTTTCTATGTGATGGTGATTTTACATGTCAGTAATAGTTAACGAGATATTAGCCCAGAGGGCATTTAGAAATCCACAAAACAAAACCAGGTGTGATGGCACATGCATGCCTGCAGTCTTAGCACTTGGGAAGTGGAGATGGGTGAATAGGAATTCAAGACTGTCCTCAGCTAGACAGCAAGTTCCAGGCAAGCTAAACCTGGACAACATAAAGCCTGGTCTGAAAAACAGACAGGCAGGTAGACAGACAGACAAAAAAGACAGTAGAACAGTTCTTCTTTTAGGTAGTCCAAACGTATTTTGAAAATGCTATAAATGAAAACAGGTTGACATTCTTTTCTGTACCTTAGAAATTACATTTGGAAAATATATATTTCAAATTTATTATCTTTTTTCAAATATATATTATATTTTCTATATTAACTGTTGTGCAAATTTTAGAATACAACAATTAAATCTCATCTACTATTGTTTTTCATACTTGGCTTTTTAGTGTGACTATATTTGAAAATGTCTTTCTTTTCAGTTTAACTGTAGAAGTTTTGAGAACCAAAGGCCCCTGCGTTGTTGAGGAGAATGATCCTATATTTGAGCGTGGCTCCACAACTACTTACTCCAGCTTTAGGAAAAACTACTACTCAAAGCCCTGGTCCAATAAAGGTAACTAATTCTCATTACACATTCTTTGCTGCTCTTTTGGAATGAGATGAACTTTTATTTAAGCTTCTGACCGACTTCTTGTAAATAACAAGTAAACTGTCACGTAGGTGTCCAGTCACTTAATTTTATTGGTTCCCCTTCCCCTTCCCTACTCTATCTTTGGTTTTCCTCTAGATATCATTAGCATTTTGATCATTTTGCCTGGAATCTGTTTCAGACTATACAAAGAAACCCCACTTAAGTGACGAACCGACAGTGTTGCTGTGTGAGCACTAACAACATATGCCCGTGGATCGCTGTGTTGTAGGGCTCTCACCATCCTGCTACTCGCCTGGCAGATGCTGCACAATAGACTTAGGGCAGGGCTCCCCAGCACTCACAGTGCGTACCTATAAAGCAACCCTGGGGAGGCTTAGGCGGGCAGCCAGGGAGAATGAGGCCAGTCTGCCTGCGGTATATAGGAGGACTCATAAGAAACAAACAACAGGTGGTGTTTCATGGTGATCCTTACTGCTTATTTTTTAGTATAAAAGTAGTTTTTAAGCATGGCAGGATATAGGGCAAAAGGAATTTTTCTGTACTTCCCTCTTCTGACTAATACCAATTAGGGGTTGGTTTTTTTTTTGGTTTTTTTTTGGGGGGGGGGGGGGTTGGGGCAGGGTTTTTTTTTTTTGCTTTTGGGTTTCTTGGACCCCCCCCTTTGGTCCAGGCTGGCCTCGAACACAGAAACCTGCCTTTCCCCCCCTGGTGTGGGGTTTAAAGGGTGGGCCCCACCACCCCCGCCCCGGGTTTTTTTTTTTTTTTTTTTTTAAAGGTGAATTCTGTCAGGCTGGTTACATTTTCCCTCACTTTCTCCATCCCTTTCCCACTGTGTTATAAAACACCATGGCCCCTTTAGTGAACATTTTTCCAAGTGCTTGTCTGTCTCTGTCTCTGTCTCTTCTCCTCTCTGATTCTCTCTACTCACTAAGTATTTTATTTCTTATAGGTGTCCAAACACAAAGGCCCCATCAATTCATATTTTACCATTTGTCTTATAAAGTGTTATTTTCTTACAATTTTGCCAATAATAATTTTGTAAGTTTTACTAGCTTATAGAAATCTAATATTCCAAAATAATTCTTTATGTTACTATGCATTTGCTTGTTAGCAATAAGATCCAGCATTTAGTACTTTCAGTTTTAAAATTTGCCTTAATATTTAAAACAATTTTAAATTTATGTATATTTTGATCATATTCTTTGCTTCCCCCAAATTTGTACAGATATTTACCTCCCTACTTACCCAACTCTTAAGTTCTTTTTAAAAAAATTAAACAAAAACCCAGTACAACAAAACTCCCAAAACTTACAAAGCAAAATACAACATCATCCAAAAAGAAAGAAAAAACTGCGGCTACCTACCAAACTGCAACCAAGTAAAAGCACACACACACAAACTGTGGGGTCCATAATTTGTTGGTCAGTTACTCCTGAACATGAGATCTGCCAGTGTCATTCCAGTGGAGAAAACTGATTTTCCCTCTCCTAGCAAGTATAAATGACAGTTCTGTTGTTAACCTTTACCTAAGCAGCTATGTTTACATTCATTCATTTTTTAAAAATATAATAAGAAAAAGCAAAAACTTTCAACCAGAGTTGGACAAGACAGACCCACAGAAGGAAAAGAGACCAAGAGAGGCCACAAGAGTCAGAGACCCAGGAATCCCATAAAACCACTAGACTCAAAGCTACAATATAAGTGCAGAGGACCTGGTGCAGACCTGTGCAGGCCCTGACCATGTTGCTTCAATATCTGTGAATTCATATGAGCCTTGCTTAAGTTGATGTAGAGGGCCTTATTTTCTTGGTGGTCTCTATCCCTGACTTTTACATTCTTTCTTCTTCCTCTTCCAAGGGGTTCCATGAGCCTTGAGGGGAGACTTGATGGAGATAATCCCTTTTAGGGCTGAGTGTTCCAAGGTCTCTGACTCTGACTAATGTCTGGCTGTGAGTCTCTGTATTTGTTCCCATCTGTTGTTGCTGATGGCAGAGCAAGGGATGATCTATGAATATAGTAGAATATCATTAGGAATCATCTGAGTGCTACATTTTTTTTCCTTTTAGACCAGTATTTGATTTTGTCCTAGGTCCCTGGGGTATTTAGTCTCAGGTTCATGGTCACACAAGCAATGTCAGATATGGATTCCATCTCATGGAGTGGTCCTTAAGTCAGATCAGTTATTGGGTAGTTACTCTCTTCAAGTGTTTTCATTGTGCTGCTGGTAGCTGTGGGGAGTCCTCGGACTGGCCCTCCATTTCTGGCTAGCATTTACATGGTTCCGTAAACTCTTTATTTTCAGAGACCTCTTTGTCTCATTTGGTTTAATACCTGATTGGGTGGGCCTCTGTCCCAGCAGACGCATGTGATGATCACGTTCGTGGGGCCACTTTGGAATGGGAATGTAAACTTTTTAGTTGTCTCCTGGGCCACCTGTTTTACTTTCTTAGTTGTCCCTGTGAGGTAGAGAGCAAGAGTCAGGGGTGGTCAGTGCAGACTACAGTGGATGCACTAGATGG
>JADRCH010000005.1:17351509-17368799 GCA_019843965.1 Rhynchomys soricoides | reverse complement strand
GGAGGTACTAAAGAGTCAGGGGTGGTCAGTGCAGACTACAGTGGATGTACTAGATGGTGCGAGGTACTAGGAGGAAATCTGGTCCTTTGAGGTGGGACTCCCAAGCTATGGCTCATACCCCACGATTGAGGCAGAACTCAGGTCTAGAAACTTGTAGCACACATGTCAGGAGTTCTGGAACTCTCAGCAGTTCTTGTTATCATAGCCTCCTGAGTTCTGGGATTGTGGAATGTATCACGCAATTACCTGTGGGTATTGTTTTATACTGAGTTTCTTTTCAGTGAAATTAAGTACTCTATAACTTACTTTAACTAAGTTTTTATGTATAGTTTTAAGTTTTTATATATAATTGTATATAACTAATTTGGGTTATTTTGTCTGAATGGAAAATTAATTTTTAGTTAATCTCTTATTTTTACAGAAACAGATATGTTTTTTTTAGCCATCAGCATGGTAGGAACTGACTTTTCTATGATTGGACAACTTTTTCCTCACAGAGCAAGGATAGAAATTAAGGTAAAGTATACCAGTAATATTTATTGGTTAGAAAGGGTAAAAAAATTACTACGGTTTTTTTCTTTTAATAGTTGTTTGTTCTCTATTATGTTTGTGTGTGTGTGAGAGAGAGAGAGAGAGAGAGAGAGAGAGAGAGACAGAGAGACACTAATTTTTTGTATGATTTCTCAATTTTAGTATAGTTATATCTCCAGAATTTCTATATGACTTTTAAAATGTATTTGAGAAATATTGATAAAGATACTAAAATTAAGAGTTAATGAAAATAGAAGGAAGAAGTATCAGAGTACTAAGAGTTAGTGTAGTTTTATGATTATAAAGTATCTGAGATTTCTCTGGGATGGTACGGAAAGTGCTGAGTGTGTGTCGCTGAGCTGTGTATTGCCGTCTTAGTCGCCCTTCGCTTTGTGAGAGACCGCTAACACTGAACAGTGGAAGTGATGTCAGGTATAGATGTACTCTGCCTGAGAAGATGGGCCTTGTGTTGTTGCCATAGTGTGCCCAGTCAACAATGAGAGATTCTCCCAACCATATGTCTTTCCCTTAACCCCATCTCATCATGTTTGCTACATTAGTGAAAACAACCAATCAGAAAGATCAGACTTTCGTGTCCTTAAAGTAGACTAGACTTGATTGCCCAGGAACATTATGTTGTGGCATCCTGTAGTGTGATGTCATAGCCTCACTGGATTTCTGCAAGAGGTGAGGAGCCTGCTTGTTTGTTTGTTTGTATGTATGTATGTTTTGAGACAGAATTTCTCTGTCACTCTGGCTGTCTTCAAGCTCTTGTTGTCAATCAGGCTGTCTTCAAACTCAGAGGTTCTCCTGTTCTGAGTGCTGGGATTGAAGGCATGCTCTACCAGCCCTGTCTCCTGCTTGTATTCTTTATGTTCTAATGTTGATCTTGGTTGAAAAGATCACAATATTAAAGTTTTATGAAGGCTAAAGTTTGATTAGAGGTAGAGCTCTCTGGTAATCTGATTAATTAATAGTGTTTGCTACTGACTGACTTCTTTCAGAAAAATTTAGGTTCACCCCTTAAAAGGTTAGTATAATTCCAGCAGGTCTTTGGGTGAGGTGCAGAAAAGTGAAAATGCTTCTTTGTTTCTAAGACTAGTGAAGTGCGTCTTGTTGACCCCTGCATGTTGAGCCGACCTAATATCCATGGGACCCAGTTCCAGGTGGCTGTACTATACTTCATTTATGTATTGCACATTTTCTTTCTTTTTAAAAAACCTTTAAAATTATTATTATAATTTTAAAGATTTATTTATTTAGGTATGCGAGTACACTGTCACTCTCTTTAGACACACCGGAAGAGGGCATCAGATCCCATTACAGATGGTTGTGAGCTACCATGTGGTTGCTGGGAATTGAACTCAGGTCCTCTGGAAGAACAGTCAGTGCTCTTACACTGAGCCATCTTTCCAGCCCTAATTTTCTTTTCTTTTTTTTGATGTGTATGGGTGTTTGCCTGCATGTGTGCCTGTGTGGCTGGTATCTGCGGAAATCAGAAGAGGATAAGAGCCACCATGTGGGTGGTGGAAACAATCCAGGCCCGCTGGAAGAAGCCAGTGCTGTTAACCCTTTGGCCATCTCCCCCACCTCCATATTGCATTTTTTTGAGGAATTTTTACACTTAATTCATGAGGCATATTGGTTTGCATTTTTCTTTTTTCTTTTTTTGAGTGCTGGTACTGAATTTGTGTTTTATCACCAAGCTTTACCCCTGATCCCTGTAATTATCTTTCAAAGTTCTTGTGCTATTTGGTGGTATTTGCTGAAATAAGCAGGGACGTGTACCTCTTGCTAATTCTGGAACAATTTAAGATTAGCAATGTTTTACCTTTAGTGTTTGATGGGACTTACCAGTGAAACCAGAATACGATTTTTTTTTTTAATTTTTAATGGTGAATGTGTTTAGATTATAAATTAAAATTTTTTATATATACAGAGATGATCAGGTGTTTAGTTTTAGTTAAGTCTGCAGTTCCTGCTTCTGAGGAGGCTGAGGCTGGAAGATCACTGCAGCCTAAGAATTTAAGCCAAGATGAACAACACAGACCCATTTTCCTCCACAAATAAAGATTCTTGTGTTGCTGGGCAGTGGTGGTGCGTGCCTTTAATCCCAGCACTTGGGAGGCAGAGGCAGGTGAATCTCTGAGTTTGAGGCTGGCCTGATCTATGGAGTACAGAGAGACTAGGACACCTAGGGCTGTTGAATAGAGAAGCCATGGTTTTTTTTGTTGTTGTTGTTGTTTTTGGGGGGGGAGGTAGGGAAGGGATTCTTGTGTCAATTTTGATGCTAAGTTGAAGAGGTCATATCTATAAAAACTTTCTGACTATTGTCATTTAACATTTGTAGGATTTGTAGTTAAAACTACTCTTTGATTTGTTTTCTATTTCCTTTGCCACTGATCTATCTTCTTTAAATTTGTTTCTGTTTAGGGTGTTTTTTGTTTGGTTTTGGTTTTTTTAGAATCTTTTTTTTTTTTTTAAACATTCATTTATTTTGTGTGGGTACACTGTAGCTGTCTTCAGACACACCAGAAGAGGGCATTGAATCCCATTACAGATGGTTGTGAGCCACTATGTGGTTGCTGGGAATTGAACTCAGGTCCTCTGGAAGAGCAGTCAGTGCTCTTAACTACTGAGCTATCTCTCTAGTCCTTTTTTAGAGTGTTTTGAAACAGAGTTCCATTTTGTAACTTCCAAATTTGATCCTCCTTGGTTTGCTGATGATCCTTCTGTAAGGGCTTATAATTTTAAAAATATCCTTTGTAATAAGGTAGATGTGGTGGTGCGAGCCTATCATTCTAGTATTCAAGAGGAGGCAGGAGAATAGTGAGCTTCAGACCTGCTTTGGGTGTATGAGATCTTGCCCCAGACCAAAAATAAACAAACAAAACTTACAAAATATGTCTGGGGCCATGACTTAGCTAGTAAAGCCCATGTCTTGCAAGCATGAAGATCTGAGTTTGAATACTGAGCATCCATGTAGAATGTGGGGCATGGTGATACATGCCTGTAACCCCCAAACTCAAGAGGTATAGACAGAAAGATTAGGAATTCATGGTTATTCTTGAGTTGAATAGTGAACTTGAGGCCACACTAGAGTACCTTAGTCCTTGTCTCAAACAAACAAACAAAAATCTGTCTTATATAATACATATTATAGATAGATATATCAGTGAAGGCTTAGATTTTTAAAAATCCTACTTTAATTAGGGGCCTTCAATGCTCCAACCTGTGTTCTAGCCCACTGAAGGGGAGACAGATGATTAATAAGAATAAGGGGATGTGGATCTGTTTAGAAGTAGATCTTTGGGCAATTCCAATCTTTGTTGTCAGGATACCAGCTGTTCAGTCTAAAATATCAAACATGAATCAGCAGCAATAGTCCAGTCCAGTCAGCAAACACCAAACACAAATTAGTAGTAGTGGCATGATTCAGAGGATACCATGAGGCTTGGCCAAAAGGGGCAAGAGGCAGCCAGAATACCAAAAGAAGATCTTTGGCATGTTTTTCTCTATGAAGTCACAACAAGCGAAGATTAGTGAAGACTAGCAAAGCGTTGCAGGGTGTACCAATGCCAGCGCATGGTTCACTGTCTGGGTTCTATTTATACTCTTTCCAAACATCACGCTTCCTGTCAAGTGTCTGCTTCAGCAAAACATCCTCCCATATGACATCTTCCAGAAAAATATCACATGACACAACTGAGTCTCCAAAGAAAGCAGAAATTTCTGCTTTATATTTGGAACCATATATAAATGAGATAAACTTGGGTTTAAAAATTTTCCTAATTGTAAACTCTCTATTACACTAAAAAACATTTTTGGATAATAATATAAAATGTTTAACATTAGGAGTATCTCAGGTTGGATAAAGTTAGCGTTAGCTTAATTGACTATAGAGTTTTCCGTTTTTGTGGTAGTCGGCTGTTGCTTTTAATTACAATCTATTTAGCACATGTGCATGTGTGTTTTTGAGTATGTGTATAGTCCCACTTATTCCTAGTGAGTATATGCAAGTAATAGGCTCACTCATGGCAGTTGGTTCCTTTCACCTTTATATCAGTTCTGGATATTGACATAAAGCTGTCCAGCTTGGCCCATGATTACTTTCTGTGTGTCATAAATCTAGTTTCATTGTTTTATTTCTGTTGTTGATAGTAAAGATGAGATTAGGAAAATTTGTATGAATCTTTCATCTTTACAAAAAAGTTTACAGATTGTGTTTATTTAGAGTATGTGCACGTGTCTGCTTGAATCTGTAAGTGTGGGGGGTGTGCACATGTTCATTTGAAGGTCAGAAGACAGCTTTTGGGTATGTCAGTTCCTCCTTCCCCATGTGGGTTCTGAGGGTCAGATGAAGGTTGTACTTTGCCTGCTGAGCCAGTCTCATTAGCTCCTCAATCCTCATGACATATTTAAAAGTTTAAAAGTTCCTGACTGCTATGTATCCAGGCCAGTCAGGAACTTTTGATACTTCTTCCTCAGCTGCCAAGTGCTAGCATTACATGTGCGCACCACTGTGTCTGTTTGTGTTAAAAGTTTGTCTGTGTCACATGTGTACAGTCCCAGAGGAGTTGAGAAGAGGGCATTAATTCTCTGGATTGGTGTTAGAGATGGTCGTGAGCCACTAAGTGTTGGCTGGATACTGAACATAGGTCCTTGGAAGAGCAACCAGCACTCTTACCCATCCTCATTTCTAAGTAACTAAAGCTTTAAGAAACAGCCTGTTGGCTAGGATAGACCATTTAACAGGAAATAGTATGTTTTATAGAGTTTCACATTAATGCTTACTAATTAGAAATAATCCTTGTTTAATGGCTGAACATTACTATAGATCTTTTTGTTGTTAACAGAATAAATTTAAACGTGAAGAAAAAGCAAATGGATGGAGAATAGACAAAGCATTCCGTAAGTATTAAAGCATTCCTTCACAAAGTATGATTCATGGAGATAGAAAAATAACCAATACTCTGTCTTTAGCTCTAGTGTGTTTTAGATTTGTTCTCATATTGTCATTAAAAATCAGAATGGAAGCCTTTTGTATTTTGCTGTTTAAAGATAAGGTCTTGCTATGTATCCAGGCCAGTCAGGAACTTTTGATACTTCTGCCTCAGCTGCCAAGTGCTAGCATTACATGTGCGCACCACTGTGTCTGAAGTTTTTGTTTGTTTGTTTTGTTTTTGACACAGTGTCTCACTGTGCAGCTCTGATGTTCTGGAACTCACTATGTAGACCAGGCTGGCCTCGAAATCAAAGATCAGTCCACCTCCCAAGTGCTGGCTGTTTATGTGTGAGTTTTTTATTTAACAGTATGAGTTTGGTAGTTGCTACAAATCTTTAAGCAAAGAATTAGCCCAAATATCCAGAAACTGATAGCTCCTGAATATATACAGTAATCGATGATGAAGAGTAGCTTTTTCAGAATTTTATTTTGTGTCCATGCATGTATGGAGGTGCATAATATAAGTGTGTGGATCAGAGGACAACTTGCAGAAGTTGGCCTTCTTCCCTCATGTGGGTCTGGGCTAAATTTAGGCTGCCAGACTTGCTAGTTAGTGCCTTTGTGAACTGAGCCATCTCATTGGCCCCTGAGTGGTTGGTTGTTTTTATTGGGAAGAAACTGTGTTCAAGAGACAGCTTATGGAGAATAGATTGCCGTAGGTGATTCCTTTTGTAGGCAGCCAGTCACTGGGTCAGCAGCACCTACTACCTGTGTGCTCTGGTTACTCCTGAAGATGTGTTGGCGAATAAGGCTGGTGAGAATCTGCTTGGACAGCCCTGAGTTTAAATGGACGAGGGGTATTGATAAGCAGATTTCAGGGAGGTAGTGAGGGAGTTCTTAGGAGGAAGACAAAGGAATTGGGCCTCAATGCTTATGTTGCTCCCCAGGGACGTTCATTATGAACAGGTAACAATTTAATCTAGGTCTTATTTAAAAGAACAGTAGGAAACTTCTAGCTTCTAAATAATACCTTCATTACAATACATTTTTTGTAAGTCTACAGAAAAACTACAAAAGATCTGTAAATAAAAACAAAATTTATTTAAAATAGCTTAAAATGGTTTTTTGGTTTTAGAAGGTTTTTATGAACAAATAATTATCAGCTTTTCATAATTAATGTATCTATTCAGTCATGAAATTAGCTGAAGTGCTAAATTTTTTTATTTCTAAATAAAATTTAATATAAATTTTCTTTGGAGACAGGGTCTCACTGTTTAGCCCTGGCTGTCCTGGAACTCTACATAGACCAGGCTGGACTCAAACTCATAGAGATCCACCTGCTTCTGACTCTCAAATGTTAGGATTAAAGGTGTACGTCACTATGCTTGTCTAAAATATTTTTTTTTAAGATTATTTTGTGTGTGTATGTTGAGTGCCTGCATATATGTGTGTGTGCCACGCGTATGCCTGGTACCCACAGAGGACAGAAGGGTGTACTGGATCCTCTGGAACTAAAGTTAATGGGCAGGCTTGACCTGCTATGTGGGTTCTGGGAATTTAACCCATCCCTCACCAAGGACAGTAAGTACTCTTAACTGCTAAGCCATTTCTTCACCTCTCTATCCCCTGCAGAGTCTCTTTATGTAGCCCTGGCTTGCTTGGAACTCAGTATGTAGACTAGGCTGGCCTCAAACAGAGATTCATTTGCCTCTGCCTCCTGAGTTCTGGGGTTAAAGGTGTACATCCCCATGTCCAGCTCAAAATAAAATTTCTTAATTAAAGTTAGCCACAGGGCTGATTTTAGGGGGAACTAATTCATGTGTGGTTCAGAGAATATCCACTGTGTAGCACATGGGTTTATTTTCTGAGTAGACACTGTGGTAGATGAGTATGGGTCTGATGCTCAATGTTGCGTTGTGTCTTCAGGGAAAATGTTCCAAGTTCCTGAAAGATCTGGAACATCTTTAAATGGAGGAACCTTTTCATTTTACATTTGGAGAAACTTTCCACTAGGCTTAATAATTTATAGATCTCATAGTTTGTTTTTCTTTCTGAATTTTATCATTTGAAGTAGGAAATTAAAGAATTAAAGAAAAGCTTTGGTGGCTTTTAAAATGATTTATGTGTATGAATGTATGCATACATGTATATTCATTACATACGTGTATTGTCTCCTTGGAGATCAGAAGTGAGCAGTGCGTTCTTTGGAGCTGGAGTTATGGATGGCTGTGGTCCACTTTGGGTTCTGGGAATTGAACCTGCATCCTCTGCAAGAGCATAGATACTCTAAGCCCTGAGCCATCTCTCCAGCTTCCATCATGGAAAGGGGGGGGTCCTCTAGAGCCACCTAAAGATCGTTTATTGGTTCTCTGAGTACTAGTTTATAGTTGTATAAAGTCAGAACAGATTTGTATTTAATCTGTACCTCTTTCTGGGGGCATTTTTGTCATCTTTCTGTACATTCACCAGAGATTAAATGTAAATAAAGTTTAAGGAAGGATTACTTTGTAGATTTGTTCCTGATTGGTTTACTAATTGTTCTCTCTAATGGTATACAGTTGACAGTGGCAGTATTTCTAATTTTATTGGACTATTTTACATTTTATATTGACTTCTTATTTTATTGATGCTTAGAAGAATACATAGTGAAGTATTTATAGGCCTGGAGAGATGGCTCAGTGGTTAAGAGCACTGTCTTGTCTTCCAAATGTCATGAGTTCAATTCCCAGCAACCACATGGTGGCTTATAAGCATCTGTAAGCAGTTGGAATAAAAAGAGTGCATGTTGTAATTATAAGACATTTGGAGGATGTGTTAGTTTTCTTCAGTTATGTTCGGGGCTGAAAATTGAACCCAGATTCTTGTGCAATTTAGTGCATGTGCTCTATTACTGGATTTCCTCCTGGCCCTATCTTTGCCACCTAATGTAATTGGTACATATAGCAAAAAGTGTAATTTGAATATTAGCAAAGAATATACCCTAATTACTAGCACCGAGGAAACTGCTTTTTGCATTTGAGTTACCATGGACTAGTTTAGCATGTTTTCAATCATCTAATTCATTGAATGAATAATGTAATGCTTGGTGTCTGGTTTCTTTTATTTTTACAGTTTGTTCATTTTCTTGTTTATTTCAATAGTTTGAACCATTTATTAGGTTGGTTCAAAAGTAATTTTATTTCTTTGCATTGTAGAAATTATCATTTTATTTTGATTACATTCTTAAATAAGGTTATATTATGTGTCATTTTAATGCACATTTCTCACTTTATGATCTTGTATTATAACGGAAATCACATTAGACAAAAGCAAATTCAAGATAATCTTTTAAATTTTTTTAAGATTTTATTTTTATATTCCTGAATGCATGTCTGTGCAGTCTGTACAGAGAACAGAAGTGGATGTCAGATTCCATGAAACTAGAGTTACACGTGGTTGTGAGCTATGTGGATGCTGGGGATCTAACCTTCAAAGATGAGTGACATAATCAGAGTTACAGTTGCTGTGATGAGATATCATGACCAAAGCTACTTCGGGAGGAAAGGGTTTATTTGGCCTATGCTTCCATATTACTGTTCATCACTGAAGGGAGTCAGGGTGGGTACTCATAGAGGAAGAGCTGATGCAGACTTCTTGGAGAAATGCTGCTTCCTGGCTTGCTCATTATGGTTTGTTCATCCTACTTTCTTATAGAACCCAGAACCACCAGCCCATGGGTGTCCCCACCTGTAGTGGGTTGGACCCTCTCCATCACTCACTAATTAAGAACACTGGCTTGCCTACAGCCTGATCTTATTGAGACAGTTTATTAGTTGAGTCTTTCTCCTTTTTGATGACCATAGCTTGTGTCAAGTTGATGCATAACTAGCCAGCACAAGCAGCCAGTGCTGTTAACTGCTGAGCCAGCTCTCCTGACTCTTCAGTGTTTTCTTGCTTGAGTTCAAAAAGGGTCATGTATATGGAAATGTTTGCAACAATAACAATGCATTTGGTTCAGGAACTGTTAAGGAATATGCCATTGCAACAGTGGTTGGTGAGGAATGTAGCAACTCAGAGCAATTGGTGAATCTGATCCTTTTACAATTCAAATGTTGCTGTAGAACTCAGTGTGGGTATTTGGCATTTGAAGTAAATTGGAAATATGAGAAAACTCAATAAACAAGTCATCATTTTGAACTGTTGTTCTAATTCTGCACTCAGTGTAGCGTTTCTTTGTGGGGTGTGACCTGCAGTGAAAAGTGGATGGTGGTGTGGTGTGAATAGTGTAAGACAGCTAGCAGTGACCAACACAGAGGCTGGACTGAGATGAGCCTTCAGAGCACCCACTTCCCAATGCCAAATTTGAATCCCCCCAAAAAGGTGAGGGTCGTGATTACTGTCTGGTGCTCTCACCAGTCTAATTCACAACTTCTGAAGTCTAATGAAGATTTGCCTAACAAATCTGTGAGCTATGCAGCCAGCCTTGGTCAGCAGAAAGGGCCTGATTCTCAACAATGCTCAACCTTTTACCACACATTGATGCCTTAGAGGTTGAAACTTGAATGAATTAGACTACAGGTTTGTTGTTGGTTGAGTCAGGGTCTCACTGTAGAGCCCTGGCTGATCTGGGGATTGCTATGCAGGCCCGGGTAGCCTTAAACTTACATAGAGATAGATCTGCCCGCCTCTGGGATCAACAATGTGTGCCATCACGCCTGGCTTAGGCTACAAAGTATTGCTCTGTCATGGTCACCTGACCCCTTGCCAGTTGATTACCACTTCTTCAAATGTTTCAACAATGCTTTTATAAGGAAAATATTTTACACCAGAAAATGCTTTTCATAAATTCATTGAATCCCAAGCATGGAGTTTACACTACAGTATTCAAAACAAAACACCTTATTTTTAATTAGCAAAAATGTGTTGCTTCAGATGGTTTTTATCTTGATTAAGAAAGATGTATTTGAAACTATTTATGACATAATACTCACTGTCAAAAACAGCAGTTCATTTTGCACCAACCTAATTTTTTTTTTTTTGATGGTAGTGCTGAACCCAGGACATGCTATATAAGTGTTCTGTCTCTGAGCTTTTATAGACTTAGCCCTTATCTGTTAAGTTACCTTTTTCTTTTATTACTTGATAATGTTATATATTTGTTTATCCGTGCTCTGTCTAATAAATAAGTCAATTTGCTCTGGATGTTTTAATACTTTAAAAACTAGGAAAAGCTATTTTTTAAAAAAATAAAAATAAAAAACTTAACATTTTCCCCCTTTCTTTAAACAGAGGAAAAACGCCCTTTTGACTTCGATTTTTTTGCTCATTTGCTTCAGAAAGTTCTTGCTGAAGAAGAAAAAAGAAAACAAAAATCTACTAAATGTCAGAGTTTAAAGGAAAAGGCCTCCAAACCACGGAAAAATGTCCAAGGTAATGATTGTGGGGTTTCCTTGAGTGGTGAATCACACTATTGCTTCTTAGGAGTTGAGTGTTCCAGTGTTACTTCTGGAGTAGACATCTGCCTGAGTGCACAGTAGGAGACAATCAGTAAACATAACAAAGTACTACTTAATAATAACTACAGTAATAATAATTGCTTTGCCAGTTATCTGGGGCAAAACAATGGCTCCTTTTTAATGATTTATATTTTTGTTTGTGTGTTTCATGAAGAGTATTGTGTACATGAATTAGTGCTGTGCAGAGAGGCCTGAAATAGCTGGAGAGATGGCTCAGAGGTTAAGAATGCTTTGTTACTCTTATATCTGAGTGGAATTCAGTTCCCAGCACCTCTGTTGGTGTGGCTTACAACTGCCTGTGTGAATGTTATAAGTGATTTCCTCATTCCCTATTTTACTGTGTCTTTTAGTTTTTTGCACAAAAGTAACGTGACAGAATATACCTTTGAGTGTTTATCATCTTCCTTTTCAGTATGTTTTCTGTAAGTGGTTCATGTAGTTATAGCAATTTCTCTTGTTTTTAGCAAAAACAGTAACCAGTGAAGAAGTGAATGATGATCCAAATGAATCTGTAAATAGTAACATTTCAGATCCAGAAAGATCTCAAAAGGATGCTCAGACAGTTGATGAAGAGGAATCACCGAGTTCATCAGGACAGCACTTAGAACAAGCTATGTTAGAGCAAGATCAAAATCAAGAGAAAAAGAAGAGGAGGAACCAAGGTGAAGCTAATAAACAGGAGGCAACAAATCTCCTCGAGAGGGTTCTTGTTCATTCGAGCCCTCCTGAAGCAGAAATACACACGAGTAAGTTTCAAGCTCATCCTAGGAACATGTGTTTTACTTGAAAAGACAGGTATAGTAATGGGTCTGACAGATGCTATCCTTGTGGATAATAGCAATTACTAATGCCTAGTAAGTGGGTGTGTGCTCAGTACTATGTTACAACTTGCCATTTTACTTTTAGTTGGGGAAAAACAACTGTAGAAAACAAAAAAAGTGAAACGGAGAATTTTCTCCAGATTGTGCCTAAGATGTACTATTTTTCTTGATTTCCATTAACAGCCTTTGGCAGTCACTGTATCTGTTGAAGAAGCTTAGGTTCTTACGGTCTACCTTTATGGGATACCTCTGTAAGCCTACCTACAGTAGGTTGTTAAATTTTGAAAAGAGCTAAAAGAATTTGCATCTCTTTTTTTCTTCTCCTATTGTTGGTTTGCAAATGTACTGAAGATTGAGTGTGGCTTGGAGAGGGAGACCTGAACTTTAGAGGGCCTTGGGTCCTTCTTAAGTGCTTGATTTACGGGTACTTAAGCAACAAGATTGGAGAGACTGCTCGGTAGTAGAACATGTACTTAGCATGAGCAAATCCTTGGCTGTACTACCTGGGTTTACTCTGCCTGCCCTCCTTCTCCCCAAAAACCAGAGATAATCAAGAAAAGACAGAAGCAAAGGTAGTGCAAACTGGAACAGCCTTTCTGTAATTTGTCTAGTTCCCTTTTACCAATACAATTTTTTCTTTTAAAAAAATGCTACTTTTATTCAAGTATAGAATGTAGTTTGATCAGATCCAACTCTCAGTCCCCCTCCGGCTCCTCCCAGACCGTCCCCAACAGAGCTTTTTCTCAGCTTCATGCCCTTTTTAAAATTTTTATTTTATCATTATTTTTTGGTATTTTGAGACAGTGTTTCTCTGTGAAGCCCTGTCTGTCCTAGAACTTGTTCTGTAGACCAGGCTGGCCTCAAAGTCAGAGATCCTCTTGCCTTTGCCTCCTGAGTATTGGGATTAAAGGCATGCACATCATGCCCAGTCAACGATTGTCTGATTTATAAGCATTAGAATATTACACTCTTGTTTACCATTACAAGAAATATTACGTGAGAGGCCCGTGAGATAACTCAGTGGGTAAAGGTACTTATGTTTGATCCCAGGGACCCACAAAGGAGAAAACCAACTCCTGTTAATTTCTTTCTGATCTCCACATGGGCACTGGAAACACACACACACATTCTCTCTTTCTCTCTCTCTCTCTCTCTCTCTCTCTCTCTCTCTCTCTCTCTTTCTCTCTCTCATACACACACATTCACAGAGTAAATGAATAAATAAATGAATGAAAAGTATTTTTAAAAGAGATTATACCAAAGAAAACTGGGTAAAGCGGCAGCTGCTTGCAATCCCACCATTTAGGTGGTAGAGGTTGGTAGATAGGTAGATTCAGAAGTTCAAGATTGTCTATGGCTACCTAGTGAGTGTGAGGCCAGCCTATTACATTAGCCCCTGTCTCAACCAAAAGAAAGAAAGAGATCTTACATACACAGCAGAATAGCTTAACTGTCAGTTCTAACTCATTTACCATCTTAAGTATTGGTGAGTCATTTGAGATGTTGGAACTCGGATGGTTCTCTTATAGGATTGATATTAATGCTTTTTTATTACATGTATTTATTTTACGTCTGTTTGCGAGCTTGAGAAGGCTCAGCAGGGAAAAGACACTTGCCTTGCCGTCCTGACAACTTGAGTCCTCCAAATCCTCTAAGGTGAAAGGAGAGAACCAGCTCCACAGAGCTGTCTTCTGAGCTCCATATGCTTGTGATAGGACATGTGGGCCCTCATGCACGTGCACATGCATGGATACATGATAAAAAATGCAATAAAAATTTAAAAGTAAAAGAGGGATAGAGAGATGGCTCAGTTGTTAAAGGCTAAGGCTCATAACACAGCAACAAACAACAGCAAAATGTCCTAGGAAAAAAATCCAAACTAAATCTGGAATGGTAAGTGGATTAATATTTTGTAGGAAAAGACAATAGTACATGGAAATTCCTTATGCTTTAAAATATAGATATCTTTGCTATGTTTTGGAATAACGTGTGTTTTATATTCCTAGATACATGTCCTTCTGAGGAAAATGAAAGTGAATGCAATAAAGAACAGATACCTTCCTTACAGAACACAGATGACATTGCAGGTTTAGCATCCAGTGAAGAGACAAAGATGAGAATGGACCCCATCCCTTCCACGTGGTAGGAACCTCTTTACTGGCTTTATTTGCATCTTCTGTTGATTCCTGAGAGAGGAATATTGAAGTCTCCAACTGTCATTGTGGGTTTACACTTCTCTTTCTGTTTGTTTGGTTTCATTTATTTATTTATTTATTTTCAAACCTTTTTTGTTAGTATCTTAAATAACTGGGATTGTTGTATCTTGATTATTATTATTATTATTATTTTATTTTTTGATTTTTCGAGACAGGGTTTCTCTTTGTAGCCCTGGCTGTCCTGGAACTCACTCTGTAGACCAGGCTGGCCTTGAACTCAGAAATCTGCCTGCCTCCCAAGTGCTGGGATTAAAGGTGTGCGCCACCACTGCCTGGCCTAGGCATTATTTTTTTAAGAGATTTATTTTTATTATTTAATTATTTGTTCATGTGTGTATGTTTTTGTGGATATGTGCACATCAGTGCAGGAGCCCACAGAGGATTAAATTCCTCTGACCTGAAATTCTAGGTGATTGTGACTGCCTGATATAGGTACTATACACTAAACATGAGATCTCTGAACATGAGAGCAGTATGCACTCCTAACTGCTAAGCTGTTTGTCCAGCCTCTTGGTTAATTTTCTTTTTTCAATCATTGTGTATTATGTTCAAACTTGGTGTGTTGGTGCACACCTAAAATCCCAGCACTGAGGTTGCTAAGGCAGGAAAATTATAAGTTCAAGGTTAGCTTGGGCTACCTGGCAGATTCAGGTTTCCTTCTACTACTCAGTAGTTCCTGCCACCAAGACAAATTAAGCACACACACAAACAAATCCTCCTGTTGTAGTCTCCTAGGTGCTGGGTTTATAAGCATGGACCATCACAATCAAATTTAGTTCCTAGCACCCATATAAAAAAACTAGTGTAGTGCACATACTGATAACCCCAGTGTGTACAAGGCAGAGATGAGGTAATTCCCTTAGGCTTGCTCACCAGCTATGCTAGCTAGACCAATTGGGGAGCCTCAGGTCAATGAAAGACTCTGTCTTAAAAGCGAAGTGGATAGCTTCTGAGCAATGAAAAGAGGCTTTACACCATGCCAGTAGACACACAGTATCTTTTGGTATGAAATTTGGTATGAAAATTTATTTCTAGGAATTCTTTTCCTCCTGATACATTTTCCCTTCCTTAGTAATCAAGAAGACATCATGCCACTAGCAAGTGAGTCCTCAGAGTCATGTGTTGCGGATTTATTTGTGTCAGAACCTGGAAGTGCTGCCTCTGGTGACATGAATAATGCTGAGAGTACCTGTTCAGAAGGAAGAAGTGTTGACCTGAAGACTAAGCCACCGTAAGTGCTTATACAGTACGACTCCTTGTCAAAATTTGATAAGATTATTAAAGCCTTTTCATTTTTTGATTCTGGGATTAAACTCAGGACATTACACATACTGGGGAAGTCTTCTAAGATTAAAGGCTGAGCTGTATCTCTAGCCTTTGATAACTTCTTTTTTAAAGATACATATTTATTATTTTAAATTGTGTGTATATACATATACATACGTGTGTGTGCACGCGCACGTGTGTGCATATATCGACATGAATATGTGAGTGTGTGTGCATGCGCCAGAATCTTTTGGAGTTAGAGGCAGTTGTGAGCCACCGTGTGTAGTGCCAGGAACCAAAACCAGGACCTTTTAACTGCTGAGATATTCTTTGTCCTCTTGTTAAAGTTCTTAAATAACTTCTTTTTATTTTTGTATTTTTTGGTTTTTTGAAACAGGGTTTCTCTATGAATTCTTGGCTGTCCTGAAACTCACTCTGTAAGAGCAGGCTGACCAAACTCTTTGGTCAATCTCATAGATATACGCCTACCTCTCCCTCCCAAGCACTGAGCTCAAAGGTGTTCACTACCACCACCCCATTAGAAGGGACTATTAATATGTAGATCACTTAATAAGTAATTTTACAGTGATCCGTTAATCGCATGTCATCAAAAAATTTTACTTACTTTTTTCTCTTGGGGTCTTCCACTTTCTGTTTCATTATGGAAAGAAAATTCAGCTTGCCAGGGTAGCACATGCCTTTAATCCCAGCACTTGGGGAGGCAGAACCAGGCAGATCTCTGAGTTTCATGCCAGCCTGGTCTACAGATCGAGATACTGTCTCATAAAAATAAAAATTAAAACAAAAACAAAAAAATCCAAAAAACCCCAACCAACCAAACCAACAAAGAAACAGAAGGAAAAGAAATGCTGGGTGCCTGTCAGCCTGGTTATAATTAGCAAGCACTGGGTTTGGTTGAGAGTCTCAAAGAAGGGGAAAGAGTGATTGAGGAAGGTTTCTGGGACTTGTATTCACCAGGGTTCTCTAGAGGAGCAGAACTTACTAGATGATCTCACACCCGCACACGCGCGAGTGCATGCGCGCATGCGTGTGTATGTAGATAGATAGATAGATGTGTGTGTGTGTGTGTGTGTGTGTGTGTGTGTGTAGATAGATAGACAGGTAGAAAGAAAGAAACAAAGAACAATAGAATCTCTTGTGTACTGTATGGAGGCACCACCTGTCAACAAAAGCCTGATGGCCTATTAGCTTAGGCAACAAATAGGAGGTGGGAGTGCTGGTAGGGAGAGAGGAACTCTGGGATAGAGTTGGATGTTGGAAACTCTAAGGAGACAGACACATGAAACTGAGAAGAGGTAACCAGCCATGTGGCACTAATAGAGTAGAATGAACAAGTTAAGTTATGAGCTAGTCGGGGAACAAGACCGAGCTTACAGCCTAGGCATGTTATCATAAATAGTCTCAGAGTTGTTTTTTTGGAAACTGGGGTGTGGGTGGAAAAGCCCAAGATGACATAGATATACATACATAGATACAGATATGCACTAAAAGGGAAATTTATTAAAATGACTTACAGGCTGTGGTCCATCTGTCTATCAATGGAAGGTTCAAGAATTCAGTAGTTGTTCAGTCTACAAGGCTGGATGTCTTAGCTGGATTTTGGTATACACCAGGATCCCAAAGAAATAGACTCTAATGTTAGTGAAGGCATAGACTTGCCAGTGCAAGCAAACAGTCAAAGGGCTTTCTATGTTCTTTAGGCTGCCACAAAAAAGGTGTTGCCCTAATGGCACCTCCCAATCTCTAAAGATCTGGATTAAAAATGTCACAAAATTGCTTCCTATGTCACAGACCCAAATTAGATGTGGGTCTTTCCACTTCAAATTGTTTAAGAAAAACAAAAATCCTTTACAGATATATGTAGCCATTTGGATTTTAGTTAATTCTAGATGTAGTCAAATTGACAACACGGAATAGTCACCACAGACCCACCCACATCCACATATGAGCATGAACACACAGGTACACCACACGTACCACGCCCACATATGAGCA
>JADRCH010000005.1:17322520-17351412 GCA_019843965.1 Rhynchomys soricoides | reverse complement strand
ACGCCCACATATGAGCACGAACACACAGGTACACCACACGTACCACGTCCACATATGAGCACGAACACACAGGTACACCACACGTACCACGTCCACATATGAGCACGAACACACAGGTACACCACACGTACATGAGAAGAAGAAAGAAAGCTGGTGAGCTCATGAATGCTTATTTTCAGCAAAGCATACCACATTGGGAATCAAATTTTTTAACTTAATTTTTGTGATAAACTGTATTTGTTTGGTTAAACATGAAAAAGTATAAAAACACAGCTAAGTTGTCTGCCATGTCTTCTTCCACTCTAACAAGTGAGCTGTGCCACTTCTTTTAGAGGCTTTACGTGTAAGTTGAGTAAATACAGATGGCTTTAACATGGTTTAAAACTTAATTGTAGTCTACTCGTTTAGAACATTTTGCAGTGTCCCCCAATACCTTTATTAAAGATCATCCTTTTTTCCCCTTTGTCTTCTTTGAGACAGGGTTTCTCTGTGTAGCCCTGGCTGTCCTGGAGCTCACTCTGGAGACCAGGCTGGCAGCCTGCAACTCAGAGATCCACCTGCCTTTGAGTGCTGGGAATAAAGGCCTGCCACAACTGCCCGGCTGTAAAAAGTATCTTTAATTTTCTAACTTAATAGTGTTTGATTGTGCCAGGCAGTGGTGGCACACGCCTTTAATCCCAGCACTTGGGAGGCAGAGATGGGCAGATTTCTGAGTTCGAGGCCAGCCTGGTCTACAGAGTGAGTTCCAGGACAGCCAGGGCTACACAGAGAAACCCTGTCTTGAAAAAAAAAAAAAAAATAGTGTTTGGTTGTATGGCTGTACCCTCGTCTGTGTTGTTTGTTCTCTGCTCATGGCCACCAAGGTCGTTTCTACAAGTGCTTTGATCTTATTCTTCCACTTCTATGCTAGATTGCAAGGGTTTTTTTCTCTTTCATTATTAATTAATTTATTCACTTTACATCCCAGTTGCGCCCCACCCCTTCCTCCTAGTCCCACCCTCACATGTCCCTTCCCTATCAACCTCTCCCCTTCTCAGAGAAGGGGGAGCCCCCTTGGGTGCCACCCTGCTTGCCTGGGGACATCAAGTTGCAGCAGGACTTAGTGCATCCTGTCCCACTGTGACCTAACCATGCAGTCCAGCTAGGAGAAGGGATCCAGTGGCAGGCAACAGAGTCTGAGATAGCCCCGACCAATTGTTAGGAGACCCACATGAAGACCAAGCTGCATATCTGCTACATATGTGTAGGAGGCCGAGATCCAGCTTTTACATGCCCTTTGACTGGTGGTTTGTTCAGTCTCTGTGAGCACCCATGGTTCCAGATTAGTTGACTCTGTAGGTATTCTTGTGGTATCCTTAACAAGCCCCTCCCCCCCCCCATTCCTGTCCACTACTCTTCAAGACTACTTGAGCTGATGTTTGGCTATGGGTCTTTTTATCTGTTTCCATCAGCTGCTAGAAGAAGCCTCTCAGGAGAGTTACTAGGCTCCTTTCTTTGCTGGCTGTGCCCCAGGTAGACCCCTCTGGTGGGGGATTGGTAGGGGGATGGATCTTGCAAGTATGTTTTTAAGTGAAGATTTTAAAATTGGAACTATTTCTGCAAAGGATCTACATCCTGTCTCTGCCTCTGTGTGTGTTCCTGCACATGCAAAGATCAGTGGACACCTTGTAGGAGTTGATGCTCTCCTATCATGTGTGTTCCAGGAATTAGTCTCTTATAGCAAATGTCTTTATCCATGAGCCACCTCTCCAGCCCTCAGGTTTTCATTTTTATATTATCAGATTTCTAAATATTTTTCACTTTCTATGAAATTTTAGATTTACTTATGCTCAAGTTTATAAACTAATTTTTCTTGTTTTCTCTGTCTTCAGTTAAATGTTTGATCTACTAGGAATATATTTTCAGCATAGTACAAGCGATGGAGCCGGCTCTATTTTATTTGTTAACCATTTTAGTCTTTTGTAATGTTTATTATATTTTTATTTTTTATTACTTTGTTTTTGTGTTTTAAGGCAGGGTCTTGCTGTGTAGTGCTGGCTGTCCTAGACTTGCTGCATATGTCAGGCAGCTCTCGAAGTCAGAGAGCTCTTACCTCTTCCTCCTGAGAGCTGGGTTTAAAGGGCATCAAACATGAATTTCAACTTTTCTGTTTGAGAGACAATCTTAATTGTGTTCTAAAATTAGAACTGTTTCAGAGTAATTTTCTATTATGTTGATTTATATGTTTATAAGTCTATTGTTATTTAATTACTGATGTTGATGGTGTATTTTTAACATCTGATAGAATAAATCTATTTTTCTGTTTTCTTTGTTACCCTAATCCTTAGTAAGCTTTAAGGAACTCTTTTAAGTTCCAGCTGCCTTTTTTCTAACTTTTTAGAAAAGTTTTATTTGATCATGACTATATGTTGGTTATAATTCAAATATTTTTTTTTTTAAAAGAGAGACTGAACAGACAGAAAGTGTCAAACCAAAATCAAGAAGTCGACTCCAGAGACCTAAGCCTAATCTGTCAAGGGCAGTTGGGAAGAAATCATCTGTTTCACAAGACAGACAAGATAAAAGGAACAAGGACTCACCTTCAGAAACTGCAGCTGAGAAGGTGTGGCTTAAGAGAGTGTATGCAAATTCGAAGTATAATCATACTTTCTAAGTAATTACAAATAAAATATTTAGCTTGTAATTCAAGTTACTGATACTGATAGGAAAACATTAATACAAAATTAGATTTGTTTTTATTAGTCTTTGTTTCATGTTTTCTTTAGAATGTCAGCTATAACATTTGAAAAAAACTCAGTTATGATAAATTAAATGTTTTGTTTTTTGTTTGTGGTGCTAGAGATTAAACCTAGCTCATGCTGAGCAAACATTTACCACTGACCTACATCTCCTAGCTCTCTTTTTAACTGTATAAAACATCTGTACAAAATATTTCTCATATGTGTGGTTTCATGTTTGTGTTGCCTGCATCTTTGTGGGTACATATATATGTGCACATGTATGTAGAGGTCAGAGGTCAGCTTCAGTGGTGGTGCTCAGGAGCCATCTACCTTGCTCCTTCAGATAAGACTTCTTTTCTGGCTGAGGCTTCTCAGTTAAGCTAGGACAGCTTGTTGGTGAGTTCTAGGGTCTGCTGGTCTCCATCCTCCCAGCACTGGGGTTATGAGCACCCTTCTTACTGAGCCATCTCTCTGGCCCCAGAGGTTTTTGTTTTTTAACATTAGTAAATAATTTTGTAAGTAGGGTTTTATTGTTTTTGAGTCAGGGTCTCACTCTGTAGCCCTGGTTGGCCTATAAATCAAATCCTGTAGACCAGGCTGGCCTAGAACTTGCAAAGATACCCCTACCTCTGTCTCCAGAGTGTTGGGATTATGGGGATGTGCCACCATGTGTGGCAAACGGCCTTCTTATGAAAAAAAATGTTAGTGCTGTGATCATGTTCAGAGTAGTGTTCAAAATATTTTTATGGCTGGTACTATGCACTGCTGAAAGAAAGTTTCTATGTTGTGATTTGCATTAAATTCATGATCCTAGGTTGGGGAGATGGTCAGCAGTTAAGAGCATGTGCTGGTCTTTGAATGGGCCTTAATTTTGTTCCTAGCCCTCACACCAGGTAGTTCACAAACTTCTGTAATCCCAGCTCCAGGAGGACCTGCCTCCTCCTTCTGGCTCTCAGGTGCCTGCACATAGTCATACATAGACATGCAAGTAGGCATAGATAAGTAATAAAATGAATCTTTTAAAGATAGGTTCTATTTATTTAATTTCTGTGAGCTATAGGCTTAGAATTATTTTAAATGTTTCTAAAGCACTTAGAATGCTATTTAGGTTTCTCTCTTATCCTAATTTGAACTGTCATATATGGAACTCAGAGTCTCACAGTGCAGGCAAGTGCTCTACCATTGACCTTCATCTTGATCCTGGTGAAATGCCTTTTTTATTATATGCTTTTATGGCAGTTCTGGGACTCAAACCCTGGGCTTTGCAAGTGCCTTTCCACTAGAGTTGTGTCTTTATTTCCTATCATCTTTTATTGTTAAATCATTACAATCTGGTATAGTTGAAACTTTTGTAAACATTTAGTTAACTGGAGGAGGGTGGTGTGCACAGACAACAGCATACACTTGGAGGTCAGAGGACAGCTTGCAGTTCTTGTTTCTCTCTCTGTGGTTTGGGGATTAAACTCAGGTCATCAGGTTTGCTGTTAAGTTCTTTGACCCACTGAGCCATTGTGCTGGCCCAGATTTTATGTAGAATTTTATTAGCTAAGTGCACCCACTCTACACATTTACCTTTTCAGGTTTCTGCTTTTCTTCCTTTGGTATCAAGGATACAAGCCAGGGTTAAAGCTCTAGACTGTGAGTCAGGCACTTCCACATTGAACCATAAGTATATGTTCAGTACCTCTCAGGTTTTATTCAGCTTGTTCTTTCTGCATTTAAAATTTCATAAATTTCTCTCCAGTGCTATTTAAATATCTTTAGAAAACATCTTTTAATAATACTTTAGCATTGTAGTATCACTGCATTTATTTAACTATTCCTCCATTATTGGATATCCTAATACTTAATATATTTTTAAATTACTTTAGATAATTTTTTTTTTTTTAAATTATGTAGTTTGTGTGTGGGTAGAACCTCAGGACAGCTTGCTAGGCAGTTACTTTTCTCTTTCCATTATGTGTTTCTTAGAGATAAAGTCAGGCTGTGAGGCCTTTGGCAAGGATCTTTCCCTTTGGACCTCTCAGTTACAATTATTCCCCCCATCCCACCCCACCCCCGCCCCCTTTTTTGGGACAAGTTCTTAGTATAGAGCTCTGGCCTGTAAACCCAGAGAGATCTGTCTGTCTCTGCCTCCCAGCTGTTGGGATTAAAGATAAATATGCTGCCATACCTGACCTCTTCAGTTACTTTCTTAAAATACAGTCTAAGATGATATTCATGGTCAAAGAATATCAATATTTTAATTACTCTTGATGTTGGTAAGGGCCTTCTAACAATTTGTAAGATTATGTGCTTTATAATCATCAGTATTTAGGATTTTTAGAAAATTGCCATGTATAAAACATTCAAGATTAGTTTGTTTTTAATTCCCATTCAGTGGAACATTTTATTGTAAGTAGCTTAAATAAAAAAATTACATTTACAGAATCACATGGAAAAGGAGAGAATGAATGAACCTGAAAACTTTGTAACAGAGAATACAGACAGAGAGAGCCCAGGTGCCGAAACTGTGCCTGAGTAAGTACTTGGGAAGAAACGGCCTTCAGGAATGGTTGTAATTATCAGGGTTTTTTTTTTTTTATAAAGTTGGAATTTTCAGCTATGGTACATCAAGTCTATTTTCATAATAGGTAGTAGTAGGAGTTTTTCCTAATGCTTTCTGTGCGTGGTATTGTAGATAGAAATGCTGGTGTGGGTAGAGCTAGGGCTGTATCTGATTGCCTGTCGTGTATACAGCTCTGAGCTCTTTTGGGAACCACACACAAACCAGGCGTGGTGGCATATGCTTTTGATGTCAGCACTTGAGAGATAGAGGCCAGAGAATCAGACGCTCCAGGTTATCTTCATCCACAGGGTGGTTTTGAGGCCAGCCAGTCATTCAGGAGACTAGTGTCAAAAATAAGTAAAGTTTTTAAATGATTGTACCATTGAGTTAGCGGTTTTGTGCTTCCTTCAGTTTACTAGTAAGTCTTGTCCAATAAATGAGTAAAGTGTGTGTTTGTGGACGGTTGTATTTGAAGTTAAGTGATTTGATTTCTAAAGGGATATTTAACGTGATAGGCCAGCTGCTCTTCAAATAAGGTTGTGATCAGTAGACCGGGCTATTCAGTGGGATGCTGTTCTCCACGTTAGCACTAATTCTCTGGCATTAAACAGTGGTGTCCTGAAAGAAGTAATAGCATCACATGTTTGGCCGATACAGGCTTTTCCATTCTTGAAGTGAAATTTTGATGCTTTTTAAAGATGGTTTTATTGTGCAACGTTAACGAATACACCAAATTACATTTTCTCAGATGGGAATCGTGGCACAGGATAACATTTTTCTTTGATTCTCCTGAGAACCTTAATATCACCTATCATTTGGAGGATTCACTTTCTTACAATGTCTATGACAATTATGTCTGTAAGAAGCAACAACACTGCTTACTGAAGAATTTTTTGCTAAGGTGTTTATCAGGGTCTTTACTCAAGGTTTTCATCTATTTTTTCTCAAACAGTTTTTTCACTTGCCCAAGTGTTTCTTCATTTTTACGCACAGGGTCTGGCTGCAGAGTATGGTCTCTATATTTGTATGGAATGTCCAGGGAAGGGTGGAAAGAGGGTTTGGTTTTCTTACCAGCTGCTGCCAGAGTAAGCTCTACTTTACACACATTTCCAGAGGGATTTCAGTTCATCATCGATGGTAGGGAAGGCATATTGGCATAGGCAGATTGGTCTGTTGGGCGGGGATGAGGTGGCGTCTGTTCATGGTTTCTGTAGCTAGGCTTCCAGGACTGTCTGTTTTCAAGAGCAGAGTGTAGATGTGTGGCCAATATCTGTCAAGATGTTCTTGAGGCTACTTGGAAAGTACTTTGTATTTAACATGAGTTACTTATTTATATAACCAGTTGTGACTTCGCTGTAATTGTTACTTTCGTTTCTTTGTGATTATAGTTTGAGGGAGAAATCCTGTGTACAGGAGGATAGTCAGGCAAAGATCTTAAGACCTACCCGACTAATGAGGAGTCGAATGCAAAGACCAAAACCAAATGTAGTGAAAGCTGCAGAAAGAAAAGAAATTCTCACCTCACAGGAAAAAGCTGGGGCCCATGTAGAGAAAAGTGAAGATGAATCCTGTGTTATGGTAAGTAGAGTGATTCTCATAACATTTATTGAGCAAGTATATAAGCTTTACTGTAAGCCTTTTGTTCTTTTAAAATAAGCTTGTGTATGTTGTGTTACATTTGTGGCTAAAATCTCATAGTGAAGAGTTTTGTTTATGTTACATTGTTTTAGATACTTGAGCATTGTACACGACTCTTTTATATTTCTATTTCTATTTCAGTCAGAGTCAAATATTGATTTGCTCTCATCATACTCCATATTTGGACTTGGTTTTTCCCTGTGCCTGAGATGGCGCCCAGGTTCTCGAGCAAGCCCTGGGCCCTTGAGCCACATTCTCAGCCTCCTCTTAAAAAGATAGTCTCATGTGTGAGCGTTGACATTGGCCTAAGCAAAATACTGGACGTGTTGCGAGTATAATTCCAAAAGCAGAGATAATGAATTGTGTATGTGCATGCTCCTGCGTGGGTGCTGTGGTGTATAGAACACCACACCTAAGCCCTCTTTCCTGCTCAGAAGGTACTCTCACTACTACACTCTGTCTCGGGCTCATGGAGTTGGAGATTATTTATACACTCCTTTGAAGAAAGCAGAAAGTTATCATAACTTAAGGTTTGGTTTCTTTCTGCTATAATTTTCTTTTTTATATTTCAGTCAGTCTAAATATACCTATTTATATATATATATAATGTAATATATAATTGCATAATAAATTATATATTTAAAGAGATCCCTGGCTGACTTCCAACTCATTGTGTAAATGAGGATAACCTCGAACTTTGACCCTCCTGCCTCCACCCAAGTGCTAAGAATGTAGGCATATGCCACCATACCCGCTTTTTATGTGGTGCTGTGGATTGAACCAAGGGCTTTGTGCCTGCTAGGCAAGCACTCTTACCAACTGAGCTACACCACTATCCCTGTCTCTTGTTATATTTCTTATAGTCTCTAATGTACTTACAGCAATAAGTATTTAGTATTTAGTCTGTACTTAAACCAATAAGTACAGACACTGGAGGAGTCTGATACAGACTGAAATACGACGAGTCTGAAACATTGCTTTATGAATGGACAGGCAAGAGTGGATGGGGCTTTGAGACCGTGGTAAAGGGGTGGCTTATGGACTTTTCTTAGACAGCTAAAAGAAAAACATTAAATGGTGTTTCTAACTTATTTTATAATTTTGTCACTTTTTAAAAACCATTTTACTTTTATTCAAATGAGATGGGATCTTTTGTAGTTGGGTTGTTCTCAAATTCCCTTTGTAGCCTCAGCTTGTTTGGGAATGTGATCTTCCTGTATTTACCTCCCAAGTATTGTAATGCAGTGTACATCTAACCCTGGCTAAGATGTATTTTTCAGTAAAATTTTTAAAAGGTTTGCATTTCATTGTGAAATGTAAAATATGATGAACTTTGTTATTAAGATTCCTCCACAAATGGAAAATGAGTCACATAAAAACTTGCAATGTGAAGCTGTTGTGTCACAGCCTGAACAAAAGGACCCTTTTGAAAACATGCAGTCTGATCAGCCCAAGGTTCTTAATGAATGCCCAAGGTAAGCATCGTTTTATCAATTACATAATTTTGAAATTTTCAATACGGCTTAAGAGCTCAGTGAATTGTTTTAAACAAATCAAGCTATTATTGATTGTGTTGGAGGAGAGGTGGAGTGCATGCAAGCACAGCAAGCATGCGTGCATGTGGAGGACAGAACACCTTTGATAGTCAGTGGTCTCCTTCCACCCCTGCTGTCTCCTCCCATCCCTGCTGCCCGGGAATGGATGGAGCTCAGGTCCATAGGCTTTGAAGGAAGCGCTTCGTCTGCACCATCTCACTGACCCTGCAAATCAAACTAACTCACCTCTGCTTGTCTCACTTTATACGTTGTCTAAAAAGAGGTAAGGTGCTACAGAGAAGGCTGTTGGGATTGGTTACTGCTCGTGCAGAGGAGCCAGCCTCCATTCTAAGCACCATACCACCCAGCATAACTGACTGCATTTCCAGTTCTAAGGCATTTGATGCCCTCTGGCCTCTATGGGCCCTAGAATGCATGTGGTATGTATAAACACACAGACATATAAATTAAAAATAAATCTTTAACAAAAAGGGAGGGGGGGTTGGCGAGGTTGGCAAGATTGTTCACTGCATAAAGATGCACTTGTCAATTCTGATGACTTGATTTCTATCTCTGGGTCTCACGGGGCAAAACAGAAGAACTGATGCCCATAAGTTGTCCTCTGACCTCCATGTGCATTTGGTGGTGCATATGCCCCATCATCGTAGCAAATGTAATCGTGAGTTGTCATTATATATAGCTTTATTTAAAAAATGTTTAAAAATAATTCTTTTCAGGCTGGTGAGATGGTTCAGCAGTTAAGAACATTGGCTGCTTGCTCTGTGGTGGCTCAAGACCATCAATGAAGGAATCTGATGCCCTCTGCTGGATTGTAGGTGTGCATGCAGATAGAGCACTCCTACATTTAAAGAAAATAAATTAATTAATCAATTAAAAAGAATAACTCTTTTCAAAGATTATTATGTCATAGCTTTCATGTAAGTTCCTAAGTTATAGGTGGTTGAAGAAAGCTATTTACTATAAACTAAGATCTTTGTTAATAGGAGTATCATTTTCACTTATCATGTAATTAGGTGTCTATATCCAAATAAGAATGCTACTTCTGGGTACTGTTTGACTTTTCTAAAATTAGGTCAACTAGATGTAGAACTCATCCTTCTCATAGCCAGAGTTCCTGTTTGTTATTTGACTTGTGATTTTACCAAACCAGATTGATGGACTTAGGATGCGTATATATGGTAATATTTGAAGTCCAGGGATGCAGAGGTGGACGCACGGACTTCCATGGATCTGCTCTCTAACATTTACATTTAAAGTCTGGCCTATGATATACTTTTTTTTTTTTTTTTTTTTTAGTATAGAATAGAGTTTATTTAGGGCATGGGGAGGGGAGTCAAGAGGGTAATAGAGGCAGAGAAAGGCAGAGAGAGAGTAGGGGGAGGGGGTTGGAGAGGAGAGAAAAGTAGAGGCTGGCCGTGAGAACGTGGAGAGAGGGTGGGGAGAGGGAATGGGGAGAGGGGGAAGGGAAGAGCAAGAGAGCAACAGCTATGATATACTTTTTAGAGCTGTTTAAGTAGCATCTAACTTGGAATAAAGGCTAGCTAGGTTTTCTCCACTTTAAGAATTCCTTTATCTCTTGCATCATCTATTTCTTTTCTTCTTAGTGGTTCTTCAGCTATTTAACTACCACTGTGCCCTGTACAGGTCTATATCTTGTTACACATCTCAGATAATAGATTTTATTTAACTGACAGACTAGACCGGCTTTGTATTTATATTATCTAGGTTTAAATGAGACTCCTTTAATTTTGGTGTCTTAGAAGAAAACTAAGTTTTTGAGTGTTTATTGAGTTTTAGCACCCTGGCTGATGTTTTAAATTTACTTATTTGTTTGTTTACTTGTTTACTTTATTTTTTTGAGAGAGAGTTTTGTGTAACCCAGGGTGGCTTTGTATTCACCCTATGCATGAACGTCTTCCTGATCCTGCTGCCACCTCCCTTATAGCTGGATGCATACACCATATGCATAGGTGCATACACCGTACCCAGTTTTCTGGACATTTGTAACTGATATCCAGCCTCATTATTGCAACTTCCCTGTTTTTGTTTTTTGGCATTTTGTTTGTTTGTTTGTTTTCAGAGACAGGGTCTCTCTGTATATCCTTGGCTAACCTGCTACTCCTTCTGTAGTCCAGGCTGGCTTCAAACTCAAAAGATCCACCTGGCTCTGCCTCCCAAGTACTAGGATTAAAGGTTTGCTCCAGCACCACCCCAAAACTTCCCTCTGTAAAGGCAGTACCTTTACTGCTTTACCATGTGGTACTTCTGACCTTTACACATCCAGGAACCCTGGAAACAGTTCTGAGTCTCTTTGGTTTTAGCTAATTTTGTGACTGTGACAGAGCATAGGCAGTGTCACCCTTTCCCTACTCTGGACACTGTTCTGTGGAAGATTCTGTCAGAGAAGAAGGGAAGGAGTCTTGGAAAGAAGAGCACATAAAGACTCTTAGATCACGTCATGTTTCTTTGAAACTTACTCTAGGATATTTAAAATCCTTTATACTTCAAGTGAATATATATGTTTATATTTGGAGGGGATTTGAGACAGTTTGTAGTTCAGCTTGGATTCAAGCCCATGTAGCCAAAGATGGCCAAAAACTTCTGTTCCTCTATTCTTTTCCTTCCAGGTACTGGAATTAGAGATGTGTGCACACCTCTTGGCCTATTCCTGTCAGTCAGTTTGTCTGCTTTCATGATAAATGTAGGGCCAGGGGATTAGGTCATTAGGCTTGGTGGCAAGGGCCTTTACCTGATGAGCTATCTTGGGGCCCAGTGTTCATCGATTGCTTTGTTCATGTGTGTGATATACTTGATTGTATCCACTCCCCCTCCTGCCGAGCTGTACACAGTTTCTGTTTCTGTCCTCATGTCTGTCCCAGTTTTGTTTACTTGCTTTTGGTAACCTAATGAGTCCAGTTAGTGCTGCCTGTTGGAATGCTAACTGGTCTTGTTAGCTTAATCTTGTACAGTTAACCATAGCCGTGGTAAGTTCGTGAGTGCAGAGGCCATGCCATGTCCAGAAGATGGCACTTTACAGCACTCTTCCTCATCCTCTGGCTCTTCCATTCTTTCTACCCCCTCTTCCATAATGACCTCAAGTCTTAAGGGTTCATACAGATGTCTCATTCCAGGAGTAGCACTCAACAGTCGCTTATTTAGAACACTTTGACCAGGTATGAGTCTCTGAATTACTTGTTAACCAATGCAGAAAGAAACTTCTCTGCCCAAAGTTGACAGCAGCCCTAATAGCTATGTCTAAGCATAAATACTCAGAAGATAGTTGGATACCATATCTATTTAGGGAAACAACAGTAGTAGAAGGTTCCTAGCTGGGCCTATAACATCCTCAGGTTTACAGTACAAAGCATGAATTCCCTCCTGTCGTGTAGGCCTCAGATCCAGTCAGAAAGTGATTAGTTCTCACACACATGCTTGGTGTGTGAATATGTCCAAATGCATGCAAAAGCACGAACATCTATCTTTATGACACTATTGCAACAGTGGGCACACCTTGCCTGGTAGGTCAGTATTGAAGCATCAGGGTTCACTGGGTAAGACCATTGATGACTTTCTTCTCCAGTGTTTGCATAGCATCTTCCCACATTATGAAAAGTAGGCAGCAGGAAGGAGGTTTTCTGCACAGTTCCAGTTTGATTTTTCTTGTCCTGCAACCAGAGTGCATTCTGTCTTCTGGGATGCCCTTCTGGCAATAGGGTCTTACCATCTAGTTAATGGTGAACAAGCAAGAGCAATGGTGATAGCTTTTGTTATCTGAGGGGCCTCAGAAATCTTCTGCCCAATATCTCATATCTGGCACTGAGGCTTTCCATTCAATAAACTTTGTTCTCAGGAAAGCATTATCTGCCCATAGAAGGTCCCTGTGGTAAAACTCCTTGGGGGGGGGGGGGGGGGGGGAGGCGGACTAAGTGTGTATAATTAGCTTACAAAATAATGGGTTTCTGTAATGATTTTTTTTATCCTCTCTTAGTTTTGGTTGATCTGCTCATTCTGTTTTCCTCTAGTCCAATATCGCACTCCTCACCATTATGGCACACATGCTCTGTCTTACCTGCTGCTTTATAGAAGTGAAAAGAATCATACACGAAAATCTTCCATCACAATATCAAATTTCCTTTTGTGATTTCTATTAAATTTTTACTTAATATTATCAGCTACTAAAGTTCATATTAGCTATAAATACCTCAATTAAATATAGTTCAAAAGTCTGTCTTATTCTGAAGAATCTGCCATGTGTGATTGTACTGGCTGGTTTTATGTGTCAACTTGATGCAAGCTAGAGTATTCAGGGAGAAAGGAGCTTCATTTGTGATAAATACCTTCATGAGATCCAGCCATTCTCAATTAGTGATCTATGGGGGAAGGCCCAGCCCATTGTGGGTGGTGCCATTCCTGGGCTGTAGCCCTGGGTTCTATAAGCTAGCTGAGCAAGCCAGAGGAAGCAAGCCAGTAAATAGCACCCCTCTATGGCCTCTGCATCAGCTCCTTCCTACCTTTATGTTCCTGCCCTGCTTGAGTTCCTGTCCCAACTTCCTCCAGTGATAGACTATGATCTAGAAGTGTAAGCCAAATAAACCCTTTCCTCCCCAATTTGACTTTTGGTCATGGTGTTTTTGTCACAGCAGTAAAAACACCAACTAAGTCAGTTGTCAAGACTCATTATGAAAGGTAAGTTATTTCAAGCAGGAAAGATTAGTAACTAATGAAATGTGCACAGGAAGTAGCATATTCCGTGTGTGTGTGTGTGTGTGTGTGTGTGTGTGTGTGTGTGACATTCTTACTTTGTCTCTTTTTGTTTAAAAGCAGATATAATGCCCCTAGACAGACATTGCTTGTACTGCTTCATGGTCCCAGGCCCGTGTGTTGCTGTGAGGTGGTTTGGCACTTGGTGCACTCTGCTAAGATTTTCCTCACCCTTTACTGGCTATCATCTTCCACAGTAGATACCCTGATACTGTTTAGTTCTCCAAACAGGTTTTAACATTTTTGTTGTTAATAAGTACCGTGATAGGTTGAGCTTAATATTTAACTTTTATTCAGGCATCTTTTCCAAAGATTGGAAAATTGCTTCTTTTTCATAAGAAGCAATGCATGTCTTTTCATTAGTATCTCTTTTAAAAAATATTACCTTTTTTTTTTTTTTTTTTTTTTTGGTGTTTTTCTTTCTGCTTTTTTTTTCCAGCAGTGTTTCTCTGTATCCCTGGCTGTCTCGGAAATTGCTTTATAGACCAGAAACTGAGCCATTCACTTGCCCCTGTCTCCTGACTGCTGGGATTAAAGTTGTGCACCACCACCACCACTTGGCAGAAAAATATATTACTTTTAATAGACATAGTAATTATAATTATAGATTATAATGTTGACATTTTAGTTCATATATACAAACATGTAGTCATCAAGATTAGGGTAATTGCTCTATCTGTTACTATAGACATTCTCTTTTATATGTGTATATGTATTAGGAATATCTTGGTTCCTTTTTATTAACTACTTTGAATTTTTTAGTCAGTATTCCTGAACCATAGTTACTGTCCTCTGTGGTGGTGTTGTGTGATAGACTTTTGCTGGGGAGAAGCAACACAGTCAACATCTAATCACCAAAGCAATTGTCCCACCAGTGTCCAGTCTGGTGAACTGATAAGTTCTTCTGGTCTCTGCTTCTTCCAGGGGCCTGGGTTTTCTGATAGTCTTGTCTGAGATTTAGGCTTACCAGTCTACAGTGTGTGTGCGTGCGTGCGTGCGTGTTGAATCTGGTCAGTTTCAGGAAATACAGACCAGGTGTAGAGTGTATTTTCATCCTGCTCAGCTGTACTCCTTCAACTATCTTTTCACACTCTCTTCCTGCAAGCATAATTTCAAGGATTTTTTAAAACACCCTCTCTCTGTCTGTCTGTCTGTCTGTCTGTGTGGGTGTTGGTATTAATGTGTTGTGGCATGTATGGAAGTTAGAGAACAACTTTCACAAGTCCTTTTCCTTCTGCCTTGGGTTCTGGGAATCCTACTCAGGCCACCAAGTTTGTGGAGGAAGCACTTTTTAACCCTCTGAGCCATCTTGCTGTCTCAGGAGGTTTTAAAGCTAAGTGTATGGTTATACACTTGTTCAGTGATCTCCTAAATAACTCTGGTGCTCCATTTGGTGCAGCATGTACCCAAGACTAGTGATTTTTCTCCTCTCCTGCTTTCCCCTTCTCTATCTACGTCTCCTCTTTCCCTTCTTTCCTTCTTCCTAATTATGTCTTTTCCAGGCTGCCCTGAGGTATGTTCCTCTGGTTCACATTCTCTTGGAGAAACATCTATTTTTTCTAAGTCTGCCACCATTTCTTCCCCCACATGGATCTCTCCAGATCCTCTCTCCCAAGAGACAAAACTCTCTCTTTCTATTTCTTTCAAATCTCCATTTGTTTCCTCAATGGCAGTCTTCTCTCCTGAGACCACGACCATCGAGGAGATGTCTCCTCCTCCAGTTTCCTTCAGGTTAAGCTCCTTTCCTTCTACAGTGCCCGACTCCACTTCCACCTCCTCTCTGCATGTGCTGTCCCACGGATCTTCCTCACTAGCAGACTGCCCCACAGGAGCGCCTGCTGCCTTTTCTCTCTGGGAAGCTTCTCCTCCAGTCTCTTCCAGGGCTGTTCCCATTTCACCCCTGGCTTTGACCTCCTCTGCAGCCTCTATCGGTGCAGATATTTCTTGTCTTTCAGTTTCCTCTGAATATGTCTCCCTTTCTTCAGTACTACCTGTCATATCTGGTGTGCTCTCTTTCATGGCCAACTCTTTTCCAGTTTCTTGCAAACCTGACTCTGGTTCACTAACTGGACTGACTTCCTTGGGGTCATTTTCCTGTAAAAGTGCTGAGATTTTTGCATGCACAGTTCAATGACCTTCCCCACTTCCTTTCTTCCTCCCTTCTTTCCTTCCTTCCTTCTTCCTCTTCCTCCATTCTGCCCCCACCCCTCCTCCTCCCAGACACTGTGTAGTATCAGATGGCCTAGAACTGGCTGTGGAGACCAGGCTATGTTCGAAGTCACAGAGCTCTACTTGGCTCTTTCAATGTTGAGACTAAAGCAGTGCTCCACCCTACCTCTAGCCTTACTCAGTAGCTCCCTTTATGTACTGTATTGGCTCACCATCTAGTGCGATGACTAAACTACAAAGCAGAGTGCTGCTGCCCTTCTGGAGAGCAAGGTGCTTGACATAAATGGTTGATATTATGCTCAGTAGAATTCAGCTAAGTACTATGTGTTCTATCTTTTTATCTCACAAGCATGTGTTCCTAAAGAAATTCTAGTTACGAGTCTAAAATCGTCCTGTAAAAGTGGAGGGGCAGGTCTTGTTCTTAGTCACAAGGCAGTTACTTATTTGAGTCATATGTCTGTCAAGCTATTTGGTCATCAGGTCTGTTATGACTGTGCATGTCTGCATAATGGAGCAGGCACAACTTGACCTAGCACCACTGCACATTTCTGGAGAGTTGTTCCTAGCCATTATTTGCCTGGATGAAGTAACAATTACAAAGGGGTCAATGGGGCAATTATGCAAGGACAATTAGCTGATATTCTGATTGACCTCATTAAGAGTTCTCTACAGTCTCTATACTAACTAAATAAAATTAATTATTATAAAATTCGGTTGTTATTTCAAAAAATTGGTTTGTTTCCTTTTTATTTTTCAGTTTTACCTAGTTAGACATTCTTGGGACTTGGTTTATTTCCTTTTATTGTGTTGTGGGTTAACTCAGGGCCTAGTTCAGTATTTATTCTACCACTGAGCTACAGCCTCATCCCCTCCACATGCTTCAAACCAAAAACCCCAGAGTCTCTTTGTGTAGACCAGGCTGTCCTAGAGCTTTCTGTGTAAACTTAGGAGAGATCCACCTGCCTTTGTCTTTGACTCCTGAGTGCTGGGATCAAGTGTGGGCTGAGTCTTATATATCTTTAAAATTTTATTTGATCTATCTTTTGAGACAGGGTTTCTTGATATAAGACTAGTTGTCCTGGAAATCACTTTATAGAACAGTTGGCATCAAAGTCACAGAAATCCTTCTGCTCCTATGTCCTGAATTCTAGAATTAAAGGCATGTGCCACTTTGCATGGCAAATCTGTTTTGTTTTGGTTTTTAAATTTGAGAGTTTTTAGTGTTTCTATAGGGATTTCATGCCTGTCATCTATTCAACTGATAATCTGGATTAAAATTTGTGTCTTTTCACCTTTTTGTTGTTGTTGTTGTTCTCTTTTCATTTTTTTTTTTAGTATTCAAGAAGGTAATAAAGGAAATAAACTGAAACAAGCCCCAGTTCTAAGGACAAGATTTCAGAAACCAAAACCAAATACAGGAAGAAGAAGAAGAAGAATATCCTCCAAGGAAGGGATACCAGAGGAGATGCCTATTTCTGGAGAAATAACAGCAACTTGGGAAGAAATTCCAAGACCAGACACTTCTCTGAGGGAGGAGGTACCGAGTGTATCTATTGCCCTGCTTACCCCTACTGCCTCCACCAAGGACTCGGAGTCAGATGTGAAAGACAATGGCGGAAATGACATAGCTTTTAATCCAAAGATGTCAGAAATGACAGATGTCACTATGGAAATGGAGACAGGTTTGGAAACAACTGGAAGAGATATTTGCCCGGGGGAGATGGGAGCAGAAATGATTGACATCTCTATGGAAACAGAGGCAGGTTTGAAAGGATCTTTAAATGAGACTTCTATGGAGAAGGTGCAAGAGCTGATTGATACCACAGGGGAAATTTGCACAAATTTGGGAGAAATTGGAAGAAAAGAAATATTTTTACAGGAAAATGACCCCAAGGAAGTCAGTCCAGTTAGTGAACCAGAGTCAGGTTTGCAAGAAACTGGAAAAGAGTTGGCCATGAAAGAGAGCACACCAGATATGACAGGTAGTACTGAAGAAAGGGAGACATATTCAGAGGAAACTGAAAGACAAGAAATATCTGCACCGATAGAGGCTGCAGAGGAGGTCAAAGCCAGGGGTGAAATGGGAACAGCCCTGGAAGAGACTGGAGGAGAAGCTTCCCAGAGAGAAAAGGCAGCAGGCGCTCCTGTGGGGCAGTCTGCTAGTGAGGAGGATCCGTGGGACAGCACATGCAGAGAGGAGGTGGAAGTGAAGTCGGGCACTGTAGAAGGAAAGGAGCTTAACCTGAAGGAAACTGGAGAAGGAGACATCTCCTCGATGGTCGTGGTCTCAGGAGAGAAGACTGCCATTGAAGAAACAAATGGAGATTTGAAAGAAATAGAAAGAGAGAGTTTTGTCTCTTGGGAGAGAGGATCTGGAGAGATCCATGTGGGGGAAGAAATGGTGGCAGACTTAGAAAAAATAGATGTTTCTCCAAGAGAATGTGAACCAGAGGAACATACCTCAGGGCAGCCTGAGGCAGATGTAATTCTGAGCAGGAGTGATGGCAGCACTGGGCTTCCACAGGATAGAAAGGTATGTATTTCTCTGAGTGATTTTATTATTATTACCTGTACATCTAGAAATTCTTAAATTGCTAATAGAAATCTAAAATCTTTTCCAGTCCTAAAGTTTTTCTTGTTTTAAGTTCTTGAAGCACCTGTTTATTTGCTTAAAAATTTCAAAAAGATTGTTTTTCTATTTATGAGAAAGTTACTAATCCTAATGGCAGTTTGAAGTTACTCATTTAGATTAAAAATATTTAGGAAATTAGCCTAAATTTGTACCAACCTTAGTATAAATATAGGCTAAAATTATTTCCTTTGGTCATAAAAACTATGTATGTTTTTCTTCTCCCTGACACATTAATGCCTCTACTTTTAAACCTTTTAGTAAAAAATTCCTGTTGTGTGTAGTTCATACTCAACAGCATTTTTGAGGACTGCTTTTTAATGTGTTTATATCGATAATTGCATCTGTGATTTAGAGTAGTTGTAATACACAATGTGAAGGGAAGGCATTCCTGAAGTCTAAGTTTTAATATTCGTGGGTTTTATATTTAACAGTTAAAAACAAGCTTCTGTATTTTAAAATCACTTTTTAAAAATAAGCCTTTGTTTAAAATGTGTGAAATGTTTATAGAATTTCTGTTTATGATGATACATTATGATTCTTTTCTCTAGAATATGAGCAGTAAAATATCAGCGATGCCTACACTTTTGGAAGAAAAAGAAACTAGTGACAAGGATGTATCCAGTCACTTACGTCATGTAGAGTCTTCTTCACAGAATTCTGCACAGCATGAAACAGACCAAGGGATGCAGCTTCCAGATGCTGTAGAGCAGTTTTCCGATACTAATTTAAGGTACAAGTATGTAAGTCTGTGTGCCTTTAAAGAAAAAGAATGCAAGGTTCTGTTTGCAGATGATGCTAAAGTGAGTGAGCTTTAGGCCATGGTGGGTCTGGGGTAGTGGTACAAGTTTTAAGACGGTTTGTGGAAGATGGGGAGAGGATTCAGTCCATCTCGATAGCCCGAGGTGGGATTTATTAACAAGTTATATGTAACACATATTCAGAAATGAACATGGCCTAGATTGTGCAAGTCAATGTTTTTCAGAATTTAATGAATAGTTCCATTTTTGTCTCCTTAAAAATTAGAGTGAAGCACATATGATGGTGCATTCCCACAGTCCCCATACTTGCTGGGTGGAGGCAAAGGAGTGCAGGAGAGGAGTGTGCTTAAGAGAGCACACTGCCAGCCAGCCCAGCTTACGTAGGAGGACCCTGTGTAAAACAGAAAAGCAACTACAAGCTTACTGCCAGTCTAATGGGTGTCCTAAGTTCCACTCACTGTCATGCTTCAGTACATTCTAATCATGTTTATTAATGCTTGTTCCAAAAGCAAACCTCTGCCTCAGGAACAGAAGCCACTTAAAGTTAAACCAGCTCCTTTTCTGAGAAGTCGATTCAAAAAACCAAAACCAAACTTGTCAAGAGCAGCTTTAAAGAGAGCAACCTTAGAAGCAGAACATTGTGTACCTGGGAAGAAATCAGAAGCATACAAAATGGAGACCGTCATGTTGCAGCAGGACAGTGACCAAGCTGCTGCTTTCTCTTCTCAACATGTGAGTGATGATTAGGGCGGAGGTTGTGTTTGTGGGGTTTTTTGTGGTTACTATGGTTATTAAACCATTGCAAGTTCATGTGATTTTTACTATGTGTGTGTATGGTGGTGTCCATGCTTACTGACATCATTCCATAGAGTTTATGTTAACTGTCTGGTGTCTGGTAGGCACGTGTGAGTGAGTACATGTGTTTAGGAGAGCATCGAAGATACTTCAGACTCTACGTTCTGGTTATGTCACCATAACCAAATAATATAACAAGTTCCTCTTAAGGAGAAATGGGGATAATAGTGCTTCATTTCATTTTGTTATTAAGGTAACACAAAAAAGGAAGTGCTAGGAATGAGTAGAAGGAGATCTTTTACTTACTTCATTAACTCAGTTTATAACAAGTTAAGATTGTATGTCAGAGTTCAAGCAGAATTAAAATTGAAATGTTAACATTAAGATCAGTAGTTCTTTGTTTTCCTTTTGTCCTTGGAGTCCATCTGTAACACCTTACAGATGTTAAGATGGCGTTCTGTCATTGAGCTAGATCCTCAGCCTTCTTAACTTATTCTGAGATAGGTTCTCATGAAGTTTGCCCAGGCCGGCCTTGAACTCGTGCTATAACCTAGGGAAACCTTTTTTTTTTTTTTTTATGGTTTTCTGAGACAGGGTTTCTCTGTATAGCCCTGGCTGTCCTGGAACTCACTCTGTAGACCAGGCTGGACTCGAACTCAGAAATCCGCCTGCCTCTGCCTCCCGAGTGCTGGGATTAAAGGCGTGCGCCACCACTGCCCAGCTCCTAGGGAAATCTTGAACTTGTCATCTTCCTGTCTCCCAAGTAACTGGGATTACAGGTCTTCATACCAGGCCTGGCTAAATTGAATGTTTTTTGTTTTTTAAGACTTATTTGTTTATGTAAATGAGTGCTCTGCCTGCATGTTTGTCTGAACACCAGAAGAGGGCATTAGATTTTATTACTATAGATGGTTGTGAGCCACCATGTGGTTGCTGAGAATTGAACTCACGACTTCTAGAAGTGCACCCAGTGCTCTTAACTGCTGAGCCCATCTCTCTAGCCCCAAATTGAATTTATTTTAAAGTACCTTTTACAATTAAAATTCATATTTTGCGTTTTAGAATAATTTTCTATGTTTGTGCATCCTTTAACTTTATAAAAGTTACGCTATTTTTCCTAGTTTTTTTCATGTGTATGGGTGTTTAGCCGTGTATTCAGTGCCCGCAGAGGCTAGAAAGGGCCTCAGATCCCCTGGGATTGGACTTTTACAGGTGTTTGTGAGCCACCACGTATTTGCTGGGAATAGATCCTGGGTCTTCTGGAAGAGCAGCTTTATGGTTTAGTGGCTGAGCCATCTCACCTGTCTGATAGAAAAACTACTTTTATGTAATATTTTTTGTTACAAAATCTTTAATTTGGAGAATTATATCTGTATTCCAAAACATGAGAGCCCTATATCCCATTTCATACTCCTCCCTGATTAATGTGGCAATTGTGAATATATACATGTAGATGTATAAGTATTACACGCCACAATGCTATCACCCCTTAGCAACTGATCTTTCAATCTCACATAGTATTTTAAACCTCTTTTGGGCTTAGTACAAAGAAAACCTTTTTAAAGTGATTGTGTAATGGAATGTGTGAGGCTAACTTGGGTGTGGTGCGGTGTGCACTTTATAGCTCTAGCTGTTGAGGAGGATGGAGCAGGAGGCTGCAGTTGAAGGCCAGTTTAGGAAATGGGCAACACAGTGAGGCCCTGTATCTTCATCATGGTGGCGCTTAGGGAGGTGAGTCTCTTGGGTCCCAGGCCAGCCAGACCTAGGCAGTCTGTCTCAATAAAAGGAAGGAAGAAAGGAAAAGAAATTCAGGTTTAGTTCCATGGTAGAGTATTTCTCTTGCATGCATGAGGACCTCATTTCAGTACCCAACAATGTCCTCCCCAAAAATAAAAGTAAAATTTAATTTTCTATTGATAGACTATCTTACTGTCTTATTTCCAGCGGTTTGTTCATGCACATTTATACTTGCTTAAGTAGTTTCTGTAAGTAGAAATGCTGCGAAATAGATACTAACCCTTGCTATCTACAAAGAATGGGTTGGTTTATTCTTAACATGAATCTCTGTGATTTGTTCTTTCTTTTTTAATTTCTTCTAGAATGTACCTTCCCTAATGGCATCAAGAGAAAATGATAAATCATGTCACAAGGAGGAGGCTGTGATACTACTGCATATACAGACTGAAAAGGACCCTGCACTGCCAAATTCATGTGAACCTAGAGAGGATTCTCAGTTAACCCAAAACCAGGAAAATGGCTTAGTTGTTCCTATTGGGTAAACAGATATTTTCTTAAAAATCTAAAATAAGAGAGGCTTTTCTTTGAAATATCTCTTATTAAAAGATAAAAGTGTGAATAAAGAATAACTGGTCTAATTGATAGGCCAGACCACCTAAAATGGAAAATTAGATGGGACTGAACATCTTTTAATGCTATATATATTTATTGTTAACTGTTTAAGATTTATGAAAAGTAGTACACTAAAAAAATATATATGTATTATAAATTCTTTGACTTTTAAAAAGTTGGCAAAATATATACATAAAGTAAAATTTACCGTTTTTAACCATTTTTAGTTGTACAAACATAGTGACATAAACCATTGTCTTACTGTTTTACGGGCAGCGCCACCATCCATCCATCCATCCATCCATCCATCCCCTAACACTGTTTTCTTTCTCATAAACCTTTTAATGAAACGTTGTATCCACTAAACATCAACTCCCGCTCTCCTCTTCCTCTTATTTCTTGTGTTCTTGGCCTCTGCCATTCTAGCATCCGACTTTACTCCTTTAGTTATTTGGGGCACATCACATAGGTTTGTTAACATCCGAGAGCTGAGCTGAGCTTCCTCTGCCCGACTTTCTCACGCCCTTATGTTCCTCTTCACTGTGCGAGGTTTAAACCTGGGGCTGTAGGCTAGCCACGTGCGCTCCTTCCATTCGGCTACACCCCCAGACCTGAAATAACTTTTTTCTTTTTCCTAAGGCTTTCCCACCTTTGATAACAGATACTTATAGTGAGAAGATATTTTCCTTGAATAATTTGAAAAAAGTTTTTTTATGGGAGTTTATTAGAGGGAATTCAGGGTACATGTTGTTAGAGTTGTTAACTTTCGGTAGTCACACTCTGTCTGTCCCTCTTGTCCTTTTTTCTAGGACTCAGACGGTGAACACAGTTACACAAGAAACAAAGCAAAGTGTTGTCCAAGCTACTCTCCCAGTGAGGGGTCGACTTCAGAGACCAAGACCAAATGTGCAAAAGGCCAGACAGAGGCCAACAGTAGAAAAAGGTGAAGCAGGAGGCCTAGCTAAGAATGAAGGACCAGGACTGCAAACAGATGAGACTAGAGCATGCCTGACTGCGGTGAGAGAATTGATCTGTAACTAATTGATCCTAGTGCATACTGAAACAGCAAGTGATAGCTCAATCTGGGCTTGTCCTGTCACATTCTACTCAGTTAATACGTGATGAGTCCGACTTCTGTTCCATACTTACTGTTTAGTATGCTCTGAAGAGTTTGTAGTTTTCTTTTAGTACTGTAGTAACTAACTTCTCTATCAGGAAATAGCAGTTATATCATTTTTGCTGCATAAATAAGTGTGCTGTTTTGATGGACAGTTTAACCCTTTTAAGAATCTTTGACCCTTTTAGATAGCGTCTCATCACTGAGACCAGCCTTTATCCTCCGGCCTCACCCTCCTGAGTGTTTCACGCACAGAAATACACAGAAAATCGTTCCATTCTGCTCATCTGTAATTTCTTGCTTTTTCTTCTGTGTTCGGGTGTGGCCAAGGCTGCCTTCGAACTTCTGGTCCCCTGCCTTTGCCTCCCACATGCTGGGATTGTAGGGCAGTGCCACTCTGTCCACCATTACCTAGGCCTTTAGTCTTATTTTTAACATTTACCTATGCGTTGCTGTGGTCAGAGGGCAGCTTGTGGGAGTCCACTCATTCCTTTTATCATGGGGATTCTGAGGGTTGGAGTCAGCTTGTCATACCTGGTGCTTTTATTCCCTGAGTCATTTTGCTGGCCCTTAGTCAATTTCTTAGTAAGTTTTTTGGAATTAGAAAAAAAAAAATTAAGTCCCCAAAATGTTATTTTTTAACTAGTCGTTGTTTGTGTTCTTTTCTCTGGGTATTAAGGTAAAACCTGGGGACAGGTTTACACCCACAGAGGGGCTTTCCCTTCTCAAAAGAGGGGGGATAGGGGAACGACTTGTGTGAGGGGGCACTGGGAGAAGAGGAAGGGCTGATACTGGGTTGTAAAGTGGATAAATAAATTTTAAAAAGAGATGAGGCCTAGATTAAAAGTGATTGTGGTCCCCATTTGAACAAAATATACTCCTAAAAAAGCTATTAAACTTTTGGTGCTGAGGATCCTCAACCTAGAGCTTTGTGCACACTGGGCATGTGGTATGAGATTGAGCTACATCCAGTGCTAATCAGTACAGATTAAATTATAACAGATGACTCTTAGAGGGGCGTGTGCGGATGTGGTGAGTGTTCATGCGTACACGTGCATGTAGCTATGGGTCAAAGGGTAGTGTATGATATATATTCCTTAATCTTTTGAGACAGGGTTTTTCACTGAACCTGAATGCTATTGCTTTAACTAAGTGAGCTCTTCATGAGCTCTAGGGATCCACTGTCCACCTGTCTCTAGTGCTAGGGTTCAAAATGTGCTCTGCTGCATTTGTCTCATGCAGGTGCTGGGGATCCAAACTCAGGCCCTTATATTTGTTGATCAGGTACTCTTACCTACTGGATCCTCATCCCAGGATAAGGATTGGCACTTTATAGTATTAGGTCTACCTGGGACTATAATAAATCATTGCACTTCTTGCTCTCAACTAGGTGACCTTGATTTGGCTGTAAACCATGAATACTGAATGCCCAGTTCAGGTCATAATTTTAAAAACCTAAGGGGCTTAGGCATATGGCACAATGACAGTGCATGCAGATCTTTCAGGTTCAATTCCCAGCATCCCAAAGAGGAGAAATAGAATACTCATTCTTTGATTAAAATGTTTTAAGACATTTTATGGTTAAAATATTAAATCAAATGTTGGGGGGTGGTAGCTAACACCTTTAATTTCAGCTCTCTAGGGGTAGAGGTAGGTGGCTCTCTGAGTTTAAGGCCAGCCTGGTCTATAGAGTGAGTTCCAGGACAGCCAGGGCTACAGAGAAACCCTGACTGGAAAGAAAAAACAAAACAAAACAAAACAAAATTAAAAAAAAAAAAATCTCACTCAGTTTCGTCTTTTCAGGCAAACTCTTCTTGCATTGAAAGTGGAGTTGCAGTTGAAGTGTCTTCCAGAGTTTCAGAGTGCAAAGTGAATGAAAGTCAAGGCCACGTGGTTCCTGTAGAAAACTTAAGTATGAACAAAGCTGGTGTTTCACATGAACAGATACGGTGAGTCCAGTTTTCATGAGAAAAGCATGAACCTTGTCAAACACAGTTTCAAAGACATTCTGGTTCGCTTTTGTGTTTTCTGGGGCTGTTGATTGAACCCAGGTCCCTTTTCATGCCAGGCAAGTGTTCTATTATGTTTATATTCTCTGAATCAGAATTTTGCTAAGTTGTCTGAGCTGGCTTTAAACTTGCTTATAGGCCAGGCAAGCCATAATTTGTGATTCTGCTGGGATGAAGCTTGTGCCAGCAGTCCTGGTTTAAAATTACCTCATTCTGAACAGGGTGTGGTAGCTTGTGCTTTTAGTTTTAGCACTTGGGAGGCCGAGGCAGGAGCTGTCTGAGTTCAGGTGCAGCGCCTATGCAGAGAAACCCTGTCTTAAAAACCAACCAACCAACCAACCAACCAGCCAAGCAGCCCAAACACAACTTGTTCCTTGTCTTTGGGTTCTTAATTTTGTCGCCTCCTTTGAACTTAGTAATATTTTATTTAATATTTTATTCCTAACTGTATTTTAACTTTATTTCATTATTTTGTGGTTAGGGTGTGTGATCAGATGACAGCTCTCAGGAGTTGGTTCTCTCCCTTGACCTATGGGGACTGAACTTAGCTTGAAGGCATTAGTGGCCAATGCCTTTACCCACTGTTTCAGAGTCACATGTGATGACATTTTTCCTTGTAGGTGGGCCCTAATGGCTCTACTATTGAGCTACATCCTCAGCCCTTTGTTAAAAAAATAGAAAGCAAGCCCAGAAAAGGTTTTTGTTTACTTGTTTTTAAAGATACTTTTTATGATGCCAGCACCAGAATTACTGAATTTACAAGGCTTCTTCTTGTTTCCAAACAGAATGGCTAGTAGGATTAGTATCTCTTTTCTGTGTATTTTGGGGATTAGTTTCTAATGGATGCAAACATACACATATACATATTTATATACAATCTCTCACATATATATGTTTATATTTGTTTTGTATGTGTGTTGGGGATTGAACCCAGTGTCTTACAGTGCTAGCAAGTTACTTGCCACTGAGCTACATTCCTATCCCTGTATTTATTTTTGAGCATCCTAATTTAGTTCCTAGCAAGTTACTGAGAAATTTCCAGAAGTCCTTAGGTATTCCAGCTACCTTGGTAGCTTTGGTTTTCTTTGAATCTTTAAATCATGTTTGTTTGTTTGTTTGTTTTTCCTGAAATGGTTTATGTTAAGAACCTTAAGATGCTGCAGGATCTTCCCATGAGCTTTCAGGAATGTGGTATTACAGACTGTCAAACAAGATCATTGTGTATTTGGAGCCTATTTGAGGCTTTTATTTAAAGTTGCTCTTATGAAACCTGTGTTCAGCTACTGTGGCAAGTATGTTGTATCTGATTTTTTCTCTGTATATTAAAGTTTAGCAAATGAAAGTAAAGAAAGATTAATACTATAAATTGTTTCCTAGGCTATACAGAAAATGTAAGTTATAAAAGCTTTTATGTTTTGTTTCAGATACAAAATGCAATGTTTCATTTTGCATGCTCTGTTTTACTTCTAATTTATATATAATCCTTTGAACTTAACATCAGTTTGAATCCAGAATTGTTTATTGGTGTTACATTGATGGAGAGTTTTGATCTTCACCATAATTTCATTCTAGGCATGAAAATAAACCGTATGTTCCTAGTCCAGCACTGCTGATAAGAAGGCGGTTCCAAAAGGCTAAGCCGAATTTAGGGGGAGCTCGCCATAAGGATGAACAACCAGGTGTAGGAAAAGGCCTGACAGATGAGAGTACAGCACGGACAGCAGAAGATCACCTGCTGCAAAAGGGAGACTGTGACACTCAGCTCTCTCTACAAGCAAGGGTGAGTCTCCTGCGTCAGATCATGAAGGAGAGAGAGCAGTGGTAAGAAACTCACTTCTGTGCTGCACACACTTCCCTGAAAAGCGAATGACTCCACAGCTTATACAGATTTGAAAACTGACCACCTGTGGCTTTCTTTTCATGTTTAGAAGATTAGGCCAGACTGCTAAACCATATTGATAGAGAGGTAATATTATCTGTTTTTGTTTTTGTTTTTGTTTTCCTTTAAGGAAAAGACAGAGGTGACTCTGGAGGTTTCGGTGAGAAAAGATTGTGTACATTCTGAAGAGTTCGGTTCTGATAGAAATGATGCTCAGCTAAAGGCTGGACCATCAGGTGGTGCCAGGGATGAGATTGCGGAGGAGCAGCCTACATCATCTTCGGGGCTTGAAGAGCAGAGTCCCAGTAAACAAATTAGGTAATTTTTTTTATTTTAGAGACTCAGAATAGGAAATAAAACACTTATTTCTTAAAGAAGTTCTACCTTAATATACTGTTTTTTATTTATAAGTCTATTATTTATAACAATGTACATTTTCTTTCTGACCAAAAGATAGAGTGCCTTACCTTGGTAATTGGAAAGCTGATGCTAGTTTGGCTGTAAACAATAACAAAGGGTACTTTCATTAATTTAAGGAAGTGGGAAAGAACCTAGGTTCTTAAAAAACATTTTCCTAATCTACATACCTGACAAGATAAACCAGTACCACTGTTTGATTTCACAGTCATTATTGATTGGTTCCATGTATTTTATTTACTTTTCTTTTAGTTATTTCTAATTTTGTGTTTATCTCAGTCATCATATCGTGGTTATTAAAAGTATATTATGCAGACATAATATCCTCACGCTGGAATATTTCTAAATATATAAGTAAGAGTTTACTCTGAATAAGATGCTAAGTAGTAGTCCGTTCCTTTCTTATTTTCATGTCATATATTTTTAAAAGAATAGGTGGGGCCAGGTATACAGTTCATGAACACACTTGTGTATGACTTTTGAGGCCTTAGGTTCAATGCTAATGTCATAAAATGAGATGGTATAGCATCGTCATCATTGTCATTGCTGGGAGTTGAACTTAGGACTTTCCATGCTGGGTAAGCGCCCTACCACTGAGCTATATCCTTAGCTTAGGGTCTTTATTTAGTGGCTGGAGCTGAGATTTTACTTATAACAGTCTGGCTTTCGTTGGGATTATCCTGGTGCTTACATGATGTTAACTGTTATTTTGGTTAAATATCCAGCGGTCCACAACTATTGAAAGAATCAAGCTATTCCAAAACTGTTCCACATCGAAGATCAACTCTCTCTTCTGCCTCTGAGTGTGAGATAGATCACAGTGGGAAAAGAACACATAGGAAGATGAAACCAAATGTGACCAAAGGGCGTGGATCAAAACGAATTCGAGGTAAGACTGCTAAGAAGGAACCTAGAGCTTCCAAGTCCATGTTGGTGACTCTTCGGGCTTCTCAGAAAGAGGATGAAGATGATGCTGAGGATTTTGATTCTGACTATGAGGAAGAAACGTATCATCTTGCCCCAGAAGAATTAAACAAAGCACCCGTGTTTGTACCTGTTGGTCTCAGATCCCCTGAACCAGTTTCTACTCAGATCGAGGAAACAATGGAAGAGGTAGTTTGTGTTTTGTTTTGTTTTTTTCAATTTTTGGCACTTTCACCCCTTTAATGGATGATTATTTTTTCTCTTGGTGATCTCTTAGAGGCTGAAGAGTTCTTTCTTTAAATATCCACTGTCAAAAGTAATTTATTCGGGGCTTAGTGAATAGCTTAAGGAACACAGCAGAAGTGGTCTGTATAGCCATCATTCAGTTGTCACAGTCCTTACGCCACAAGGGACTCAGTTAACTATGATAGAAAATTGCTTATCCTTCTATCTATAAGCTACTTAATGTAGCTTTTGATTAATTTGAAAAAAAGTCTTAGCAGGTGTTTTCTATTAACTCTATAATAGATTGTCTATGTTGTGATTGGGAAAGAAGACAGAATCAATCAATATCTCTCTCTCTCTCTCTCTCTCTCTCTCTCTCTCTCTCTCTCTCTCTC
>JADRCH010000005.1:17308718-17322510 GCA_019843965.1 Rhynchomys soricoides | reverse complement strand
CTCTCTCTCTCTCTCTCTCTCTCTCTCTCTCTCTCTCTCTCTCTCTCGGTTTGAGGCAAGGTCTCATGTGTCTCACATTGCACATTGGCCTTCAAACATGCAGTGTAGTCCAGGATGACCTTGAATTTCTGATCCTCCTGTGTCCATCTTTCCAGTGCTGGGCTTACAGTCTGGTGCTACTACCACAGCTGATTTAAGAAATGTTCCCACAGCTTCATGTGTACGAGGCAAGGACTTTACAGCAGCCCCGTCCGCAGCCTCTCCCTCCCTTCTTCTTTCTTACTCATTTTTATCACTACCCTCCTCCCAAGGGAACTCAGCTTTTAAAACTGGAACTCTTGTTTCTAATACAGCCTAGGTTGACCTTGAATTTCTAATCCTCCTGCATCTGCCTCCCAGATGCTGAAATTACAGGTGTGTGGTGCTGGAGGTGGAACCCAGGGCTTTTACATAGTTGGCATGATCACTACTAACTGAGCCATATCCCCGGTCCCTGTTTATCTGCTCTTAGTTCTTTTGGAGATAAGAAATGGATTTGCTAGAATACTTGGTAATTCTGTATTTATGTTTTTTTGTTTTGTTTTTTAAGCAAAACCCCGTTCATATCATTTTCCTTTGTCAAAAGTTTTAATTTCTATTGTTACGACCATCCGTTTTTCTTCTCTTCAACTGTTCTCACTTCTCTCTTTTTTCTCCTTTCCACTCCCTGACCTCTCATGATAAGTGGTCATTCTATAGCTACAGTATGCCCCATTCTCAGCTTGGTTTGGTTTGGTGATGGCACGTGCTTTTAGTCCCAGCACTCAGAAGGCAGAGGCAAGTGGGTCTCTACGAGTTCGAGACCAGCCTGATCTACAGAGCAAGTTCTAGGACTGCCAGGGGTGCACAGAGAAACCCTGTTTCAAAAATTTAAGAAAAAATTCTAGTGAAGCGAGTGTGAAGTAGAGGAACATGCTTTGCCTCCTTGTCTTACCTGTGGTCTCATGTTCCCTCTCTGAGCTTTAGAGTTTCCTGCTCTCATTCAATTCTTACTCATTTAGCTGGTTATTGAACAGAGTTTCTGGGTCAGTTTTGTATAGGGATTTAGAATACTTTCTGAGTCATTTGAAACAGAATCAGGAGTTTGTTAGACTGTAGTGATGGAGGAGACCGTTCAAGTCATGTTATGGCACATCTGCCAAGAAGAGGTGCCTGCCGTTCTTGAGTCTGTAATGTTACACTTGTGAATGCAAAGGGACATCTACCTTTAATTTATTCAGGATTAATAACAACATGTCAAATGTCTAAAGGTAAATGAGTTAGTAGAATTCTTGATACTAACTAAATAATACTGAAAGTTCAAAGTAAGTATACTGAATATAGGTTTTCGTATACATCAAGAAAATAGCAAAGGAAAGTTAGCTCTGTGGAGGGACGGGTGATCAGTACTGCATAGAGTTCATCTCTGTACCCTCTCCACAGCACTTTGGGAGACAACAGGCTGATAGTGAAATTCACTTCTAGAAATCAGGCTTCAGGGTGTGTCTCTACAGAACATCTTCAGTGGCACTGTTTTGTCCCCTCTTCTGGTGATCAAAGTTTGGGCCCTGTAGACATGAACTCTAGGCTATACTCAGCCTATCATAGTTCCAATTTTGACTCAGCAGTTGAACAGAAATAATTTAAATTGTGTTTCCTTTGGCCTAGACAGATGGCTGAGCAGTTAAGAGTCCTTGCTGCCCAATCATGAGGACCACAGTTCAGACCCTAGCACCCATATCCAGCAAACCCTATAGCTCCAGCTCCAGTGGACCCAGCAACCTTTCCTGGCCTCTGGACGCTCACATCTTCCCTGACCCATACACACACTTAAAATAAATCTTAAAAACAAACAAACAAAGACGTATTCCTTTTAACCAGTTGTCAGGTATTGTGTGAACCCATTACTGGGTGATGAGAGAGGGTTGTTCACTAGGGGTGACATGGTGATCGGTGTTTTCAAGCACATCAAACCATCTCTAGTATAATATTTATGGTAGTGTACAGTTAGTTTTATGTGTAGTTAACATGTGTTTTTCTTTAATCATGAATCTGTCAAGGGCAGGGACCGAGTATATTTAATTTGACTTTGTATTCCTATGCTTATATGATTGTGTTTTTGAAAACATTACATGAATGTTAGGCAGATAGAAGAAATTGGGACAAAGTGAGAGGAATGTGAGGTGATGTGCCAGCTACTCAAAGGTTATCTACAGAAAATTTGATAACTGGTTGTAAAGCCCAGACCCCTCAGAAATGTAATGTTTTACTTTTGCTAAGTTGTTAGTCACTAAGAATTAGTGTAATTCAGTTTTTAAGTTGTGTAACTGAGGCATGTGTCTGCATCTTAATGTCTAATTTTGCTTATTAATATAGAAAATGAGGTCTTTTAATGTTTGTAATTTGTCACATTGAACTAATGATCCTTCTTATGACAGCTTGAGATAACCACGGACCTTGCAGACTTAGGATGTGTAACTGTTGTTGAACATCAGCTCTCACATATGGACACGGTGACTCAGGATGTGCAACCAGGAAAAACCGTGTATCCGTCGCCATTCGTAAGTGTCTGTTTATATACAGCCTTCCTTCCATCTGTTTATCTGCTGAAGAGTGCAGGGTTATTTTCATAATGTGGGGAACTGTCTTTATGAAGAGTTGAAACTGGCAAATGATCAAGGTTTACTTTTGATTGTAAGACTTACTTTTGTATTTGTTTAGTAAAGCTCAATATCATCATAGACTTTTACCTCAAAATTCTGAGACCTAAGTCTGTACTAAATAAATTACAGTAACTATACAAAACTAACTACATTATCATAAATACCATAGTAGAGATGGATTTTAAAAACCAACAGAAGTTATATTGGTTTTTATTTTGTGTGTATGAGTGTTTTGCCTGCATATATGTATGTGCACCACTTCTAGTAGGTTTTTCTGAGGAAGAAACCATCCCTTCCCTTCCCAATTTTATGGAATTTAGTAATGCTTCGTCATTTCTTGGCATTCCAACCTTGGCTTCCATTGGCTTATGACATCTTCCTATGTTTTTAACTTTTGTTGACACATTGACTTAGAGCCATTGTAGTATTGGATTAGGGCCAATGGTTTTGTTTTAAACTGAGTACATTTATATAGACCTTTTCCAGGGAAGATACATTTATAGTATCAGATAGTTGAAATTTAATTTATAATACTTGCCAGTTTGAGTGTGATTTATTTCTTTTTCTTACACAATTGCCTTGACTAGACCCTCTGTTGTAAATCAATTCCTAGACATGGTACAAGTGGACTTTTTTTTTTTTCCCAAGACAGTTTCTTTTGTGTAACTCTGGCAGTTGTGGAACTCACTCTGTGGACCAGGCTGGCCTCAAACTCAGAGATCCACCCGCCTCTGCCTTCTGAGTGCTGGGATTAAAGGCGTGCGCCACCACTGCCCGGCTTACCAGTGGACATTCTTGATTCGGTCATAGTGTTAGGGGGAAAGCAGTTGATCTTGTGTCATGAAGTGTAGTGGTAGCTGTGGGGTTTTCTAGGGTGTCTCTCAGGCCAAGAAAACACTCCTGTGCTGATTCGTTGTCTTGTTTGTCAGGGGAGGGTTTTAGACTTTGTCTGTGTAGTTTTGAGGTTTTTATTTTTTGCATTGCTACAGATGTATAATTTTTTTGTTACCATATTGACAAGTTGTGTTAACAATGGTTTTGTGTGTTGAAGGAAGCTTACTTCCTTGAGGATGACTTTTATGTGTTCCTGTGTTGTTTACTAGTGTGTCTTTGTGTCCACATTTATTTGTAATAGCTATTATCTATGGTTTTTTGTTGTTGATGGTCATGATGGTGGTAGGTGCTGAGGTCTTGTTCTTCTGACACCTGTGGCAGGGAGGGAGCCCACAACAGCTTAGGTGAGGACTTAGGTACTGTGAGCTGAAGGAAGGCTGCACTGAGCATCTTTGTTTCACAAATGCTGTCTTATATAGCATTTGTTTTTGCTCTTACAATCAATTCTAGGGCTATAGAAGTTTGGTTTTTTAAGTCCTGTTTGACAGTTGTACTGGACTGCAGGTCAGCGCGGCTCCTCGCCCTCTTCTCTGGACAGCTGTCTCCTGTCCACTCATCATTTACTAATATTTGTTATATTTTAACCATGCAGTGTAGAAGGTTTGTGTCCTCTCTAGACTTTAGTTTTTATTGGGTAAATACTGGTAGCAGATATGATGGATTGTGACTGTGAAGATATAAGAATAGGAGACAGATAAATCAGCAGTGAGATCCAAAACAATTTGGTCTGTAAGTTACTATTTCTGTTCTTATTTGTGAACCTTTATGGATAACATAAAGTAAGAAAAGATTTACTGTCGTAACTAAAAACACAGAAAGACTTGTAAAAAAAGACTTGTTGATGCTTAAAATTGACAACAAAACCAGAATATTTGTTTAGGTGAAACACTTAACATGTTTTTCCTTCTTTTAGGAAATGGTCATTGGTGAGCAGACCCAAGAAGAACCAGGTAACTGTTAACAAAGAATTAATTAAGACTATTTGGCTAACTATATTGTAATGATTAGCAGTCTGCTAAAATGTAGAACAAAGACATTAACCTGTTACGTTAATAGGAACCTGAACTTCTCAGAACCTAACTTTAGAAGGTGAGCCTAAAATCAGTGTTAAGTAACGAAGTAGTGATGTTTCCTCTGGAGCTGCACAAAGTTAATGTGTGGGAAGTGTTTTCAGTGAGTTAAAGTCAGCATGGATGAGCTATAAGTGTGTGGTGTATGATGTAGACAGACCGTGACTCAAGTACTGGGATAGTGGTCTGAAGGCTATCGCAGCTGCTTACCAGAAGACAGGTATCTGAGTATAAAGTTTTCCGAAGTGAAGAGACTTCTGGATTCACGTTCATGTTTTAACGTTGGTCAATTTTCTCAAGGTCCCAGTGACGGAAGCACTGAAGCCGCCATAACTTTACTTACAATGGGAGATATAGTATTGCAGTCAGAGATCATTCCTGGACAAGGTGATGGTAAGACTGGAAGATAAATCTACCCAGAGTAAAAACTCTTTAAAAATGTGTTAACAAGGTATAAGTTACATGCTGAGTAACCTCCATCTGTTTTTATGTTAGAAACTGTCAGTGTTGTTTTTCACAAAAAGAGATTGTATCAGCATTCATTATTTTATTTAGTCTCTTCAGGTGTAGTGGCAACAATTTTGAGAGGATACAGTTGGCTTATTGAGAACAGTTTGGGGCTGGGGAATTGCTTCAGCTGTTAAAAAGTAGCTAAGCTCATAACTAAAAATACAAGAATAATTTGGCTGGGCTAGATAGCATTTAATCTCCAGCCATTGGGGAGCAGAAGTAGGCAGATCTCTCTGAGTTTGCTTCCAGCCTTCATAGTAAATTCCAGGCCAGCCAAGCTTGTCCGATGTAAAAAAGCTTGGGAGTGGGGGATAATTAGTATTCACAGAATAGTTACCTGGTAAATCCTCAATCTGTGGTAGCATCATAAACATTGGATATTGTGGGTCATTGACCACTGATCACTTTATAGATATTTCTTTAGCAAAAGGATTACTGCTTGAGATGGTGATCATAACTGATATAAATCTATAAAAGGGCAAAAAGTTACTAAAATGATTTATTCTACAGCAGTGGAAGAAGCTAAAGGAAATGCCAACTTAAATCTTAAACACATTAATCCAACATAAAACTATAGTTGTTTTAATTTTTATTTTTGTGGTATAAGGTATTGAACCCAGGGCATTGCTTGCTAGGCAAGTGCTCTACAGCTGAGCTAAATCTCCTGTCCCAAAGCTGAAGCCTTTATTCATTGTCTTTAACTATAGCTAATTGTATTACAGGCAGTGGTTTGACTGGTAATGGTTGATCTGCCGTTCACTTTCATTGTATGACTTGTAAGGCCATAACCATGCATTTTGCAGAGGAGTCTAATTTGTGCTCCAGGCAGGGCTTCTTTCTCAGGTGGAATATTTTAGTGGCGCTGGTACAAATTTCTAGTATTTAAAGTACAGTTTTCAAAAACTAGTAAATGAAGACAACCTGTTTTGAAACCATTTAGTTATATAGTTACTGAAAATAACAAAAAGACTACTTTTTACTTAGAGTACCCCAAAATTTAGTGATAAGAATAATTAGACTTATTACAAGTCAAATTCTTGAATGAACTGTGAAATAGTGAAATTAAATTTGGATCCTTACAGAACAAACTTAACTACTGAAATTAAATTAGACAGTTATTGAATGTTGAGGAATTTTATTCAAATAGCTATTAATGTTGTATCAATTTTAATTTCCTATTTTCTTCTGCAGTAGGAGTATGTGTATTTCCTGATGTTCATTCAAAGGATAAAAGTCATGTTCCTTTTAGCCCAGACAATGTAAATCAAAAAATTGTTCATGACTATCAGGAGGTTTGTTCACCTGTCATTAGTATGTCCCATGCATCATTTGAAGAAAACAAGATTGTATCAAAGGAACAAAGCAATAGAGAGGCTGCTGTGATGGAAGAAGCAATGGAGGAGACTCGGTCAACCAGGTGATTTTAATATTTGATTAACAAAGAGTTAAACAGCACCAGTTTAGTTATTAGCTTCTAGTGATGCTTCTATAGAGACAGGGCTAATTCTTCACAGGTTAAATTAAAGATTATCTGACACTGATACTGGTTTGTTTGCATAGAAATCACAGCAGTATGTTTTCTGTGTGTTTGAAGCTTAAGTGAAGTAGGTTTATATAAATGTTTTACAAACATGATCTGCAGTTTCTTCTTAGGGCTCTTGGCAGACTTCACCACTTTTTAATTTTAGCATCAGAAATGACCATGTGCCAGGTGTGGTTCATACCTGTAATTTCAGCCTTCTGGAGGCTGAAGCAAGAGGTGGTTTGGGTTTTAGGGGAGCCTCATGTCATATTGATACTTTGTTAAAACAGACAGGCAAGCAAACACTTCCATATAATGTGGTGTCTGGTGCTATATTAACTGTACCAGCACTAGACACACATACCCGAGGGACTCTTACACCCTGATAGCTTCCCGTCCTTTTCCTTCTAGGGATACAGCTGCTACAGTGACCACACATTTGAGAATGGAGAGTATACTTGATACACATAAGCCAAATTCTGAGAAGATTTTACAGATCAGCGAGCTTGGTGGTCAGCAGGCAGTTGCCAGTTTTTGCATAACTAAAGAGACAGAAGTGGAAATTCAAAGAGGTGAGTTTAATTTTTCTCTTAGAAAATTACATTGGCAAAAGATACTTCAGGGGCCTGCGAGATGGCTCGATGGGGTAAAGGCACTTGCCACACAAGTCAGTACATCCGAGTTTGATCTCTGAAACCTATATAAAGGTAGAAGAGAGAACAGACCCCACCAAGTTGTTCTCTGACTTTCACATGCTCACTGCGGCAGTGCAGCTCTTGTAATAATAAATTATTTTAAATATATTTTGTGTGTGCCAGTATTTTGTTCACACGTGTGTTCTGAGGAGTGGTGAGAACACTCCTGATTCACAGCACTCTGAAGGGAGAGGCTGTCTGAACAAAAAGTATTGTGTTTGTTTATTGAGACATGATTCACATATATAGTACAATTTACCTATTTAAAGTTCGCAGTTCAGTGGTGTTCTGTTCACCAAATTGTGTAGTTATCACAGTCAGCAGCTACTCTCCAACCCTAAGCAACCACTAATTTCAGTTTGTCGTTGTACATTTGCTTATTCTAGACATGCCATGTAAATAGAAACATACAATATGTAGTTGAGCCTGGTGTTTCTCACTTAGCATCATGTTTTCAGGATCCGTTTACATGGTGACATGTATAAACTACTTCTAAAAGGTTACTGTCACGTGTGTGTATAGAGTGGGGCTGTGGTGTGTGGAGGTAAGAAGACAGCCGTGGAGTTGCTCCCCTCCTCCCACCATACAGGCTGTCACGTCACGGTTTCTTGGTCAGAGCCTTTACTTGCTGGACCATGTTTCTTTTTATTGCCAAATTACACTTCTCTGCATAACTATGCCACATTTTGTTTATTATCTGTTGGTGAGTATGTGGGCTGTGCCTGCCTTTTTCTATAAGGAATAATGCTGCTATGAACATTCATGGATGTTCTTATTTCTCTTGGGTTTATACATACAAAGTAGAATTTCTGGGTCATGCAGTATTTCCATATTGCCCCTTCCCCCCTGCTAGGGTTGAATCAGGCTTTCATACATGCTAAGCATACAGTCTGTCACTGTCACTGAGCTTCATCTTTGGAGTAACTATTAAATTATTTTCAAACCTGGCAACTTTTATATGTTATGCGGCAGTTAAATTTAAAAAAAGAAAAAAAAAAAGAGTAGTTGCGTGACTTCATATTTTTTAACTAGCAGTCTCTGAGAGTTTGTCTGATGTCTGTCTCACGCACATACGACAGGATTTCACTGTACATTCAAAGCTGACTAGGAACCTCACTGTGTACTTTAGGCTGGCCTTTAACTTGGAATCTTCCTATTTCAGTCTCCCAGAAGCAAAGAATTTTAGTTTCTGTCCCTTCCTAGACACCTAACTTTTTAGTGGTACTGGAATTGAACTCAGGGACTCAAAGCTGGTAAACAGACACTAAAGGTGTATCCCACCCACGGCCCTGCAAGGTAGTAGTATCCTCTTATTATAATCGTCTTGATGTGAAGCAGGGCTTCATTGTAAATTTGACTAATGATACATGTCTGTCCGTCCATCCGTCCCTCCTTCCTTCCTTCCTTCTTTCCTTCCTTCCTTCCTTCCTTCCTTTCCTTCCTTCCTTCCTTCCTTTCTCTGTGTGTATGTGTGGGCATGTGGGCCACTAAATCCATATGGAGATCAGAGGGCAGGTTTTACTTTCTCCTTCCACCATGGATTCCAGGGATTGAATTCAGATCTTTATGCTTGCACACCAGCTTCTTTGTTTCTTTCTTTCTTTTTTTATTTTATTTTATTTTACGTGTATGAGTGTCTTGCCTGCATGTATGTCTGTGCACTAAATTGTGATTGGTGCCTGCAGGAGTCAGAAGGGCATGCCGGATCCCCTGGGACTTGAGTGATGAATGGAGGAGGTGGAACTCAAATTTACCTCTTCTGCCTGACCAAGCTGCTTGAGCTCTCTCCTGTTTTAAATGGCCTTAATATATTGTGATGCACACATTGACTCCTACCTTCATTTTCTTTTCTACCTCTTCTTGCCAAAGGTCTGATTCCTTAGGAAAAGCAGTGGAAGCCAGAGCCTTTCTAGATTATTGAATTTATGCTTAGAAAATCTGGATAATTAGCACCTTTCCCTCCTAATTTTGCGTTCCTAATGTCTGAGATTTCCTTTCAGCCAGCAGTGTCTGACAGTATGTGCAGGTAGTTAATTCATTGAACTGGCTTGAGCAGTACCCAGAAGTACATATGTGGTCTCTCTGCCAGTCTGCCCCACCCTCTGCCTAGGCTCACATCATTCATTCCTTATATTTACAAGTGTTTTCCTTCTCCTATGTGCAGTATCATTTGAAATTTTATTGCACTTACCGTGTGTGTATGTGTCTGTGTGTCTATGTGTGTATGTCTCATGTACCTGTACACATACCATGGTGCATGTGTGAGGATACAGGATAACTTGCTGGAGTCAGTTCTTTCATACTGTGAGACTCAGGGTTGACAGTGAGCCACCTCACCTGCCACACAAATTACACCTCTCCAGGACATCCGGTGTACTGGGATTATTAGACAGACCCTTTTGTACTCACTTCTAATCCTCTTTTGGGTGTAGGCTTGTAATTAGTTTTTAAATTATGTGTTATTACACAGGTATGTATGAGTGTGTGTATGCACTTGTGTATGTGCATGTGTGCCTGTATGTGTCTGTGAGTAGGTGTGCATATGTTACAGAAGGCGTGAGACTATCAGATGACAACTTGTGGGTGTCAGTTTTCTCCTTTCATATGTGCGTCCTGAGAATTGAACTTAGTCTTGGTGGTAGTCACTGTTAGCTAGTGGATGAGCCATCTTGCCAGCACTTATAGTACTACTTTTAATTATGATACTAGAACTGTTACCACAAACAAGGATGCAATCGCTTCCTTGAAGCGCTACCCAAGAATGAAATATGTGCAGTGTAGGTTTCATTAATCATGTTTTACTTTTCACAGATCTTGGCAAACCCCATTCTTCTGCCATGTGAATTAGCTGACTTTTGGAGGAGTCTCTGTTTTCTAAAGAGAATATGTTTCTAATATAGAGATTTAGCTGTGTTATTTTGAACTATATCTTAAGTGTATTTTTCTTCTCTCTCTCTCTCTCCCTTTCTCCCTCCCTTCCTTCCTCTCCTTTTTTTTTAAAGACACAAAAGAAAATGATTCTGAAGCAGTAGAATTAGAGGGTAGAAGCCCTGAGCTGATTACAGCAGCAGAGACTGAGGAACAGAAGCAGCCGCTGTGTGTGCGTGATGTTGAAGGGACCAGTGCTTCTCAAGAAGCAACCCTACCTGCAAGGTAAAGGACGAAAGAGATGCTGGCATTCATTTTATGGTGTGCCTTAGCTTTCGCCACAGAATTCCCTTTTTATGGTTATCATTTTTAAAGTTGAAAAGATTACTTAAATGATAATGCTTAGTCCTGAAAATAATTCCATGCTCAGCTGACTGATTTAAAATAATATACTGACACTATTTCAGAGTTGAAGATCACGAGGAGAGATTGCAAGAGGTTCAAATGTTGGGCGCTACGGTTGCTTCTTCATCTGAGACAGGGCAGCACACACTTAATTCAGGTCAGGGTCTTGGTGAGAATGCTGCTGAAGAAACCCGCAGAGAAAGCCCTAAAGGCAGCGGCGTGCCCATGCTTCATGTGCCAGAGGTAAAGTCGTATCGAGTGCAGTACCAGGGCTGTGGTTCTCCTTTCTCCGTTTACCTTTTCAGTCCTACAGGCCGTTGATCAATACATGTTCAGCCTGTGTGGACACTCACACTTGTAATCCAACGCTCAGGAGTTAGAGACAGGAGAATCAAGTTTAGGGGCAACCTAGGTTATATAACCAGAACTAGGTTATCCTGAGTTACATAGCAAGATCCTGTCTCAAAAAACAAAGCATACATTTGATCCCAGCACTTGAGAGGGTGATGTAGACAGATCTCTGTGAATTCCAAACCTCCCTGTTCTACCTAGTGAGACCTTGTGTTTAAAACAAAAACTTCCAAATATACGTAGGTTCATTTATCAGTTTCATCATTGGTTCCCAAATGCTCTTTGGTCAGCCCCCTCTCTGCTTGCTGCCAGCTCCTAAGCCAGCTCCTCACATCTATGCCTCTAGTTGGCAGGAGTGGACTGTGGACAGGGTATGGTGACCCTTGCCTGTGCTGAGGGAAGATTATTTCTGGAGCCCAGGAGCTTGAGGCCAGCTTTGCCTCTGCAAAAACCAGTCTCAAAAACAAAAACAGGAGTATGATCGAACTTTTGGTGTGTTGTTGGTCTTCGACCTCTCCAAGGCCAAGGGTTCTCGGCCTTCTTAAGGCTGTTCTCCTTTAATGCAGTTCCTCGTTATGGTGACCCCATGGTATTAATTTCGCTGCTGCTTCATAACTAATTTTGCTACTTTTATGAATCATAATGTAAATATCTAATAGGCAGGATATCTAATATACGGCCCCTGTGAAAGGGGTTTTGACTGACAGGTTGAGAAACACTGAGAGAGATACAAGTCTTAGCCAGCTTTGTTATAAAAGCTTGAACAATTCATTTCTTGCATCTTAGCTCTGAATCTTCATATTTCATTCACAGAATAAATGTTTACTGAGATATTATTACTACGTGCTGGACACTGAGACACTGGGGTACAAAGCTATCAAAAACATGAATAATTGAATGGTTTGATATTCAATTGCTAGCTGGTGTGATAGGTACTGTGATAGAAATTGGAACCAGAACTGGGTGGTGTCCTCACCAGCAATTTAATCTCTGGAAAGGACAAGCATTAATATTGTTTTTAAAAAGTTCCTTGGATAAAAAAGTACTTGAGTTTTGAAGTACAGAATAAAGTAGCTTATTAAAAGGAAAGGAACATATTTTAAAGATAGGTGTAACACCATGATTTGTTAAAGTAGTAAGGGACTTATCTGCATCTGATGTCAAGGTTTGTTTACTCTGTTGTCCCCACTTTTTTGCTTTTTAACTTTTTCTTTGAAATAATTTCAGACTTAGAGAAAAGTTACAAAAATCTGTAAGAACTTTCCCATACTTTGTTTTCTTGGATTCATTGTTAATTTTCTTTTATTTGGTTTCTTTGTCTGGCTCTTCATTGTTATAGATACTTTAATTGAGTGTGTGTGTGTGTGCACATCAGCATGCATACACTAACTATATTGCTTGTGGAGGTGTCTGTGAACAGTGTTGGAGTCCTCTCCTTTCACATGAAGGTGCTGGGGGGTGAACTTGAGTCACCTGATGAGCCATTACACCAGTCTTAGTTGGTTACATACTTTAAAAACTTAATGGCAACTGCTCAGTGGGTAAGATAATTTCCACCAAGCCTGGCAACCTAAGTTCAGTCAAGACCCACAGAGAGAATGAGCTCCCTCAAGTCTTTCTTTAACCTTTACAAAGGCTCACAACACCTACACTGTAAGTAAGTTAATAGAGGGCTAGAGAGATTCTCAGCAGTTAGGAATATTCCTAAGCATCCACATTTGGTTCCTAGCACTCATAGCAGTTGGCTCTGGCTTCTAAGGGCACATGTATGGCATATATGCACACATAAGTAAAGATAAAAGTCTTTTTTAAAAGCAGAGAGTAATGAATACTTATACTCAGCTAGCTTTCTCCTCAAAAATTAATAAATATAATAAAACTTGATCTATTTGAAAGTAAGTTACATATATGAGTTGTATCCATAAATGTCTTTACTAAGACATTTTTACTTAGAAAATAATATCTTTACTAAGAAAAGGATGTGTTATAAAGAAGTAGCAACGAGTGTTGCTGTTTTAGGTCTACATTGCTACAGAGGTAATGCAATGTCATTCCTTTTGTGTGGCATAATGTGACTTTGACATATTTGTGGAGATACTTCCTAATCACTTGCCAAGGGTGGTATCTGTGAGATTTATAGGTTATAAGGACATTTTTCCCCCTTCATTTTAGGTATGTGTGCAGTGAGACCCCGCTCTTCTTATCAGTAGCTTTGGTGTCTGTTGACAAGACTTGCTTGAGTCAATTGTTGGCAGTGTTTGTTTCAAAATGAAAGCCTAAAGATTCTAAGCATTAGAAATTACAATCTGTTTATTGGTAGTTTGTAGAAAACAGGAGCAACCCACAGTGGAGGCAAAGAGAGCAGCTTGACTCCACTGAGATGTTACCTACTGCAAGCATCTGCTGCACTGGGAACATGGACTAAGTTGAGGAGTTTGGATCTCCACCCTGATGCTGAAAGATTATGGAACAATGCAATGGCATCTGACAACTGAATTGGGCTGTTTTAAGCTTAAGACAAGCCTTTAAGTTTACAGATGCTGTCTCTTTACCATATGTCCAACTGTCAGAAACTTTCTCAAGCTTCAGTTTCTTTTCATTTTTTTTTAAATGGCAGAGTGTACCATCTAATATTCCAGAAGCCCAACAAGAAAACATCAATCCTCAAGATGTTACAGGTATGAAAGGCTGCTTCCAGCAAAGTGCTATAGATAATGTGTAGTATAATTTTTAATTTCAGCCTTTTCTCTCTTTCTTTCTTTCTTTCTTTCTTTCTTTCTTTCTTTCTTTCTTTCT
>JADRCH010000005.1:17285494-17299038 GCA_019843965.1 Rhynchomys soricoides | reverse complement strand
GCACAGACATATATGCACAGACATATATGCACAGACATATATGCACACAAAATATTAGAAATAAAAATAATAAGATTTAAGAAAAAGAAAAAAAATCTGCTGGGTTTATTTGTGATTTTATTTTATAAGCTTTGTTTTAACTTTAACAATAAGCTGTTGTGTATAAAATGTTCTTCTCTCTTATCTTTTTCCCTTCTTTTGGGACAAGTAGGATCTGGCCAAGGCTGGACTTACAGTTTAAGATTATTCTACCTCTGTCTTCCAGGATGGGATTACAGATAAATGCTACCACCGCTAGCTTTCTCCTACACTGTTTTCAACCCAAAGTAGCATACTATGTGCTCTGTTTGGCTGGGTCTATAACAGAAATCAGTCTGACAACCATGCAAAAACCTTAGCTATTAATTTTTTCTAAAGAGTGGATAATTCTATAAATATGATTTCTCTCCTCTTGAATTATATTATATTAGACTTGGTGAAGTCATGAAGTAGACTTTTATCATGTTGGATCAACTTTGCGTTTTTGAAATAGACTGCTAATTGACCATGATGTATTAGTTTGTCAACTGGCTGTTTTTAAAGGTGTCTGAGTGGAGGGGTCAGGGATGTCCTTCAGTGATAGAGTACTTGCTTAGCCTGTGAGAGAGACCTGACTTGGATACTCAGCTCCATAAATACAAACAATTTGTTTCATTTGGTGTCTTCTGAGGTTTGGTAGTGGGTGTCAATATTATGCTTGAGATAATTGACATTTGATAGCTTTCACTTTTCTAGTGTGCTCTAGAGCAGTTTAAATAGCAGCGATGTATTTTTTCACAGATGTTTAGTTTGCGATATAATTCTACAGCTGACTCTAGAGCTTCCTCAGAAATGCATGTTTTCTCTGTAGCATGATGGAGAGGAGGGGATTCTAGTTAACACCATAAGTGGATTCCTAAACTTTTTGTACATTTTTTTTGAAACAGGCATGTTCAGAGGAATTAAATGTTTTTGAGAAAACCGGTAAGTGAAATAAATTTAAATAAGACTGTCTTTTGCTAAGTACCCGTGTTTGTTTGTTTGTTTATTTGTTTGTTTTAATAAGAGCCTTACTATGGGTAAAACAGATATCCGATGAACCTTAGATATACTAAATTTTAAGAGGAATAATACCATTGAAAGGCCCTTACCTCTGCTTGTATTTGGAGGTTTTTTCTTATGTCTCACTCTTAAGGATTAGAGTGAGGCCTTTGATGCATTTTAAATTGAGTTTATACAGGACAAGAGATAGCTAACTAGCTGTGTTCAGTATGACAGGAACGTTTTCTCAGCACTATTTGTTGAAGAAACTAGGCTATCTTCAATGTTTTATTTAGTACCTTTGTTGAAAATCAGGCAGCTGTAGCTGCATAGTTCTTTCTATTTTGCTCTGCTGCACGACATGGCTGTTTGTGTACTGATACATGCTATTTCTGTTGCTACAGTTCTGTGTTATAATTTTGTTAGTGTCTTTGGGAGAGGGCTGGTCTGGTTTTATTGCTAGTGCTTTCCACGGTAGTTTTCATTTGATTCACTTTTTTGATTCCCAGCATTTTAGTTGTGTTCTGTCCCCTGCCTGTCTCTGCTCTTCACTCACCTCCACTCCCATCCCCAAATCTCTGTTTCCTTGCCTGCCTTTACGTCTGTGTTGCAGAGTCCTCTCTGGGTCCCGAATTGATTCTTTATTTCATTTATTTAGTTGCTTGTGTCTTTGACATAGTTGTTTGGTTTTACTAGTAGACTTGAGTTCCTCGTCATGCATTTCCCAGCTCAGGAGTCATGCTGACTTGCCTTTTCATGTTCCTTGTGCTTCTTTGTTAATAGTTTGTACATTGGTGGGGCCGAGAATTGTTTTTTTAAGATGGTTTTATTGTCTAGTCCTGACTGTTCTTAAACAGCAGTCTGTCTGCCTTTACCTCCCAGTTGCTGGGATTCTGGGCATGTATCATCACACCCAGGATACAATATGTAGCCCCAGCTGGCCTGGAACTCACTGTGTACACCAGGCTGACTGGCTTGCCTCACAGAGATGCCTGGCCTTAGTTCCTTGTTTTCACTGCTTAGCCTTTTATTACGCATGCTTTTCAGCCATCCTGTGATCTCTTTTTGTTTGCTGATGCTTTTGCTCTTTTTCCCGTTGGTGTACAGTCTGTACTTTGTTTTCCTGACTTTTGTCCATCCTGGAGTCACATGGTGGCTGTGTTGTTTCATTGTTTTAGCAACCTCCCTCATCCTGAAGTCCTTTTTCTTGATCTGTCATTTATCTGTCTGTCCTTCCATCAGTCTGTCTCTCTGTCTCTGTCTCTCTCCTTCTTCCTCTCCCTCCCTCTGTTTCTTCCTTCCTTCTTGAGATTAGGGTCTCACTCTATAGGACTCTCCGTGTAGTCCAGACTGGCCTCAAACTCATAAAGTTTTCTTTTTTTATGAGTTTTTGCTTAGCCTTTCGAGTACTAGGATTACAGGCTTACGCTACCATTCCCTGCTCTAATCGATAGTTCCTAATAGTCTACTCCACTGACTATAATTCAGTGTTCTTGCTGAGCTGGGTTTGTTAAAGAACACCATGAATATTTCCTTCAGATACTCCAATTAATTTGACTCTTTTTTTTCTCTTTGAAGCAGAATCTTGCATGGGACCTACCTCAGAGAGCACACATGCAACCTCAAAACCTCAAAAGGAACACAATGAACCAACTTTTCAGAATACAGGATCATCTGGATCTCTTGATGAAATAAAAGATGCATGTGTAGAAAACACCATGACTCAATTGCCTCAGAGTGAGAAAGTATCTGATAAAGAAAAGAAAACTGATCCTGCTACCAGTTCTGAACAGAGAGACAGTGTGACGTCATCTTCAAAACCCCCTCTGACCAGGTATTATTAGAGATTCTGTACTGACTGTCTCTCTGCCCCCAGGTAGGAGAAACAATGTGCAACAGGTATAGTGAGGAGGAAACCCAGTGCTAAGCTGTCTTACAGATGTAGTGTCCATCAGCTATGTAAGGAGACAGTTTACCCCAAGACCTACAGAAATAGTCCAGGTATACATTCTGTATGACTGGAGCTTAGCTCTCCTGAAACTGACTATGTCAAACTGCACATCCTTAGACATTTGCACTTCTTTTCCAGTCTGTTTTGTGGTCAATGTTTTGATGACTACACATTGTGTTGTATGAAACAAACGTACAGCTGAGATGAGACAACATGGAGTTGGTGTCATGTGTCTCTGGGGGTTGTTCTATCCAATTTCTAAATAGTGTGTCCTTTTGTTTCCTTATGGCTTTTAGTATGGTTTCTCTTAGGTCCATACATACTGTTGCCACATTGTTTTCACATATACACTAGAGGGAAGTCTTTAGGGTAATTAGTAATTGCTGTTGTCAGCTGCATTGGACACTTGTAACCTGGTAAGTTGAGGGTAACAGACACCAGCTTTCACTAAAGGGAGAAGACATGATATCTTTAAAAGACTTACTTCAGGCTGAGCATGGTGGGACTTACCTTTAACCCCAACACTCAGCGGTAGATCTCTGTGAGTCTGAGGCCAGCCTTGAACTGATTTCATACCAGGACAGTGAGAGCCGACATAGTGAGATCTGGTCTTGAAAAAACCAACAAATATTGCCTGGATGTTGGCGCAGGTCTTTAATCCCAGCACTCGGGAGGCAGAGGCAGGCGGATCTCTGAGTTCTGAGTTCAAGGCCAGCCTGGTCTACAGAGTGAGTTCCAGGACAGCCAGGGCTACACAGAGAAACCCTGTCTCGAAAAAAAAACCAAAACCAAAACCAAACCCCAAACAACATAAAACTCATACAGACCATTCTTAGGCTTCAGGGCTGTGTGAGTTCTCTTGTACACCAACAGCTGCACCGTAGACTCTGCATGTTTCCTAAAACTTACAGCCATAATGCATTTGACTTAGGCCTTACCTGTTTCAGATTCAGAATTCCATTTTGATAATGCTCCCCAGGTAATTCATGTGCACTTTTAAGCTTAAACAACCTTGCCTGTGTCACAGATATACATCATAGTATAGTGTCATCAGTACTTGGTAAAGTATACCATTTTAGCGTTAATAGAAATAAAATTATATTAAGAACGTGTCTTTTTCTTTGTTGTAGTTTTATGAGGCATAGTCTTCACTATGTATTTCTGCCTGGCTTGGGACTAAGAGACCCACCTGCCTCTGCCTCTCAAGTCCAGGAATTAAAGGTGTGTGTTACCAGGCCTGACAAAGGAATGTGCCTTGCTGAGTGGTAACACATGCCTGTTACCACAGCATAGCAGTGCTTAAGAGGCTGAGTCAGGGAGACCTTAGCTACATAAAGAAAGGCCTCCTATCAAATCAGCAGCAAAAGGGGAGTGTGTGTGTGTGTACCTGTACATACTTATCTGAATCTTTGTGTATTCATTTCTAGACCTGGCAGAAGGCCTTTGGGATTTTTATCATTAATATGTCCAAAAAATAGTTTGGAATCTGATGAAGTGACTCAAACTCATAGTAAGAAACGCCTAAAGCCTCAAATACCCGTATCACGACGAAATTTGAAAAAACCTAATCCACTTAATGCAAGCCAGAAAAAAAATCAAGAATCTTCAGATCCACTCCCATCACCAAGTGTTACTGATACTCTGCCTGATAATACTGGAAGTTCTGAAAGTTCAGCAACTCAGGTAGGTGAGAACTGTTGTGTTCTGTAGTGATGAGATACATCTGTCGTCTGAATGAGGGAAGAGAAAGCAAGTTTATTGTCAGTTGGATGTCAGAAATTATTCCTTTTACCACAAAAATGCAGCTAATTTAGTATAAGCTATTGAAACAGTCAGAAATGGGGCACTTACTTGCAATTCCTTCAATCCAACTCTGACCCATAGAAGCAAAATGAAGAACTACTTGTAGTGTTGTCTTGGGGAAAAAAATCCTGACTCAGAAAAATCCAAAGAAGCATAAAACTAAAATTTGTTCGTATGTCTACACATCCTGAATCTGTCTAGTGGCAAGTTCTAGGATGAAACAGAAATCTGTGACCCTCTACATACTGACTTATCACTGCTAAAATATTATCATTACTTCTCCAGTGCCAGGGAATTAACTTGGGGCTTCACGCATTCTAGGAAAACGCCTTCCCCATTGAGCTACGTTGTCAGCATTAGCACCATCGTCGGGTATATTACAGAACACCTGTAGTTGGTGGCAGTGTGAACATAGCATTTGAGTGTCTCAGAATAAGCAAGGTCCTTTGCATGATCCATCTATTTTTAGTCTACTCATGAAGTCTGTCATTTCAGAAATTGAATTACACATTTAAGATTAGGACTCCCCACCAGTAACACAGCATCTGTTTACCTAAGTATCCATTCAAACAGGGATTTTAAGACTGGCCTGTAACTCACTAAGTAGACCAGGCTGTCCTTGAACTGAGGTCTGCCTGCTGGGATTAAAGACTCAGTTTCTTTTATTCAATTACCCGTAGAAGGACCTCTCCATTCTTTTAAGTATTTTACCATTGTGAGCAGAGGTGATGTGAACATTCATGTATGTCTACATAGAAACATATAGTTTTATTTTTTTAGTGATAAATGTCTAAAAGTATTTTCATTATTGTTTTTTAATTTTAATCTGATACAAAAATCTCAATAATAAAGCTTAATCCTCTTGACTCAGTCATCTGAATGTTGGGATTACAGGCTTGAGCCACCATATGTCAGCCTGTCTGTAATAACTACATGGCATTCCATTAATTTGTTGTGCTGATTGGTAATACTGATTTTATATTAAAAGCATGTAGGTTGTTCCTAATTGTGTGCCGTATCAAACAGCATAGTAATAGTTGTCTTATAAACAGGTCACGTTACCTGTTTATCTTTAGACTAGTAGACATTTATAGAACAGTATAGACTACAAATGTTTGTCCTTTTAGTAGATAGGATTAGAAGTGCTTGGTCAGAGGAAGGCTGAATGCTTGTTCTTTCAATAGACGCCACCTGCTCTGTCTTCATAGGGATATGGCGGTGACCATGTAGTAACGGCTATACTTCCTCTGTACCCTCATCTGCTTCTAACCCAGCACACACACTTTTCTTTTGGCTCATGATCTTGCTTGTTAACCCCAGCTGACTTTAGCTGGAATCTAAGGGCTTAAGATTATAGAAATGTGCTACCATGCCCATTCATTCTCTAGCTTGCATGAGCACATACTTGTAATGTGTGCAGTTGGACTTGTATGTGAGTCATTCATTATCTTTCCTGAGTATTTGACTTAAGAGAAACTTGTCTTTTATTTTCATAGTGATTTGTAGAATATCTTAAGAATATTAAAGGTGCATTTTATAATATAGTTTGCAGTATTTTTCTATATGCCATGTATATTTTTATTTTGTTTTTGCTTTTGCCATGTAGATTTTTTTTTAGTTTTGTATAGGTAAATTTGTCAAAAGCATTTGGCCTTCAGATTTTGTAATCATTTCAAAAGATATCCCTTTCCTTAATCTAAGAGATAAAAATATCTTTCTATGGTTTGTTACAATAAATTTTTGTTGTTTGGTTTGGTTTTTGTTAAATTGACTATCGATATCCCACTCTAGCTGGGCACCAGTGGGCCACATGGCTCCAGTAGTGTGTTCTCAACTCAGTGGTCTCTCTGGCCTGGAGTTCCCAACTCGCTAAGTTTCCTTGGTGGGTCGCTGCCATGCCAGCCCCATGCAACGACTGTGCACCCCCGTGGTCAGCCGCCACAACACCCAGCAACCCGGTAGAAACAAAACCCTAGAAACTTAGAATTAATCAGTCAGATTAATATATCAATAAATTCTCAATTCACAAGATGCCCACACAATAAATTCAGGGCTAATTGATAATGTTACAAGGTGCCCACCTAGATTAGACAAGTTACCCCAGTTAGTCTATCCCTATATGATATTACATCTACCTGTGGCTATTAAAAACCATGAGGAATCTGAATCATCCTGCCCGCCCTCCATCTTGTTTCCTTCTCCCTGCCTGTCTCCCTTTTCCCTGTCCAGTCACAGGCTTCTTGTTGTATAAATAATTAAATTAATTGGACAAGGAGAATCCTGCTACAGGTGTGCCACCACTGCCTGGCCGTGCTTTCACATTTGAGCCTTTGCAGTATTAGAGTTTTGTGTGTAAGATACAGGTCTAACTTTCCAGCACATGGGTATATAGTCGGTATTCAATATTTATTGAATACCCCAACTTTCCTCATTTTTATAAAACTTTTATTTTTTGGAAATAGGCTCTCACTATATAGCCGTGACTAGCCTGGAACTCACTGTGTAGACCAGGCTGGCCTCAGACTCAGAGTTTCACCTGCCTCTGCCTCCCAAGTGCTGGAATTAAAGATGTGAATCACATTTTTAAAATCATACTTTAATTCTTATGCCCCCCTCTCCCCAGAGACCCCCCAACGTCTCCTCTTCTCAATTTTGTGTCATTCTTGTATTTTACTTCATTACCCCCTGAGTCCAGTTAATTCTGCCCATCTAAAGAACTGACTTCTAGAGACTGGAGAGAGCTTACAGCTCTTGCAGAGGACCCAGGTTGGTCCCCAGCACCCATCAGGTGGGTCACAGCTGTCTGACTCCAGTTCTGACTGTGGTGCACAGAAAATCATTCAGGCAGACACACATATGCATGGGTTATTTAAAAATTTAAATCTGTGTTCACACATGTTTCGTTGGTATTTGTATGTGTTCATATGTTAGTATTATGCTGTTTTTAAGATATAAATATGCTAATCTTTGATTTTTAAGCATCAATTCTTACTCTAGCAATTAAAATGTTTTAGTTACAGACTTAACAGTGATTTAGTTCTGTATATTTAAATTTGTTTTTCTGAGAATCAGGATGAGGTAACCACACTGCCATTTACTTAATAATGGGTATTAAAAATTTAGTTTGCTTCTATTTTTTTTCTTGTATGTATATGTTTACACCCATATGTGGTCACATGTGTGTAGAGGCCTGAGGTTGACCTCTGGCTGTAATGCCTGTCTAGCATTTATGTGTGTTCTGGGTATCCAAACTGTCAGCCTCATGCTTGTGTGGGCAAATGTTGCAATCACTGAGCTGTCTCTCCAGGTGCTCTCTCCCCTAGATCATGTTACAGAAGCTGCTATATTGTTCATTACTAAAGCTCTTCCTTGCCTAGGGATTGGTTCACTTTTTTTTTTTTTTTCTTTTCTTCTTTTGGCTAGGGATTGAACCCAAGGCCTCATGCCAGCTAGGAAGGCAATGTACCAGTCCCCAGTAGCAATATATAAACAATATATTACATTTCAGTTTTATAATTTTCTTAGGTTTCTTCTGATCAGCCATTGCTAGACGAAAAGTGTAAAAGTAGGTCAAAAGGAGCATCTGAAGAAGAGGCGGTCACGGTCTCCGAGTTCGTCTTCAGGGACATCTTCATTGAAGTGGATGAAACAGAATAAAGCACTCCTGAGTTCTCCCCTTCGTTTTACTTTCTATTTTTGTAATGAGTTTGAAGTTTCCAGCGACCCTGACTTTAACAAAGCAGTGTTTAGAAAAGCAGCAGCACTGCCTGTTTTTATTTAGGTCAATTTTGAATATTTATTGAGCTTCATTTGAAGCTTTTATAATCAGTGGGAAACATTTCATTCTGATTGGCCCTGCATTTTGGAAATACCAAGCAATTAAGACTGGTCTCACTGACAAGCATTGCAACTTGTTTACATTTGATGCACCCTGTGCTGAGCACACCTGGCCTGGAGAACTGTGTGCATACACATGTGTATAAATCATAGTGCTGACATACTGGGAGCTTGATTGTACTTAACATTTAGTGACTTTCTTTTATAAAGGTGGCTGTGTTTTGTTTCTGTGTTTTGCTTTGCTTGTTGTTGTTTTTTTTTTTTTCTTTTTTTTTTTCTTTTTCTTTTTCTTTTTTCTTTTTCTTTTTCTTGAGGGTGATCAGTTGCCTGTAAGTATATGGAAGCAAATTGGGAAACTCCACTTTGGTATGGTAAAGTTAAAACTTTTCTATTATCATCTATTTGACTGGAAAAAAATATGTATTTTTGTAATTCATGGTGATGTAACATTAGTCCTGATTGAATATCTAGTATTTAAACTTGCTATTTATAAAGATGGCACAGCAAAGAGATTATTTATTTTTAGATTTTTTATTTAAAATATATCCCGATTTAATTATTCTCACTTATCAGATGTGGGTAACGAGAGCACTGACAGTGCTTCGTCTCCTTGCCTCTTTACTTTAAAGCTATTTGAAAATGTTTAGGGTACTGTCAATATTTTGAATACTTTTCTCATACTTTAGTGTATTGAATTTGTACTGTGAATATTTTTGCTTTTCCTATTCTAATCTCAGGATTTTCATTGGAAGAAAAAATTAACAAAAAGGACAAATTGTCCTATATAACTGAATCTTTTTTACACCCCCCCCACACACACACATATTTAAAAAAAAAGGTTTAGTGATATCTGTTTTCCCTACTAAATTCTGTTCACAGGACATGTGGGCCTTTAACTACAGAACATGATTCTGGTGTTAAAGCAGAAAATAAGACAGGAAGACTTAGCAAAGCCAGTGATGTCTTCATTATGAACTTGGGTCTTTTTAATTTTAAGTCTTGTGATTTATGTTTTTTGTTTCCCCTAACAATTTTTCCTCTGGTTCAAATTGAACTCTTCAAAGAGCAAATGTATTCAATTTTATTATAAAACCTCATAGATTGATACGATTGATGCATTCGCTCTGTAGTTAGACGTGTTCCCACCAAACATTCTTTTTGAACTGCAGCCCTAGTGGTCCTGGTAGTGGCCGCTTGGCGGATGCTGAGTGGAGTTGTGAGGCTGACAGGGCTTCGGCTTAGACCTCACACATTGGACCGTGGTTTTCTTATTCCCACAGGGCTTCAGGTATTCGAGACTGGCCTTGCACTCTATGTAGGTAAGGGTGTTCTTCAGCTTGTAATCCTCCACTCTGGGAGTACAGGAGTGTACCACCATGCCCACTTTTATGCTGTGCTGGGAGTAGAAGCCACGGCTTCCCACATGCTAGGCAAACACTCTACCACGTGAGTTTTCCCAGCCCCAGACTACAGTGGATAAGAATCCGAAGGTGCTGTTTGGTGTCTGTCTGTAGGAGTTATTTGCAGAATGTTTCTAAATTTCAGAAACTGTGTTCAGTCTATTATGAAATGAGCAATACTTCAGTTGGAAAATATTTTTACATCTAGGTAATTTTTGTTTTTCATATTGATAAATGGTGACCACTTTTCAAGTTTCTAAGCAAAAGAGGATAGAACTCAATGAGTCCAGAGTGGTGATTCATTGAACTTACTGTGAGCATGTTTCTTGTTCTGTGGCTTAGAGTAAAATGTACAGTTTAATGCCTGTTATAAAGGAAGATCTATAAGTTTGATGGAAATTCTCAAAAGTATGCTTCTATTCCATATGATTAATGTCACAAAATCATGGAGGTAATTGTAATTCACATTGCTATTTCAGTGCCATTTTGTTAGTTTTAAAAATGTCATGTTCTGTAAGGTTGTTTTTTTTTTTTAAAGTGTTACTTGGGTTAGATCACCGACACTAAACTATTATTTATCCCTGTATAATATTTATTTTTTAACCTCTGTGTCATTCATCTGTAATAAACTGATTTTGTGGAGAGTGTAATTTATTGTATAAAGAGTACCAGGGGCATTTGTTTTATCGAGAATCAAGTTAGTCCACAAACTGTCCTGCTGCCACAGCCTCGGACCACTGTTGGAGGAGGATCACCATCAGTGTGCTTAGCTTTTTTAAGGCGGGAAGATTTGTGATGGTGAAAGATGTTCCAAGCAAGGGATTTATTGTAGAAATCTTCAAGGAGACATGATGAAAGGGTTTACCTTCTCTTGACTGTTTTCCTCTGATCATTTATATCTTAGCAGGTGGCCCATTCATGGCTTAAAAGTCTAATTGCTGGTAAACAGTTTAAGGCAAGACATAGATGAAAATATTAATATCCAGTGTTTACCACCATATTATTCAATGCAAGTGACCATGTATATCTTGCTTGAAGACATTTTTGACAAAAGAAGCAATATCTTGTCATTTGTAAATTTTCTTGTTCTAAAGAAAGCAGTTATGTTCTGTACATAAAAATTATGTAAATAAAAGTTATTTTATACAATTTTTGTTTTGTCCTTTTCAAACAACAAAGGCATTAATGATATTAATGTTCAGTTAATTGGGTTTTGTTTTCAATGATCATTTATACTTTATAAAATAATAGTATTGCCAGATATGATGACTCAAGCCTGTAACCCCAGAATCTACATGGAGAAGCAGGAGGAGTGTGAAAACATGCATAGTATAGCTGGAAGAATTCTTGATACTTCTTACGAAGGGGTTTTTGTGGTTTGTTTTTTTTTTTTTTTTTTTTTTTTGAAGTTTTGTTTGCTTTCATTCTTTAATACATTTTTATATATAACAACTCCAGATCTTTTATTCCTTCCTCCCCTTCACACAAGCTTTGTTTTCTATATAAGGAGAAAAATTGGAGCTTTAGAGCTTTAGTCCCAGATAATAAAAAACAGGTTATTTTCAAGTGTTTATTGGCAAATAATCAGTTGCCCAAAAGCTTTTTTTTTTTTTTTAATTGAATTATCTGTGGAAACTTGGTTAGTGTGGCCATTTCTTCAGATACATATACGTGTGTGCGCGCGCGTGCGTGCGTGCTGTTTCACTTTGAGAAACATAGAAAACTTTCTTAGGAAGCTACAGTCATTAACTATTTCATCCAGTATCCTGCTGATGAAAACTTAGCTAGATGTATGTACTGCCACTTGAGTGAGGGGCAGTCTGAGGACAGCCAGGAGCCATAGCAAGATCCTATCTGCTGATTAGTTGTTTTGTTTGTCAAATTTTTGTCAGTTTGACACAAGCTGTGGTGATTGTTTCTCAACTGAGGAAACGCCTCGCAAAGCTTGGCCTGTAGACAAGTCTGTGGGGGCTTTTTCCCGACTTATTGCTGCAGGCGCACAGACTACTGTGTATGGCGCCTCCTCTGGGCAGGCGGGCCTGAGGTACGGAAAAATGCAAGCCGAGCAAGCCGGTATGCAGTGCTTCTCCATGGCCTCTGCTTCAGTTCCTACCTTGAGTTCCAGCTGACTTTCCTCAGTGGTGGACTGTGGTCAGGATAGGTAAGCAAACTAGAACACTGTTTAAAAACAAAATCGACACAGGAGATGGCTCTGTGCTCACGGGCACTACGCTTGTAGAGAACCCAAGCTTGGTTCCTAGCACTCAGGCTGGTGGACTCACAACTTGGGCTCTAAGGGCTTTATGTCCCTTTTCTGGCCTCTGGGCAACGGCACTCACATGTGCATACTTGTGTACAGATGCTCACCATACACAGAATTAAAGGTACACCTTAAAGCCCTAACAGCTCAATCCCAAGTGTTCAGCCTACCTACAGGCATGGGTAACATTACACAGATTCAGCAGTCTGCATTATATATTCACACACATGTATACATTTAAGGAATAAGCCATGAATTTGAGAGGCAGCTGGATAGGAGGGTCAAAGGCAAACAGTTTAAGTGAAAAGTAAATGAAACATTTTTGGGCACTTTTGTATAGTTCAAGCTGCCTGCAAACTCACTGTAGCCCGGGATAACCTTGAACTGCTGATCCTCTTAATTTACATCTTGAGTGCTGGAGTTGCCAGGACATAATTTTCTTTTGGCTTCATTGCCAGGAATAAACGTTTCATTCAGTTCAAATGCTGTGGTTTGGTTTGGTTTCTTTTACATGGCTTGGATGCTGTGGGAGTCTTTAAGTTGTTTTCCACATTACGAGACCTTATTTGGGGTTAGCTTGTAACAAGGTGCTTATGTCCTATTTTATATAGTGAACTCACAGACTTGGGCTTTCATTTCTCTTAGATTTTAAAAAAGCTTGCCATTTCTGGGTCTAGGGAGGGCTCAATGGGTAAAAGCACTGGGTACACATATATGAGGACCTGATTTTGGATCCAGCACCCACATAAAAGCTGGGAATTGCTGCATTCCCTGTTAATTCCAGGGTTGGGCAGGGGCAGAAGGATCACTGTTTTCTAGCTGCACACCTCGCTGCAAGTTCAGTGAAAGCCTTGGTCTCAAAGGAATAAGGCAGAGTGATGGCAGGATAGTTGACATTCTCCAGCTTCCATGTATGCTCCTGTACACACACCATAGACACGTATGTACACACAGAAAGTGCCACTCCTTCAAGATAAGCACCATTTAATATTATAGTAAGCATGTTTCATCTATTCTCTCCCTCCCTCCCTCCCTCCCTCCCTCCCTCCCTCCCTCCCTCCCTCTCCTATCGAGGGAGCCTAGAGCCTTTTGCATTCTAGGCAAGCATTCTACCACTTAGCTATGCTCTCAGCCCAACACTATTTGTATGATGACTGTGTCGTTGTCGTCGTCTTCTTCTTTTCCTCCTTCTTCTTCTTCTTCTTCTTCTTCTTCTTCTTCTTCTTCTTCTTCT
>JADRCH010000005.1:17258542-17285484 GCA_019843965.1 Rhynchomys soricoides | reverse complement strand
CTTCTTCTTCTTCTTCTTCTTCTTCTTCTTCTTCTTCTTCTTCTTCTTCTTCTTCTTCTTCTTCTTCTTCTTCTTTTCTTCTTCTCCTTCTTCTCCTTCTCCTTCTTCTCCTTCTCCTCCTCCTCCTCCTCCTCCTCCTCCTCCTCCCCCCCCCTTCTTCTTCTTCTTCGATACTTTCTCTATTTACATTTACCCTTTCCCGGTGACAGTGTCTTCAAAATTCATGTTAAAACATTTTGTTTCAGACTATGTCTCATTCTATTGCCCACGCTGACCTCTAAATTCTTCACTTAGTAAGCTATGGACTCTTTACTTAGTGAGATACAGAAACTTTGACAAGTCTATCAATTGATTTTACCATAGTTTTCTATGGGCCGGGCTTCTTTCTTGAAGCTGCCAAGTAGTAGAGTCCATGGTCCCCAAGGGAGAAAGAGCCGAGCGACCAAGCCTGGTTACCATCTTAGTTATCTTGTGTTTCTACCCCAATCTGGCTTTTTTTCGAGTGCTATTCTCCTACAGCACCTTTAAGTCTAGAACCACATTTCATCCTAGGGCATAGCCGACCCTCTCTTTAGCTTGTTCATCCTTCTGGTGTTCTTGACGCTTTTACTTTGCTCCTCTAAGCAAGCATGGCTGTAGTAGCTAGTAAGCATTCAATAAGGTGTGTGAGTGAAAACAACTAAGGCACTTCGCATAGTGTTTTTAATCCTTATGGTATGAAGAACCCAGTGTTGATGTCTACAATCTATCACATTCTAAAAATGATCAGATGTGCTGAAGCTCTGCAGTGCATGGGCTAGAGGCGTGTGCATGCATGTGACAAACGCTTCTTCAGGACAGCAGCCACTCACCCGATAGCTCTACTCAGCCCAGTGCTTCCGACGGAACCTGGACTTGCGCAGCTGCTCTTCTGTTCCTCATTGGCAGAGTTGAGAGGCGTGGCGCGCGGCGCCGACCAATTGGAGGCTGCCTGCGATGACACGTGCGCGGGGCTGGCCCGGGAGCTGGCGGCTGGTGCTGCAAGGACTCTGGGGGAGCAGCCACCCGGAGCTGCAGAACCGAGCTGTTGGGCTACTCTCTCTGTGTCTTTCTTGGGTGTTTGCCAACGCCATGTGGGGCGCGCTGAGGTCAACTCTGCGGCCCTGCAGTCGGGCCGTTGTACCCCGGCAGCGCGCCTATCACGGGGACTCGGTTGCCCGACTGGGCACCCAGCCTGACTCGGGCTCTTCTACCTACCAGGTAAGTTGAGCAAGCGTCCTGGAGGCCTGCTCGCCTGCCTGCTAGGGAGTCACCGGCAGCCGGAGGGTGGACATGCATGGATCTCTGCTGTTATTTCCTCTGCATCATTTCATCAGGCAGGAAGTCGTTCTAATGAGATTTTAGTTCACTTTTTAGGACTGGCACTGGCCTTTTGTGTCACTGAAATCAATGGTTCTCAAAACCCCACAAAGCATTGTGGCTTGGGCAGCTTATAAAAGCCCGAACCCGGATTGGCAACTTTGTAATCACGAAGTTGGGGTCCTCGTGTTTGCATGGCTAGTATATTCCTTAGGGGACTTGTGGCAGCCACCTTTAGGAACTACCTGAGGTGCTTGGCCATGTTTACACGCTTCCGTTTAATAGTTATGTTAGCAATAAATATACATACCACAATATCTTCACATAGCTTTTCTTGGAATTGAGGGGCTTCTCCAGGCCAAAGAAACAACTCATAACTTGTGAAATATCAAAGCTGGAAAATTTAAATCTGTTCCATGGTTTCTAAGCCTATACAGATAACATCTGAATTGTTCATAGAACCCGCGTATTTGCCGGGGAAGAACTTAACTCAGAAACTCTAAGTTGTTTGTGTGGTATTTTAAGTATTTGGCATGGATGTGTAGGAATGGAACTCCTTTGGGGCTGGGAGTGTGAACTAGAAATCAGATAGCTGTGTGGTAAGTGGTGTCTAAACCCTACAAGGCCGAGAGCACATAAAGTTGCAGATATGGGTGAGATGAATTAGGTTGGGAAAGGCCTGAAGGTTCAAGATAAAAGACCGAGGTCAGACTGAAGACTAGATGTGGCTACTCTTGCCCTTTACAATTAGCATATAGCAGAAGCCTGTGGATCTTTGTGAGTTTGGGTCCAGCTTGATTAACAAAGCCAGTTCCAGGACAGCCAGAGTTACAAAGTGAGACCCCCTTCTCAAAAAAACCCACCACCACCCCTACAACAAAATACAATTACTATACACTAACTGTACAAAATAATACATTTCACTATATGTGCGTACGTGACTCTCTTAGCTCCTCTCCGCTCTTTTGCTGTCTTTTCTCTTTCCAAACAGTCCTTATACGTTCATGTCCCTAAATTGTATATATAATCTAGGTTCTACGTGTGAGAGAAGATGAGGTATGTATTTCCCTGCCTCCCTAATGTGACGATCTCTAGTTCCAACCATTTCCTTGAACATAGCTATCTTACTATTTTTAGGGCTATCTTGTTTAGTTTTGACAGTTTCATACACAAATACAATGAATCTCTTGTCATTGTGTAGATCTTGCTTAGGGGACTATATTGTTGAGATTTCATGGGCGCAGCCTCGGTGTCATTGTTTAGGCAGTCTTTGCAGCACGTGCCCTGGTCCTCTGACTTGTACGCTCTTTCTGCCTATCCTGCCAGCCTACTGTTTTGTAACTTTTATCTCTAGTTTTTCTCATATTGTCCACAGGTTCCATCTGTCTTCCTGTCTTTCTTTGGCTCTTGAGACATTTTACAGAGTTCTTTTAAAGTGTTTGTCTGATAAGTCTGATGGTTGTATGTCCTCAGGAACACTTCCTGCCACATTATTTCCTGTGTGGGCTGGCTTCTGGTTCCTTTGAGAGCTTGGTGGGTTTTATTGTTGACAATTGCACATTTGGAAGCACAGCCATCTCTTCCATCTTTTCAGATTTTTCCCCGACTCCCTAAGTCTTTGGTCTGCTTTGTGTTCTGGGATGACCCTAAGGTCTTTTCTCAGTATGCATCTTAGCTGGCCTCAAATATCTTCATATCTCAAAGAATTGGCCCAGGCAGTTCAATCCTGGTCTCCTTCTGCTCTTCTCTTCTCCCTTCCCAGCCCTTTCCCTTTCCTTTCCCCCCTCCCTCCTCCTCCTCCTCCTCCTCCTCCTCCTCCTCCTCCTCCTCCTCTCCCTCCTCCTCCTCCTCCTCCTCCTCCTCCTCCTCCTCCTCCTCCTCCTTCTCCATCCCAGGGTTTCAGGTATGCTAAATAGTGACTTTCTACCTTTGATGTGCAGCCCAGTCTCCCCTTGTTGCTTTCTTGAGAAGAGCTCCTGGTTTCATTTATGTAGCCTAAGACATTATAAAGAAAGTCTGTTTTTTTAAAATAAATACTTCATCTTAATATCTATCTATCTAATTTTTATTTTATATCTGCACCGCCTGCATGCCTGGTGTTAGAGGAGGCCAGAAGGGGGCATTGAGCCCCGTGGAACTGGAGCTACAGACCATTGTGATCTACACTGTGGGTACTGGGAATTGAACTCAGATCTTCTGGAAGAGCAGCCGGTGCTCTTAGCTCCCAAACCATCTCTCCAGCTCAGAAGGTCTGTTTTTCTTCCAGTTTGGGAGCCAGAACTGAGAAGATGCTGTCTCCATCAGCTTTCACACTGTGCTCTATTTGGGTCAGGGACAGAAGTGAACAGAGGCTTCCTACTGATTGAGTACTGACATCAGGTTCAAACTGCTAATTTATTTTAAATTATTTTTATTATTATTTGTGGTGTGTGTGTGTGTGTGTGTGTGTGTGTGTGTGTGTGTACGTACAGGCCAGAGGATGGCTTGTGGAGTTGGTTCTCTCTATCTACCTGTAGGTCGGTCCCAGGGATAGAACTCAGGATACCAAGCTTGCACACCAAGCATCTTTACCTATCGGACCCTACCAGCAGGCCTGAGCTGCTGTTTGTGATGGGGTTATTAAACAGGTATAAGTTAGAATGATCCTGAGGATTGTGTTTTCCTCTAAGGTTTATTTGTTAAGCCCTAGTCTAGAGTGTGTGCACCCAGTTATTAATAGAGCAGGGAAGTCTCTGGGGTGTGGAGGCAAAAATGGAGCCTGGTATATGTCCTTTGTGCTTATGCTGGCCCTTCATATTTGCATGGGGTACACTGGAAGGAAGTATGCTAAAATGTCAGTAGTCACCCTGATGGTGATGGGAAGAGGCAGCGCAGCATGCTGACTATTTAGAACAGTGTCTGAGATATATTATGCTCTCGGGAACCATTGGCTCTGCTGCTGCCAGAGCCCTGTGTACCACGTCCATTATGGATAGCAGTAGTGATCCCTGAGACCTTCCAGCATTCTCAGGTAGTCAGTACCAATAAGAAGAGGCTGGAAACCCTAGCCTTTGGCCTTTGCCACCATTTCTGTTGAACATGGATCCTAGTAGTACGGAGGAAAGCACACGTTGACCTCACCAAGAACCAGTTGGACTTTGTGATTATTGCTTTGAGCATTCCCACCAGTCTAAGACTCTAGAGTGGTGCTTGGACAGAGGACATCAAGGATAGACTGTGTGCACAGGTTCTGACCAGTGGTCAGACAACAAAGTCTGAAAGCCCAAAGCAGCCTGTAGAGAGCCAAGCTGCTTCAGGGGTTTTCCTTATTGAGGACAGTACACAAATACCACTGGCCTTCCCTGATCATAAATAGAATGTCTACCTCAGAAAAGCCTAGCAGTTGCTGTTCTTTCCTTCCTCAAGGTCGACTCACTATGTATCCAGCTGGTAACATGTTTCAGGCAATCCCAGACCTTTAGGCCAAATGAACAAATATTTGCTTTGGATCCTGGATCTATGGGTTTGTTGTGGCAGTACTGTGTGAGCAACAGTATGCCTGGTTGTTTCTTTCTCCAGGAACCAGGCTGAAGGGTCATTGGCTACAGGAGGATGATGTATGTCCCACCCATATGGAAGGTGTGAGGGCATGGAACAGTCTGGAACATGCAATCCCTTTAAAGCCTCTGCTTGGAAATGGCACAGTGACTTTGCACACATCCCCTGATGGATTTGAAGACCAGCTGGTACTGTTAGTTACTATGACAAGTAGCAGGGGGAAGAAAATGTTGATTTTGGCTCACAGTTTCTGGGGAATGTCCCCATGGCATTAGCTTGGGGCAGCTGGTCACGTGGGACCTGTCAAGAAGCAGAGATGGTAACTACTGCTCAGTTCTCTATCTCCTTTTTATTCAGTCCAGGAACTGCCCGTGAAATGGTGAAGGCCATTTTTCCAGCAGTCTTCCACCCTCAATGAGCCTCCTCTAGAAACTCCCACACATGCCCTATACCCAAAAGCCTCCATAACCAATCACAGAGACACTTGCACATCCATGTCCATTGCTATTCTATTCCCAATAGCAAGGAAGTGGAATCAGCCTAGGTCTCCATCAGATGATGAGTGGAAAATGTAAATACGGTTCACATTCACAATAGACTTTTATCCAGCTGTAAGTAAAAATGAAATTATGAGACTTGCAGGAAATTGGATGGAACTAGAAAATACTGTATTACGTGAAAAGGCTCAGACTCTGAAGACAGTTTATTTCTCTCATTTATTCAGACAGACCCTAGTTTCTATTTTTATATATGTGCATTAATGTGGGATTGAGTGTGTGTAGAGCCCAGGAAACTAAACTAGAAAATGACCCATGAGGGCGGGGTTGAAAGGTGGGGAGGGGGAGTAGATAGAGCACATGTGATACAGAGAGGGAGGGAAAAGTTTTCGAGGGAGGAAAGTAGGGGGAGGTGGGAGAGAAGGTCAGCCCAAATGAGGTATGAAAAAGCCATAGGGAGAGATTTTCCTCAGTGGCATAGCCTGGCAAAGTGCACATGCTCAGTCCGTGAATCCTTAACCTGTGCAACTATAAAAACTCTGATGAGGCCCATTGGATTACAAAACAGCAAACAATAAGCCCCCGAGCTATGAAAGGACAGAGGGCTAGTAGGGAAGAGGAAGAGCATTCATTAGTGGGAGCCAGGGAGAGTCTAGCAGGTGGATAAGATGGGAGGGAACAGGATCAAAATACATTGTGTATGTGTATGAAATACAAAGTGTATGTGTTTGAAATACATTGTGAATATGTATGAAATACATTGTATATGTGTATGAAATACATTGTGTGTGTGTATGAAATACATTGTGTATGTGTATGAAATACATTGTATATGTGTATGAAATACATTGTGTATGTGTATGAAATACATTGTGTGTATGTATGAAATACATTGTGTGTGTGTATGAAATACATTGTATATGTGTATGAAATACATTGTGTATGTGTATGAAATACATTGTATATGTGTATGAAATACATTGTGTATGTATATGAAATACATTGTGTATGTGTGTGTATGAAATACATTGTGTGTGTGTATGAAATACATTGTGTGTGTGTATGAAATACATTGTGTGTATGAAATACATTGTGTGTGTGTGTATGAAATACATTGTGTGTGTGTGTATGAAATACATTGTGTGTGTGTGAAATACATTGTGTGTGTGTGTGAAATACATTGTGTGTGTGTGTATGAAATACATTGTGTGTGTGTATGAAATACATTGTGTGTGTGTGTGTATGAAATACATTGTGTGTGTGTGTGTGTATGAAATACATTGTGTGTGTGTATGAAATACATTGTGTGTATGAAATACATGTGTGTATGAAAATACAATGAAACCCATTAGTATGTGTACTTAATATTTGGAGACCAGCAAGATAGCTCAATGAGTAAAGGCACTTGCTGTACAAGCTGAGACCTGCATTTGAGCTCCAGAACCCACATAAAGATAGAAGGGGAGAACTGAGTCTGGCTCCATATGTCTGCCATGCTCTGCCCCTAGTAATAAGAAATTAAAAAATATTTGCTAACAAAAAAATAAATAAATAAAAATCTTAGACTGTGTAGGATGGTGAACACTTCTAACCCTACCCCTTAGGAAAGTTGAGACAAGTGGATCAGAATCACTGACTTGCCTTGACTATATAATGAGTTCAGGACAGTCTGGAATCTCTAAGATCCTGCCTCAAAACAACAACAAAAGGCTGGAGAGATGCTCAGTGAGTAAGAGCACTTGCTGGTCTTGTAGAAGACCCAGATCCTGTTTCCAGTACCAACGTGGTGGTTCACAGCCAGCCAGAACTCCAGTTCTGGGAGATCTTACACCTTCTGATCTCCAAGGGCACCAGGCATTCATATGTGTGTGTACATACATGCATCTTACACAAAATAAATAAACAGATAAGCCTAAAAGAAATTAATGTAGTATACTGGCTAGTTTTGTGTGTCAACTTGACACAAGCTGAAGTTATTACAGAGAAAGGAGTTTCAGTTGAGAAAATGCCTCCATGAGATCCAGCTGTAAGACATTTTCTCAGTTAGTGATCAATTGGGGAGGACTCCTTGTGAGTGGTACCATCTGTGGGCTGGTAGTCTTGGGCTTTATAAGAAAGCAGGCTGTATTAGTCAGGGCAAGGAAGCCAATAAGAAACATCCCTCCATGGCCTCTGCATCAGCTCCTGCTTCCTGACCTGCTTAGCTGGAGTTGAGAAATTGGCGGTGATTGGGAAGAGACCAGCATCATTGAGGTGAAATCTTCTGGCAAGTGTTTTCTGAGAGCACAGAGGCTGTGTTCCAGAGATAGCCATGATCGTACCTTGTGCTGTGACTGGACTTGGTCAGGGCAAGCAAGTCAGTAAGAAACATCCCTCCATGGCCTCTGCATCAGCTCCTGCTTCCTGACCTGCTTGAGTTCCAGTCCTGACTTCCTTTGGTGATGACCATCAGTGTGGAAGTGTGAAGGCGAATAAACCCTTTCCTCCCCAACTTGCTTCTTGATCATGATGTTTGTGCAGGAAAAGAAACCCTGACTAAGACACATAGTAACAAAACAATAACCAATGTCTGATCTCTTTGGAACTCCCCTTGTAAGCAGCACCTCTGATGCAAACACCCCCATAAAGGGAGACAATAGAGGCCTGACAAGGGTAAGAGATGGGGTACAGAGATTGTGCAATGCTCTTGTGCCAAAGCCTCTGTCTGCTCTCTGCCCCGGTTTCCTCACACAGAGTAGCTGTGTATTCTTCCTGCATTCATGTCTTCCACCACCACCACCACAGGGCACTTCAGAAGACCTTGGCAAAGAAAGATTTTTCATCATTTTTTAAATGTAGGTTTTTTGTTTTTCCAGGCAAGTTTTCATGATGTAACCCAGGCTGGCCTTGCTTTCCTCAGCATCCTATATTGGCCATGTACCACTATGCTTGGCCCCTTTCCCTGTTTCTTAACAAGAGGCTGGCTTAACTAGGGTAAAGATCTTGAGCCTCAGTTCTCAGCCTTCCTAATGCTGTAGCCTTTTAATACGCTTCTTCATGCTGTGGTGACCCCAACCATTAAATGATTTTCATTCCTACTTCACAACTGTAGTTTTACTACTGTTTTGAATTTTAATGTAAATGTCTGTGTTTTCCAATGGTCTTAATGACCTCTGTGAAAGGCTCAGTCTACCCTCAAAGGGGTGGTGATCCACAGGTTGAAAACCACTGGTCTGGAGGCTAGTTAGCTTTGGTTTGGATTGACTCAGCTCTGGATTGGGCAGCATGTTGCTGCAGAGATTGTACCTTGGGTCTGGGGTACTCTGACAGAGGGCACTTGATTTCTCTGTATGTGTGAGAGCGATTCTCATCAGCTCTGAACTTTTGTGTCTGTGGAGAGAGAGAGAGAGAGAGAGAGAGAGAGAGAGAGAGAGAGAAAGAGAGAGATCAGGAGTTATAATACAGGTGTATATTGTGTGTGTGAAGTGAGGTGGCCAGCTAAATTTCTGTTTGATAGGGCAAAAAATTAAAAACAACAACAAAACCGCATTAACCCCAAAGGTACACGAGAACTATCTCACTGGCTTCCAGATCTCTACAGGAAGAAGAGCAAGTTGAAGGACCACTGAGGATGCTTTAGTGGAAAGATCTACAAGCAGAACATTTGTGATGATGGTAGAAAGAGATTAAAAAAACATATTGATCGATTGGGCCACAGAGATCTTTCTGTGTGAAATCCTATTTAAACTGATAAAACTGTAGAACCAAATCTGGCAGAGGGGAAAGCCATGCTAAATGGGATATTTGGTGAAATTCACAGATGAGTGGTATGCAGTAATAGTTCTTATCTTTGGGCGGGTGGAAATTGCATGTGAATTACCAGGTCTAGGATTTCCTGCAAAATCATTGAGAATGCCCAGGTGTAATGCTCAGCTGTAATTCCAGCAGTCGGGAAACAGAGGCAGGAGAATCGTGGCTAGCCTGGACTGTCTGCTGCCTTCGTTTTTGAGTGTACTTAGCAATGTTAAAGATGAGCTGTGGGGTCTTCCGGAAGCCAGAACAGAGCTTGCTGCTGGTGGTTGTTTTTCTTCAGGTTAAATAAACTACAGAATTTGAAAACAAAAATACAAATTAAAAAAAAAAAGGAAGCAGCTTTGACAGTGTTTGGGCTGCTCTAGTCTTTTCTGTTGTATCTGAGGATGTCCATCAAAGTTATTGGCAATGCAGACAAAGCACAAGGGCACTGAAACTGCCAATGGGACCCTGACGGTGCAATCTGCGCAAATGCTCCTCTTCTTTTGCTCCTCTGGTACCATTGACTGAGTGGGACTAGACTGGAGTGAGTCGCATCGTTCCCTGTGGCCCACTGATGCTTCTTCTGCAGTTTGTACCACCTGTAGACTCCTGTTGCCCAAAACTGTTGAGTCAAAGATTCCAAAAAGAAGCAACTCCCAAGTTTAAATAATTGTATGTCCAAATGTAGTCAAGGTGACAACGAAGAACTGCTTCACAGCCCCTCCACCCGCTCGCATACAGGTAGCTCCAGTTAGACTGTGGGTTATGTAAAAATAGAGGACAGAAAGTTGGGGGGCAGATGTGTGCAGGTTCTGGGAGAAGTAGATGGAGGTGGAATGCATATGATATATCCTCATATATAATATCATATGTAATATATGATACTCTCAGAGAGTAAATAAAATGCTAAATTTAAAAAGTTTAAAAAAGTGAATGTCACATGGTTACAATTGTTCCACTTTATTGCTGTGATTGAGCCTAACTCAAACAATTAAACTTCCTCATAGGTCTATTTGTCAGGGAACTTTCAGTACTGCCCGAAGTCTTGGGTATCTGTGGGATGTCTCTGGACATAGCCCCTGAGGGCGAGGGGGCGCTGCTATGAGTGCTTACTGGAGAAATAATGTTACATATGGTGGTGGCTGGAAAAAACCCTGTTTCCTTTGACTTTATTAACTTTATATTTATTTTTATTTATTAGTTCTGTATGTTTGATGTTGTGTATGTGTCTGTCTGTGTGTGCATGCATGTATGCGCCATGGGGGTGTATGGCGGTCAGAGGACAACCTTGTGGAATCGGTTCTTTTCCCCTCTATGTAGTACTTGGGATTGAAGTTGGATTGTCAGCACACACTTTTCTCTCTGAGCCATCTTGATGCCCCAGCTCTTCAGTTTCAAACAGAGGATTGTTCTTCAGTGTTCGTGCACCTTACCTGAGATACTCAGTGTATATGTTTTATCAGCAGTGATGTTCCTTTTGTTGACGTGGGGACGTAGTCAACCCTAAAATTGAAAACACCCGAGGCCCATCTTTTCCAGCAGTGGATGTTTTCAGGATGTCTTTTAACGCTGACTAAAGTTTAAAAGACACAAAGGTTGACAGTTTGGATGAAGCTTCCAAACTTTCTAGAACTTCTTTAAACTCTGAGTGGGTGGACTGCACAGACTGCTCTTGATGTTGGCAGAGAGGGAAAGTAGGATTTCGGCCACTGGGTTATTGAAGAGGGCTTGCCACTCAGTGACAGCCTTTTACGATTTATAGGAAGGCTTCTCATCAGTTAACTTTTGAAATTGATACAGAAATCACTACTGTTCATAGGGTACCATGCTTCAATCCGTGTATCCACTGCAGGATGTTCTAGCAGAGTAGCTTATCTCTCTAGCATTTACATTGTTTCAGTTTGCTTGTTTAGGACAAAGTGTTACTCTGTAGCCCTGGCTGGCCTTGAACTGACTATTCTTCTGCTTCTGCCTCTGGAATGCTGGGATTATTGACATGCACCATCCTATATCCATCCTAATATTTACAATTTCTTTGTAGTAAAAAATATTAAATTCCATAGTCTAGCACTTTTTGAAATATGCAATCAGTGTTTGTAATTTGTCATCACTCCGCTGTGCAACAGGACTCAGAACAATTTCTCTCATCTAATTGTAAATTATAAATGGCTGTTGACATACCTTTTCCTGTTCCTCTCTCCTCTTGAGAAAGGAACCTTAGGATTAAGTTGTTTTTTTTAATTTAATATTCAAGCATTAATTAGGTGGTTTTAACCCTTTAGTGAGCATAAAATGATAAGAATGGTCCATGGGGTCCAGAAAGGTGGTTGAGTGTGTAAAGGTGCTTGTCATCAAGGCTTACCACCTGAGGAGGGGGGATGGAGAGAGGAGAGAGATAAAATATATAAATGAAATAGAATGGACCTTAGGTACACAACTAAAGCAAAGTGTGTCTGTACTCTCTGCAGTGAAATTAACTCTTTCCACACAGTGGCATGTTGAGGAGTGACAGGAGCACTGTCAGCTTGCCCCGGACTGAGGTCGGGCTACTGCATCTGTCCCTGAACTGCACTGTGATGGATGCAGTCTGAAGTTATGATGAGATCTTTGAGGAGAGAAGTGAGTTTCAGGGACAGATACGGAGATTGCCTTTGGCTGCACCTCCTGCGGCCTCTGTCTACCACTGTCTGGTTTATGCACACGAGGCTTGTCCTGCCCCTATGCCAGGGCTCTCTCAGATGACGAAGCAGTCCAGGACAATTCTGGACCGTTGTAGACATAGCCCTTGTTTTTAGATGGTTTTCCTCAGAGCTTCTGAAAGGCAGCTGTGTGTGACTTCACACATTTCAGGTTACATTGCTCTAATGCCATCTCTTGGCCACTGGCGGAACAGACATGCTCTGGGGATTTGATTCAGGCAGCAGCTCCACCGTATCTCCTGGGTTTAATAATAGCAGAGCTTCTGGTAGGGTTCAGATGGGGAGACTATGTTCCAGACAGCTTCTTGAGCTACGTTCCAAGCAAGCTCTTAGGGTGCACTGGGCCACTTAGAAGATATCTAAGCTGTGAAAGCATATAATTTTGCTCTTATTGTTACTTTTTTTTTTTTGGACACAGGCTCTCATACAGTTCAGACTGGCTTCAAACTGACTGGGTAGTTGAGGATGACCTTAAACTGGATTCTCTGAAGCCGGGCAGTGGTGGCGCACGCCTTTAATCCCAGCACTTGGGAGGCAGAGGCAGGCGGATTACTGAGTTCGAGGCCAACCTGGTCTACAGAGTGAGTTCTAGGACAGCCAGGGCTACACAGAGAAACCCGTCTCAAAAAAAACCCAAAAAAACAAAAAACAAAAACAAAACAAACAAACAACCCCCCCCCCAAAAAAAAACCCAAACCCTGGATTCTCCTGCTTCACCTACCTCTGCCCAGTTCCTCCTCCTTCCCACCCACTCACCCATCCACCCCCAGGGATAAGTTGATAAGTTTAAGTATCCTTATCAACAATGGAATGTTCTGCTTTGGTTAGAATCTCAGCATAGTGACTGATGATGGTATGGGACAAAATAGAATGTCAATAAAACATCCAGCCAACTTATGACCCTTAAAAAGTGTGTTGTCAAAACAGAGGCTGTGGTGGTGCACACCTGTAATTCTTACACTTGGGTGGTAGGTAGATGCTGGAGGGTCCAAAGTTCAAGGTCGTTCTCAGCTATATAACGAGTTTAGGCCAGCCTAGGCTAAGTGAGATGCTGCCCTCCCTACCCAAACAACAACAAAACACCCTCCCTGGTGGTACACGCCTTTAATCACTGCACTTAGGAGACAGAGGCAGGTTGATCTTTGAATTCCAGGCTAGCCTGGTCTACATAGCAAGTTTCAGGATAGCTACACTGAGAAGCATTGCTTCAAAAAAACCAACCAACAAACAAACAAACAAAAAAGTGTGTGTGTGTGTGAGATGGTGGGAGCAAGCATATATTAAATGTAGCCGTCTAAAGGAGAAAGGAGTAGCCAGATTGGCACTGAAACAAAAGAAACATGGTTAGGACTTAGACAGAGCTCAGCCTTGAAGAGGTAGATCAGAGGGGCTGGTGGTCTTAAGAGTTGAACATGTGGGCAGGAGTTAATCTTTCTACAGGATGAAGTGTGCCTCTTTGGAGTGGGCACATAGGTGGGGATGGTGATGGCCTTGTGTGGAGCTCACACACAGATGGCACAGGTTGTTATTTTTCTTTCCTTTTTGCAGTATGAGGTTGCACCCAGGGCTTCCCCTGTGGAAGGCAAATTCTCCACCTCTGGCCACACTCTCAGCCTTTGATATTTTTTAATATTTACATACTATTTTTATGTGTATGTGTTTGTGCCTGAATAAATGTGTGTGCCCTGAGCTCATAGGAGCCCACTGAGGCCAGAAGAGGGTGTCAGATCTCCTGGAGTTACAGGTTGTTGTGAGCTACCCTGTGGGTGCTGGGAACACATAGGCACTCTAAACAGCTGACCCTCTTTCCAGAGCCCTTGATGTGTTCACTGACTCTTACTTTAGTTAAACGATGACTTCCACCTCCCTCTGCTTCTGTTTCAGGAGAACTATGAACAGATGAAAGCTTTAGTGAGTCAACTTCATGAACGAGCCCAATATGTAAGACTAGGTAAGTGCTGTCTGTCTGTCTTACAGCTTGATTTGAACCCCAGGCTGGTCTTGAACTCATGATCCTCTTCCCTTACCCAAACACTGAATTCTGTCATGGGCTGCCACTCGCAGCTACAAAGTAAAAGTCTTAGTGTATTACGAATGCCTACTTTAGAAGGAACAATGTGAATGTTACAACCTTCATTAGAAATACTCTCTCCGGTATCCTTACAGGCAGACGGTTTTGCCCATAACCTGTGCTCTGAGAATATTGTCGCAGTCTTAGATATTACTGTATCTGGAAGACAGCTTTCATCTGTTGAAGTAATTAGAGAATTAAAATTATAAAAAATATCTGTATTTGTTTTCTTTAAAGAGTTTATTCAGGAAAGGTAACTAACTAGCTTGTGGCCAGTGAACAGAGAGGCCACTAAAGTTGTCTGTTCTGTTCTGTTAGGAAAGGAAGAACCGAATGTTGACCCAGGAAGAAGTTTTAAGCGATGTGCCCAATATTAGCTCTATTACTAAACACTTTGGTTAAATGGTTTGTTTATTTTTGAGATTACATGTCTTGGTTTTTTGAGTCTGAGTTTCTCTTTATAGCCCTGGCTGTCCTGGAACTCACTATGTATGTAGACCAGGCTGGCCTCGAACTCAGAGATCCTCTCATCTCTGTCTTCCAAATGCTGGGATTTAAGGCGTGTGCCATCACTGCCTGGTGTGACTAGGTGTCTCATAGCCTAGACTGGACTTCTCTCTGCAAAGTCAAGGATGACCTTGGGCTCCTGATCTCCCTGCTCTCACCTCCCAGGTGCTGAGATTATAGGCCACGCCTGGTTCCTATGTTACTGGGAATGGGGTCAGCACCCTACTAACAGCCTCGTCCTTCAGATTGTTTAATTCTTCTAATAAACTTTCAGTTTCTAGTTTTTATCTAAGTTCTATATTTACATCTGGGAATGAGCGTGAATTAGAAGTACTTTAAATACACACTTCCGTTTTCTTTTAAATTAATAGATTATATACAGAGTTTGTAAAAGGGAACTAAAAGTAGAAGCAAATAAACTAAAGGTCTTCACAAGATACTGCTCCGTCATTTTACTATAGCAGACAGTCTAAATGAGTGAGGTCTTTTTCAGAAAGACGGCTGTAATTTACACTCTTGAAGTGCTATAGAAATGAACAAGCTGCAACCCTCTGAGGCCAAGGGCAGCCACAAATGTAACGCATTACGAAGTCATAAACTTACTTTTAAAATGGGGTGTTTTTTTTTTTTAAATAACACAATTTCCATATTCTTGAATAACTTTGTAGATGACAGTGTATGTTACAATGTCAAAAGGTTGGCCGGCCCTTTAAAAGGCAGTGTCTTTACAGGGACTGGGTTTGGTGGTTTGAATGCTTTAGTATAGTCACCTCTCTACCCCAAAAAAGACTAAACAAAGATGCAAATTTATACATAGTCTGTAGAAAAAGAACCCACATAGTTGCCAAATTAAAAACCTATGTTGTTAGAAGAGGTAACTCCATGGTTACACCCATCCTCAGTTTGGGTTTCCTGGGCCATTTAGGACAGATGGCTTTGAATCAAGAAGGATCCAAAGTCCTGTGATACGAACCTGCTGAGGGTGGTGAGTTCTTGTAAGTTACAGATGGAGGCTGGTCTCCAGTAGGAGAGGACTGAGCAGGCCTGCAATGGAGGAGAGGTGGGACTGGGAGCAAGGATGGCTTTGGCCCTCACAGTTTTGCCTAGAATTGTTCTGCCACTAGAATTATAGTGACATTATATCAGCACATATTAACTTGTGTTAATTATTAAGCCACATTAAAATATGCTTTTTTTTAAAAAGATTTATTTTATTTATTATGTAAACAGCATTCTGCCTGCATGTGTGCCTGCAGGCCAGAAGAGGGCACTAGAGCCTCTTATACAGGACCATGAGCCACCATGTGGTTTCTGGGAATTGAACTCAGGACCTCAGGAAAAGCAGGCAGTGCTCTTCTGAATCATCTTCCCAGCCCAGTAATTTGGTTTTACAGCATTGATTGGCATTTGCCTGTATGTTTGTCTTTGTGAGGGTATCAGATCCCCTGGAATTGGAATTACAGACAGTTGTGAGCTGTCATGTGGGTGCTGGGAATTGAACCTGGGTCCTCAGGAAGAGCAGCCAGAGCTCTTAACCACTGAGCCATCTCTCCAGCCCCCTAAAATATTCTTATAGAAAATTAGAAAATAAAAAAGGATTTTTAAAAAATCACCCATAAATAATCCCTCTAAACATACATTTTTAGCACACTGTTGGGTGGCTCCACAATCACTTTAGTAGCAAAATGTGTTAAGCTTTTGCACCGGTTAAGGGGTTTGTGCACCTTGGCCTGGACGTGTCGCCTGTAGTTGGGCTCTGAGTGCTGTAGACTGACTTAGCAGGTAACTGTTAATAAAAAGGCAAGAAATGTTACTTGTTTCTCACTTTTTAATTTTTTCTTCTCATTATAGAATTGAGACTTCTGATTGTTTTTTTTGTTACTTTCCATTCATTTATTTATTTGTTCACTTTACATCCTGATTTCTGACTGTTTTTTAATGAAAAGTTTATTTTTTATTTTATTTACATTGATATTCTGCCTGCATATATGTCTGTGTGAAGGTGTCAGATCCCCTGGAATTGGAATTGCAGACAGTTGTGACCTGCCATGTGGGTGCTGGGAATTAAACCAGGTCCTCTGGAAGAGCAGCCAGTGGGCCTAACCACTGAGCCATCTATCTCTCCATCCTGCCTTCTGACTTTGAAATTAATACAATTTCTGATGTTGTTTTCAGACAGGGAGAGGGCAGATGTTTGGGGATGTTTCTCAGGTATTCCGTGACGTTTTTTTCATTAGGAAGAACATGACAAATGGAGGGTTGAGTGTTAGGTGACTCTTGGACTCTTTCCCATTTTCTCACCTCTGTCCACATCCTGGCAGGTTTCTTCTCTGGCTTTACTGGGTTTGATCCTCCTTATTTTTAACCGGTTGAACACAGAGGGTGGCAGTGAGTCGGTCCTTCTGTAGGCAGAGAAGGGATGACCCCTGTGGTGCTTTCAGAATACCCAGACCAAGTATTCTGATTAAGCCACGCTCATCAAAGGGGGGTAAGTGTTTTGATAAATTTAGAAGTGCTTTGTTTTTACCCTGTTTTATCTTTATATTTTTAATCCTGATGAATATCTGTATGGAGATAAACATCTGCAAATGGATTTGGTGGTTGAGGCAGGGGGCTCTTGTATGTTTTTTTTAAAGGCATTTAAAAATGGAAGACAAATTCTACTCATGTTGTCCTGCAATGAGTGTCCCATGGGAAGAGACATTACTGAGACACTAATCAGTGTGTGCAGAAGCAGACAGCAGGTCCTGTCTGACCCCCTGGAAGACAGCCTTTGAAAGAAGCTGGAATCCTGCTGTAAAATGTTTTCCTGATTTCAGGGATGCTATCGTGTGAACATAATGTGAATCTTAGAGTCCATGAGACTTGATAAATTGCTCATAAAAGCTTAATAAAAATGGCTGTAAGGGAAATGAGTTTTTCCAGCACAAAGTCTATTCGAATGGGTTTTTGTTTGTTTGTTTATGTTAGAATGGAATCTTACTCTATAGCCCAGGCTGTTTCTGGAACAGTTCTTTTGTTTCCGCTTCTGAAGTACTGGGATTACAGGTGTAAACTACCTCATCTAACTAACCTAAAAATGTAAGAGCCGACTTTGGAAGACTAAGATGCTCTATTGTGCTGTCATGTGGTCAGTTTACTGTAGAGGAGCCAGGCATGGAGGCACATATCTGTAATGCTAACACAGGAAGTAAAAGCAGGAGATGCAGAGTTCATGGATAGCCATGGCTCTGTAGCAAATTGGAGGCCTGCCAAGCTGTCTGAGACCCTGCCTTAAAAACTAAAATGAACATGCTTGTGCGCGTACACACACACACACACACACACACACACACACACACACACACGAGCCTCATTCTGTGGTCATTGGGTCTGCATCAGGGATAACCCACCCTTTGGCTCTTTATGAGACCAGAATATCACCAGCTGCTGTAAGAGATGGAGCCAGACTCGAGAGAGCTGAGAAGGAGTGATATTCTCTCGTATCCTTCCCATCAACCCCTCTTTGTCACCCACCTCCTGCTTTTGGCTGTTGGCCCCTTTATGAGCACCCATGTCACCCGACTCTCCAAAGGCCTTTGCCTAAGCCTTTTTTCTTGACTTTATTTAAAAATCACATTGGCAGTTCTCTTGTTTTTAAATATTGAAGTAAGTTCGTGTACAGTAAGCTTCATTGAAGTATGTGACTGGAAGCATTTTGCCCCCTGGACCAACACCATAGCTGAGACAGCATCCCTCAGAATTTCTACCCTCTGGAACTCCTTCCTCCCTCTCCCATTAGGGACTTGGCCAGTAGTTGGGAGAAGAGAAAAAGCAATTTTAATCATATTATCTTGCAACTAATTCATTTCGAAAGAAGAAATAATTTGTCATATAATATTCTCGGTAACCCTAAAATAGAATTACTCTTAAGAATTTTTTGTGTACCTCTTCAGAAAAAAAAAAAAAAAAAAAGAATTCCTCTTGCAGCCAAGATCCCTGATTTGAAAAATGAGGCCGTATTCTGAAGTTTGTTTGACATAGGTATGAACATAATTTCTTATCTAAATCAACTAAGAAATGGCTGTTTTTAAATTGTTGACTGCTTTATTAGACAAAGGCGGCCATGTTAAGATAAATTTTGGATCTGGGCATGGTGGTGCTCATCTTTAGTCCCAGCACTTGGTAGGGAGAGGCAGTGGATCTCTGTGAGTTTGAAGCCAGCCTGGTCTACATAGTTAGTTCCAAGGCTGTTACACAGAGAAATCCTGCCTTGAAAAAAAAAAAAAACCAAATAAATAAATATATTAATTTTAATTAATTTAGTCAAAAGTAAAAATAAGCATTTTCCAGAGGGGAGGAAGGACACATAACATTCAAGTCACAGATGTCTTGACCTGCAGGCTGGGTGCTAAGGCTTGGTGCTGGCATCAAGAAGCCTCATAGGCTTCTGCACTGCTCTTTGGTTTGTGTGATTTTGGCAAGATTTGGGCAGTGCTGGGAACCACAGAAGACAGGGGCATGTGGACCATGCTGCCAGACAGAAGAATTGGTAAATCTGAATGAGCCCTAACCCCATGAAACTCAAAATTGGGTACAGTAGGTGTGGGGCCAGCTCCCCACCAAACTACCTGCTCTGAACATGTAACCATAACACTTCACTGAGAGGACCATGACAATCAGTCTTGAAGCATAAAAATCTGGAGTTCTACATGCTAATGAGGGATCTAGATACCCCCCCCCCAGGTGCTCAGCCAGTGAGCTTCCTGGCCATTCCTTCCCGAAAAACCACAAAAGGTATTTAATCCCTGGTTCATCCTGAGTAAAGTGTATGCATTTACATTAGCCATCAAATAAGGCAGATTGGACAAGAAAGGGTCACCATGGGAGGAGGCCTTCCTCCTAAAGAGCCCCGCCTAAATCTCCTGGAGAAGGCCTTCGTCCACCCTTTCTCTGCGCTCACTCAGAACCAAACTGGGTTCCGCCCATCCAGGCTCTGCCTTCATGGATGTCCTGAGGGGAAGTGTGACCTGGGACTCCGTTTTTTTTTTTTTTTTTAACTGCCAATGGTACACAGACAACTGGGAACCACAGTGGTCCCAGATTCTGCTGTTTCTCATCCCATAAACACTGACCGAGGACCACCATTACTACTGACTGTGTTGTGTCTCCCCTGAGCTGGATGCAGGTGCACCTGGCACCCCTGTGGGAGGCAGATAGACCATCCCTGAATCAAGATATTACCAAAGGGGACCTGCTAATCATTGTGGAAGGATTTCAGCTTTCCCGTGTGCAGACCTAATGGCCCCTCTAGGCAAGTCTGCACATGTCCATCATGGAGAGAATTTTCAAAGCTCAGCTTTTATCTGGTCCAAATGAAAAATAGGAATGTCCCCAGGTACAGTGTGGTGTATGTTTTTATGGTTGTATTTGGTACATGCTGGGCATCGAGGCAGTGTGTGAGTTCTAATAAAAATAGCATGCCATTTCTTTAGACAGTGAATTCACAACATGTATGATATACCCTCTAGGATCAGGGATAGATTGGTGTATGTGTATATGCACTTGTCATTGAAAAAATCAGCTTATTACTGCAGAAAACTGGCATCTGGCACATATAGGGATTAAAAAATAATTAGCTTTTTCTTACAGGGTACACTGAACCTTTTTTATTTTTTTATTCATTCGTTTGTTCGTTTGTTTGATTTTGTTTGTTTGTTTTTCCAGATAGGGTTTTTCTGTGTAGCCTTGGCTGTCCTGGAACTTGCTCTGTAGAGCTAGCTGGCTTCACGCTGACAGATCTGCCTGCTTCTGCCTCCCAGGGCTGGGATTAAAGGAGTGGAGCATTGTGTGTGTTCCTAGCATTCATGTGTGTGCGCGCGCGCGTGTGTGCGTGTGTGTTCCTAGCATTCGTGTGTGTGTGTGTGTGTGTGTGTGTGTGTGTGTGCCTGTGCGCGCGCGTGCGTGTGCGCGTGTGTGTTTGTTCCTAGCACTCGGTGAGATGGAGGCCTGCCTCCTATCCATCTGACCTAATTATGCTTCTATTGTAGGAGGGAGTGAGAAAGCCCGGGCACTGCACACATCAAGAGGAAAACTGCTTCCCAGAGACAGAATCGACAATCTCATAGACCCAGGGTTGGTCTAGTGCTTTCTACCTCAGCATGTCTTCTGTACCACTGGACAGTCCCATCGACAGACAGTTCTAAATTCAGGTTCCTATAGTGTCCTAGTTAGGATTTTACTGCTGTGAGCAGACACCATGACCAAGGCAACTCTTATAAGGACAACATTTAACTGGGGCCGGCTTACAGGTTCGGAAGTTCAGTCCATTATCATCAAGGTGGGAGCATGGCAGCATCCAGTCAGGCATGGTGCAGGCAGAACTGAGAGTTCTACATCTTCATCTGAAGGCTGCTAGCAGAATACTCATCTCCAGGCAGCTAGGGTCTTAGAACTCACACCCACAGTGACACACCTACTCCAACAAGGCTACACCTCCTAACAGTGCCACACTCTCTGGGCCAAACATATTCAAATCATGACATCTAGGGTTCAAAGAGCACCATGCATTTATTGAGAGCCTACTGTGTGTCAGACATTTATAGGCAATGAAATGGGGGCAGTTCCAGGGAATGAGGTGGACAGGCACCTCTGCTCTACTGAGTTCCATTAGGTCAGAGGGAGATAGAAAGAAAGCAGTAAACACTGGAATTGTAAAATAGACTGGAAGGAAGCAAGGGTTGTGGGAAAGAGAAACAACCAATCAGAAGCTCCAGTGAGAGAGCGCTGGGTGTGTCTGCGCAGTGCCAGGAAGCTGGAGTAGTGGAGGCAAAGGATGTGGGGGGAGAGTATTAGGGAGTGGGATCTGATTCTGGGGGCCCAGAAGGCTACTGGCTTTGACTTTTCAAAAATTAGGAACTGCAGTATGAATTAAACAGGACTTGTTGAGTTTCTAGCGCATGTTGTGTGATGACACTTATGGTACTGGGCCCCCAGACTATATTGCCTGGTCACAGTCACTCTCTTAGTTTGTGTTTGTATAGTTTGTTATTTTTGTGAATGACACAGTCACCCATAGCTTCTACTCTCTGGATCCTATCAGAAGCGTGACACATGACTGTTTATATTTCAAGATTCTGCTCTTCTGGCTGCTGTGCTGGAGTGGACTGTGCACTGGGGTAGAAGTGTGACAGGGTGAGGGTGTCACAGACAGCAGAGACCTGGTAGATCTGAAAGATGTGTCATGGCAAACAAGGGAAAAGGTGGGTGTTTGAAGATAGGGTCTCGTGTAGCTGACATCAGAACCACTGTATAGCTGAGGGGGCCTTCAGCCCCCCTCCCACATTTTGGAAGGGTTGGGGATTAAATCTAGGGCTTCATCCAAGCTAATTGATAACTGTGTCACTGACATACCACCCCAGCCCAACCTTGAACTTCTGATCCTCCCTCCTCTGCCTCCCTGGGGATGAGATTACAGGTGTATACCACCATATCTGGTTTCCATGGTGCCGGGCATTGAACCCAGGAATTGTTCGTGCCAGGTGAAAACTTTACCAACTGTTAATCCCACCAAATATTTTTTCTTATGGCATCCATGTTTTGATGAAAGCATGCATGCTTAAGTCCAGGTACATGGCACATGTGACAGTCAGAGGACAGCTTTCAAGAGTCACTTGGACTCTACCATCTTACGTGACCCAGGGATCAAATGCAGGTTGTCAGGCCTGTATGCTAATGCTTCTACCTGCTGAGCCATCTTACAGCCCCCAGCATATATTCATTTATGCAGATATATATCAGGCACCTGCATTAGAAAAACCAAACAAGAAGTAATCATACCAAAGCTAGCATTCTAGAACTCCTTTTTCTCTGTGGTATCTTGAACACACGTGTAAATGATAGAGTCGTTTTTTTACACTCTAAATGAAGGGTAGACAGTACGGTGCCAGATATGAGTCTGGTACCTCAGAACAGATTGCTTCTGGACATCCCAGATCTGCCATTTACTACCAGTGGGACCTTAGACTAGTGGCTGGGTTTTGGTTTCCTCTTTAGCGAATGAGTTAGTGTTTATGAACCCTTAGAAGAGAGCCAGGTACATGGCTGTCCCCTTTCTATGGTAATATACATATTTGCACAGCATTTTAATAAGTCTCCAGTATTTTATTGTAGCCTGTTACATGGCTATACTGTATAAATTCCTATGAAGTTCTTGTCCAGTCTTATTTTAGACATCTTTTTGTAGATTTTTATATGTAACATGCATTTTCGAAATATTGTCCTGTTAAAAAAATTGTTCCACTGTTATGTGTAACATTTTAAATTCAGATAATTTAGACAACATCCTTTCTTTCCCTTTAGGTCTCCTTTTCTGGAATTCTCCCAGTTTGCAGGTTACCAGTTATATGGTGACGAGGAAGTCCCCGCCGGTGGCATCATTACAGGCATTGGGCGAGTGTCGGGGTGAGTGTCCCACCTGTGCTCAATAGTGAGGGGCAGGAAGAGTCACTAGAATGGGGTGCCTGCCTCACTCTGCATGTGGCACAGAAGCTTTGTGCTCTTTGAGACTTGAGTGTCCCACATGTGTATTAGGCTCGTCGGTGGAGCTGTGGAGACCACAAACTGAAGGGAGAGAAGTAAAATTAAAATTTAGCCAGAGTTCCTAATCCAACTCAGACCTCCCCCCTTCCCCCAGAGGTGAGGCTTTTAAATGTTCTTATTAAAAAGTTATTTTTTCTACACACACACACACACACACACACACACACACACGCGCGCATATATATATATTCGCTATGAAATCATATTTGATACTGTTGAATATGTCCAACCCCCCCCAAAAAATATTAAATTGCCTAGCTTTTATAAAACCCTGCAATCATGATCACTGGTATTATTTTTTTATTAATTTATTCTCTCATGTATTACATCCTGACTGCAGTTGCCCCTCCCGCCTATCATCCTAGTCCCCCCCCCCCATCTATTCTTCCTCCCAGGGATATCGACCAAACATGGCATATTAAGTTTCAATAAGACTAGGCACCTCCCCTCATATTAGGGCTGGCAGAGGCAGTAGAAACCAGAGGCCAGATGGCCTAGAGAGCTGGGATAAAACCAAACACACCTTGGAAAAAAAAAGAAAAGAAAAAGTAAAGAAATGATTGCTAATGATATTCTGTTGTACTCGTAGACAGGAGCCTAGCATAATCACCAGCAGAGAGGCTCCATCAGCAATTGAAGGAAACAGATGCAGAGCCCTGCAGCCAAACATTAGGCAGAACTCAGTGAGTACTGCAGAAGAGGGGCAGGAAGGATTGTAGGAGCTAGAAGGGTCAAGAACACCATCAGAAAAACCTCAGAATCAAAAAACCTTGACGCAGGAGTCCACAATGCATTCTGTCCCCTCCCCCAGGTCCTCCCAGGTCCTCCCCACTTCCCTACACACACGACTTCATGGTTTTTTCTCTCTCTCTCAAAAAAAAAAAAAAAAGAAGAGCTGGGCAGTGGTGGTGCACGCCTTTAATCCCAGCACTCAGGAGGCAGAGGCAGGCGGATTTCTGAGTTCAAGGCCAGCCTGGTCTACAGAGTGAGTTCCAGGACAGCCAGGGCTACACAGAGAAACCCTGTCTCAAAAAACCAAAAAGAAAAATAGAAAAAAGAAAAGAAAGAAAGAAAAGGAAGAAAAGAAAAAAGAAAAAAAAATTAAAACAAAACAAAAACGGGCTGGAGAGATGGCTCAGTGGTTAAGAGGACTGACTGCTCTCCCAGAGGTCCTGAGTTCTCACAGCCATCTGTAATGGGATCCAGAGCCCTCTTCTGGTGTGTCTGAAGAGAGTGATAGTGTATTCACATACATAAAAAAAATAAATAATTCTTTTATAAAGAAATCATTAAAGCCAGATGTGGTGATACACACCTTTAATTCCCTATACATTGCCTGCTCTACAGAGTGAGTTTCAGGACAGTCAGGGCTATGTAGAGAAACCCTGTCTCAAAAGTTTTTAAAAAGAACAGACAGAGGCAGAGGTGTGGACAACTCCGAGGAAATGTGTCTTTTAGACCTAACAGGGCATATATATATCTCACAGAAACTGTGACAGTCCGCACAAGACCTGCACATGTTTAAACCAAACACAATCTCAGTGCTGAAAGGGGAACTGGGAGCAAATTCCTGTCCCTAATGAAGAAACTATTGCAAGTAGTACCTGCTGAGAAAGAAAGAACAAATCTCTGTTGCATGCTAAGCTTTTATAAGCTCTCCATCTAATTTCTTGCATAGCTGGGTGGATATGGTTGTTTCAGAGGAACGGATATCCATTGTGGGCCCCAGTCAGCATCACGTGACCTGGTACTACAGCGGGTTCTTGGCCTTCCCCAGAAGCACAGAATCATCCCTGTAATCTGTTTTAACAAGCCCTGTAGGGTTTTCAGTGCTGATCTTAGGACCAGTTAGACTTTGGGACTCTAGTCTGCCCAATGCTGAATTTACTTTTGTGATTATGTGTGATGGTGACATTACCATTGTCGGAACTGAGCCTGGACTGTATGAGCTCCTCTTGATCCTCACTACAGCTGAGTGAGAGAGGGGCTTGTCATTGTCATCACACTGAGCAGAGAAGGACACAGGCTTAGAGAGGCAAATACTTGCCCAAAGTTAAGGGTCCTGGGAAGCCTGGCTTTGATCTTTCTGGTCGATTGGCACATTTATCATCAGATCAGATGCTGGCATGTTCCTCAGTCCCACGACCTGTGACCTCAGGAGAGGTTTAGATACAGCCCTTGTTCTTCATTCACCGACCTCACTATTGCCTCGACTTAATCCCCAGTCTTCACCTAATGGGTGGTTTCATGTTCATCAATGTGGAGGCAAATTTTTCTTGGGGTCTTCTGGGATGTTTTAAAAAAAAAAAAAAAAGCTTTAAAAAAATGAATTTAATTAAAAATTTAACTAAATTCTTCTATCATGGAAATCCATAATTATGAAGAATATTTTTTATTACACTTCCAGTCACGGTGCCAGTTAACACCTGGAAGCAATGCTCCCCCACTATGCCCTGTCGGCGCACACACATACAGCCATTATATTGTCGTAGATGTGGTTCCATGAAATCACAGCTGTCTTCAGCAGATGGGCTGTGCTTGCTTGCTAGAGACCTCCCAGTCAGGTCTGAGGCTGTTGAATTTCTCTGGGAAGGTAGTAGGCTGGTCATGACCTCTCCCGAGATCGCAGCAGCTCCTCCCAGCCATCCTCCAAGGCTGGTTGGGTTCTCGTGCAAACGGAGGTGCTAGAGTGTGGGTGGGGGGATGCTGAAAGAATGCAGTTGTGGGGAAACCTTGCTCCCACACTCTCTTATGCTCTGGAGGGGTGCTGCTTGACCATGTGCTCGAAAACAGAAGCACTTTGTAAAAGAAACTTTAGTTCAGATCGTGGATGATGGATGGGCAAAGCCACACACGCGCGTGACGGTATTTTTGTGAACCAAGCTTATTTCTCCTCTATAACATGTCTCTAGGGGGTTGATTAGAGACATATGCCACCGTGCCATGTGTGGTACTGGCAAAACCCCCAGATTTATTTAAAAAAAAAAAAAAATTTAAAAAGGAACCAAAAAAGGACCATACTGAGCAGTGGCTTAGGTTAATGTCTCAGGAGGACTAATGGCTTTTTAAAAATCAAATGTGAGTGTGTAATCTTGTTAAAGGTAATTGTTTTCTTTCAGATAAAGGGATCTGCACCATGATTAGGGAAAGCTTGGCTTTCCAGTGTGAGGCTGTCAACTAGTGATTGGCAGTAGTGGTGTACATTAGATGTCGAAGGCTGCATCGCACATCTCATAAAAAGGCTTAATCATCTTCAGTTTTGCAGAAATCTCATCCTCTCTTTCAATGGATTTCTGCCTTTCAGGGTAGAATGCATGATCGTGGCTAACGATGCCACCGTCAAAGGAGGCACCTACTACCCAGTGACAGTGAAAAAGCACGTACGGGCACAAGAGATCGCTCTCCAGAACAGGCTCCCGTGCATCTACCTGGGCAAGTCACAAGTGCGCCGTGAACTGTTTAGCTGGTCAAGGCTGTGTGGATGCTGTTGTTACTGGGTACCGAAAAGTCTGCGGTTCCTCCTGCAGTTAGAAAGACATGGTGTTTGCTAAGAATGGCTGTGAAGGGTTGCTAAGAACTATCCATTGCACCACACTGCTACATTAACAGTTGGCATGTGCCAGCTTTTCCTCTGGATATTTTATTTTTTCTTTTGTTAACTATAATTAATTCAAGCTATAAAAAAGCTAATATTTATGGATCTCTTGAGATTCAGACTTTGTGTTATATACTTCAGTATTACATAATTTGAATAGATTGTAATTTAAGGTACAGTGAATTTCCTGAGAGAGTCAATCTTCATTTAAAAGTAAATACATTTTCATTAAAGGCTCTTTTGAACAGAATCTAAAAGCAACACAATTTAGAATTGGCAGCTTCTGGATACTGGCTTAGTCTGCCAAGACTCTGGATACTGGCTCAGTCTGCCAAGACTCTGGA
>JADRCH010000005.1:17149572-17258532 GCA_019843965.1 Rhynchomys soricoides | reverse complement strand
TCTGCCAAGACTCTGGATACTGGCTCAGTCTGCCAAGACTCTGGATATTGGCTCAGTCTGCCAAGACTCTAGCACACACTACTGAATTACAAATGTGTAAATATTTGAATAAGTCATAATGTAGATTTTTTTTTTCTTTTTTTCTGGGAAAGTGAATTTACCTGGTTGGCTCATAAGGTGAATGTCTTTGTGCACACAGAAAATAGAAAATGAAACTGCTTGCAGGCGCCTGCCAGTCACTACAGGGGTGGGCACCAAAAAGCATTAACATTGTTTCTCTCTTCAAGGAGGCCATATTTAATGGGAGACAGAATGCAAAGTATTGAGTGATAAAAGACAATGATTATAGGCAATAATAATAATAATAATAATAGGTATAGGACTAGTTAACTTCCAATTCTTTCTTTTTGACACATAGCCTATCTAGGTAGCCTTGGCAAGCTTGGAACTGACAAGAGATCCTCAGGCTTCTGCCTCCTGAGTGTGAGGATTAAAGACACCACCACACTCAGCTCTAAGTTTTCTTTTTAACACTTGTTCTGTACACTCCGAGTAGATGCTGGACTCAAGGCTTTTTACATACATGATTTCCTGTCCTCCTGATAGCTCTCTGAACTGGTTACTCTTGTTTCTTTCATGGCTGAGGAAGTTGGAGGTGCTTAGGCTGGCATGGAAGGAAGCACACCTTTGCTCTCATAAGCACACAGCTATGGAATAATGAGCTCTGTCTGAGACAGATGTCTCCCTGTGTAGCCCAAATTAGCTCCACAAGTGATCATCCCAAGTGGTGTCAGGCGCTGTTGTACCTCACCACAATCTGTAATAAAGCTAATCTCCTACTTAGGAAACTGCTGCAGGAGGATCATAGTTTGAGCCAAACAGGTAAACCACTCAAACAAACAAGCAAACTCAAAGCCCAAACAAATAAAAAACCAACTAGAAACAATGCAAGAAAGCAACATACAAATTAGCCATGAATCCTTTAATGGTTTTTGTATTGATCTAAGAAGATGTGTTTTCAGTTCCACTGGCAAATTCATGGCGTTTGTAGGCCTTTGCTGCTCTTTAAGGGACAAAGTTTCCCAAGCTGTTCATATATATGGAGCTTTGAACAAAGGTTGGAAAGGCTAACAGTCTGAGAGGAAACCTTTTGGTTGTGTTGGGGAACCTGTGATTCTAGAACACATCGAAGGGAGGGGGCAGGCTTTGGTAACTGAGGTTAAGACCTAATTACAAAGGGACAGGGCAAGCTTTTGTGACTAGCACTATAGCTGTTTGTCCGCTGTCTTCACTTTTCCCATTTTCCTTATTCAGTTGACTCAGGAGGGGCCAACTTACCTTGGCAAGCAGACATCTTTCCAGACCGGGACCACTTTGGGCGCATATTCTATAATCAGGCAATCATGTCTTCTAAAACTATCACACAGGTAATTTCTCATTGGTGAAGTTAGTATTATACTTTTGTTTGTTTATTTAAAACTCTAACCTGTCACTGCTACTGCTCAATCCGGATGAATTAAAAAGCAGACAAGCACAATTTGTCAGGTGAGATGGCTCAGAGAAGTAGAGTCTTAACACCAAGCCCAACGACATGAGTTCAAGCTCTGGGAGCCCACAGGTGGAAGGGGTGGGGGGAGACTCTTGAGAGTTTGCCTCTGACCTACACATGTGCACATGAAACCATAACCCTGGTTGCACACTAAATAAATAAATAAATATAATTTAAAAAAAAAAAAAAACAGAACTTATTGTATAGTGTAAGAAAGTTTTGTAAGGTTGTCTTCAGTTCAAATTTATACTAACTGCAGGCACGTTCCTGAATTATAATGAATGTTAATTATCCAAGGAAAAGAGGTTTGAAAAAGAAGTAAATTTTTTTTTAGGACTGATTTATTAGTACAGAGAAAACATTAGTACATAGAGATAAGTCCATATGAACATTGATTATTAGATCAAAGGATATTTAACTCATGGGCATCAATAGAAGATTCGTAATGGTGTTTAGCTGTTAAAGCCAAAGAACTAAAATCCATGCATCAGCATGAATAAACGTCGCTTTGAGAAAAATCAGTAGGTAAGTGTAGAGCCAGTACCCATGTGTGTGGCAGTTGGGTGCATGAAACCTCACTTTGTTGTGCTTGTTTGTAAGTGTGCATTGGAGAATGTCACACATAGTTGTGAACAGTGCGGGTGCTCAGGAGGGAAGGAAAAAGGGGGGGTCATTCAAGAGGAATGTGGGGACTTAGGTTGTATCTGAAATTGTATTTAATTGAAATTCTCAGTGTGTGTTAATATAAACTCTTTATAAAAGGTCTTGCTGTGTGTAGTCACATTAAGGAGTGAGAGGACTCCACAAGCTGTCCTCTGACGTTGGTATGCACGCACAGTCTACTTCTGGATTAGAGCCTTCTCCAAGGTGGCCGGAGACCAGTGTTCTCACTCCTGACCCTCTCCCTCTCTAAACCTCTCACTCCCAGAGGCTTCTCGCTCTGTGGCTTCGTTATGTCACCCTTTGTTCTTTCCCAAAACCTTCAGCTTCACGCTGAGTTCCCTTATTCTCCCCACGTTTTTTAAATTATCCCACCAAGAACTTGAATACAATTTCAACTCATGGCTTGTCACCTTGTGTGGGCCCTTGGCCTTCCACCTCTCTGCCTCTAAACGTCAGGGGTGCTGCTGTCTCTGTAGGTTTTTTGCTAATGCCTTGGTTTTAAACAGAAATATATATGTGGTTTCTGCCCTGGTTCCTGGTGAGGAAAAGCCCCATGTTTGGTCTCTGTCCTGTTCCTAAGACAGAACTCCTAAGAGCCTTGTAGATAAGGGTGCCAGGAACATCTTTTGTTTTAATGTTTGGTCTTTGATTCCTGGTGCAAAGCTCCTAAATCCCTCAGACCCTTCTCCCTCCGATCTTCTGGAGGAGATGATCCCTCATGCCCACATGATGAAGCCACCATACAACCCCTTCCTGCAAACCCCCATGGGGCTTTCACGATCTTCCCACTTATCAAATCTATCTGAGTACTGGGAGCATGATGACCCTTAGCTCCATAGAGACAGGCACTCAGGACTCTTTCAGGCCCAGCCTGTGTGCGACCATCTAGCTGTTTTCTGTGGCCTTTATTAATTAACCAGCATCCAGAAGTATAGCATTTGCTTGCATTCTGTGGGCCATTCTAGCACATTAAATGCACGGAGAGGGAGTAGTGAGAGCTCTAGTCTATCCTTAGGTAGCCAGAAGCTGATGCCTCAGCACTGACTGGCATTTAAAGCAGGAACAGCCTGGCAGAACCTAGTGTTATCTCCAGACAGTGTCAGGATGAACTGGATAGGGGGGCCCCCAGATGGTGTCCAGGGGAGAACTGATTACTTGGTACGGGAAGAACTCCTTCATCTAATGTTAGAAGTGTTCAGTGATCACAGGAGAGAGCAGGAGAAAGTTTTCTAGGCTCTCTTGGCTCACCCAGACCTGAGCACATCACCATCCCTGCTTGTCTACTTGGTGCTATCTTCTGATTCCTTTGTGTGCGTGTGTGAGTGCCTGCATGTATCTATGTGGACTTCCTACACGCCTGGTGCTGGTGGAGGCTAGAGATGGGTGACAGGTCCCTGGGACCTTAGCTCTTCTCTCTAGATAGGTCCTGGCTGATTTCTCATTCTTTATTGTTATTTCTTTGTGATTAGAGCAATATCAGATGAATTTTAACATTTTCACAAATTTTCCTGAGATGGGACATGCTACTATTTATTAAAAGATGACCTCTTGTAATTGTTAAAGCAAATGCCAACACATTGACTGGTTTCTCTCTCTTTCCCTCCCACTCTCTTCCCATCTCTTTCCATTCCACTTTTCCCAAGTTCTCATGTTACACCACTGAGCCCAGCCCAGCCCCTTTCTTATATTCTGTTGCTTAAAATTGTGGTTTAGAGTGTTTTTCAAAATCCTTAATAATCTATTATGTAAGTCAACCATCTGTGATGCCATGCTTTGGATAAGGCTTGTCCCCCAAAGGATAAAAATCTTGCTGGAAGCCTGGTCTTCAAAGGGACAGTGTTATGTCGGGAGGTCTTGAAGAGGAGGGTGGGTCATGGAGCACCGCCCCCAAATGGATTAGTGCAGGAGTGGGTTGATTCCTTTGAGGATTAATTTTATATTAATAAAACGGATGTATTAAAGTATGAGTGTGTTCCCTCTGGTCTTTCACATCCTTGTCATGTGACCTTTCTTCCTGTCACATGTTTCTGCCATGATGCCACCTGTCATATTGTGATGTAGTTAGAAAGTCCTCACCAGAGACCAAATAAGTGGAGTTGCTTGTTCTTTAATCTTCCAAAACCTTGAACCAAATAAACCATTTTTTTTTCTGTGTAAAATATCCAGTCTCAGGTATTGTATTATAACTGCATAGAACAGTCTAAGATCTAACCCTGGTTACGTTGTTTATGCATTTGACAACGATCAGTGGGTGCCTCACTCCAGTTCTATTTTCTACCCTAAGATTGTTTTTTTTATTTTACATTATTAACCTCACCCACTGTAGATCTGCTTATCCACTTATCTCTAAGAATATCTCTTACATTCTTATCTACATCATTTCCCGTATATTCTCAGATATAAAAATAATGTTGACAGATAACTAGACCTTTCAGGTATTACATTTGACTTTTGCTTCGTAAGAAAAGAGGCTTTTTAGGTCAGAATATTTATCTTTTTTGTTCTTTGAGTCTCCGGCAGCTATTTTTAACTCTTCTCTCTATATAGGTCATGGCTGATTTCTCATTCTTTATTGTTGGTTCCTTGTGACTAGAGAAATATCAGATGAATATTTCACATATTTCACTGAGATGAGGCATGCTAATATTGTTAACAGATGATCTCTGGGACTGTTAAAGCAAACGCCGACACGCTGACAGACTACAGTAGGTACTAGCCTCCGAGTCTCCTTTTCTTACGATCCCTCAGAGGTTGGAGGTTTAACCTTTCTGAGCTCCTATCCTGAAGTCACTCTGCAGCCCGTGCACACTCAGGCTAACCCCTGCTGGTCCTTGCAGTCTGATGTCTTCAAGCTGCTGGCTTCTTATGTATGCCAGCTTCTTATGTAGTTCTTAGTATGAACTAAGCTTTAGCAGAAATCTCACTCTCCTGTTAATTTTGACTGCCGGCAGTAGTCCACTCACTGTAGCTTGACCTTTGGTGTAGAAAACACTTGCTTTTCCCCTATGCCCAGGTGCATCAGCAGCAAGGGTTGTTTGCTTTGATTAGACTTTCTTTTCTATTGAAATCAGCTTCATTTACTGAGCAGTGTGTTTCCCTATTTGCTCTAAATTTGGAGAATTTAGATGATTATCCCTCATGTGTTACTTCTCCCCTCCCTTCTCCTTGCTTTAGCTCATTATTTTTGGAGGTTACTTCGATGACTGCTTTTGTTTCAAGCATCTATGATCATTCTGAGGGGCTTAAACAAGCGAAGGCTGTTATTTTAAAAATGCATTCTGTAAGGGTGAGTAGAGGCTGGGAGGGAGGGGAGAAGAAAGCAGTGTATCTGGTTGCATGGAGGCTCTCTAAACTGAGGCGCCAATAAAAAGATTGAAGAAGAGGCATTGTGGGTAAGATGGACTTCTGGCATTCTGTGTACATTTCGTACCTGCTGGTACAGATGGGCTCGAGTACCTCAGAGTTAGCAGAGTGTTTATCTGTCAATGTAGGTGACAATGATCTGAACTTCTGGCCAGCTATTCAGTTGGGATTGTGCACCTTGTGTCTTTCATCTGCAGGCCAGAAGAGGGCATCGGATCCCTTTATAGATGGTTATGAGCCTCCATGTGGGTCCTGGGAATTGAACTCAGGACCTCTAGTAGAGCCATGTCTTCATCCCCAGTGGCTTTTATTTTTAATGGTGGCTCTTTAGGCGAAGATGAGAACAATGTGATACAGACAGTATTCGCTTTTCACAATTACTTTGAATGGAAAAGTCAGCAAGATGGGAGGCTTAACTGAGGAGCCTTTCCATCCAGCCCTGGGTCTCTTCCCCTTGCTGTTGCATTTGTCTCAGTATATATGTAAGTGGAAAACGGTCTCCAGCTTTGCAGTGGGATGCAGGAGGTCCAGAGTTGACGAGGCTTTTCAGAATGAGGCACCAGAATTCTTTGGCAAGCCTCCCGGTTGACTCCCTGGCAAACCCTTTTCACTGAGTTGCCTGCTGGCTACATTGTGTCGTCCATTTTGTTATAATGAGACCCGTCTCTGTCTGCCAGGGAAGACTTGGAGGGTCAAGGATTTGTCTGAAGAGGTCTTGTGTGATTGTCTGTAGCTTGTAGCAACTTATTTCTGTTACTCAGACACCATACTTGTGGAAGTGACAACAAGAGTTGTTTCTGTGGGTTAGCGTCATCCATGGCTACCTCCTACTTTCTTGTTCATGGTTTAAGTGATAGAGTCATGCAAGGCTTCCTTCTCGTCTCTGTTGCATAGCAGGCTCCCTCTCTGGTGAGAGGGAGTATTGCTTTGTGAGTCACTGGAGTTTGTCTTTGTCCTGATGAGAATCCCTCTGTTGCTCCTTTTAGCACAGTATGGATGATGTGCCTCCAACCAAAGCTGAGTCCACCCCTCATAGTGTAGCCATGCATTTTATGACATTTTAGTTCTTACTGGAGAATGGAACAGAATTTTCTGTGCAGTTCCAGACACTTTGGATCCCAGAGTGGCCTTGCATAGGACATGCACAGAGCCACACTTTGAGCTGTGAGTGGTGTTGCTGGACTCTGAGATCCCTGGATCCTGTGAGCAGAAGATGGAGTGGCAGGATGCTTCTGTACCTGTTCCCTTGTCCCCTGTTGTGGGTGATGAGCAACTTAGAATTAAACGATGAGACGAGACTACAGGATGCCTACTGGTTTAGTTGGTGACTTATCTGTGCTATGGTCTTTTGATACTATTATCAGTGTCTGCTTGCATAACATTAACATTGTACTTTCTTGTGATTTGGGGGCTGGGAAGATGGGTAAACTGTCAATAGCCACTTGTAACTCCTGTTCCAGGAGACCTAATCCCCCTTTCTGGTCTCCATATGCTTTTGCAAGCACAAGGTGCACACAAAACTCCCATGGGCACACACATACAACATAAGTAAAAATAAATGAATAGGCTCACCACCTTTAATCCCAGCCTTTGATTAAGAGGTATTGAATTCTAATCCAGCCAGAGCTACATAGTACGATAGTATCTCAATAAATAAATAAATATCTTTTAAAAGTAAATTAAAAGTATGTGTGACCGGAAAGGCTTTCTTTGTCGTTGTTGAAACATTTGAGAATTTTGGTTCCTCAGGGAATAGTAACTATAGCTCTTGTGGGTATTTTTTGTGTTTTTTAAAAATGTTTTTGTGCCTTTAAAGATTTTATGTATTTACTTTTTTATTTTATGTGTATGAGTATTTTGCCTGCATCTGTCTGTCTGGTACCCTGTGAGTGCCTAGTGCTCTCAGAGGCCAGAAGCAGGTGTCTGACATCCCTCCCACGCCTGTGCTTTTTAAATTATGTCATACCATACAACGCATCCATTAACTGCGAAGATTTAGTTGTATTTTGGGTATTGCTGAGTTGAATGGAGCTTATTATATTTTTATCTTCCCGTTAGCACTCTCTCTGTTTCTGCCCAGTCCTCTCAGCCACAGAGCTTCTTCGCCTCTACCGGTTTGTCTGTTGTGAACATTTCGTATAACTTTGTATCTGATCTCCTTCATTTAATATGAGGGCTGTACTACTCTGTGGGATGGTACAGAATTCTACTTGGCTCTTGTCTTTCATGTCTACTGAAGATGACGAATTTACAGATGGAGTCTTTGAAAGAGTGAAAATAGAAAAGTCTGGACATTCGCTCCATCCTGATGTTTTGATCAATGGTGGGCTTCACTGATGAAAGTAGTCCTGACGTATCACCTACAGGCTTAGCTGGCTTTTGTGAATTCTATCCCTTGAGGTTTGCCCTGTGATAAAAATGCCTGGCTTTGCATTTCTCAGACTTTATCCATGCTGTTAGTCGGCACTCACCTACACTAGTAAAGTTGGATCTACCTCCATTATATTTGCTTGAGACAGGATTGTTTATTTTTTTTCAGTGTTGGGGATTGAAACTAAGACCTCTTTCATAGTAGACAAGTCACTCTTCCTCAGAGCCACATGCCTAGACCAAGGTAACTTGTTTATCTATTACTCTAGGATGCCCTATCTCCAACCTTGGCACTATAGAACAATGCATGTTTATTATCTAGTTCCTGTGGGCTGGAGTTTAGGCCTAGCTCAGGGTCTCACAAGATACAGTCAACTGAGCGTTTGATGGAAGGGCCCAGTTTCTAGCTCACTCATGTGGTTGTTGACTCCCACAGTTCACCTTGGCTATTAGCTGGAGGGCTGTCCTTGGTCTCTTGTCATTCCCAGTGTACTTCACAGCTTGCTGCTTGGCATTATCAAAGCAAGAAAGGGAGAAGAGAAGAGAGAGGCTGCAAGGGAAAGGGTAACGAGGTGGTTTCAGTCTGTGGTACTCAAAGGGGTCACACCGATGGGAACGCCCAGAGCAGGGATTACTAGGGACCAATCCGGAAGTTTGCCTCACCTGCCCTTTGGTGTCAGAAGAGTGCCTTGTTGATTTGCTTGGTTGCAGAGGAACTGTGGAGAACACGCATCTGAAATGCCCCTAGCAACATGACAGAAGTCCCTAAAGTCAGGTACTGAGACTTGGTCATTTAACTGTGAGACTTGGTAGCTCTCCCCTCTCCCCTGTCCTTCCACCAAGGTGCTGTCGTTAGTAATTAGTATGGACTAGGTAGTGTGAACATGTCTTCCTCACAACTCTGGAGGCTGGAAGGCCCCACAGATCAGAGTACCAGTGTGTTTCAATTCAGGACTTGGTAAAGGCCTTCTTCTGGTTTTGTCAGCACGGTGGACAGAGACTTTTGTGTCTTTGTTTACAAGGACCTTGATGACATCATGGCTTTACCTTTGGGACCATCTAACCTCAGTTGCCTCCCGGGGCTTGGGATTAGAGTTTTAACAGAAGTTGGGAGAGATCACAAACACCCATTCTGTAGCAGATGCTCTGATGCCATTCGGCCAGAATAATCCCTCCTGTCTCCTGCCACTGTCCCCCCTCCCGCCCCCCACCACCCCCTTCCTCTTTCCTGCTAAGCCCCTGGCTCCTTCCCCATCCTCATTCTCTCTGGTACTTGCAGATAGTTGCTATTCTGTCCTCTCCTTTGCTCTCTAGCTGTTTTCCTGGAACGCCACTCTGCCTGTCAGATTTTTTTAGGTATTATTTTTGAAAACTGTTCGCTTTTAGAATTTTACATCACTGCGACTCTGCTCTAAGTCCCTTGAGCCTTTTCCTTCTGGATCATTAAGATAGTTTATGCTAAACCCAGTGTGGTGGAGGTCCAGGGTACTGAGGTAAAATTGTCCTTTGTTCCCTTAGCCCAGTGACTCTCAACCTTCCTAACACTGCGTGCGACCCTTTAATACAGTTTCTTGTGTTATGGTAACTTCCGACCCTATTTCCGTTGCTACTTCATAACTGTAATTTTGCTAGTGCTGGGAACCATAATATAAATATCCGTGTTTTCTGATGGTCTTAGGTGACTGCTAAGAAAGGGTCATTTGACCCCAAAGGGATTGCGACCCACAGCTTGAGAATCACTGCCGTAGAATGTTGCAAAGGGCTCAGAATACTTCAGATATTCACAACACACAGAGATAGTTAGAACACTTGGGCACACCACACAGCTTTATTGCGTTGGCATTCTATTTTGTTATTTTGCCTCACTTTAAGGAACATATTTAGATATAAACAATTCGTCCACAATTCACTTATTCGTAAGACAAGGTGGGCTGCTGATGTCTGTCTGCTACTGTAAACTTGGCTACAACGAGTGTTGCCACCTTGTGTGCAAGGGAGGGAATTTTATAGCTGTAGGTATCTGGGTGTTTGATAAACCAAACAATAAGAGAAAGCTGCTATATTATGTTAACAATTAAATGTCAACAGTTGAATAACAAACATAAAACATTTAGTTAAGGGAAGAGGCTTTGGGTGATGGCTGTGTAGTTAGAAATTTGTTGACTCATAGTACACGTCTTCTGAGCTAATATTGGTGTGGTATACTGCGTATCAACGCAGATTCTTATGTGAATATGTAACAAGTTGATAGAGTATTGGGATTAGAAACAAAAATTGTATTCATATGGTACTTATTTTTTAAAAAAATCCATTCTATACTTATTTTTCTTTGGTGATATTTTTATTCCTGTTGAGTGGTATTTAGCCAAACTTTTATGTATTATTCTTTGTGGCATACTAATCTTTGAGCAAGGATTTTCTTAAGCTTTGTCTAAAATGGAAAGCTTTTGAACACCTGAGAGTAAACATTATTGTTGACTCCTTGAATGCGTCATCCAGGTTCAACAATTCATTTTCTTCTTTAATTCCTTAAAAAATTATATTTATTATTAGAGTGTCTTATTTGTGTATGTGTGTATGTGCATATGCATGCCACTGTATGTATGTGGAAGTCAGATGACAACATTTAAAAATATATTTTAAAATTTTATGTGTATGAGTGTTTTGTCTGCACGTGTGTATGTGTACCATGTACATGCCTAGTGTCCGTGGAGGGCAGAAGAAGTTGTTAGATCCCTGGGAACTGGACTTACAGTCAGTCATGGGCCACATTGTGGGTTCTGGGAACCAAATCTGGGTCCTCTGCAAGAACAGCAAGTACTCTTAATCACTGATCCAGACCCAGTGGGCAACATTTGGGAGTTGGTTCTCCTCTTCCATGATGGGTTATGGGGATTGAACTCGGGTCATCAGGCTTGGTGGCAAGTACCTTTACCCATTGAGCCTTCTTGCCAGCCCAGCATTGTCTTCTGAGCAACAATGTGTTTGTATCTGTACATGTGCGTATGTGGGGTGTGCCCACTCATGTGCACATGTGCTTGTATGTGTGGAGGCCTGAGGTCAATACTGGGTCGCTCTCCACCTTATTTACTTCCTTCCTTCCTTGCTTGTGGGAGGCATATAGGTGTATGTGTGTGTCTGAGTCCATGCTTACATGCAGAGGGTAGAGCAGGACATGAGGTCATTTTTTGTTACTTCCTTGACTTATTGCCTCAAGACAGAATCTCTCACTTACTGAGTGGGAAGCTCGCAAACTTACCATTTCAGCTAGGCTACTGCCCAGCACGTTTTGGGATCCACTCTTCTATGCTGGGGTTATGGGCATCCATAGCTGTGCCTGACTTTTTCCACTGGTGCTGGGAATTTGGACAGTTCTTGCTCAGGTTGAGCAGGACGCTCCTTCACACAGGGAACCATCTCCCTAATCCTTTTTTTTTTGGTAAGGTCTTTCGCTTTCACTGAATTCACCAATATGACTTGGCCATCAGAGCAGTGAAGACCAGAGATCCAGCTTTCTCTGCCTCCCCTGCACTGCGATTCTGGGATACCATGCCAGATCATTCTTATTTACATGAGTATTGGAATCAGTTTGCCAACTGAGCCATCTCCTCAACCATTTGAGTGGATGTTTAAAATGCAAATGTTAATATTAGTTTTATACTTAAAAGATACCATATTTGTGCTGGCACAAAATATTAATAATACTCATTCAAAGCATTATTCAATGTCCCCATGAGCTCAGTGATTATTTAGGTACGCTGTTATTAGTTCCCCTCTGAGGCAATTTTATTAACGTGGATGTGTGATACATTTCTTTTTTCCATTAGCTGCTCAGACTAGTAGTTTATCAGGCCAGTGTTCTCCTGATAGGCTTGTCATCTGTATATTTTATAAGAGTGTGACATAGCTTGTCAAGATGGGTTAAAACCACTATTCTTGGAAGCTGGAGAGATGGCTCAGTAGTTAATAGTACTTGCTGCTCTTCCAGAGGACCCATGTTCACCTTCTGGCACCCTCACCAGGATGCTTACAAACTTGTAACCTCTGCTCCACGGGATCGGATCAGATGCCCTCTTCTGGTAGCTGCTCTCACACTTTGGATACATACATACATACATACATACACACATGTACAGACAGACAGACAGACACACATCTCTGTACATTACACGTATAAATTAAAACAATAACAAAAAAGACATTATCTTAGTTGGGGCTTGGGTATGAGTGATGTGTGCCTGGAGTCTCAGTGTTCAGAAGACGAGAGGATTGTGAGTTCTAGGCTAGCCTAGGTTATAATAAGAACCATCTCAGGACTCCATTTCTAAAATGAAGTCCAGGGATCAGCTATTAGCAGCACCTAGGCACTGCAGTGTTGGTAGGGCTGTTGTGTCAATGCCACACTATACTGTTAAAGAGTCTCATCTCATGGCTTCTCTGTGTCTCCCTTGCAGATAGCTGTGGTCATGGGCTCCTGTACGGCAGGAGGTGCATATGTGCCTGCGATGGCTGATGAAAACATCATTGTACAAAGGCAGGGTACCATCTTCTTGGCTGGACCACCCTTGGTAAGAATATAAGAATCTTGGTTGATTGATTATTGATTTATTGCCGTTGAATAGATGACACATACACTATTGTATGCTTTAGAAGTATGGTAGGTATAATGCATCGCATAAATTTACTGTGTAATAAATCTTAATTGTTTGCTTCAGTCCATTAAGCATATCTGCATTATCATGCAGCGGTTGCCATTTCTAGCTCTAGAAGGTTTTTTTCCTGTAACACAAACTCATTATACGTTCTCTAACGTTCCTCCCCCTCTTTCTTTTTGAGATAGGGACACAATGTGTAGCCCTGGCTAGCCTAGAACTCACTCTGTAGACCAGGCAGGCCTTGAACTCACAGAGATCGATCTGTTTCTGCTTGGCCATATCTGGCCTCACCCTTCTTTTTGACTCTTAAGAATTTGACTGCTCTGAGTTATATATAGTGAACTACTTTTGGGTAAAATGTTCGGAAATATACATTTGTGTGCCTTCATGTACATAATGAAATTCTGGAAAAGATAGCTATAGAGTAGAAGAAATGTGATATAAGGAATATTTTCGTTTGTTTGGAACTATTGCATATCTGGCTCGTTCTAGAAGGTGTTTTAAGCTGGATGTCACGGCACACAACTATACTCCCAGTGTTTAGAAAGTAGAGGTAGGAGGGTCAGAAGGTCAAGGTCCCTGTGCTAGCCATGTTCCCACTGGGGGCATGTGTAATAACAGTTGCTAGGTAGGGCTGGGTAGGAGGTGCTAGGCGAAGGCCTGGGTCATAGCATTCAGAGATTAGGAATTCATCCAGGTGTGGTGGTCATGCTCTAGCAGTTCTAGAGGGTGTTGAGTTGAGGCCTATGTGGACTAGGTAGACCTTGACTCAGAGTGATCCCGTGTACTGCTGCTAGGGATGCAGTCAAAGGAAGCTAAGTAAGCATGCTGCAGGGACCTGCTGAGACACCATGTTTACCAAAGCAGTATTCACCACAGCTAAGTTATGGAATCAGCTTAGACGTCCATCTACAGAAGAATGGATGAAGAAAACGTGGGCGGGGTGTGTGTGTGTGTGTGTGTGTGTGTAGTACAGTTGTATCCAACAGGGTGGGGAGATGGCCCAGTGGATAAAGAGCTTGCTATGCAAGCCTGGGAGCTTGGGTTCAGTTCCCTAGCACCGGCATCAAGTTGAAATATATATGACATGAAAACTAGAAGGTGGAGTATAGGGAATTTGAGAAAAGGAAGAGAATTAAGAACGAGAGGCTCAGGAGAAGGTAGTGTGGAGCAAATAGGCTCAAAGTACAGGATCCACTTGCTACTACTCTACACTAACAAATACTATCGCCGTGTAATGAGTATGTGCTGAAATACTGGCCAGAACAGCTAGCAGTTCAGATTGAGCTGGGTGTAGCTTGGTGGTAGAACATGTACTTAGCATGTATCAATATTCATCATACACACATGCGCGCATGCGCACACATACACACACAGAAGGGTGGGGAGAAGAGGAGGGAGGGAGAGAAAATATGAATGAATGTGAATTCAAAGTAGTTTGAAGTCCTATTGGACGGGTTTTGAAGTACGCATTTCAAGAGGTTCTTCTGCCTCCATCTTTCAAGTGCTTGGATTACAGACATGGTGAGTCCTGATACAAAAATTAGGAATTTTACGGGGCTGGGAGAGATTGCATTGGTAAGGCACTCGCTATGCAAGCACAACGACCTGAGTTTCGTCCCTGACACCCACATAGAAAGCATAGAGTGGTATCTTTTGGGGCATGTGCTTGTAATCCCAGTGCTGGAAAGGCAGAGACCCAAGGATCCCAGCGCACTTGCCATCCAGACTGGCCTGCGCGGTGAACTCCAGGCCCCACTGAAAGATCCTCTCTCCAAAAACAAAGTGGATGTCTACTAAGGAATGGTACTTGAGTTTGAACTCTGACCTCATATACACGTGCACACACATACATGCACACCTGCATACTCATTGCACATACACACACATAGATTTCAGTAGGGTAGCCACATAGAATTAATCTCTAAGCCTGGAGTCCTTCTGAGGAACAGGGCTGTGTGTAGCTCACTGGTCTTCACTTCCCTTTGGCTGACTCCATGGTAGAGATTCTCAGTAATACATTTGTTGTGTTAACATGCTAATGTCATACCATGGACCTAGATCTCAAAGCAGGAAATCATGTGCCTTACTACAGAATATGCATCTACAGAAAAACCCAAGAATATCTAATAGTAGAAAGTCCAAGGACTTATACAACTATAGCATATATGCAATACAACATTATTCAGACATAGAAAGGTCTCCACAGCATGCATGGGGAATATGTGACACACACACAAAACAGTGATGTCACTTTTATAAATATTTAAGGATGCAAAATTCATGGAACAGAAAGTAGAATAGTGGCTGTCAGAGTCTAGGGGGAGGGAGGAACAGGGAATGGCCACTGCTGAATGGAGTTTCTTCTGAGAGTGATGGAATCTTCTAGAGTTAGGTAGTGTTGATGGCTGCATAATCTCATGATTACAAAAAAAGCCTTTGAATGTATGCTTTACAATGGTGGGCCCCAAGTCATGTCAGTTACCAGTAAGAACTCATTTTCATGCAAAGTAAGTATTCTCCTAAGTGATTTCTAATAGCAGCTATGGAAGATAAGGTAGACCAGAAGGAGCTGGTACTTAACTGTGGCCACACTCCAGTGTTATTTCAAATGTTAGTTTTCTTCGCTGTTATCATTTCCCATGCTGTTTGTGATAGCTCTCCTTGGCTCATGAGAGCAAAGTGTACTCAGCATTTACCTTTGCATTGTGAGGGATACAAACCTTTACAAGGGAAGGTATGAGTGAGTGATATCTGAAACCTTCTGTTAGGCATGTAGGACTGGTGCAACACCCACGTGTTTTAGAAGGGTTCACTGAGGTCTACCCATGAATTCAGATTTAACTTGACTCAGTGGCCATGGAAGCCTGGAGTTCTCCAGATCTGAACTTCTGTCAGTGGTCCGTGAGAGACTAATGATTAAGGGAAGAAGAATCTGAAGGACCATACACTGAGAATTCCATATCCTGACACTCGTTTGTAGCCGCTGGGGAGAGGCTTTGAAGGGTGGGGTTCAGGCGCTGTTAGTTGAAGTAGCTTAGTGTGGTTGAAGTAAATGACTAAGAAGAAGAAGGTTTGGGGGAACTTTCTGTTCTCTTGGCTCCTTTACCTCCCCAACGTGCTGTTTACTAGAAAGAACCCTTTATTGTTTCTGACTTGTGTCACTGAACCTGTCACAGTATCAAGCTTGTTGTGGGCGTTCAATAAACACTAACTGATGACAACCCTATTTTTCCTCAGTGAAAATTAGTCAGATTCCTGAGAATAAATATAGTGTATCTGTTGTTTATCTCTTTTTATGACTTTAAATATCCAGACACCTCTTATAATTAGTTATTGTCTGGACTGAAAGGCATTTTGCACTGATTTTTTTGGAAAGAGAACCAATAATTAACTTCTGAGGGTGGGATAATTGGAGGTGAAAATTTTAATTGCCTCTCTCTGTGAAAAGATATTTTATTTAAAACAGAGCTTTTGATACAGGGAAGAATAGCTATCCCTGGGCTGTATCTTAAGTTAACTCTTGTTATTTTAATAAAATCTTTTTATTTTTATCTCAAGAAAAAGACCAGTCAGCCCAGTAAGTAGGACACAAACAGCTTCTACCAGATGAGGTTGGCATTTAGTTCTAAACGACTTCTCTTTCATTTCGTTATTGTGGTTTCTTGGGCTATAGTTAAGGCATTCTTGATTTATTGTTTGATTTTCTTCCTTTTCTTGGCTCCTCCATTCTGTCAGATCTTAGATTTGGGTAACTTATGTAGGTGAATTTTTTCCCATTTTAAAGATAAAATAACTGGATTTTATAGCTCTGGTTATTGAATATTTGAAGATGAGTGAGTCTCCCGAGGAGCCCACAATATAAAGCTGATAACAGAGGTTTGTAAAGAGTGATGAAATACAGACCAGAAAGTAGAATGTAGATGTGTAAGTGAGACTCTCTTCTGGGACCCCTAGCTAGGCCAGCATTACAGGGTTAATACCATAGGACGTCATCACCATGAGGACTCCTGCAGGCCAAGAGGGAGCTCACTAGGTAGGTGAAAGAAAAAGGGATCTCAGACAGTAAGAGAAAATGGTACACAGAGGGTCTAAGGTGGGCATCATCATCAAGAGGAATGTGAGTTCCCAGACTCCATCATTTGTACGGGAGCTGTGGGCAGCTCTCAGTGGGTCTGGGTTTAGGTTTCCCTTCTGTAGAGTGGGGATAATCATCTCTAGCTTTGCCTGGAGGTGGGATGGGAAGGCTCAGTGGACTTCAGCTCCACTGTAGGTGTGATCAGCTTAAGCAATGTGCTTGTTAGTATTGTCCCTGGGCCAGTCTCACTGTGGCTTTTATCCTTGTAGGTGAAGGCAGCTACTGGCGAAGAGGTGTCCGCTGAGGATCTTGGAGGTGCTGACCTGCATTGCAGGTAAAGCAGAGCAGTTTTTCCTTTTAGGGTCAATGGCCATTGTGTTTGTTTAAAGGAAGCTTTACATTTTCCCCCCTCTGCTTATCTTGCCATTTCAAACCATAGTTTGTTTCCATATGGCTGCTCTGGGTTCAGTTCTCTGGACTGTAGAACTGTGTTTCACGTGAGAGTGTTAGCTGCTTAAGAACAAATGAACAAACAAACAAAAACCCCTTAATGTGCATTTGTATACAGGCAAACATGGATGCACTCATGTATGTGAGTGTGCATATGACATGTGGAGGTCAGAGCATAGCTTGTGAGAGTCAAGTCCCCCTCAATCCCTTACCACGTGGGTTCTGGGTATTGATTCAAGTTGTCAGGCTCAAGGAAAGCACCCTTATCCTTCTGAGCCAGTGTCAGCACAGGGGCTGAGTTAATCTTCTCTGTATCCTTCCAATTGTGGTATACATGTTGCTAAAGCAAGCATAGCACCGAGACCTAAGAGGCAGTTTCTTATTGATTTAACAAACGTCACTCCAGTGCTTGTTATCTATCAGCCATGATCTTATTGTCCAGGTGGAATTGAGGAACTTGATAGATTACTGATGAAGGATACAGGGAATGAAGGTAAAGATGACAGGAAATGACTTCATCCCCCCTCCCTCATTTGAGACAATGGCGTGGAGTGGGGAGCAGATTTGAAGCCAGAGCGGGGGTCAGACATTTCTGTAGGCCTGAGAAGTTAGGGGTGTTTGAGAGATTGCTTAGCAGGCATTTGGCTGTGAAGGCAGGATCTTGTGAGGAAACATCTGTCTAGTTAAGAGGTGGCACTTAATTCCAGCTGGACAGTTCACCTCACCCAGAAAGCATACAGGGACTCAGCATGGTGTCCTTAAGGGCAGGTAGACTTGACCATCTGTCAGGTATGAGAAGTCCTCTGTTGTGTGCCATCAGAACCCCAAGGAGCCCTGTGACTGGTAGGAGAAGGGATGGATTCTTTCCCACAAAAGGCCATGCCTTTTGACAGCTTAAGGGACCTTCATCTCAGCCTTTCCCTCACTCCTCTCATTCAGCACTTGCTGGGGGTCAATTATTGTATTGGACTTACTTTTTGCTGGTTTTGTTTTTTTGTTTTTGTTTTGTTGTTGTTGGTTTTTTTATTTGGGGGGGGGGGAGAGTTTCCTGAAACATGGTTTCTCAATGTAGCCCTGGCTCTCCTGAAGACCTGCAGACCAGGCTGGCCTCAAACTTAGAGATCCACCTGCCTTTGCCTCCTGAGTGTTGGATCAAAGGCGTGTGCCACCACCACCCAGCTGAATGACTATATTGCTATCAGTGATACAGAAAAACTTCAGACCTAGTCCTTGCCCTCCAGAACTTATAGTTTAATTCAGCTGACAAGAGAAATGAACGAATTAATTGACTACAAAGTAAGTATGCAGGCACGCACCCAGTCTTCCTAAAGGCTAACTGAAAAATGGTTCACAACATCCTAGCGTGGAAATGGCGTCCTCAGCAATGTTTAGAGACCTGCTCTGCCTGAGTTGAGGGAGACGCTTGTGTGTTTCAGAGAGCTCAGCTTCGGGGCTCTGGGCAGTGTTGCTGTGCAACTGCCCAGCTTCTGACTATTACATGAGACTGTCGGGGAATCTGCTTGGCTGGGATGATGCTTCTGTCTAGAAAGACCTGGCCAAAGAAGAAAAACAGTGAGTCAGGACATAGGATAAACTGGATTTGTGTTTGATGTTCAATCGGGAGAAAGAGAGGAAGGTAGTATTTGGAAAACATCATTATTATTATTATTATTATTATTAATTATTATTATTATTAATTATTATTATTATTATTATTTTACATTTTAGCGATCTTTAAAGGGTGAAACTGTTGGTAGTCTATCTTATTTGGTGTACCAACTCTGGAATGTAGCTTCATTTGTCTCTCCTATTGCCCTTGTGACTTGGCAGAGGTGATTAACTTCTTTGAGATGCATCTGCTGCTGTTTAAGGTGAAGATTGTAATAGAACCTTCCTTGTTAGTAGTCACGAATACTCTGTTAGCATCGCTTCTTTTGTCCGTAGTGATCTGTTGACAGTCATGGGGAAGTGGTAAGGTGGTGATGGCTTTTAGGGGTGGGGCAGCAGCTGAAGAGCTTGCCTTGAAAGCTGGACAGCCACAGTTCTGGACCTGGAGCCCTGGTGGAGAGAGCTGACTCCTCTTAAGTTCTTCTCTGACCTTGGCTTATGGGCCTTGGTATGAGTGTTGTGTACACAGCACACACACATCACACAAACACCATACACAAACATACCACAGCACACACCTCACACCACACACACACACACACACACACACTGATAATAACGACTAAGTAAAATCCACAAAACTAAACAATGTTAAAGCTAGGCACATCCGTAATCCCAGCACTCAGGAGGCTAAGGAAGATTGCCTGTTTCAATTAAAAAAGAAACACAAGACTAGTCACAAATTCTTTGGGTTCTCTGTCCTTTCCATATACGTTTATACCTGCTTAGTCATCATTCAGAGTTCATTTTAAACAGAGATTTACATAGTGTTTCATCCAAGATTTCTCTTTCATGTTATGGCAAATTTTAGGCATCTTTCATAGGAATTTAATGTTGAATTAGAATCTTCTGCTTCCATTTCTACTGAATCACAGTGCAACTAGGAGTCAGTAGCTACAGCTGCCATTATGTGTGAAATGTTTTGAGCTAATTTGTGCTGTAAATTTTGTTCAGGAGCTGGAGTAGTAAATATGGTCTCTGCTCTTGTCTAGACCACCAGAACGACTTTTAAAAGTTGGACAGATTCCCTAGACAAGATATCAAAACTGTTTGTAATGGTTTACCCATGACAAAGTTTTGTTGCTGTGAAGAGACATGACCACAGCAACCCTTATAAAGGGTTGCATTGCATTATAAACATTGCATTGGACCTGGCTTACAGTTTTGAAGGTTTAATCTGTTACTGTCATGGTAGGCAATGTGCAGGCAGACATGGTGCTGGAGCATCAGCTGAGAGAGGAAGCAAGCCCCTAGTAAATATGTATCTGAAATAGAAAGCCACTGCTTGGGACAGAACTGATCCCAAAGCCAAGGTTATGCCTCATGCACTACATTTGAATGATAGAACTCCTCCCACTTCACCACAGAGCCACTGTATCCCATTTTTTACCTGTTGTCTGAGGGTCAGTGTACTCGAGCCTTTTTATTTACTACAAGTGAGAGCTGACTTTCACATATGACTTGGAAGGGGGTCAGCTCACCAGTCGGAGAGAGAAGAGACCACCGTAAGCGTCTGCACCAAAACCTCAGCTGGCTACTGCTGTGTTGTGTAACTATGCTATGAGCACATGCTGGGTGTGGTTGGGCATCACACATGATTCTGTTTAAGGTACACAGGATGAGCTTTAATGGAAGTCCTGTGAACAAGCCCTTGTAGCCTTCAGGTCAGGGTGAGAAATCCAAGATTTGAGCTCTGATGCAGCTGTTGCTGGTCCTAGTCTCTGCCTCCGGCTTTCCTCTCTTTATAAGATGATGATTTGTAAGGATGATGCTCTTTTGCCAGGGACATTATGAAAATGAAGTAAGTTAGCATCTATTAGATGTTTAGGAAGCAAAGGTGGCATCATCCTCAGGTCAGGGAAGGCATTTGGGACTTACAATATTTAACTATTCTCCTTCCAGGTTCTGATTATTAGAATGTGTTTTACTCTGCAGAAAGTCTGGGGTCACTGATCACTATGCTTTGGACGACTACCATGCCCTTCACTTAACAAGGAAGGTTGTGAGGAGTCTCAATTATCAGAAGAAACTGGATGTAAGCAGGAGTCTTTGTCTTCCCTTGTCCCATGGAGCACTTTGTCCTGTCCCGAATCCTGACCTTAACACAGTGCATTTGTTCTAAATTTCCATAGGTTACCGTTGAACCTTCTGAAGAGCCCTTGTACCCCGCAGATGAACTGTATGGGATAGTTGGTGCCAACCTGAAGAGGAGCTTTGATGTCCGAGAGGTATGTGGGAGGTGGAAGCCAAGCCGTGAGCCAGGCTGCCACCCCGAAAGTTTCTGTTCATGCAGAGGGACAACTGTGGGTCTTAGTAAGGAGTGGTGACATCTAGGAGCACTGTCCTGGCTGGTGCACCTGGTGTTGCTGGTCTACAGTAAACAGCAAATGAGGGAAGGCTCTCAGTAATTGGGAAGATTTCACTGTACCACGAGGAAGCTTGGTTTGTTCACAGGTAGGACTTAATCTGTGTGGGCAGCAAGAATGACCGAGGACAGTCACAGCATTGTCAACTATTTTCTCTCAGTGTTCTCATTTCGCCAAATAGACAAAATGTCAGTAAGTTGTTAGGAGAGAAAAACATACCTTTTTAGATCAGTATGACATTAGCAAAGAGTAGACAATTATAGCTGGAGGTGTTGCTATGGTTACAGATTGTGACATAGCCTTCTGGAAGCTCGAGTGACAGTTTTCAGTGTTTGCCTAGAGTGTGTAGGCTTTGATTTTTCTTCAGTTCTGGCAGAATACATTTTAAATTAGGAAATCATCTTAATGAGATTCTTTGCTGGAGGCTTTAATATCTTAAGCTACTTTCTCTCTTGACTGTAAGACTATTTTGTATTGGCTGGGGGGGTGTAGAGGGTAGAAAACACAGAAAATAAGATAAAATTGCTTGTTCTCTCATTCAGAAAGAACAGCTAATATTTTGATATTTTTGGCTTAATCTGTCTATGCAGTTAGCTCTCCATATCTGGGGATTCTGTGTATATGGACTCCACCAACCACAGCTCAGAAATCCTTGAAAAGGGTCTTTTTCTGTACTGATCGTGTACAGATTTTTTTCTTGCCATTATTGCCTAAACAGTATAGTACAGCAGCTGTGCCTATGGAGCGTTTGTCTTCTGTTTCTTACTGTAAGTAATCTAGAGATGACTTGAAGTTTAACACATAAACGGTATGCAAGTGTTAAGGCGTTCTGTGGAAGGGACTTCGGCATCTGTGGATTTGGATATGGATGCAGAACAAGTCCTCACGGATGAGGGATGGCTGTACACACACGCACGCACACGCACACGCACTACAATGTATTTCTAGTACATGATAATGTATTTTTGGTATATGCGTGTATATACATGTTTAATCCCCTTGCTCCATGTATATAAGTTTTTAAAAGTTCTTTTTCTGGTATAAATTACACATATTACTCCTTATCCTTAAAAATCTCTTCAATAATCATTTCTTTTTTTTTTTTTTTCTTTTTTTGGTTTTTCAAGACAGGGTTTCTCTGTGTAGCCCTGGCTGTCCTGGAACTCACTCTGTAGACCAGGCTCTCCTCGAACTCAGAAATCTACCTGTCTCTGCCTCACGAGTGCTAGGATTAAAGGCGTGTGCCACCCCTGCCTGGCCAATAATCATTTCTCTATGGCTAGCTTTCAATTCCCAAAGTGCTGTCGGGCAACATGGTAGCAGTCTTTTTTGTTGTTTTGGGTTTTTTGTTTTGTTTTGTTTTTGCATGAATTGGTGAGGTGCTGTTGCATTGCAGATATGTCTTCAGATATTTAAGCAATACTTTGTTACTACTATTAAATCTTGGATTTTATAGAAATTCCACTTTAGCAATGTGACTCAGCTACAAAGTTTAGAATTACCTTTTAGCCTGACTTTTAATTAAGTACAGACAGAAAACAATGGTGCTCGTGATCTGCTGAGATGGCTAAGAATCCTCTTCTAGAGTAGCTACCACTTCACTCACCCGACAGTGTTTACTGAGCATCAGAGGTAGAGAACCAGCATACACCAATCCCTGCCGTCCTTCTTCTTCCTGCAGCTTCTTACTACGCTGTAATGGAGTCCTGGCCTTTGCCACTTCTTGCTGGTCATTTACTATGATGTTTCCATTTTCTCTGTAGTAAATGAGCCTCACAGAGAGGCCTCCACAGCACACGCAGCTGTTGTGATGCTGGAAAACCTCACCTCTGGGGCTTATTCTCTCAGTCAGGTGCAGTGGGGACCCATGCTTTCCAAGCACTGGTTTCTGCTGCTAGAGTATTATCCTATTACTTGTCTGTTCCTGAAATTTGAGTTCTTCTGAACGTAATTAATACTCTTTATGTGTAAGAGTGGTACTAATTATAAAGCCAGTCTGAGGTTGTTTTATACTAAGTGGCCCTGGATTTCTGGGACCTCTGAGGTGCTTCATCTTCATGCGAAAGAATGACGCTGTGATGTGTTGTTTGTCAAAAGGTTCACTTTTACCTGGTCCGCAAGACCAAAAAAGTTGGTTTGCTCCCATATTTAGGAAAATAACTAAAAAGTAACTTAAAGTAAGTTTTTACTTTCTGCAAAGAGAGGTCCCTCAGTTCTCAGCTAAGGGAGCATGAACGTCATGGAGTACTACACACAATCTCAAATGAGTTCAAGAGAAGCACAGAACAGGCTTTGTGTGTAACAGTCTTCTCTCTTGGTTCTAGGATTGGAGTCAGGTCCTCAAGCGTGCTGAGCACTCTACTGAGAGACTTACGTGACAGAAACTCAAGGATAAACTCTCCAGAAGTCTCTGCTCCTTTTAGACTAACAATGTAGCCAGTCTCTCAGCTGGCTCATACTGAGAATTAGTGAAGATTTATTGAGGCTTAACAGTAGTAACAGCTACTTTTTGATCAGAGTCCATGTGCTTTAGTTAATACTTTTTGAATGTTATCCTCTGTGAAGGGTGGGGTCACAAACAGGCTTAGAGAGCTTTATAGACTGTTTGTGGGAGGGAGGCAGTGCTGGGAATGGAACCCAGGGCTTCACACACGCTCACCAAGTACTCTGCCACTAAGCTGCATCCCCAGGGCTTTAAGGGTTTTGTGATGAGGTTTCCCTGTGGTAGAGCTGCAGTTGGAGCCAACTGTTCCTCTCAGCATCATTTACAAGCTCCTTGCCTACCAGTTCATCTATTTCCCCAGTTGTCAGAATGTCTTCTTCACCTTTGCAATGTCATGGAGTAAATGACAGTGTTTTCTAAGAAGTGACTTACCCTGGCACATCCGGTCATGAATGGAGTCATTCCAACGTTCCTCACTCCAAGTCCTCAGCTGGACTTTGGTTTTTCATCGATTCTTTGAAGCCCTGAAAAGGCACTGATCAGGTCCCTGGAACTCTGGGCTTAGTTACCAGCCCCCGAGTCTCTGCTGCATCTCCTGTGTGCAGCTATTTTCAAAATTTTAGCCTTGTCTCCTTGTTTGGCTCCAGTTCATCCAGAGTTTCACAGAAGGAGTTGAGTGAGCTCAGTTTTCACATAGCCTCTCTGTAGATAATTTTTGTTTCCTAAGGTTTATTTATTTTTTATGTGTATGAGTGTTTGCTTACGTATGTTTATGTATACCATTAACATCACAGCATGGGATGACTCCAGGCACTGACTGTGCACATGTCAAGGGAAATTCTGAAGAGCTTTTCTGCGTAGCGTGAGATTGAATGTGACATCACTGTGAATTACGGTCCTTTTAAATACCTCAGTCACTGCACACATGCTTTTGTGATGTAATTTCTCAGGAGCATTGTTATTTTTCCTCTTAGGTCATTGCTAGAATCGTGGACGGAAGCAAATTCACTGAGTTCAAGGCCTTATATGGAGACACACTAGTTACAGGTACAAAAGCAAAGAGTTGAAAACACAAACACTTTCTATTACTTTGGAAATAAGTCATGACTTGCCACAAAGCTCACACCAGGAACTTTGTTATCCGGAGAGGCATAAGCATGTGAGTCAGATGTCAGGTGTCTCTGCTTTATGAGGATTGTTTGTACCCAAATGGCTTCCTGGATCCAAAGAGCTTAAAATGACGACGGTCTGATGCTGTGGCATAGACTCTTACCTGTGACCTTGTGGCCTTGACATGACAGGAGCAGAGAGTATTTGCGATGCTTTTTGTTCTCTGGGTAGCAATTATTTTCAAGACCTCAGCCTCGTCTCCTTGTATAGCTTCAGTTCATCCAGAGTTACGTAGAATGTGCAGTTTCACAGAAAGCCGTTGAGTGACTTCAGTCTTCCCACAGCCTGGAGATACTTTTGTTTCCTAAGGTTTACTTCTTTTTTATGTGTATGAGTGTATGCCTACATATGTTTATGTATACCACATATGTGTCTAGTGACCATGGAGGCTACACTAGGGCATTGGCTACCCTGGAACTGGCATTCTAGGCAATTCTGAGCCACCTAATGTGGGTGCTTGGGATTGAACCCATGTCTTCTTGCAAGAGCGGCAAGTCTTCTTGACCTCAGAGGCATCTCGCCAGGCTCCTCTTAAGGGATGCATTCAAACACCAAATTGAAAATTCAGGACAGTATGCCATGTCGGGGAAAGCAGTGTATGTACCAGTTGGTTCTTTGGTCTAAAGTGTTGGCATTGTCAGCTTCTGAAAGAAACCATTTCAAACAGATGCTAGACTCGTAGTGACCCACCAGTGGAAAATGGCAGAACAAATTTTGTGAATTTTATTAGACTGTAAAAAGCCTGAAAATGCAGCATTTCTTCTGAATAAAACTTAGCAGCTCAGGGGAAGAGAAGTTACAAAAATCCAAATTGCAGCTGTCCATGGAGGCTTAGAACTGGATCTTGGCAATTCCATCCTGCTCGATTTATGAGCGAGAGGATGGTTGATGCTGGAAGGGGAATTGATGGTTTTCTCTTTAGGTGTTTAAGTGATTAAGAGCTTTTTGTTTGATATATAGGCAGGATTTGTCTGCCAGCGGTGCAGGATGTAGCCCTCATTGTGTAGCAGTTTAAAACAATCCAGGGAGACTGGGCTTCCTCTAAGATGGATGGGCTGTCTCTGTCATTTCCTTCTAGTGTATTTGCCTGGTACCTGCTAAAAGACTGTGGCACTCTTGTGTCCTTGCATCGGGGACACAGCTGGTTGCCCCATCTTTGCTCCATTGTGGCGGAATTCATGTAGGGCTGGGGTCAGGGAAGGGAGAGGCTACAAGTAGGAGGCCTGAGAGAGGAGAGCGGAGCTGGACGTGAGAGCTTGAGTGTTTCTTTCGGCTCCTTAAGGTTTCTTCTGTACACTTACGTGTAAGCCTAGGAGATTTCTGTGACATACTGCTTTCCTGTTTGGGTCAGATAATTAGTAAAGGCCCTTCCTTGATTGAGAGGCTGGCACAATGGGAGCATGTGCCCTACTCAGCCCATCTGTCCGTCCCTTGACACCCACTCCCGCCCCTGCAGGACGTTGGTTAAAAAACGGTAGCATCATGTGCTAGATGTCCATCCCTCTGTGAGTAGGGCAGGACTAAGAGTGGATCACTACACAGACCTCCTGGAAACCTTCCCCCCTTCAGTAGCTTCTAAAGGGTCAATATACTTAGGATGTTCATCATACATAGGCCTCTGGTTGTTGCAGAGGAACACAGAGAATCCTATGTGGCCCTCAAAGCGTGTTCTGTCACATAAAAAAAAAAAAAAATGGCAAAAAATATAAAATAAAAATCCAGACAAGGCTAGAAGTAAAAAACAAAAGCATATCTTTCCAAATTCAGCATTCTGCCTCAGTCCATATGCTGACACATGTTTTATTCATTTTCCTTTTGTGATGTTTGGAGGGCCTGCTTTATACTGGGCAGCCTAGCTGTGCACTGGAGCCTAGCGGCTGAGTCCAGGTGGGGGGCTTTGGTGGAAGCCTTTGACTTGGTGTCCAGGCATAGCCAGTAAGTTCTTGGGCTCTGAGCACTTGGCACCTGCTTCTAGTAGGACCCAGGCTTGTTGAAAGGGGAAAGAATTTTTCTCTAATCAAGTTCTTCTGGTTTGCAAAATAATTGGCCTCTTCTGAAATCACCTTAAGCATCTGCCTCTCAAAATGACAGGTTGTGGTTTCTCTCCCTCTCTCTCTTTCTCTCTCTCTGTCTCTCTCTTTCTCTGTCTCTGTCTCTCTCTTTCTCTCTCTCTCTCTCTCTCTCTCTCTCTCTCTCTCTCTCTCTCTCTGTGTGTGTGTGTGTGTGTGTGTATAGCTTGAAGTCCTACTGGAAGTGTCGTTGATAGAGATATAACATCCAGGGACAAAGATAGAAGATAAGATCAGAGTATTTTTAAAGAATTTCTTTAAAGTTTAATTTTTTTATAATATTTTAAAGATTCATTAATTTATTTTATATATATATGAGTACTTTATTAACATATACACCTGTGTGCCAGAAGAGGGCATCAGATCCCATTACAGATGGTTGTGGGCCACCATGTGATTACTGGGAATTGAACTCAGGACCTCTGGAAGAGCAGCCAGTACTCTTAGCCCCTGAGCCATCTCTCCAGCCCAAGTTTGAGATATTTTAAACTTTAAAAAGAAATATTTCAGGACACCCTGGTCTCTGGTACACTGAGGGGCACTCACATGTGTGCTAAGTGCGTATTCTAAATGAATCATTTAATTAAACTAAGTAAATATAGATAACCTTACATGGAACATGGGCTTTCGAGAAGCATAAGGAACAAACAAGAAACCTAGTACCCTTAGGAACAAAAAAGCACAAGGTTGTTTGTTTGTTTTTTTTCCCATAGACCACTGCTATTTACATTTTAACCTTTGATCTCAAAGAATGTGCAGTATGCCTCTGTTGCAAACAAACAGCCACCTGAAAAACTCTTTTTTTTTTTTTTCATTTTCTCTTGAGGATTTGCTCGAATATTTGGCTACCCCATTGGCATCATTGGAAACAATGGAGTTTTGTTTTCTGAATCTGCAAAAAAGGCAAGTACTGTTAAATACATTAAGATTTTCTGATTTAGCATAATTAATTTTGAAGGTCATATAATAGATTAAAATGTATTGTATGAGAGCTTTCCAGTATTACCTGGATCTCTTAGCAAGTAGAACCCCATGTGTGCGCTTGTGCACTGGTGCTGGTGTTGGAAGCAGAGCCCCATGTGTGCACTTGTGCACGGGTGCTGGTGTTGGAAGCAGAGCCCCATGTGTGCACTTGTGCACGGGTGCTGCTGCTGGACTGGCTTCTCTGGTGATTTACATGGTATGAGGAGCTGGGTGGAGCACTATTAAAGCCTATCAGGTGATTTAGGAAGATCCCCATAAGAGATTGGAATTATGATTGCTTACCTGGAAGTGTTCTGAGAAGGCAGGAATTTTTGCCTTGAGAGTCTCATGCTATAGGCCCTCCATGCTGGGGAGGTTCTGATATCCTTTGCTGGTGGTTCCAAGATGGGACCTCTCCAGTCATCTTGTAAACATTGTTTTTACTTTTTACTACGATCAGTAACCTGCAGATCGTAGGTTATCGTTCCTGCAGTTGCAGCAGTGAAGAGGGGGCATCCCTAGGACTCTGAGCTCAGGATTTGATTTCATATCTTTGTCTTAGATTCACCTAACTTGTGGAAATGTAACTCATGCACTTTGGCAAAATATTGCAACAAAAACAGCCTCAGTCTTTGCTTCAGTCAGCAAAGCAGTGCCCCTTACTGCAGTGGGACAGGTGGTTAAGCTCTAGGGCTAATGGAGGACAAATTTGTCCTTAAAGTAATGCTTCAGCAGTAAAACTAAGTTTTGTATTCTGTTAGACATATAGTTCTCCCAACTTAATTACAAAATGAAAACAAGCTGAAAGGAAGTAGACAGTAGCTGGACATGTAGTTTACTTCTGTAGGCCTAGCACTAGGAGGCTGAGATAGCAGGGTAGTTCCGGGCCAGCCTGAGCTATACCCATAATCATATTACAAAGGACCTTTAATACTCTTAAAACAGTGGACTGTTTTCTTTAGTTTTTTTTCTTTTCAAAAAATGATTTTTGCCATGTATCAAAGTTTTATCAGTTTTCATTTAATAGTTTATAGTGGTTTGGTTTTGTTTTTTGTTTTTTTGTTTTTTTGTTTTTTTTTTTTTTTTTGGCTTTTTGAGACAGGGTTTCTCTGTGTAGCCCTGGCTGTCCTGGAACTCACTCTGTAGACCAGGCTGGCCTCGAACTCAGAAATCCACCTGACTCTGCCTCCCGAGTGCTGGGATTAAAGGCATGCTCCACCACTGCCCTGCCTAGTTTATAGTTTTTTTAAAAGGTATTAAAAATTCCTAAAATAGTAGCTTAAAGAATACACACATACATACACAGGAGTAATTGCACATGTCTGCATATATAAAGCTGGGTGTGGTGGCACATGCTTCTAATTTTGCTACTTGAAAAGCAGAGACAGGAGAACATTTGTGAGTTTGAGGCCAGCCTGATCTACATAGAGAATTCCAGGATAGCCAGGGCTACATAGAAATACCCTGTCTTAAAACACACACACACACACACACACACACACACACACACACACACACACAGAGTATGTAGTGTACTCATTCCCATAGAGTAAATATCAGCCAGGCCAGAGCTAGACAGACAATCTGGTTTGTTGCCAGCTTGACACAGGTAAGCCCTAGAGAAGTTATATTTGGCTCCAGCCTGGCGTTTCCTCTATTGAAATAAGCCCCAAGGTCTCTGTGGTTCCCTAATTTCTATAAACGTAGTTATACAAGGGATGAGCGATTACCTTGCAATGTGGTGTCTGCCAGGTCCTTTCTAAAAGCGGTAAATGGATTTGTAAAAGCAGAAGAAAACAAGCAGGAATGGTAAATAAGACAGGGAAAGAATACATGCTGGGATTATTAAATAATCCTTAACCTCAAGGCCAGAAGTCATTCACCATCGACCTAGTCTAAACGTTTTCTTTCTTTGGATTGTGTCCGTGAGAAAGATGTCTATTTTAACATAGTATTGAGACCTGAAGAAACTTCAAACGGTCACCCAGATGTAAATGTCTCAGAGGGCTTGTGTTCTGTCCTTCCTAAAGTGGAGACCTGGAGAGTGAGGACCAGACAAGGGCTGTGCTCTTTCTTAACTCTGACTGGAAGTGTAGAGTTCATTTGTTTTTTAAAGAACAGGTGTTTTTATGTTGTGTTTACAGGGTGCTCACTTTGTCCAGCTGTGCTGCCAAAGAAATATACCCCTGCTATTTCTCCAGAACATCACTGGTGAGGCCATCGTTCTCCAGCCATGCTGCCCCTGCAACTCATGTGTTAATGCCGAGAGTTTCCTTCATGAATACTAAGTCTCAGATTATCTTAGGTGTTCTAAGTGAAACAGTCTACGAATTTTGTGTATTACAAACTTTCACATGGCTTCTCTTGACTCCTGCTCACATCTACCATTCACCTAGGAGCAGCGAGATGTCCCCTGTCTTCTTGCTGCCAGACAGGGTATCTGACTGACTGTCTCAGTATCCTAATGATTCCAAGCACATGCTATGAGCAGCTCTTTACTTTCACTGTACAGTTAATTCTATCTGAAATAATACCAATCAATTATCTATCTATTCTTGGGGAGCGGGAGGGGGGCTGTATACTTGTGTGTGTGTGTGTGTGTGTGTGTGTGTGTGTGTGTGTGTGTGTGTGTTAGAGGCCAGTGGCCAACTTCAAATGTCATTCCTTGAGCTGTCCACTGTTTTTTGAGACAGGGTCTCTTACTGGGTGGAGCTTATCTATTAGACTAGACTGGCTGGCCAGTGGTCCCTAAAGATCCTTCTGTCTCTGTCTTCCCAGCACTGGGAGTACAAGTGTACACCATGCTACCTGGTGTTCTATATAAGTGCTAGGGGTGAAAATCAGGTCTTGCAGTTCATGGTAAGCATTTTACTGACTAAGCCATCTGCCCAGTCTTGAAGTGATGTGTTTTAAAAATGTATGTTTGCCTGGGGATTTACATTTTAACTCCATAGAATGGTCTGTGACTAGTGTGAACTTTATGCCTCTGACCTTCACATTCCAGGGACGATCCTAAGCAGGGAGAGGTTGATTTTGAAGACCTCCTTTCTGCTCTACCATTTTGAACGCTGCATTGTGTTAATGTAGAGACATAGCTCAGACTACCAATAAATTTCTATATTGGAAGATAGACTTTAAAAATAAATAAATAATTGGGTTTCATTGAGTGGCCTTAGCTGGCCGTAAGCACACTAACTAGACTAGGTTGGCTCAGAACTCTCAAAAATATGCCTTCCTCCTCTGCCTTCTGTGTTCTAGGATTAAAGACATATACACCACCCCACCTACCAACAGAGGCTTTTATGTAGTTGTTGACCTCAGGCAGGTTTCTCTGAGGAGGAAACTCACTATATAGACCAGCCAGGCCTCTCAACCTTCAACAGGACTATATAGTAATGCAGCACCTCATTCTCTGTTATGTTCAAGTTCAAGGTAGGTTAGATGGTGTGTGTGTGTGTGTGTGTGTGTGTGTGTATTTATTGTTGCTTTGTTTTTCCAGTATTGGGGGAAGAACCCAGGACCTTAAATTAAGCACACTAGATAGAGGCTCTCTCACTGACCACAAAGACTACTCTCTCTCCCTCTCTCTCTCTCTCTCTCTCTCTCTCTCTCTGTGTGTGTGTGTGTGTGTGTGTGTGTGTGTGTGTGTTTGCATGGTAGGAAGGAGGAGGCAGATCGTCTGTAGAGTTGGTCAGGTGAGGTCTTGAAAAGAGATGTTTCTTGAGGGCAGCTATGGTAGAATATTCTGGAGAATCAGATGCATTGGCTAAAGCTGCTCTGAAGACCGGCTTATAAAGGTTGCTGGAGTGTTAGATCTTACCCGCAAAGGCAAGGGCCCCTGTGTGGTCCCTCAGTGACCCAGCACGTCCAGTTCCTCCACAGGACGGTTGAACTGAATTGGATGTCACAATACTGGAGATTTGCCAACCAAGAGCAAAGAGTCAGTCAGACAAGCAAGTCTATATATGCAGGGGAAAGAAATGCCTTCCCCAGGGCCTCAGGTGGGGACAGAGAACTGAAATATGACTTCGTGGTTCTCAAATAAGAAAATGGTATGCCCCTGTCGTAGAAGGCATGTTCCAGCAGAAGAGCAAGTTCCCCAGAGTTGGGGCCTCGGGAATCAGAGGAATCCTATAATTACAAAGAAACCCATTTTTCTTTCTTCTTCTTTGTTTAAATATTGCTGTTGAGCCCCTGGCAGGGACTCACCATCCCCATGAAACATTAATCTTTATTTCATCAAAGTTTTAAGCAGTGCTGCAAAATGAGGAGTCCTATTTTAAACCAGGTCAGTGGATATGGAAACCTTCCAGGCTGGCTTGCCAGGTGGTACCTTTCCTGTGGCAATGTCACAGTCTCTCACCATTAAGCCTCTGCCTTGTGATGCTCTCTCGAAGACAGATTGTTTCCTTCTGTTGCTCAAAGATCTGTGTGTGTTGAAACAAAGTGTTTTACGGACATCTAAGAAGTGAGGAGAGAGCTGGTGGTAGTGGTGGGAAATTCCTTTAATCCCAGTGCTCAGGAGGCAGAGGCAGGTAGATCTCTGTGAGTTTGAGGCCAGCCTGGTATACAGCATGAGTTCCAAGACAGCCAAGTCTTACGCAGAGAAAAACAAAAATAAATAAACAAACATGAAGAGAGTCTTTCTTTCTTCCTTCCTTCCTTCCTTCCTTCCTTTCTTTCTTTCTTTCTTTTTTAAAGATTTATTATGTATACAGTGTTCTGCTTGCATGTATACCTGCAGGCCAGAAGAGGGCACCAGATCTCATTATAGATGGTTATGAGCCACTATGTGGTTGCTGGGAATTGAACTCAGGACCTCTGGAAGGGCAGCCATCTCTGCAGCCTGTGAAGAAAGATTTTATTGTGGTCCTTTGAAGCACACTTTGGGGTATGCACTTCCTGTGGGACTATTCTGTTAGAATAAGAGATTTATGGTAAAGTTAGTTTAAGCCAGGATTTGACAGTACCTTGGTGGAATGGACTTCAGCATATGCATCCATTGCTCAAGGCTGTGTTTCTGTTCTCTCTCCTAGGATTCATGGTTGGCAGAGACTATGAAGCCGAAGGGATTGCCAAGGACGGTGCCAAGATGGTAGCTGCAGTAGCTTGTGCCAACGTGCCTAAGATAACTGTCATAATCGGGGGATCATATGGGGCTGGCAACTACGGAATGTGTGGCAGAGCATATAGGTGGGTAGTGCCCACAGCTTTTTATTGAAAGAAAGAAATGCATTGCAAGTAAAGTTACAAATGGTCATGTAAATCCCAGCAGTGGTGGCACACGCCTGTAATCCTAGCCCTTAGCAGGTGGAGGCAGGAGAATCGGGAGTTCAAAGCCACCCTTGCTACACAGCAAATTTGAGGCCAATGTGGGCTACAGAGGGTCATGTTTACAAATAAAACACAAATAAGTTATCACATTATCCCAAGTTTGGGATATAAAATGGCATCCGGCACACTTATCAGTTATACCGTAATCTGTTTACAGGCTTTTGCCACCATGCCTAATTGTACTGCATGAATCTGATGATTCCTTTTTCCCTCCAGTCCAAGATTTCTCTACATGTGGCCAAACGCCCGTATCTCAGTGATGGGAGGGGAGCAGGCAGCCACCGTGTTAGCCACAGTGGTAAAAGGCCAGAAAGCACGTGAAGGGAAGCAGGTAAGTGACTTCTTTGCTTCATATAAGTTTGACTATCACCTGCAAACCATCTGAAGCACAGGAACAGAGTACCCAAGTTACCTGTGTGTCCATGGGAAGGGTCATGAGGCCATTACTGGGCCCTAAGTCAGACAAACACTGTACTACTGACCTGTACCTGCGGCCCCAGAAATTTCCAAGCACCAAACAGACACTGTGGGTTCTTACTCTTTTGCTGTTAGTGAGATCTAAGGAAATCCAATTTACTCCTTTCTTGGCCCAAAGCAGCAGACCTTTGTTTCTGTTTTTGTTTTACATTGTTGTCAAGGGTCCCTTGAGAGAGAGTCAGTCACCTGCTGAGATGTGAATAGCATTTGTATTCTTTGAGAATGAAACTATGGAAAAATGGACAGAAAAGAGTAAATGTGCCACTGAAAGGCAGACAGGGTGGCTGCTCATAAGTTGGATTCTCTTTTTGTGTCTCTGTTAGAGACTCTTCAGAAATTCTGTACGAATGTCTAGTTATAGCGGTTGAGACCTCTGTTTAAGCACCAGGTCCTGAAATGTCAGCGGTGGGCTTCTGTGGTAGCTTATATACACCGTCGACTGTCGTCTTGTCATAGGAAAGATAGTGTGGGTACCTCGTCAGTGTGACTTGCTTTGCCCTGCCAGCAGGGATCACATGGTCATTCATGGGGTTTGCAAAGTCACTTGTGTCTCTCACCTTCTTCTGTCTCTGTGTGTACACTCATGTGTGAGGATGCCACTCCATGGTGCTGTGTAGCGGTCAGAGGACAACCTCTGGTATTAGGCCTCACCTTCCACCTGATCTGAGGCGAGGTCTCTTTGTTCTTTCTCTCTTGTGTACACTAGACTAGCTCTCTTGTGAACTTCCAGGGATTCTCCCGTCTCTGTCTCCCATATCCCCATGCCAGTGCTGGGATTACAGCTTGTGCGACATGTCCAGCTTTTACATGGATCCGAGGAATCTTAATTCAGGTCCCCATGGTTTCAATGCAAGAGCTTTTACCCACTGACTATTTCCCCAGCCTGCCTCTTTGTCTCTGCCTGGCAGCAGGCACTCTGTACAGTTAGGTTGGCATTTTAGATTCATTTTAGTACCAGCCAGTATTAAAGCAAAACAGTGGCTTTGCTCTGTGTGAGTCTGGGTGGAGGAGGGCAGAAAGAGATGCTGTTGGCAGCATAGGTGGCAGAGTCAGTCTACCTGATGTTTCAAAGGTATGTTTGAACTTTATCAAACAAAAGTAACCCCTTGTTAAGTAACCATTCTTTAGTTCATTTGATAGATGGATAGTTAAATCATCCCTCTTCATATATGTAAATGTAGTGTCTCTGGTTTTCCCTCCAGTGGTTATTGACTGAAGTATATGCATGAGAGAGGGTAAGGTTGACTTGAAGTAAGTCATTTGTTTCTAGTGCACCTGGTTATTTACTTATTTTGGCACTGGGGGTTGAAGCCAAGGTCTCCCAAAGGCGAGGCAAGTGCGTCCCTATATCTGCAGCTCTGGAATACTTCAGAGTTGAAGATAAATTCTCCCATAAAGACCTAGGATTAAGGGCGTGTGCCACTGTGCATGACCTTCTCCACCTTTTTAACTGGAGATTGTTGAAAGCCTTTTAGTTCTTTGGTGGGACTCACATCTACTACTGTATCCTGCCAGAATACAGTGATGTGTGATGCCCTTGGTTTTGGCTTCGCATTATGTGGCCTCAGCATGTTGTCTTCGATGACCTGCAGCCCGGGCAAGGCCGTGTATGTTAAAACATCCTCTGAGATCTGTCACTGTGCAACTGTTAGTTGCACCGTCATTGTTCCTGGGGTGTGTCTTTATGAGATTAGCTAGAGGAATCTGCCCCGGTGAAGCTGACTACCATCTCTTTTCTTTCAGTTCTCCAGTGCAGAGGAGGCAGCTTTGAAAGAGCCCATCATTAAGAAGTTCGAAGAGGAAGGGAACCCTTACTACTCCAGTGCAAGGTAGGAACAGGGCTGCTCTTAGCCCCTCAGCTTCACAGACACCTGAGCTCTCGGGATGGTTAACCTTCATAGGAGACAAATGTAGCATCTGGCTAGGTACGATGGTGTAAGCCTGATTTCCTGCCATTTGTACATCTGTGGCAGGAGGATTGAAGTTTGAGGCCAGCTTGAGCTACATAGAAAGACCTTGTTGCTACCTGGACAAAAAGTTACTTCTATACTACTGTTGGTTTGTGCTAAACTGCCGCCCTCCCCCCAGGCTTCCTTGCACTGTAGCTCCTCCTCCTTCTCTCCCACATCCCACCCCAGTTAGGGTATCCATGGCGGGGTGTGGCCACATGAGCCGTGTCAGCAGTGGAGAATAAGGTTCTGATTCTGGGTGTTACACAGGAGTTGATCCGAATCTTTGCCTAAACACATAGATTTCTGTGTGCCACCCCCCTTATGATTGATTGGTTGCTCCCCTATTTTAAGCATGAGATTGATTGGTCGATCACATATTGACACTGGTTAACAAGTGTGCTTGCATACTCGGAAGGTGATTAGTCACAGCCAGGGCCCACATGTCAGTGCCAAGTAATTACCTCCGACACCACTGCGTCTGCTGACTGTTTTCTGGGAAGCATAACCATAAGGAGGTAATAAATTCTCCCTGCCTGTCCCAGCTGGAGACTGCTTGGTATGTGCTTTCAGATGGTTTTTCCAATAGCTGTACTGTTCAGTATTATGAAGACAAATCTAAGCCATGCCTTCTTTCTTCCCTTGGGCAGATAGAGAAAAGAATAAATACTAGTGTCTTCTAAAATTAGGTTATGCCTTGGATTGTGTCCTTTACTGGTAAGGGTGAACTGGAGCGAAGGGCAGAAGAAAGTTAGAATCGTTTCAGTTGTTGGGACTCCTCCCCTGTGAGCAGCATTGCTCTTGACAATAGGGTGCAAAGACTAAAGCATATTGATCATCAGTTTGAGTTCAGATAATAACATTTGAATTTTTGTTGTTTGGCAGCTGGGTCTCATAGCTCAGATTGACTGAGGACTAGCTAAGTTCAAAGATGATCTTGAACTCCTGATCCCCTACCTCTGGAATCCCAGGATTCAGGCCTCTGTGTCACCACCACAGTAGGCAGTGCTGGGGTGGAGTTGAACCCAGCATGGTAGATCAGCCTTCCCCCATTTGAGCACATTTCCTGAACACATTTGTGAATTTTCAAAACTCCTGTTTGTCTGTGTGCTAATTGTGTTTCCCCCCCAGACAGATGTACAATTATATTGTGGTGGGTCATTGGTTCATTTAATTAACAACAATTACTTTATATCTTTGGTTTGAGCAACAAAACTGTACCTCACTTTGCCACAATGCAAACAGACATTCAGTAATAGCAGCCAGTAGAGGCAGAGACTTACAGAGAACCCTGGAAGAGATTTAAAATAAATACAAAGTGAATATATAAGCTCACTGACAGTTCTTCATATGAATGAGGTTTTGGCTGAAATGCTCAGGGACAGTTGAAATATTCAACTTTGGAAATGGAAATTTTTAGATGAGCCGTGAATTAATTAATTAATTAATTAATTAATTAATGTATTTTTATGCCTCAGATGAGTCATCTCTTGGGAAAGATCAAATCCTTTATTATTGCTATACTAATGTTAATGCTTATTAATGGATTACTTCAAGACCTCAGTGAGCACGGCTGGATAGATGGGTCTTTACAAATAAATGTTTAAAGACAGGAAGGTTTCTCTATTAATCCGTGTGTACTTAATCCTGCTGTTAAAACAGTTGCTGGCCTAGAGACGGCAACCTTTTCCTAAAGATGAAAAGATTTGCAAGCTGGCTTGGGGTCCTGGTTTGGGGTTTGGTAAATCCCATCTTAGCAATCCTTCCCTGGCTTGCTTAGGCTTGACCATGGTAGGAGCCAGCTTTCTGTAGTATCTCCTGTTACTGGAACCTCTGTTTCATTTGTTCTGGGGCTCAAACCTCACACCTGCTAGGCCAGTGCTTTACTTCTCAGCCCCAGCTCCTGTTCCCTAAATCCTTTATGGCACACACGGACATCTGCTCACGTGCTGCACTCAGGCATTGGATTGACCCTCTTCCTTGGACAGCCTTTAATGGCTGTCACTAACAAGACCTTTCAGCATTGCTTGGGGGATTCTGTTGCTCACGGGCTCCCGAGGGATAATCAGTCCACCTGTTCACAGTCCCAAGAACAACCTCCTGTTGATTGGCCACTGGTACTTTAGGGTCCCTGTGATGAATGTTTTATGAGTAAAGATGTGATTCCGGTCTGCCAGTGTGAAAACCATTTAATAATTGATGTGACATCCGGATACTAGAAGCACTGAGTAAAGAAGGCAAAACTGCCATTTGCTAACAATTAACCCGAAAAGAGCAGGCATTCCTTGTTTGGCCAAGTGGCTCACATCTGCAGACGGCTGAGGCAGGAGGATCACCGCAGGTTCCAGGCAAAGTTGGCCTACAGAGTGAGACCTACTTTTTTTTTTTTTCGAGACAGGGTTTCTCTGTGTAGCCCTGGCTGTCCTGGAACTCACTCTGTAGACCAGGCTGGCCTCTAACTCAGAAATCCGCCTGCCTCTGCCTCCTGAGTGCTGGGATTACAGGTGTGCGCCACCACTGCCCAGCTGAGATCTACCTTTTAAAAACTGAACAAGCAACTAAAAAAGTGTTATTTCTCATTCCTTTCTTTTATATAAATTTAAGGATGTCCATGAGACCAAACTAAAATCTCTACTTAAGAGTTTCTCTTCAAAGCAATTTAAGGTTATTTTTTTTTTTCAGACTGGTATTTTAAGTTGCTTATTTTATTAATAAAATGCAGTGAGGCTTACACCGTGATTGCCAGCTTGCTAAGAGTTTCAGATAGTCCGCTTTTAGCAGCACTGGATTTTTACCTGGGTTTATGGGACTCTCCATGCTAATGACAGAGCAGATCGAGGTGATTGCTACATTTCTGTGAGGAGCAAAGAAGCATGAAGTCTTTCTTAAAGCCTGCAGCTCCATGTGGCTCCACGTGGCAGCCTGGGGGGAGCACTGACAGTCTTTTCTTTGGGTGGGAGCACTGATGCTCTTTTCTTTGTTCCACTCTTTCAAACATGACTTCTATTGGCCACCCCCATACACAGGCACTAGTCCAGAGCTCTCTGTACTGTGGTTGGTCCTTTTGGTGATTCTGGGCATGGCGTGGAGGGATGGTGGCTTCATGGCATGTTCATAGTGATGGTTTTCATCTTTTCACAGGTTGTGGGATGATGGGATTATTGACCCTGTGGACACCCGGCTGGTTCTGGGGCTCAGCCTCAGTGCAGCCCTCAATGCGCCCATCCAGAAGACTGACTTTGGCATCTTCAGGATGTAACCCAGATGTGGAACATGCTGCCACATCTGTAACAAAAATTAATACATGTAACTAGCCTTAAAACTTGAGATTTAATGGACATGTAGCTGTCACAGGAATTCTTTTCTTAACAGTATGATTTTTCTAACTATAAAAATCAGTGAGTATTCTGCTTGATGAGCTTTGATTTTTTTTTTTAAAAAAAAAATTCTTACATTTTTCTTGGCCCATTTTTACCACCCATAAAACGAAGAAAGCAGTTTTACAATTGTCCTTTGAGTACCACAAACTATGAAAAATAAATTTCTTTAATCTATACATCCGAGGGTTGTTGAGATGGTTGATTTAAAATTATATTGCCCCTAAAGTGATTATTTTTCTTGGTTATAGTTGATATTTCAACACACTTGTATGTGTGCATGTGCATGCTTTTGTGTGTGAGTTTGCAAGTGTACAGGCGTGTGCATGTAGATATCAAAGACCAACCATATCGCTCCTCAGGGTCTATCCATCCCTTTTAAAAGATTTATTTTATTTTTACTTGTGTGTTGTGTATGGTGTGTGTGTGTGAGAGAGAGAGAGAGACAGAGAGACAGAGACAGAGAGACAAGGGGGGGGAGTGGACAACAGTATAGCTTGTCCTGGAGCTGCCTGGTAGGAAGTTGTGAACCTATTGATATGGGTGCCAGGAACCAAACTCAGATCCTCTGACGAGCAGCAAGTGCTTTTCACCACCAAGCCTCCTTTCCAGACCCATCCACCCTGTTTTTGAGGCAGAGTTTCTCACTGAACCTTGAGCTTACTGATTCTGCTAGGCTGGCTTGTCACAGAGCCCCTGGAATCCTCCTGTCTCCCTCCCCAGCGCTATAGATGTGCGCCATCACACCTGGTTTTTGGGGTTCTAAAGATCAAAATTGGATCTTCATTCTTGTAGGGCAAACAGATTACTGACTGAGCCATTTTCTCAGCCTGCAGCAAACTTATTTTTAAGAATCATCTCTCAGTTTTCCTCCAGCCACCATCCTGTCTCCTCCTGTGATAGTCAGGCTTGCCCCTGCTTGCACGCTGGGCTGTTGTCCATCTCATTCCCCCCTCACTTGGTCATTTCCAAGCTTCACTGCCTGCAGCCTTCCCCAAGGTCACTGAGGTCATTGAGCTCCATGTTGCTGAGGCCAGTGGGTTCTTCTCTCTGACCTCACCAGATGATGGAACTCTGTAGCATCTTTTGTTGAACACCATACACTGAAATGCTGTCCTTAGCTTTTGTGGTGCAACACTGGGCTCTGTACTGACTTCATTAATTCTCTTTCATCTGCTGTTTTCCCTTGACATCCATCCTCTCTTACTCCCGTTATTTATCTTGACTTTCATTAGTAAATGCAATGCATTCTTATGTTAAACTATACAAATAACATAGCAGAGCTATTCTTTTTTATTATTATTTATAAGATAAAGTATATCGCTTCAGCTCTTTTTAGGTGAATGGTTCAGTGGCTTTACATACCTTCACTTCACTGTGCAGCCATCACCGTCATAGGTCATCATCATCTCCGGCTGATTCTGTGTTGAGTGAACAGTAGCTCTCCGTTTCCCTTTCCCTGCAGCCTCGGCTCATCTCATGTTTAAATTGATACATTTCTTGTGTCTTTATGACTCTTCCAGGGCTCTTTCTACCCGTCTCTTGGCTTTCAGTTCCTATCTAGGAATCACCTGCAGTTCTTAGCTCACCACTCCTCTGCTTCAGCTCTGCATCTATTCAGCAGGCTACTGAGTAGCCAGGGTGACCCTCACACTCTCATTAAGTCCAAGGATTTTGCATCTGGCCCTACCTAGTCCAGCTGTGTACTGTCGAGTGAGAATGGCCATCCTGACCAGGTTTCTGCAGTGGTGAGGAAGAGCCCATACTCCAGTGGTCTCCATGGTCCTGCTCATCCCCTTTAACCTCATCCTTCAAGCTCCTCTTTTCATGGGAGAATGGCTACACCTATTTCAGATTGCCCATTCTTTGAACCTACATAATCTTCTCTACCTAAGGTCTACAAGACTCCATTTGGCTGTACTGTCCTACTCTCTCGTCTTCAGCACTTAACCGTTCAACAAAAACTCTTGATTCTTCCTTAATGTCTGTGACCTTCCCAGGCTAGACTGGCATTCCACTGTATGCACTTATGAAATATAATCTAGTTCCTTTCCCACAAATTCACCATTCAACCATGAACATTCTTTCATTTTGTCTACCTGCTAGAATGAGAACTCCGTGAGAAGAAGGATCCTATTTACCTGTGTCTCCAGTGCCTGGTAGTTGAAAGTGCTTAGTGTTTGTTGAGTGAATGAAAAAAAAAATTCCCTTGTACTTGATGTCATCAGGCCAAACAGTTCTTAAATCAAGTGATTGATTATACAACCAACTGTAATTATCATGTGTTTTCCTGATAAAACTCAGAAGCATTCAGGAAGTCAATTCAATTTTGGTGATGAAGACATAGAGACAGAATATCATAATTCTGAGATAGCTTGCATTTTCAGAAAGAACACATTAAACTTAAAAGTGTGCCTGTGTATATGTTTGTGCATGAATGCATGTTTGTGTAGGTATGTATATGCTGATAAGCATGTGTGGTCAGAGGACAACCTTTGGGAGTTGCTTCTCAACTTCTGCAGTGGGATCTGGGAGTCCAACTCAGGTTGTTGGTCATGTGGTTTGTGCTTTTACTTGCTGAGCCATCTAACTGGCCTGGGAACACAAGTTTTAAAAGTAGAAGCACAAATCTATTTGTATCTGCTTTCTCTTAAGTCCTTGAGGCGTCAGCATCAAAAAGATTCTGTGTCCAGTGGCCCCAGTAGGGAGGTTGCCTTGGAATCTAGCATGAGTTGTTTCCATGGGCACAGGCCATCTTTCCTAGGTGACTCTGCTTTTGCTAACTTTGCTTTCGGGAGTTGCTGGTTATCCTTTGTTTGGTACACATGTGCACATCTCTCAACAAAGGAGAATCCACTTTCATCTTGGGTCTCAGCACCTTTAACTTTAGGAAGACATAATGCTAGAGACCCTACATAATACTAGAGACCTGGCAGAAACTGCTATGTACTATAGTCTTCCAGACATTTCTGCCTTTCAGAGTCTTGTTCCTGGGAGGCCTTCTCAGACTCTAACATAGTTTTGTTTTTTGTTTTTTTTAAAGTTAATTAATAAAACAAGCAAAGTAGATTTCCTGTTATGGCTGTGCAATGGTCCCCTGTTGGAGCTGTCAATGACTAGAAGTTTCCTGGATGTTTAGGAGTGCATTTGCCTTTGAGGATCAGTAAAAACATATGTAAATGATAATCTCTCTAACTGGGGAGATGGCCATCCAACTATGAAGACCAGAGTCTCTTTCCCTAGGACTCAATGTAAAGCCAGATACAGTACTGGGTGTCTACAGTCCTGGTGCTCCTCCAGGTAGATAGGAGGCAGAGATGGAACCTTCGGAAGCATCTGGACCATCCAGCCTGGTGCAAGCAGGACTGAACAACAAAGACTTTGTCCCAAACAAGGTGGAAGATGGCACCCGAGAATACCCAAAGATGTCCTCTGACCTTCCTATATGTGACATGGCACACACTCAGATATAAATTATAATTTTTGTCAAAATACATTATTTTTGCATTCTGACTTAAAAATTTTGGCCAGGGTGTGAGTTGTGTGAAACATTATGAAATGTAGAGCTAATTAGCCTCCACGGTTGCCTCTTAAGACTTAGAGAATAGAAAGAGCCAAGATTACGTTTTCCTCCTCCTCCAGTTCCCAAGAAATATGTTTTCTAATTAGAATGTGTCTAAATACAGCAAACTAATCATAGCCTGGTGTCGTTTATAACAGTTCTCTAAAATGTTACAAATGAAGTCCAAGCAATGCACAATGATGACGAGTAGGCTTGCACTGTTGTGATAAAAGACTTTACCCACAGAACACAGTTACCTCATTTTTACTTAATGCATCTGGAATCATAACGAGGCTACAGATGTTCTTTGGAGCTTTTACTTTTTGGTAAATGTGCATCTCATACGGCAGCCCTGAGTCAAAGGTGAAGGTGTAATTCATCATCACCTGGCACACCTTTGAGAGTGACAAGCCTTACTAATAATCTCACTGGGGATCAGGTGTGATTTTGGGGACTGTGGGATGTGTAGTCATCCTCAGCAGCGTCCTTGTGGATCAAGTCCTTTGGCTTTGTGTTAGCTTTTCTTATTTCTCACAAGCCAGTATTCAAGAGATGTGCTTCATAATTTCAAATGTACATTTCAGTAGACTAGGAATTTTATAAAACAAACCAAACAAAAACAAAACGAATTCATATTCTAGAGACAGTCCCGGGAAGAGTTTAGCACAGGGCAGAAGCGATTATTACTGTTAGGTCTCCAGACTCAGTGGTTCAGTTTCTGAGGTCTCTCTTTCACAGAGAAGACCCAAATCACAGGTTTACACTTACTTTAAGGGAGGGAGGTATCTGTGAGGGAGAAGAGGAGCTTGGGGTACAGTGGTCTCAGAATGAGGTTACCTGAGAGGAAGTAATGCCCCATCAACCTGTTAGAAGTCAGCTGGAGAAGGAGATCTCTGAACAAAGTTTGAATGAGCATTTGGTGACAAGGGAGCTCAGAAGAAAAGCAGGGAGCACTTTGGGGTGCTGAGACCTAAATAGCAAGAGGGGTCTGTGGGAAAGTATTCAACCCTTTTAAAACAGTTCTGTCAACTACATTCCCGTGTCTATGCCAGCTCTAGGAGCTAGAGAGATGGTTACTGGTTAAGAACACTTGCTGCTCTTCCAGAGGACCCCATTGATTGGCTCGCAACTACCAGTGTGTCTATCCCCCAGGACATCTGATGCCCTCTTGTGGCATTTGAGGGTACCTGCACACACCTGACATATAGTCATACACGAAACCAAAATGAATAAACGAAATAACTTTTCTAAAGTTGTTTGTAGCATTTAAAATCTACTGATGTCAAAAGCTTAGGCAGCCAAAAATAACTGAAGTGGAAGAAAACATCTCATAACCCAACTTCCCAGAAACAATCGTTGCTGTCCGTGTTTTCCTGTAGTCTATTCTACCTGTAAGAATTTCCAGATCTCTCCTTTAGTGATCTTTGAAGGTCTCATACGAAGGGTAGGAAGGTTACCCACAACTCCTTCGAAACCATTGTGTTGCTCTCATCATGTAGCTACTGGAAATAATTTGGAGAAATAATTTGGAGACATCTACTTTTATTTTTGAGCTACTGATATTTTAACACTAATTTTTTTTTCTGCCTTGGTTTTAACACAGACTGTTTCCACTCCTCTATTTCTACCACAAACAATGTGTAGAAAAGGTAACTACAAAATTGAGTTCCTGAAACTGGGCTCTGAAAATAAAGACACAATGAAGCCTTCAACAAGAATTAGATTAAATTTATACTAGAACAGATTTAGCATCTCTGAGTAGACAATGAGAAGTGCTTGCTAGAGAGAAGACTCAATGTGAAGTTATCAGATCGGGGTTCTTTGTAGGCCAAGGATCTAATCATGGGAGATCCACCCCTTCTCCTTAGAATTTAAATTATTATTATTGTGTGTGTTTTGGGGAGGAGGGAGCATGCCCGCAGGCATGCCTGCATGCCCGCATGCCATAGTTACATGTGGGTATGTGGCTGTCTCTCTGCTTCGGTAGATAGGACACTCAGGTGGCCAGGCTACCCCACTGGGCCAGCTCATTGCCCTCCTTATCTGTTAATACAAAGGTGAGACTTGTTTTTTTAGAGCTCTCCCATCTTGATGTTTCATTACAATTAGCTATGGAAGTTTAAAACTATTCATGAATAAGAATCACTGTGACACGCTGGGCAGTGGTGGCACATGCCTTTAATCCCAGCACTCGGGAGGCAGAGGCAGGCAAATTTCTGAGTTCGAGGCCAGCCTGGTCTACAGAGTGAGTTCCAGGACAGCTAGGGCTACACAGAGAAACCCAGTCTCAAAAAACCAAAATAAATAAATAAATAAATAAATAAATAAATAAATAAAAATTTAAAAAATCACTGTGATATGATGGGATTTTTTTAAACTCCTAATTGCTCTAGAATAATGAGTCTCAAACTTCAGTTTCCATCAGAATCACCTTGGATTTGTTTAGTTTTGCTGTTATTTATTTATTTATTTATTTATTTTTATTTAGATTGGGGCTCACTATATAGCCTTCGCCTGGCTCAGACCTTCTGTGCTGGTCTAGAACTTACCTCAGTTTCCTGAGAGCTGGGATAGCAGGCCTGCTTGTCTGAGCCCAGTGGGAGGGCTTCTTAACATGCAGGTTGCTAGGCGACAGGCCAGAGTTTCTCCATCCTAGGTCTGCAGAGAGCTCCAGGGTTTGTCCCTAACAGGCTGCAGGACCACACTGCTGCAGCTGGGCACCTGCATCTGCAGATGACTTTAATCCCCTTTCCAGTACTTCATTTAGGACGCCATGATGTGTTTTGTTTTGGTAATACCACTTTTTTATACTTCCCGTTACATAATTGTACATTTCTCTCCTCAAGTTTTGGGGCAGGGTAAATTTGTCTTAACATCTCAGCAAATGTTAATTCAAAACAGACATTTGGGCCAGTGATATGGCTCAGCAAGTGAAGGTGTCTGCTGCACAAACCTAACAAACCCAAGTTTGATTCCTGGAACAAAGTTGTCCTCTAACCTTAACATGGGCTTGTTGACAACCCCACCCCACCCCTGCAGCACCCCATACCATCTTATATAAACAGAAAGAAAGAGAGAATGAGAGAGAGAGAGAGAGCGCACACATTCCTCTCCTGAACTATATGTGAGAATAACTGAGGAACTTTTATTAAGAAAAACCTACAGGACTAGAGAGATGACTCAGAAGCTGAGAGCACATGTTTTTCCAGAGGACCTGAGCTCACTTCCCATCATGGCTAGAAATTGCTATAACTCCAGCTTTAGGAGATCCCATGCCTCTGACCTCAGGTGATACACACACACACACACACATACACACACACATCACACACACACACACACACATCACACACACACACACACACATCACACACACACACACATTACACACACACATTACACACACACATCACACACACACACACACATACACATCACACACACATCACACACATCACACACACATTACACACACACATCACACACACATACACACACACCTCACACACACACATCACACACACATACACACACACCTCACACACATCACACACACACATCACACACACACACATTACACACACACACATACACATACACATCACACACACACATCACACACACACATTACACACACACATCACACACACATACACACATCACACACATCACACACACATATCACACACATCACACATATACATCTCACACACACACGCACTACATGCACTCACAAAAGGGGGATCTTTAAAAACAAAGAAGAGAAAAGAAGAGAAGCCTGGAGCCTTCTTGGAATAATTGGGACCCATACTTTTTAAAGTACAGTAAGAGGCCGCTATGCAGTCAACACCAACACTGAGAGACACCACCCAGTACAGCTACACCAGCAGATTTCAAGCTGTGGCAGATATTGAAGACACATCCATGAATTTAAAATTGTAAATTTCAGATCATGCACAGATTTGGTGCTGCTCACCCTAAAAGCCTGCTTTATTGTGACTCCCTTCCCCACTTTGGGCTCTCTGCCAGGAGTACCAAGGACTTGGAAGAATCTCATGAGCTTTCTTCACAAGTGATGGACAGAAACAAGACCAGAGCAAAAGCAAGCTAAAACAACAGTTTTTATGTAATGTGCCCTAACAGCAGCAGACACGTCACTTCCCCGGGATTGTTCTGAGTCATCTTTCTGCTCCGGTGCCCATGTTGCAGCTTCTCCCTGAGTTAAACAGGAGCTTAGGTCTCTACAGATTCCTGCCAGTTCCTCATTTCCAGCTGGCTGAGTAAACTCTTTAAAAAGGGAAGATTCATCATCTAGATGGTTGGTAATTTGAGATTATTGTTTATTCTGGAGAAATATTCATAGCATAATATTCACCATTGTAATAATCTTCAGTTCCTTGGCTCACAATGCCTCATGTTGTGTGACCATCTTGGCCGTCCATCTCTAGATATCCCCCGGGGAAACTGAGTAAAAGTGTATCTCTAAGCAGTAGTTCCTTCAGCCAGCAGTAACCACTACTTTCCTTTGTGGATGCCTCTTCCAGGCCATCTTTCTGTACCTTGCTCATTTTGTTTATCTTAATGTCAGTCATGCAGGAATGGTCTGTGCTAGGCGTGTCTGTGGGGATATAGTCAGTCCTGCTCTTAGCTGCCCCTTTCTCCTAGGTGCTCAGTCCAGAAATGTGGGTGTCTTTGTGATCCTTCCTCAGTCTTACTCTGATGTTCAGTCGACCAGTAAATCTTACTGATCCTGCCTTTCAAAACACTCCCTAAATCCCCATGTTTATCACTGAACCCACCTCAACTTGCCCTTTGTGATTAATTCAGCATCCAAGCTCCTAGCCAGTCTCCTTGATTATCTGCCACTATTCATTAATTCAGCAATTCATTCACCAAATACTTAGCACAGGAGCATTTCTTGTCAGGCATTGAGCTAGCTTCTAGGTCCCTTTGAGCCATTTATCTAAAAGAAGAAAGAAAGAAAGAAACAAAGAAAGAAAGAAAGAAAGAAAGAAAGAAAGAAAGGAAGGAAGGAAGGAAGGAAGGAAGGAAGGAAGAAAGGAAAGAAAGAAAAAGAAAAGAAAAAAGAAAGAGAAAAGAAATCTGATTTTACCCAAGTGCGTCTAACGCCAGAGCCTTGCTTTTCCTGGTCCACTCACCGCCTCTCAATACAGGGCTAGAATGAAGTTCAAAATTCTGAGTAAGATAAATGAAGGTTCAAAACAGCATGGAAACCGAGAATAATGAATACATGAAGATAAAGAGTTGATAGAACTTGGGAAGTCTGATTTTGCAGTCATAGTTAATATGGAAAAGTACAAAGCTCCAGGAATTTTAGTCATTACTATGCTTGTGAGTGTGTCAAGAGGCCTTTTAAAAGCAATCTACATTAGACTGATTTTAAAAGCCTGACTGTGGGTCCTAATAATCCCTGCTGTTTGGGCTGACCACAGTCTTTCATCTACACACTGGATTCTATAAAAGATATTAACTAACTAGAGGCGCATGCAAGGCAGCGATTCTGAGGCATGATAATTGGACCCTGGCTGTACCTGGGCACATGCAAAGAGCACAGATTTCAAATGCAGCTACATGGCCGACTTTGTCATCTAAGAAGCCAGCTCAATGCCTGACAAGAAATGCTCATGCTGTGTATTCAGTGAGGAAATTAGCGAAATAATGAGTTTTCAGGTGATTTTAATGCCTGTCTGCACGTAGTAGTTTCTGTACCACTTCTGCAAGAGGAAAGACATCTTAGATCAGTGCTTCTCAACCTTCCTAATGCCCTTTAATACAGTTCCTCGGGTTGTGGTGACCCCCAGACATAAAATTATTTATGATACTTCATAGCTGTAATTTTGTTACCATTATGAATTATAATGTAAATATCTGTGTTTTCCAATAGTCTTAGAAGATCCTGTGAAAGGGGTCTTGGCCCACAGGTTGAGGACCATGGTCTTAGAAAATGCCAGAGAGGTAGTTCTTGAGAGGAAGAGATCACTCAGCCTTGAGAGCATCCGTTGCCCTTGCAAGTTTGGTTTCCAGCACCCACATGGTCGTTCATAACCATCCATAAATCTAGTTCCAGGGCATCTGACAATCTCTTCTGACTTCCATGGGCATTGTGCATGTGGTACACATCCATACAAACAAATGAAAGACTTATACACATAAAATAAAATAAATCTAAAGAAAAAAGAGAAACGGTCCTTTAGTTCAGAGAAAGAGGGCTAGGACCTCAAGATCTGAAAGACTGCCATGTGCACTTTGAGATGCCAGAAGGGGGGAAGTATTAAGAAAATAAAGAGGGTCATGACCATCTCCTGACCCACCCATCCCACAAGTCCCAAATACAGAGAGGCAGTCATGGTCAACCATTTTACTCTTCGATAAGTTCTATGCCCATATATAAATGCTTATATTACTATTCCAGAAATTATCCATTTAATTATTATTTTTATATGCCAAATAGAATGTAGCTGTTAGTGCACAGACTCAAAACTATCTCCTCCCCTCTCTCCCCTCAAGACAATTATGTAGCAATGAGTTTTTTGCTATGCCGCTTCGGGTCCTGGTGGGTCACATGTGTGCACCCACCCAGGAGCTATCTTTAGATCTGTGAATAAAAGACACACACACACACACACACACACACACACACACACACACACCAGTTAATTTTAAAATGCCTTGGTTACGTCAAAGGCTGGGCACTTCTAAACCTTCCCCTGCTACCCCAGGCCCAATCGAAGAAGTGGCCAGTGGTCACTTACACAGAGCCTCACAAGGCTGGTTGCCTTTATCTCCTGCTGTTCCTGTGTCCCATCCTTCTACGCCGAGTCATGTTGATTCACTTCTGTTCCTCTCTGTGTCCTAGCCTGTGCAACTCTAAGAGTCCTGTCCGTGCCCAGCCATTAGCTGTTGGCATCTTTATTGATCAAAAACCAGTTGGTGACAAGGACCTTTAGTGTTAGGTCATGCAGATTCCTGATTGAATCGAAGTGTTAGAACGAATCTCCAACACTGTAATATTATCACAGATTAATAATTTTCAGCTATAGTTTAAAATTTTAAATTATCAAATAGGAAAGTGCGTGCGTGTGTGTGTGTGTGTGTGTGTGTGTGTGTGTGTGTGTTGTTCTGTGTTTAGTGCTGAAACCCATATGGTGCCAAATTCAATCTGTATATGATGTCACACAAGGTTGGTTGTTAAGCATTATAAAAGCAAGTACCCATGGGGAATAAATAGCTACTACAGTGGACAATTGTGTGAGTGATGATGGCCACAAGGGACACAAGTCTGGATGAATTCTTCCGGATTACTTTGGAGCACTTATAGAAAGAAAATGACAAGCTTAGATGTTTAAGTTTTCAGCTCTGGGTTCAGAAAATCAGGGAGCTTTTAACCTAGAGAGCTTTGAAAATAGCTCCTTCTCATAGCTGACATGTCAATCCTACCAAAGAAGTAACAAAATCGAGCTGAATCTCCTCCACCTCTCATGTGAATTTAGACATCGATTGAGGAGAAATGGGGTATTTAGATACGTAAATGGGGGCTGGGGAGATGGGTCAGTGGTTAACAGCACTTACTGCTCTGCTTTAGATACGTAAATGGGGGCTGGGGAGATGGGTCAGTGGTTAACAGCACTTACTGCTCTTGCAGAGGACCCAGGTTTGGTTCCCAGCATCCTTTGTGATTGGATCACAACTATCCCTAACTCTAGGTCCAGGGGATCTGATGCCCTCTGCTGACTTTTGTGGACACTAGGCACTCACACGATGCATATACATACCTGTAAGTAAAACACTCATACACATAAAATTAAACAAATCTAAAAAAAAATATTTAAAAATAAAAACATGTAGAACAAGGCCACCTGACAGGCTCAGATGGAAAATTCAGCATTGTGAATCGCTGGGTCCATATGAGCTTTACTTGGTGGAAGCAGCCTGCCTTTCTCTGCTTTAGCCTTTCTCAAATTTGAAGACTGTAATTGTTTTACTTGGAGCAGTTGTCTTATAAGAGGATGTGGAACATCTTCAAGACATATTCAATTTCCACTTGTCCCTAGATGCACATAGATAAATAGACTAATTAGAAGTCTGACATGGGAGGGAAGAGACGGCACAATGCAGTGGTTGTAATACCACAGCTGAAGGTGCAAGGTGCTGGTGCTTACAACATCTTTATCCAACTCCCTGTCTTAGTCAGGGTTTCTATTCCTGCATAAAACATCATGGCCAAGATGCAAATTGGAGAGAAAAGGGTATATTCAGCTCATGCTTCCACGTTGCTGTTCATCACCAAAGGAAGTCAGCACTGGAACCCAAGCAGGTCAGGAAGCAGGAGCTGATGTAGAGGCCATGGAGGGATGATTCTTACTGGCTTGCTTCTCCTGGCTTGCTCAGCTTGCTTTCTTATAGAACCCAGGACTACCAGCCCAGGGATTGCACCACCCACACTGGGCCCTCCCCCCTTGATCACTCATTGAGAAAATGCCTTACAGCTGGATCTCATGGAGGCATTTCCTCAACTGAAGCTCCTTTCTTTGTGATAACTTCAGTTTGTGTCAAGTTGACACACAAAACCAACCAGTACACTCCCCTTCTCAGAAGGCGTATGAATCTTGGGGAATGATCATAGGCATCTGTAAACTGCACTCCGATTCTACTCTTCTAGGTGGAGTGGTATGTTAGAACAAATCAATCTGCCTATCAACTCAAGTGATCTTTTTCACCTTCCCAACTAAACACTAGAAGGAACCTTCTCTTGCCAGTCAGAACTAACTGCGGTCTCAGTCTTGCTTCAGAACTATGCTAGTTGCCCTGTCTTATCCTAATATGCTTCAGAAAAGTCTTCAGCATTTAGACATTCTTTTCACTATTTCAATAGAATATTGGCTCCTATGTGCTCATTACATCTGATGAGCAGAAATGAGCAAGTTCTTATAAATACCTTATTTTTGTTTTACGTATGCAAGTGTTTTGCCTGCATGTATATATACTGCATGCATGTCTGTAGAGGTCATATGAAGGCATTGGATCCCCTGAAACTAGAGTTACAGACAGTTGGGAGCTCCGTGTGGGTGTTAGGAATTGAACCTAGGTTCTCTACAAAACCAGCAAGTGTTCTTAACTTCTGAGCTATCCCTCCAGTCCAAGTTATTGACCAATATTTTAATAATTATCGCTGAACTGAAGGACAGGTGATAAGTTCCATGACAGTTTAGGAGTCTGTCTCCTCAGTGAAGTTTCTTTTTTTTTTTTTTCAATATTTTTATTATACTTTATTTGTTTGTAGTATGTGTGTGTGTGTGCGCGCATGCACGTACATGCATGTGCATGCATACATACATATGCACACAGGCATGAAGGCATGTATCATCCTATCACAACCGTCCTGTGGAGGTCAGAGGACAATTTCCAGGCATCACTCATCTCCTTCTACCATGTGTGTCCCTGGGATTGATCATAGGTCATCAGGCTCGGCAACACTTTGCCTTAACCACCTAAGCATCTCACCAGCCTCCTCGGTGAAGTTGCCAGGCTTAAGTCCCAGCAGCTCCTAAAAAGGTAACCAAATGTTGCCTCTTTGACTCTTCGAGGCAACCCATTTGAACACATTATTCTAATATTTTACTTTGCAACCTTTCAATTTGGGATGGGGAAGAGCAAGGGTAGGGCCACCTTCTGGTTTTGTGCCTGCCCCACACAGGAATCCTACACTGTGGAATAGCGTTGGCCTGGGCACTGAAGGTCTGGATTCCCATCCTGCATCTCCTCGCTGCTTGTCTTTCATTCTACTCACCGAGAAGGTAGCCTAGAGGAGCAGAAGCTGTCATGCCTGGCACCACATCCCTGTAGCCTGCCTAAAGGGTGCTTCCAACCTCAGGTTCCTAGCTCTTTGCTTCTTTTCGTGGAGGCTTTCTTCTGGGTCGAGGAACTCTTGTTCAGCACGCAAGCAGTTTGGGAGTCCTGGGAATTTCATGTCTTCAAGGAAAACTTAGCCGGTAAGAATGGAAGTTTCTGATCTCCAGGTGAGACATCAGAGACGAGTTCTGCATTCCCTCCAGATTGCCACACACAACAGTGATTGTCATAGTAACACCCTTTAGCTTTTGCTTGCTTTCTTCCATCTCTCTTTGCCTGCACCTTGAGTATGCTTTGGGGGGGGGGGGGGGGATACCTCCCAAATAAGCCACCTGGGCAACTCCAAGCTTAGAGGCCTGTCTAGAGCACTGTTTGTGGTCATTGGCTCCAGTGGTGGTTTGAATGAGAACAGCCCCATAGGCTCATATGTTTGACTATTTGGTTTGGTTCCAGTTGGCATGGCCTTGTCAGAAAAGGTGTGCCATTGGATATAGGCTTTGAGTTTTCAAAAGACTTGTACCTTGTGCACCTCTTTGCTTCCTGTTTGTGGATCAAGATGTGAGCTCTCAGCTGTTGCTCCAGTGCCATGTTTACCCGCTCACCTGCCTGCTGCCATGCTCCCTACCATGCTGGTGATTAACTCCTACCTAGAGCTATAAGCCCTAAATAAACTCTTCCTTCTACAAGCTGTCTTGGCTGTGGTGGTTTTTTGTTTTTTGTTTTTTGTTTTTTGTTTTTTGTTTTTTGTTTTTTGTTTTTTGTTTTTCCGTAGCAATAAAATGCTAACTAATACGGCTTCCTCTTCTGTGTTCACACCTCCCTAATATGGCTTCCCTTTCTGTGTTCACACCTCCCCAGAGCTTTCGACCCCATGACTTACTTTGTACATCGTGAACAACCTCCGTCCCCATACTCCATGTTTTATTGATTTATTCTTTTTGTCTTTTTGTCTTTTTGTCATTTCATTGCTGGGTCGAGAATAGGATTCAAAATCTGCCTCAAATGTTAGCTCTTCTGTTGAGTTTTCCCCAATTTTCTTCCCCTCCCTTCAAGCTGTTAGTAATTTTAAAGTTCAATATGTACTTCATCTTCATCCTTACATGTCCTGCAAAGACAAGGTTATTCGATAAGGGACAGAGAGGGACACTTTATATTCTGGATTGTAAAAGCACACTTGCTCTTCATTTGTAGAAGTAGCCCATATGCACCACTGATGTTTTGTTTGGTCCGAATTAACCTGGAAGGACACAAACTTCAGTGGCCCTGGTGTCTGGGAAAACCTCTCTACAACGAGAGAGGGAACTAGAAGCATAGAAGCATTGATGACCATAGTCTGGGTCTGGACCAGGTGTTTCCGGGTTCCTGGCACCTAGCAGAGAAGAACTGAAGGAACACAAGTAAATAGCAAAGCAGTGAGGGGTTCCACTCAGAAGCAAAGTGAAAGCCCGGGATGGATACACTGCAAGAGGCAGCAGATCTGAGCAAGCGTGCAGTTCACAAGAGTCAGCAAGTGTGCAGTTCACAGGAATCTGACTACTCTGGGAGGAGGAAAAAGGTGGGTTTCCTGCTATGGGTGTAGGAGGAGGAGTTGGTTAGTAGGGGTGAAGTGGGTGTGGTTTTAATTGACAGCTTCGGTTATTGAAACCTCTGTTCACTGTGCATGTTCTTTCCCATAATGCACTAGATGATAAACAGGTATTTCCCCAATTCACCCAGAGGACAGTGTGCCTTACTGTACATGCACAGTCATTCCACACAGGATTGGTGCACGACCCCTTGTTCTAGGATGTACTTCAAGCTGTGTTTGTCACAAAAGGGAAGTTACTAAGGGTTGGTTGCTAGGGAGCCATAGGTCAGATGATTGATTGCTTTGTTTGGAGAGGGAATTCCAGGTGGCTAGGAACTGTATTAGAGATGGTTGTGTGTGCAGCTCAAGCCTAGCGGGGTTCCAGGGTGGGTCCCCGTTCTTGCCTGCCTCAGTACCAACACTCTAAGTCTCAGAGTCAAGACTGGCCACCTGACCAGATGAACAAGACTTAACTTTGGAATGATTGGCTGCCTTTGTTTCTCTTCTCTGTACAATCTTCTGGCTAAAGATGGGGTTTAAAGCAGGTTTTAAAGGTGTTGACCTGCTGTCTTCTCAGATTGGTAGCTCTCCGAGTAAAAGAGTTCTAAGATTCAGTTCTTGTTGCTGCTTATTGGCTTCTGAAATAGCAGGCTGAATTCTGACTTCACGTATGTTTATATACATTGATGATGATACACATTCAACAATTGCTAAATGAACAAATGAGCACATGCCTTGGGGATGAGAAATTTGATTTCAGTTGGCATGTTGACATCTAGACCAGATCTGGTACACAGACTGAATTCCAAGAGTAGCTGCAGGCGGCCACCCATCTTCAACCACACACTGGGGACACTGGGGACAGTGCTGCTCCCCAAGAACGTCTGTCACAGTGGATGGACGGGTGCTGTGGTGACAAATGTGGTCATAGGAACATGAAGAAAGGAGTTCTGTTGTTATAGCTGTCATTTTGTATCTTGCTATAATGTTTTGTCTGTTTGCATTATTATCATTATTATTTGTCTGTTTGCATTATTATCATTAATTTGGATGTGAAATATTTCCCCAAGGACCAGGGGTTGAGGGCTTGGTCCTCAAGGCAGAGAGGTTCAGAGAACTTTTGGAAAGTTATTACATTGTGAAGGCCCTGAACAAATCAGTGGGTTCATCTATTAATAGATTCGTGACTTGTTGGACTGTTGGAGTGTGATAGAAACTGAGAGGGTGGAACTTAGTTGTAGAACGGGTCCTTAGGTTCTAGCAGGGTATAATGTGGGAGTTACTCCCTGCCCTTGTTCACTATGACATGAGTAGCAGCTGTGCTCCATCTCTGCCAGACACAGTGGAGCCAAGAGAACATGACCTGAAACCTGTGAAACCATGGCTCTTAAACAAATCTTGTTTCTCCTTTGCCCAAGGCTGTATGGTGTGCAGGTGAGAACTCTTGGAGTCTTGGGTGTGAACTCTGAGCTCTGTCTCTTGATAGTTTTGTCATTTTGGAGTTCCTGAAACTCCCTTTCACCTATTGTAAACAGCAAGTGTGTGTGTGTGTGTGTGTGTGTGTGTGTGTGTGTGTGTGTGTGACACATATATATGTAAATATAATGCATTATTACGTATTTAGATATGCATCATGTATGATCACTTTGGATCCGTGCAGGCCACATCAAAATCCTATGTGTCGTCTATGGTCAATAGAACCAGCACTTGCAAACTGATTTTTAGATGGTTAGGTAGCTTGCTCAGAGTCACTCAGAGGATGTGCAGTGAGCCTGGAGTAACAAGATACACATTTTGAGATTCCAAGACTATTTACAAAGCTCTGCCTCCCAGAGGTGGAGCAGCTGGCTATGCCTCACTAAGCGTGGGGACTCATCACAGACTCAGCTCAATGACTGGATCGAAGCAACAGGATGGATGATTCAGAAAGTCCGTTTGGTTTCTATCACTGGAGCTCTGATATATGTCTGACACCACAGCTGTGAGTCTCTGAAGGACTCACTATAGCCCAAGTTACAGTGGTTTCCTTATCATTCATTCATTCATTCATTCACTCATTCATTCATTCTGTGGTATATAGATGTAAAAAGGAACTGAACTCTGACAAATTGATCCCTTGATATTGAAAATGCCAACATATGTTCTTTGGTTTCTACCATATCACACTGTAATAAAAAGTGATCCAACCATATCTCCTTAGCAGTGAAACCATCTAGGTGAAAGGAGAGGTCAGCATCAGAGCATGGGATTTGGGGTGCTCTGGCCAGGTCTGGGCTGGTGAGAGGCTTGGGGTTCATACACCCCCAGGTCTGTTTAGCCTCTGCAGGATTACTTGCCTATGTCAGTTCCTTTCTAGTGGGCTTGGGGCCTCCACATCTTCAACATGAAGGGTGAGATCAAGGGTCTGGAGCAGAATGAAGGTATTGAAGATGTTTTTATTTTTGGAATGGCAACAGGCTGGGTACTGGAGAAGTCTGGTGCTCTTCAGTCCTTTGTGAAGACCTGTGCTCTGGAATAGCTTTCCTTTGACCAGAAGAACTTACATATATATGCTTTGCCTCGGAGACCAGAAGATCCCTGGAGCTGGATTATAGGTAGTTATGAACTGCCCAATGTGGGTGCTGGGAACTGCACTAAGATCCTCTATAAGAGCAGCAAGTGCTTTTTAACCCACAAGCGGCTCAAGAACTTGCACACAAGCATGTATCCTGCTGCACTGTGGAGGTCTGAGGATGGCTTTTGAGAATTGCTTTTCTCCGATAATGTGGTCTCAGAGATCGAACTCAGGTCACACTAGACTCTTTCCACACCTGAGAGCTGTAAGACACTCTCCTGTTCCTCCAAGCGACCTACAATGGAAAAGGCTGCATTTCCTTTCTTATATAATATGTTCTTTCAACTCCCATTTGTCCACATTGCTGCTGAACTCACTAGGCCTTGGAATAATAACAAACACATCCATTGATAAAACTTCCTCCCCCAAACTCCCCTACTCTGACCTAGGTCCTCAGGTATCCCAGGCTGGCTTTGAGCTTGCTATGAAGCTGAGGTTAAACCTCAAACTTCTTTTTATATTTTATTTATTTTTTATTTTATGTACATGCTTGTGAATCTGTGTGTGTGTGTGTGTGCCACAGAGGTGCTTATACCCTCAAAGGCCACAAGAGGGCCTCAAGTTCCCTGAAGCTAGTTACAGGTAATTGTGAACCGTTTAACATGGTGCTAGGTATTGAACTGGGGTCCTCTGGAACTTCTATAGGGAGGCTTTGTAACTGCTGAGCCATCTCTCTAGCTCTAACCTTGAACTTTAATGGCCCTCCTGCCTCTAGCTCTGGGGTGCTGGAATTATGGGTGGGTTCTAGCATACACACTACTGAGGGTGAAACCTGGGATTTTATTCATGCTGGAGAAGCTATCTATTAACTGGGCTACATCCACAGCCCTGTTACAAGATATATTCTCCTGAAAACTTGAGGGATTTTTTTTTTTTCACACAGAGGAGACAATTTCCCTCTAAGGCACACCACCATCATTTCTCCTGGGTTGTTTCCTATGATAGTGGTAGCCCTCACCCTGCCTTAGGTGTATACAGTTTCACAGGCTATTTGTGGATTTTTCTTTTATTATTGTAGCTTTTTGCTTGTAATTCGTGGAGCTTGTTGAACGTTTTAGAGCATGGATTGATATTGTTTAATAAAACCTTTGGATATTATTTGTGTACTTTTCTATGGTACTGGGGCTTACGTTTGTCATCTCATAGGCTCTAGGCAAGTGTATACAACAGAGATGCGTCTCCCCTTTAAATATTTTACAAATCATTTTAATGTATTGTTCGTGTGTGTGTGTGTGTGTGTGTGTGTGTGTGTGTGTGTTGAGGGAGGCACATGCCATAATGAAACGTTAATGACTTAAAACACGGAACCTTAGGTAAGCTGAGAAAGTCTCAGCTTGGCATACTGATAAGAGCTGCCTGACAAGAATATCTGCTGAACTCACTAGGCCTTGGAACTATGAAGAACACATCCATTGATAAAACTTTGCTCCCCCAGGTCCCCTTCTCTGCCCTAGAAAGCCCAAAGCCTCCTGCACCCAGGGGTACCCTTGCCCTACCTAACAGACTGCTACCCCACATTGCCCTAATTTAAGGTCAGTCTGTTCCTGTTGAGGGTGGTCTCTTCCTTTATTTTCTCATTGCCTTGATCGACAACCATCTAACACCTGGCACATGGGCGGAAGTCGGAGGCCAACATCACGGAGTTGCTTTTCTCCTTCTACCTTTATGTGGGTTCTGAGGATCAAACTCAGGCTGTCAGGCTTGAATGGAAAGCACCATTAACCATGGAGTCACCTCCCTGGACCTGTTTAAATACGTCAGTCCTTCCTACCTGCTTCCTGAGGTCCCAACTGTCTATAGCTAGTCCAGATCACATGGCGCCTGCAGCCACTGAGACCACACATGTCTGCCTGGCTCTTTAGGGGTGCATGTCTTCCTTGCTTCAACTTGGGTAGTGTAAATAGTTTTCATTTGGATATACCTTTTTCAGCTGAGGACATGCTAGTTCTAAAGCAGTTTTTATTTCTTTGCTGTTCTTCACATTTTCCTTTTAGTCATATTTATAATACTGCTTTAAAGTTCTTGCCTGTAACTGGGTGGGTGAATGCCTTAAATACACTCTCAGCACTGTTCAACTATATAACAACAGACCCTTATTAGCTATATGGTCGCCTCTGTGGGGAACTGAGGAAGCTCCAAGCGAATGTGGAATATATAGATGAAGTTATGCATGAATATGTATTGTTGACATGCACAGCCATGCCCAGGACCGGAATCCCTCACACCCTTGCGAATTGGCGCTCCTCTGATCCAAGGAAAAGACTGACCAGTGTGTGCAACAACTAGTCACTGTTGCTTCCCTCCTACGTCTGTCCAGCTTGCCTACGGAGACCTTCCACCGAGCCCCGCTAACTCCTTCCTGTGCTGTACAGAATGAACAGTTCCGGTTTGTTATGTAGTTGCTAGCATTCCAACAGAGCAAGCATAGCCTATCTTATCTCAGCTTTTCTGTACGTGTGTCTGTCCTTTCTTCACTCTCTTGTCCCAGTCAAGTTTCCAGAACCTAAGCCTAGGTAGACATGGCAAACACAGTATACAATTAGAATTCTTAGCTGCAAATGATGAGAGTCAGGCTGGTTGGTGGATTGATTGTCAGAATTGTTAAGATCCAGGAGAAACAAACCTGAGAGATGCAGAGGATCTAAGGTCAGCTGGGTGACAGGAGGCCCTGGGGGGCCACCATTGTGTGGTTGCTGCCTTCACTCACACACTGGGTGGCATGGTTGCTGCCCACAGAGTCGGCTGTGAATGGCTCTGCTTCTCTCCAACTCTTGTCTAGAGTAAGGATCCCAGCTGGCCCCATCCTGTCACCTGCCTATGGCCCAAGCACCAGATATGCCAGGGACAAGTGCTTACTTAGCTTTATTGCTTCTATAGAAGGAACAGGAGTCCTGCCTTGATCAAGACAAGGATAAATTTCCCAAGCACAGAAAGGGGGTTTAGTTGTTGAAATGCTATTCCAAGGGCCAGGTACTTACCTGTGGGATGATGGATCATTTAAAGTTGAATTGTCATATCTATGTATCTATGTATCTATGTATCTATGTCTATCTATCTATCTATCTATCTATCTATCTATCTATCTATCTATCCTTTTCAAGTAGAATAGACGTTAGAGAGAATAGTTAAATCTCTCTTATCACCTCCTCCCTCTCTTTTCTTATGAACCTCTCAGGAGTTAGAAATAGCTGCCTCTAGTCCACTTAGATATGTTCCAGCAAGAGACATTTCTATTAACAGTCAATACCTGGGATGATTATAATCTATACAACGCTTTCAAGGTTCACATATACACTGTCTCACCCAAATGCCTGCATCTCACTGTTTCCTGGGTTACTATATTTGATGCCCATCCATGTTTCTTGAGATCACTTCTGGGCTGATTTGCAGAGCTTGAATCCCAGCCACAGCATCACTCATCATTTTTGCTGTGTGACCTTGGGAAAAGTTCCTCTCTCCACCGTGGTATCTTAACTTCTCCACCTGTGAAAGGTGGATTCTAATGTCTGCGCTCTGTGTTGTTGGGGGGAAAATACAAAGCAGTTAGAGCAGTGCCTGACACTCAGTAACTGCTGCCTGTTGTTATTAAATGCCCCCAGCTGGTCATCTCTATGGCAAAGGCTGGGTTGTTTACACTGAACAGCGATTTATATTTCCAGGGGGTAGCCTGGGAACCCTAGCTTTAAAACAGAAGCGTGTCCAGTTACTTAGCTGTGAGCACGTGGTATTTGCCGCCATTATTGAAGTCACTATCTTTAACCCTTGTATAATATTCTGTCATACACATTTCCTTAGGGATAGGAATTTAGGCTGACTTCCATGTGTTCTCACTAAGAACAATTCTTCCTCCATATCCATGGCTCTGTGTGTACATGAAGAGTGTGGAATTGCCGGGCTGAGTTTCAATCAGACCTGTTGAGTGCCAAAGCATTATGTCATTCTCCCACTTACAGAGTCAGACAAACAATGTATAGAGACAGACAATCAATTCTGAGGTTGGTGATGATCCATGGCTAATGGAGGAATTCCTCAGCTGTGCTCCGTCCCTTACAGAGAACAGTCATTCTGAGGGGCCTTTGGTAAGGGAGGCATTAACCACTCTTCCCACGTTGTAAATGAATTCACATTGAACATTTAGCCACATTTGCTGAACATAAAAACAGGAAAGAAAAAAAAAGATTCATAGGGATGTTGTTGATACGAAGTTTTTATTCCATTAGAAAAAGGCTTTCAAAGTTATTTGTAACAATTTATTCAATGAACATTTAATCCCAGACATTTGTGGCAGACACAAGGAGTAGTGATTTGTAAGGGTAAGATGTTTGGGGACAGTATTTCTTTTCCAATCTGACATAGTAAGTCCTATTAGTGAGCCAAAAACAATTTAATTGTCTATATATCAAAGAGCACCAGCAGTTATTGAATAATGCGATGGGGTGGTGGAGTGTTTCAAAATGTCAAGTTGCCAGAAGAACTGTAGTGGAGAGCTACAGTCAGTGAGAGAAGGGAAACTCACTGGGGGTGGGGATGGGGTGTGGCAGTAGGGATGGTACATTCCTGACTGAGAGGATCCAGGCTCAGTACCCAAGAGCAAGGGCATCCTTTGCCTCATGTAGAGTCTAAATTGAGGTCTGTATGCCACCTCTCTCACCCAGGCCTTTCTCAGCTCTCTGCAGTGGGAAGAAAGGCACCTGGAAGGCAGGTTTAGTCCATTCCGTCTGCAGGCAGCCTCTGGCATCCGGAGAGTAGCATTCAAGTCATCTGAACTCCTGGGTGCTTTTACTTCACCTGCTGAGGTTAAGGCTGCATACAGATCTTCTTCTCCTTGACCTTTCTGTCTGCCCACCCCATCCTTCCAGACACACTGCCATGGGGTGTGGGACCACTGCCTGTGGTGTCCTTGGTGGTGAGCTCTGTAACCAGATTACCTGGTTTTGACGTCTCAGCCTGAGCTTCCTTTTCTGCCTTTGAGAAAAGATGCAAGAGGATTTTAGCATCATGGTGAGGAGAGGGCTCAGCAGTTAGGTGAGGTGAGTTCTGACTCTGTAGGATGGAAGAGCATTTCGATCAGATTGCAGAGGCAGGATGGAAAATGGCCTCTCTGACCCTGCTTCACTCAGTCCTTAACGCTAATCTTAACCTTAATCCCTAGTCTTTAAACTAATTTGAGAGACACATAAGCATTCCCAACAGTAAGGAAGTCAGAGGGGCTGCACATTGCCCCAGAACATCTCCTGGGAAGTACAGTGTCTAGGAATAGTAGGAAGGTTAGACTCCTAATTCCTCACTCCCAAGTTGTCAGACTCTGACTCCAGGCTGCTCAGTGTTGCTCTGAACCACCTGGCTCTTTAACCTTAGGACTAGGCTCTTTCCTATGTGTGCAGTGACATTTGGGAAGTTATCTTCAGTGACCTTAGGACCAGCCAGCCAGTCAGTCAGAGGGGAATGAATGGTAAAGAAACATGCCTCAAAGGCACAGTTAAAGGCAAAAGAAAATGAATTGTGCTTTTTAATTTCCATAAAACATTTTAAGCAAGGCACATCAGATGGGCATTTTGTTCTATGACCCAGTTATGATGAGGCCTAAGGGTTTTCTTCTGCTTCCCATGCCTTTCTTGCCCATACTGCACCCAGAATCCTCTTGCAGTCCCCACTGCGACCGAGACAATTTCACCACTAGCAACCGGCAGGAACTGGATGGCTGCGTTCACAGACATACCCCGGCAGGAACTGGATGGCTGCGTTCACAGACATACCCCCAGATTTTCCATATATTGAACTTCTGTTTCAACCGCTGCATGTTTTAGTTTCAAATACCTCACTTAGGAAATAAATGGGAGAAAGAAACAAGATGGTGACAGACTCCTAGGAAATACTGTAAGTACAAATTCCATAGGTGCCATGGGTGAAAGGCACAGCTCTCACCACAAGGAGTAAAAGATACGGCTTACTCTGGAGCAATATTTGAGGGCCTGGGAACACAGGGTTAAGTCTGGCCAAATACCATGTTTCTGTCTCATATTCTGTGCAATAAGCTTTGTATGGAAACAGGACAAAGAAGACCATAAAACCCCATGTTTTTCCAATACAAGATTGTAGAGTGAAGAGGCAGGAGCCTAACAGCTCATCTCCAGAACAGCTCAGACTCAGTGCTTCTGATTTAGTGTAGCATGTGTGCAGCCCTGGGAGCAACATGCACACACACACACACACACACACACATGCATATACAGACACTCTCACACATACACACACATGCACATGTGAGTGCACATACACATTCTCACACACACATGAGCTCACACACACTCACACACATGCGCACACTCTCACACACACACTCATACACACAGTCACACACATGCATTCACACACATGCACACATACACACGTACACACAATCACACATACATGTACTCACATATACTCATACACACACAGTCTCTCACAGAGAGAGACAGACAGACAGACAGACAGAGACAGAGAGAGACTGACTGATTGATCTGTTCAGTTATCTACCAGGCAGGTTAAAATGATTGCCTTTTAACTTTGTGAAGATCCATTAACCACACTGAAACTGTTCCTGTTGGTGTGTAGATGGTCATACAACATATTGTCTTCTGATACTCATAAGCACTGTAAGTATTTTGGCTTTTCTTTAGTCTTAATAGAATTTCTAACCTGACATTAACACTTACTTTGATCCCAGCATTGTATAAAAAGGCTTCCATGAATCATACATAATTCTGACTGTCAAAGGTCTGATTCTTGCCTAAATTTGCTAAATTCATTTCGCATTTTGACATTTAAATAATTGCTACATACTTGCCTTTCCTCTCTTGAGTTCAGCTCTGGGGTCACTGAGAATCTGGTGCAGCTGGTGAGCTGGCAGCGATAAAAGTGCTTGCCACACAAATCTGCAGACTGAGTTCAATCCCAAGATCCCACATTAAAGTGGAAGAAGACTAACTCTACAGTTATCTTCTGACTTCCAGTGTACCACAAGTGTGTCTTCTCATACACCACACACACACACACACACACACACACACACACACACACACACAAATAGAATTAGATGCACCGGTAAAGAGGTCATGAAGTTGGCCTCAGAAAACAGTGTTTGTTACCTGTAAACCTCGTGACAAGCAGCAATCTGAATTTACATCTGAACAAGTGGATGAAAGATTCAATTAAAATTAATAAACAATATATGTTATGATTGTATGCATAGTTACTAAAACACTAGTAATTCTAGACTGGAGAGGTGGCTCTGTTGGCAAAGTGTTTGCTCCACAAATGTGGGGACCTGAGTTAGAGTCCCCAGAGCCTGCATCAGAAAGCTGGGTGTGGCAGGTGCCTGAATTATGACTTCCAGGCTCAGTGAGAGACCCTGTCTCAAAAATAAGACGAGGTCAGACAGATAGGTCACTAATCTAAAAGACAAGAATTCAGTACTTGTCTGAACCATAAATGCCTGTCTCTCCAGCTTCCCTTTCAGACAGAAATGGTGGCAAACGCCTTTAATCCCAGCACTGGGGAGATAGAATCAAATGGCTCTCTGTCGATTTGTGGCTAGGTTGGCTACATAGTGAAAATTCATATATACCTCTCTCTTTCTTTCTCTCTCTCTCTCTCTCTCTCTCTCTCTCTCACACACACACACACACACACACACACACACACACACACTCACACACACACTCACACACACACTCACACACACACGGTCACTCGCTTGTGCGCGGTTGCAGTTCTGTCGATATTTCACCATAGAAAGGAGAAAAGACTCATGAGTGTCTATGGTCAGTTAATGGTGGCTCAGTGAAGGACGGTGTCTTATTCTTCAGTGGTGTAGCCACTGTTAAGTTGCCCAGACTGTAGTAAATAGCCTTCCACCCTTACTCTGCACACAGCACTAAAGTCATTGAAGTCACTAAAGTCACCATGTTGATGCATACACAAAGACATGGAAGTAGGAGGAGGATTTGTTGAGAAGAAGGGGTTCAGCAGGAGAGGGGTGTGCACACATACATAGTTCACGTGCACCTCCCATGTGCATACAGAAGCATGTGCACACAAAAAGATAGTAGAATTAACTGCCAAACTAGCATCTATTAACATGTTAACATGTGTGTGTGTGGGTTAGGTGTCTTTTGTCAGCTTGACATGGCTAGAGTCATCTGGGAAGAGGAAACCTCAACTGAGAAGATGCCTCCACCAGATCAGCCTGTAGGCAAGTCTGTGAGAGCACTTTCTTGAACATAGACTGATGTGAGATGGCCACCCTGGGGTGAGATAAGAAAGCAAACTGATCAAGCCTAGGAAACAAGCCAGTAAGCACCACTCTTTTGTGGTTCCTGCCTCTGCTCTGGCTTGAGATCCTTCCCTGACTTCCCTCAATGAAGGACTGTGATCCAAAGTGTGTAAGCCAAATAAACCCTTTCCTCCCCAAGCTGCTTTTGGCCATGGCGTTTATCACAGCAGTAGAAACTAAACCAGGACAGTCTTTACATTATATTCCTGTTACAGCTATCTAGGAGAAGTATCTGTGGACTGCCTGACACCTACTAGATATTTGATAAATGAATATGCTGTTATTATTCTCCCAGGAAAGAAGCCTATGTTAGATTATATTAGAGGTATTCATTAGACTCCTTCTGTCTATGGAGCTTTGAAAGGAAGCTTTTTTTTTTAAGTGCAATTCTTTGGGACTTGGTAAACATGGGATGACTGATGCTGAGCACTATGAATGAGTCAAAGCCATGTCATCACATGTCTTGCTTGGTGGGAGGCACTGGCTGGGGGCATTCGGTGCCATGGGAGGAGGTACAGAGCGGTCTGGAGGTCTGAGCTTTAATCTTCTTCCTGTTAGTCTTTACTGCTCTCACAGGTCCCTATTTGGGACATGATAGCTGCTGTGGTAAAGCTACCTGGATGAGGTGGGGCTCTCAGGTGATGGAGAGCGGCTGAATTTCAAGTTATCTCTCCTCTGGTTTACTCAATAACCTGTCATAGGAAAAACTGACAGAGCCATGTGGCAAAAGACTCAGGCCTTACCATTCACGAGTGGTATGACTGTGCCCCCTTTCTGAACCTTTGTTTCTTCATCTGAAAACATGTAAACGATCCCTTTAATTGATAAACACCTTAATCTGGGCCTGTCAGTGCCCTTAGGAAGCAGAAACAGGAGGACAGTAAATTTGAGGACAATCTGAATTGGTACCACGGAGTCCATGACTAGCCTTGAACACGTAATAAAACTCTATCTCACAAAATAACAGGCAAAAAGTAAAGACTGCATTGGTAGTAACTCACTGTTACTGGTATATACAGCGAGGTTCTGCATATGTGTGTGTGTGTGTGTGTGTGTGTGTGTGTGTGTGTTCATGCCTGCATATGTGTGACTGTGTATGGCTGTGCATGTGTGTGAGTGTATGTGCATGAATGTGTCTATTCATGAGTGTGTGCGTGAGTGTGTTGTTTATGTGTATGAATGTGTGTCTATGTGTGTGAGTGTGTATATGTGTGTGCATGCATGTGTGTGACTGCGGGTATGTGACTTTATGTGTGTGTAAGTGTAAGTGCATGAGTATGTCTATGTGTGTGAGTGTGTATGTGTGCATGTGTGTGTGTGTGTATGTGAGAGAATTGTGAGTGTGAATGTGTATGTGTGTGTGTTTGTGTGTGTGTTGCTTCCAGGGTTGCACATATGCTATGCTGAGTCAGAAGCACTGAGTCTGAGCTGATTTAGAGATTAGCTGTTAGGCTCCTGCCTCTTCACTATACAACGGTAAAAGCTTTTTCCCATTTCTTTAATGTCATGTATTTTAGAGCTACGGTTTCCCAAGTGGACGCCTCTCTAAAGGAATAAGCTGTCTGACATCAATATCTGGGCTGAGTTCAGGGAAATGATCCTTGAGATGCAATCAGTGGATGTTAGCAAGGCCGTTCCGCTCTATCTGGATGATCCCCAGTAAAAAAGGCCTCAGCCATTTCATCCTGGGACACCAAACCAGAGCTTCCTGGGTCTTAGGATGAAGCTCTAGCTGTGTTGTATTGCAAATCCAATGCTTATGATATCACCCAGCCATCCACAGTCACTCACTGGCACTATTCATAGCTCTGGTTCCACTCAGAATCCTGGTGGCACTGGCAATGCCCTCACTGGGGCTGACTTGCTGTGGGCTTAAGCGGGTGACTGCCAGGGTGAGGCCTAACATTAGCCCCCTTAGGAAACAATGTGGGAATGAGGTACCAGGATAAATTCTAACCTGTTCCTGCCAGAAGGTGATCTTGGGCAAGCGTGTGGCACCGCATTTGGACCTGTAGGTGTGCACTCACTGGCAGGTAGGATGTGGATGCAGGGATGGAGAGGACTAGGCCATTTCTTCCACTCAAGACCACATTTGTGGGTTTTCTTGAGAGTACAGAGGAGCCTTGAGGTACTGCTGAGTGGGCCAGGGATTTACAGGACAAGGGTGACAACAGGTTCAGTCTGGTTGCAGGTAGCACAGCTCTAGAACAAGAGGAGAGGGTCTGAGTCTGCCTCCTCAAAGGTTGAGCTACATCTTATTCCACGTACCCTCTGGAACTGGCCTAGTCCGGTCAGATCCTTGTCTTCATTAAGTTTACAGCCTAAGGAGGAATATCGACATTTAAAGTAAGTAAATGAATCAATTATAGAAGAATAAAGATATAGAGAATAAAATATGGGTCTAAAAATGAAAATACAGATGATAAAAATGAATCAATTCTGAAGGAATAAAGACTAACAAAAAGCAAGGTTTAGGGCAGCTGGAGAGAGCCTTTTAGAGATGACATCAGGTTAAAAGCCCGAAAAGAGCTGGGGAATAGGATGGAGTTGGATGAGCAGAGGCCTAGAGCCTGGGAGATGCTCAAGAAATCCGTGAAGAAAAGAGGAGGGGCCAGCTCGGGCCAGCTCACTGGATCCTGTAGGCCATTAAGGGAATGTGGCCCAAGTTCAAAGGGAGGCACCAAGGGGGTTCGAGGGTACATTGAAAAACAGCGCATGTTTCCAAAAGCCTCTTATGGCCAGATGTTGTGGCACATGCCTGTTATGCCAGCAGATAGGAGGCTAAGGCAGGAAGATTGAGCTACATAGTGAGTTCCAGGTTGCTCTAAGCTACATAGTAAGGCACTGTCTGTTACACACACACACACACACACACACACACACACACACACACACACGGCACTGTCGTGGGAAACAGGATGTGAAGAGCCTAGAGTTTGGTATAGTTCATATTTTTCAATTCAAATTACCTTTATTACTCGTGTGTGTGTGTGTGTGTGTGTGTGTGTGTGTGTGTGTTGGGCATACAGGTGTTGTAACATGTGGAGGTTAGGGGAGAACTGGAGGGAATCAGTTCTCTCCTGTCACTATGGGGACTCGGGGATTAAACTCAGATCACCAGGCTCAGCATCACTGGCTCCTTTGAATAATTCTGTTTACTGTGCCTTTCCCACTGCCCTGCCCCCTTATATGACTCAGAAGTGTATCCATTACTTAAAGACAAAGTGTTTGCAATTCTCCATCAGCAGCCCTGAGGAACAAGGTCTTAATAATGGGTTGTTCGTTAGAGAAATAATACAAAGTTTCCAAGGAAAGAGCTGTACGGCCTGAGGTTTATAGTGTAAATCTACTGGGCCTAAAAGTGCTGTTTCAAAATAAACAGTTGTGCTCACTCTACTCTGAGGCCAGAGGACCTCAGCCATGATGGCCCAGAGACATGGTAAATGGATTTTCCCAAGGTGAGAAACATGATCTCTTAGTGGGTAGTGGGTCCTAGAAGCAACGTAGGTCTGCATCAGGAGCCTGGGAGGGGGCAGGGAGATGGCTCCTCCGATAAAGTGCTTGATACACTGCATGAGGACCGGAGACTGGATTCTCAGAATCCACATAAAAAGCCAGGCAGGAGTAGCAGCTGCCGGTGAACTACCTGAAGCTGAAGACCTCCATGATCAGCAGGAGACTCCACCTCAGTGTACAGTGGAGAGCAAAGGAGGACGAACCCTGGCATTGGTTTTGGGCTTCCACACACATGAGCTAGCATGTACTTGTAAATGTGCATGTGCAGCATAAAGAGAGAGGGGTGGAGGGAGGGATGGAAGGAGGGAAAAAGGAGAGGGAGAGGGGGATGGGGAGGGAGGGAAAAGGAAAGAGGGAGGGAGGGAGAGGGAGATGGAGAGTCTAGGAGAAAGTGCCTTGGGTAGCATCATTTGGTTTCCTGGGAGACATTTCTGTATATGAAGAAGATTAAAACAAAACAACAACAATCAAACAAACAAACAAAATGAAGCCCATTGGGTTTCTTCCCTAGGAGTAACCAAGTCAAGCAGCTTCAGGAAGAAATTACAGTGTTTCCCTATCAGTGTGCTGAGTGATACGTGGTGGTGGTAGGGTTACTTGAAGTCTGTGGACCGGTGGGGAGAACACAGAGGGCAGCAGGGATCACAAAGTGCCTCACTAAAAAGACAGGCAGAGAAAGAGCCCTGACCGGGAGGCAGCATTTGCTACCTTGGTCACAAATACCCTGAAGCTGTATGTCGGCTGTTGTAGACAGGCACCAGGGATTAGTGCTTGCATTAGATATTTGTAGGAAATCTCAAACTGTAAGGGTTCTGAGAGGCTTTAAGCCAAGCGAAGATGACCCTTGGGTTTTCTGAAGAATAGTCTATGTACCTTCCTCATGTCTATCATTGCACATGGTAGCCCACTTTATTATGGATGTGGAATCTGAGGCTCCAGATGGTTTAGCCAGTGCCATGAAATGGGTAAAGTCCAGGCTTCAATGCTGTGATCAATAATGGATCCCACACTGCTTGGTTTAGGGTGTGGTGTGTGTGTGGGCAGGCTCCTGTGTATATGCATACGGAAACCAGAGGAAAAAGACTTGGCTGTCACGTCTTTATTGCTCCGAAGTCTTATTTCTCTGAGTCAGGGTCTCTTGCTGAACAAGAATCTCCTTGTCTGGACAAGGCTGGTTGGCCAGTGAGTTCCTGGTGTCATCCTGTGTCCACCTTGCAATGCTGAGGGTAGAGGCATGAGCAGGTTTTCTACATGGGTGCTGGAGCCTTGAACTCAAGTACTCATGTTTACGTAGTGATCTCTCCCTCTTATGGGGCCACCTACCCAGCTCTGGTTTAGGAATTTAACACGATAGCCCAGCAGGAATGAATCATTTAGGGGAATGTTTAGATAGCCCCTTCCTTTTGCTTTTTTTGGGGGAGGGGACTCATTAAAGTTCTGGACCTTGTGCCAGGACCCTAAGTAGTTGTGATAAAGCTTCTAGAGTTGTGTTGCCTATCTCAGTCATGGGGCCATGACTCCCCCCTCCCTGCAGCCAAAGTCCATGGAAGATCAATGAAAGATCCATACAAATGAGAATTTGAGAATTGGTCCCAAGGCCCCACCCCTGTGACTCTGGGGCTAGCGGGGGCACAGTGTTTACCAGATGCCATCGCCAGCTCTCAAATGCGTTCATTCTTTCCTCGCTCTTGCTGGTTTTCCTTGGGCAGCGAGAGTCCCAGGTCCTCCGGGAACCCAGTGTTGGAAATGCTGAGACCAAGGCTGTCCTCCACAGAGTATCACATCTGGTGTCAACATCCTAAAATTGGAAAGTTTCACATAAAAATCCAAATTTCTGATAGCCAAAGTCTTAGCTTTCCCTGTTGGACCTGGATCCCCTTATCTTCGCTGCCCTTGCTGGCATCTGGTGGCATCTGAGTTTGTAACCCCTACAGTAAAAAAAAGCTAACTGGCCCAAATGCCCAGCCAGTGTTTTCTGTGTAGGCCCCAAAAGGGTCATACTCACAGAGAAATAAAACAAAACCATAATAAACAAACAAAAACAAACCCCCAAACCTCCCAGCTTCCACCCAGGGAGCTTTTTAACTGCCGCTCCTTCCCTGAGTACCAACCTGTGCCAAGTAGGTCAGGATTTGTAAGGATGGGACCCGAACTGCTATTTTTTGAAAAGGTTCCCAGGCAGTTTTACTCTGCAGCCAAATTAGGATCTTCCACTTTAGGGCTTCCCCTAAATAGCACTCCTGGCTTCAGACTTTGGCTCCAGACAAACAGGCTGTAGGAACTTTAACCACTGCTGTTTATTCTCCTCGGACCCCACTCCTGATGTTCACACGTAGATGGACCTTACTCCCTTTCCTGTCTGGGCCTGTAGAGCTAAGAAGCATGTTCACAGAGTTCTAGGCGGGAAGAGAGTAGACGACAAAGGAGCAGATTTCCTTTGAAATGCTTTGAGAGTGTCAGAATTCTTCTGCGACAAACTGGGGAATTTTTAGGAAGCACGCAATGGTGTTTAGAAGCTATTTACTGTTTGGTGCTTATTCTTCCTTCAGAAAGAAAAACACATAATATGAAATAAAGTGAGCTTGACAGCTTCATTTGAAGTCTTGGTTTTTCTTTCTTTCTTTCTTTCTTTTTTTTAAATTTATTTTTTCATTCCTAGAGAAGAAATTTTATCAGTACACAATGGGAGAGATTGTGGGTCTCTGATGGCTGCCCTGGGCAAAGCTAGACTTACCAGTCTATACCACATGATGGGGCACCAAGTAAAGACCATGTCTACCAGTGATGCCTTCAAGCAGGGCCACTCTGGCCAAGAGTGCAGATGGCAGAGAATGGTATCTGTCTTTGAGCATAAAGCCCTGTGAATGTCCACAGCTGGGCTTCCTCAGGCATCTCTCCTCAGTCAGGCATGGCGGGGTATATGTCACACGGGCTGTGATCTTTTCTCTTCCTCTAACTGTAGCCCTTGAAAGGGCTCCCCTGCCTATCCAGGAAGTTGACCTATGATGGGCAACCAGACAGATCATAGTCCCAAACTGAAGATCTTCCACTTAAAATGACCAGCCCTGTTTGGTGCTCAGAAAGTGATGTTCACACTGAGGAATGCAACCTGACAAACTCTGGAGAACAACTTAGATTTCCAAGGATCAATAGGTTCTTGATCACCAGCAAATATTTTTTACAGTACTCGAAGGCACACTAGTCCTGAGCATGGTGAACATGGCTCGGGCAGGCTTGCCCTTCTCAGCCATTCCCTCTGCCTTGCTAAAAACCACTAGATCACGTTCCTGAAGCTGGTCACCAAGGTCTATTACCTTATTGGCCAATTCCTCCTTCAGAGGCTGACTACCCAGCTCTGGCTATTGAGGTATTAAGGTCCAACAATCAAAAGCCCCCTTTGGCTCACCTATAATTAACATGCCCAATTAAAATTAAACACGTCATCCTAACATGGGGTTTCCCCTTGTACCTTCATATAAATCACCATTTTCCTATGGGCCATGTCTATCGCTTCTCTATGCAGAGACAGTCCTTTGTTCTACTCTAGGCCAAATGCCCCTGCCCTTCTCCCTTCTCTCTCTTCCTCTATCCCCTGCTTTTGTCTTTTATTCCCTGCCCTTTATCTCTCTTGGGCAAATAAATCTCCTTTGTGCTGAGAACTTGTGCTGAGAACTTGGTCTTGGTGGCCCCTGAGCTGATACCTTTTCTTTCAGTACTGGTTTTATAAAATTCAAGGTGTATTTTCTCCTTATCTTTGGCTCCTTCCATCTTTAATCATTCTACAGAAGATAAAATAAAATACAAGGCTGATGCAGATTTTAAAAGCATTCAGTTTGGGGTAAAATGCTTCTGTACAAGCATGGGGACTGGAGTTCTAGTACCCATGACAAAAATGGAGCATAGTGACTCGTTTGTAATCCCAGTCCTGGGGAGGATTAGTGGGGTTCACTAAGTTTAGCCAAATTGTTGAGCTCCAGGTCCTAGTAAGAGATTCCTGAGGACCAACACTCAAGGTTGACTTCTGACTCCCAAATGCAGTAATACACACACACACACACACACACACACACACACACACACACACACACATATATATATATATATATATATATATATATATATAGAGAGAGAGAGAGAGAGAGAGAGAGAGAGAGAGAGAGAGAAAACCATTACCATTTTTTGTGTTTGCTTCAGATCTGGACCCAGTTGCTTAAATGATCTGTTTTACCATCTGCAGAATGAGTAGCTCAAAGTAAGTAGAAATAAGCCATTCATCAGAATTTTATGATTTATTGTTATTTGGAGATATGGATTCACTACATGATCAGCACTCTTGGAAAAACCATCAGGGTATGTTCATGACTGTTTACTTAAATGTGGGGATTATGGGAATTTCTGGCAAACTAAGGGTGACTTGACTTTATCCATTTACACATGTTTGGCCATGAGACTCTTTGTATTTTTCAAGAGAGGTGTATTAGAATCCCAGAGAATCTTGGTCTTTGCAACCTTTGAAGGGCACCATGTGCTTACTGGATGACCAGACAATCCCCTTGAACAGTGGTGTTTAACCAGGGTGTTACAGCAGTCAGCTTACAGCAGAATCACTTGGGGGCAGCATTTCAACCTGTGCAAAAGCAGGACTCCCCTCCTCCACAGAGATTCTGGTGCCCCACATTTTGGGACTGGAGCATAAGCATATTGTAGTCTGTCCCACAAAATTTCCAACTGACATTAATGCTTCTACTTCAAGCTAGGCGCTATCTTCTCAGAGTGAATATAAGCGTTGTTTTTACTGAGCTCACATTTGATGCACAGTGTACTAGGGACCCATATCCCTAGACAGTGTCATCTGGTAGCTCTAGATCGGAGATAAGGGTGACTTCAGCATTACTTTGTGATACCAGGGAGTGACCCTAAAGAAAGAAGCCTCATCTTGGCCCATGTGTTACCAATGACACCTCTCTTCTCTGCTCAAACAAAGAATTCCACTCAAGGCCTGTAACCCATCAAGGCCTGTAACCCATAAAGGCTTGTAACCCATCAAGGCCTGTAAAAAGACTTACTTGTTAAATGATGACTTGCCTTTTGATTTCACCAGCTTGAAGAGCTTGCCTCCTCTGCACTATTAATTCACTCACTGTCTTGATGATTTATTTAATTCAATTAATGATCGATGCCCTCACTTCTGTTGCAGATGAATGCAATTTGTCTTGTATTGCTGTTTAATTTTTCACTTCTCTGTCTGGTGGAAATAGCAGCGCTCTGGGGATTATTTCTAACTGTGCACCCTAAGCAAAGTGTTTAACCTTCTTGGATTTCAAAGCTTCACTTAGAAAATTCTACCTTTCACTTTCTTGCCATTGGGGTTTAGTTCCCTACATGATTCTCATTGACATATTGTAGTTTTCTGGGGACAGTCATTGTGGTGGCTAGTTTACTATATGTGGTAGGCGTCCCCAGGACACCTGTTTCCCACTCTTGTGTATCCCTGACACAAGAGTGTAGGGTGGGCCCAGTGGATAGAACATGGGGAAAGTGATGAGGTGTCACTTGTGTAATTAATTTGCAAGTGTGTGTATTTGCCTTGCTGGTATTCTTTCCAGTCTCTTCTTAAACATCTGCTCCTGTGCAGAAAGCTACCTTGAGGAGTGGACTTGAGAATGGCCCCAGGTCAGGAGCCTCCAAGTGACTGACACTCAAATCATCAGTGCCTGATAACAAGGGATGGATCTTACTCCAGCTAAGCCATGATGTAACGAAGACCCAGTCAATGACTTGTGATTGAATTCTATGCCCCTAGACTGTGCCACAGTAGTGGCCTCATGATAGAGCCTACAGCAGAAGATTGGCTAAGCCATGGCAGAATTTCAGATCCACAGAAATGCAAAGACACAAAATGTGTGTTGTTTAAGCCACTGAGTTTATAAAGCAGCTAATCAGTTAACAACAAACAATTCGTACTATCTATGAGATGGGTTGACAGACACATGTCTCCTTGTGTTGGTCAGGTTAAATTATTCTACAACAGCCAGGACCCTCCCAAATCTCAGTGCCTTATAACCCCCAAAATTTATTCCTTATTTACACTACATGTCCTCGATAGTTGGTTGCAGCTTAGTCTTTCTCCTCTACCATACTTCCGAGCCCAGACTGACAAAGAAACCCATACCCAGAATATTGCAGATATATCCTGGGAGGTAAAGGAAAAAGGCCAGTGGAGTGTATTCTTTAGCCTTGGAAGCATCTCCATGGAAGGACACATTCTGAACTGTCCGGTGAATGATGTACATCCACAGCGGCATTTTGGTTTTTGAACGACTATATAGCAAGCAAAGGTACGAAGAATAAATAGTAAGTAACAGAAACCAAAACGCCAACTAGAGAGAAAAGCATCATCAACTCAGGCACTTCCAACACCCACAGAAATGACTTGGAATAGCCTGGTTGAGAGAACAAAGAAAAGTAACACCATTGAATCATGAAGTTTCAAACATACAGCAAAAATCAACCGGGGAAGCTGAGGCAGTCAGTTGGAGTCTGCAGCTGAGCTTTCTCTCCATGAACACACTTCTTGTGGCTGAGCTTTATCTTCTAGTCCCCCCTGCAGACACTTTTATATCATGGGATAAACAATAGCCTCTGTTGGAACCGGTTCACGTTCCAGCTGTTCTCACTGACACAGTGTTGTTACTCTCTGGCTGTTTCACTGTTCTCTCCCTGCTCTATGTCAGATGGTTATGGGGACCAGCCCATCCCTGGACAAGAAGTCTTAGAGGGTACTTTGAGACAAACATACTTGGGTGTGAAATGGTGGGGGGAGGGACAACGCAGCTTCCAGAACTAGCTTCTCAGTGAGCTCAAGCAATACATGACATTTTACCGATAAGAGGCATTGCAATATAACTACATTTTCATAGCCAAAGCTAGGCCAGAGGAATTGGATGAGGCTACTAAGATCCAATCTCCCCTGGGGAAGCTATGAGGCATCAAGTCTGTTGTACTGTATACTCTGTGCACTGGGCCAGAGGCATGGTCATCACTGACTACCATGATGTACAGAGAAGAGAAGGACCAGATCATTTTGTAAGGATAGATGTAGAGGTCCGAGAACCTAAGAGAGGAGCATATGATTGAAGAACAAGCTTCCTTAAAGAAGAGTCAAAGATTCAGAGGGCCCAAGGCAATAAGAGAAACGGAGGCTTTGCCATCCCTATGATCTTCACTGTCACCTTCCTACAGTGGAATGAAAACTGCATTCTCATATCAGCCAGTATCTTCATGACACAAGCCCTGCTATCCCTGCTGATTGGTTGGTTTGCTTCCCCTAAGCTCCTTAAGCTTCTTCTATACAGAAAGGATAATCCTGTTCATAAAGTTAGACAGGGGTTTCCAACTGTCACACAGCAATAAATCTGTAGGAGAGAAGACATGTTAAGGTCCTTAGGCAAGCCTGCAGTTATTCCAAGCCCATCTTCTCCAAGTCCACTCTAATCTCACCTTCCTGGAGGATAAATCCCTGAGGGCATCCTGAACACTGAGAGGAGCTGAAGGAATGGTTGCTTTTCATCAGCCTGGCTTTAGAGGGGCTAGCTTGGTGAGGAGTGCTGACATAGGAAAGCCTACACATTTGCATGCATAGTGGCTGTCAGGACCCTTCTAAAGCAGGTAAGCCAAGGCAGCATGATGAACCCATTGTTTAAACCAGAACTGCACTAAACTGCTGATGCGCAGCAGACATATGTCAAGGCCAGATCCCCTTAAATGAAGGCTGTTGACCCCCTTTCCTAGAAAACATACTTTTGCCCGCAGGCCCTGTGTGATCTTTGCATCCTGCCAGATGGTTTTTGGTTTCTCTTGAGGTTATAGTTTATGTCAAAAGCAATAGACTTCATTTAGATGAGTTCTGGAGGAAGCACGGGAGAGCCCCAGAACTGTGGCTTTTAACACTGACCTCAGATGCCTCTGAAGTCTAACCTCTATCCAGCGGAGGAATGGCTTCTGTTGGGACCATCAGAATAGTCTGGGGTTTGCTGGTCAAGGGTCATCTTGTGCTGGATTTCTTCCCGTATTGTACTATGGAGAATGTGAGAGGAGCTGGGACAGGGCTCAGTGTAGGCCCGGTGTCGGTGCCGACCCCTGCCCCACAGAAGAAGAGTGTATGTGGGGGAGGAGAAATGGAAGAGAAACTTGGAATGGGGCCAGAGTTATTATTTCTTAGCGACACAGCAATTTGTGCCTTTGGGGAAATATTTCAATCTTAAAACTGAAATGTGTTTAGTTATCACAGGGACTGCTAAGTGAAGCCATCTTCATCTGTGTTCCAGAAACTTTGCTTTGGAAATTGGCTAGCTGTTAAGCAATTTTAGCTCCTCTTCTACACATTTTTCCTGATGTAAGGTCGATAATGCTGTTTCTAAGTAGCAATTTGGCAGTGCTTCTGAGCTGCCTGTGAGGCTTACCTGTGATAGCCTGCGCACTCACTGAGGTGTTGTCTCATTCCTGTCTGCAGGCTCTCTTCCATCTCATAGCAGCTAACTTCACCTGACACTGCTGTATATTAGGCACTGTCATGAATGCTGGGAATACAGAAGCAGTTAGATGCTCTCTTGGCCTTCAAGGATCTCCTTGTCTAGTAAGTGAGTTAGACATACAATTGCATGAAGTGACATATGAACTGAGGTAATAAATGTATACTCAGACATCTCCATTATTGGCAAGGCAGACCCAGTAGCATAATGAAGCAGTAGCTAAAGAAGAATTCAGGAATGATGTGTCTTAACATATTTTTTAAAAAGTGTTCAAAGTATAGCAGGTACATGTAAGACACAGCCAGGATGTACACTACGGCTGACACGTGTGTTACAATATTTGCATTCTGGGTACATGTCAACACTGAACTTCTAAGCACCCTTTTCTTTGGTGAGATCACCAGATTAGTTTGGGGACATGAATGGGAGGTAAAATTGAAAACCCAGGGCCAGTGAGATGATCCAGGAAGTAAAAGCACCACCCTTTTACCACCAAATATGAGGGCCCACATAGTGGAAGGAGAGAACATACTTCTTGTCTTCTGACACCCAAAATGTTCACTTTGGGTCACACACATACACACATATACACACACACAAACACAATATATATATATATACATATATACACACACACATACATATATATACACACATACATATATATGTATATATATTGTATATATAGTATGCATATATATATTCCATATATATAATATTTTAAAAGTGAAGAATCACATCTGAGCCCACTCTAGCCCATCCCACTAGACTGCCCAGAGTTTTCCTAAGACTCTCAAAACAAACCAGCCATTTAGAGACGGACGGATTTATGCCACTGGAAGTTCCTACATGACCACAATTAAGAGAACAGCCCATCTCCTGGGTCACATGTCAGTCATACAAATAAAATATATTTGTGTTTTTTCCATGTCACTGAGATTTAAATATTCCTTTTTAAAGTTGTATTTTCTTTTTTTAGCAGAATGACATAATCTGTTTCTCAAGTTCAGTGCAAAATTGGCTGATGGCCCATCCTTATATCCAACAGGACCTACTTCCTGAGGCAAAACTTTTAGGTGGGATCACTTGCTTCTAGTGTTAGTGTCTGACGAATGAAGTTCATTGGCTCACCTGTGCTCTGCTTCCTGCTCACTGGTTCCACGTTCAGGCCTTTTGCTGCTCTGGACCTCCAGTTTTGTTCTCCTGTTTCTTTGAAAGCCTTGTTTCCCATTACATTTCTCCTTCTCTCATGTGTCCATGTATCCCACGGTGTCAATCTAGGACACTCATTGTGTCCTCAGATGTCCTGCCTTCATGACATCTGTAGCAGTTACTTCTCTATTGCTGTGTTAAAACATTGTGACCAAGGCAACTTATAAAAGGAAGGGTTCACTGGGGCTTATGGTTCCAGAGGGACAAGAGTCCATGACCATCATGTCAAGAAGTCTGGCAGCAGGTAGGCAGACAGCCTGACACTGGAAGAGCAGCTGAGAGTTCATATCCTGGTCTACATACAGTAAACAGAGAGCACAGTGTGAGTGGCAAAAGCTCATCCCTCTTCCAAAAAGGCCACACCTCCTAATCCTTCCTCAACAGTTCCACCAAGTAGGGACCAAGTATTCAAACATGTGGGTCTATGGGACCTTTCTCATTCAAATGACCACAGCATCTCTTTCCTGCCTTTTTGCCCTCAGGGTACCAGAATGGAAGTTTGCCTTTGTTGAAAAAATTTTCATTTTTCAAGACCCAGCAACTTGTCCATAGGGTTCTTTTTTTTTTTTCCACAAAAATTTCACACTAAAGATAACTTAGTTTGTCTTCCCTGAGCTTCCCTTTCCTAATTAGGAGCCCCTCTCACTAAGATGATGTAGTATAGGTGCTTATGTATATACCAGACTCAACGATTCTCAAGATCAAAAGGTGGCCTGGAACATCTTTTCAGTCTTCACAGTACATAGCAGTCTTTTGTGCATATGGGATACCCAGATACAGAGTCTTCAAATTGAAACCCATTGCATTGAAAGCTTAAAATCATTTGCATTAAAGCTCCAGTTTTCCCTACTTTGCCTTTTCAAAAGTGTCTGTAAAACATACATTTGCTCCACATCTCCAAAACCTCTGAAAGCTCCAAGAGCCCTTTATGTGTGCTACTTGTGGTCACTCTCTGGGTTTGGTGTTTCCAGTTTCTTAGCCTCTCATGCAAAGGTTTGAAATAAGAGCTCATACAGATTTTCAAAAGAAGCAAGGTAACTTTATTCAAATCAAAGCAATAGAACAGGTCAAAAACACTCTCAAGAGTGACAGCAGACCAAAAACCAAATGGAGTCCCAGACCAAGTAGAGGCCCAAACCAAGTGGAGTCCTAGGCTACTAAACTATTCCATATGCTTGTCTTCCTCACGTGCAGAATATTTTCTTCCAGACAGTGATACAGATGTTTAGATAGAGCACAGAGCGCAGTTCCTTTGGAAAGCTATGAATTGAAGGTAGGTTAATAGAAGATAAATGTCAATGACAGTGGATCTGTTCTGGCAGCAGGGGAAGTGCAAAGTAGACAGTGCAGAAATAGAGCTGGGTGCTACCTTAGAGTTTACACAGGAGAACAAAGTGATGCTTAACTTGAAGGAAGTGAGGTTGATTCAAGGGAAAACAAGGGCTTGATATTTAAATATATTTAAGAAGTTAGTGAGATAAAGTTTTGCTGTTGAATAGAATGTGGTTAAAAGGATGGGTAGAGAGAGGGTTAATGGAAAACAAGTCTGACATTTGAACAGTGTGGTAACCTAACAGGCTGGTGCTATCCTGAGCTGTATGGGAAGAGAAAATATTCAAAATTTAAAGGAGAGGAATATAGGAGCTTGAGGGGTGGGGGAAGCCATAATAATTCCTATGTTTTGTTTTGCCACGACCTTCTTATTTCACCTTTCAACTTCTGGGGACTGTGGGGCTCTTGTTTAGTAATACCAATTAGTCTATAAATTTTAACTTTTTTAAAAAACGAAAACTAAGGTAGTCTCTGTTTTCATTAGAACATTAGAAAAGGGATATGTGCATAGCCCAAACTAAGGCACAGATGAATCAGTGGGTTATTATTTATTTCGAAAGGTTCGAAACTGTAAGAGACAGATATGAGTAAGAAATGTCTCCTCATCTGAAACTTTCTCCTCAGAAGGCAGCATGTCCTAAAAGCCTCTCAAAAGTGCTAGTTTCCTGGGTCTCTGCTGATGAGATTTTTGTACTCAAGGCTTCAGTGAGCGGGCCTCCAAGCCTACTCTGTCTCAGGAGCAGTTAAGAGAGGTCGTCCCCTGGTAGATCTAGACATATGCTACTTATTGCTTTTCTTTTGTGAGGTGATCTGCTTTCTTTTTCTGTATTTGGGGTAAGGAATAGTGATTAATTCCAATGATCACCTTAAAAAGTATTTAATAGACAAAGAACTACAAGCAACCAAGGATAAGAGTAGGAAGAAAGAATCTTCCCTAGGGATGAGCCCCTTAAGACTGGTTATCCAGTACCAAATGGCCAACCCTACAATCATATACTCATAAATGACACTATATGGACTGAGCAGGTTGTGTTTATGTATTTAAGCATCTGTAACCATAACAACTAAAGGAAAAGAGGGTATTACTTCAAGAGGGAGCTAAAGGGTTGGGGGAGAGAAGGCAGAAATGATATATTTTAGATGTATTTTAATTATATTATATAAAGATAAAGGTATATTAGATACATTTTATTTAGAAAGAAAGAAATCATTTTACCTTAGTCCACAAAGATTTCTCTCTAGAAATATTTTCTTCTAGAAATGATTTTTCTAGGAGTGTTATAGTTGTAGTTCTTAAATTTAGGTCTACAGTCTATTTCAAGTTAGTTTTTAATATATGATGTGATGAATGAATGAGGTTAATTTATTTTATACACATCTTAGTTTGCTCCAGCACAATTTAGACACTAACTTTTTCCTCTTTAGATCACTTTTGGCTGAGAAAGGGATTGGCTTATTATAGGAGCCAGTGTGGCCTGAATACAGTGAGGGAGGGAAGGGTGTTGAGTGTGGCTGCTGAGGAAGAAGGTAGGGGCCAAGTCGTAAACAGACTTACGAGCCTAGGTAAGAAAATTACATTTTATTCTAAGAAAATTTAATTGCTTCAAGAATTTTAAGCAGGACATTGCATGATTCCATTTACCTCTTTTAAATATAAAGATGTGTTTGATGTGTTTTTTAGCAAATCCAATAAATTCACTCTGATACCTACCTTGTAATAGTACAAAAAAGAATCATTTGTTATTATTATGTGTTTGCATATGTATTATGTGTGTGGGGGGGGTACATGCGCCATAATGCACACGTAGAGGTCAGAGGACAATGTTGTGCAGTCATGTTCCTTCTTCCATCTTTATGTAGATTTCAGGGATTGAATTCAGGTCACCAGGCTTTCTTGGTAAGTGCCTTTACCTGCTGAGGCATGTAACCAGCCAGGTTATTACTGTAATGTATAGCCTTGGAGTATCAAAGTCATCAAGTAGCAGTCAAAATATATAAGCTGTCCTGAGGCATGATACAAAAACAACAAAACACCTCATCCTTTATTCCTTCTCTAGTCAAACCAACATAAATGTATTTTTGGGAAGAACATTGGCCAAGCTTTACTGTACAATGCTTCTTCAAGATACTCTAGAATGGAGATTTTCAACCAATGGGTCATGACCCCTTGGGGACCAAATAACCCTTTCACAGGGGTCACCTAAGATCATGGAAAGCAGATATTTACATTATAATTCATAACTAGCAAAATTACAGTTCTGAAGTAGCAACAAAATAACTTAGTGGTTGGAGGTCACTGTAACATGAGAAACTGTACATTAAAGGGTTGCAGCATTAGGAAGGCTGATTAACCACTGCTTTAGAAAGTCATTCTGCTCAAGAAGTAGAAGACACCATGGTGTGGAAATGACCCAGATATGCCTGACTTTCTTCACAGGGTGATTCAAGACTCCTTTCCCTAATGGTTCGACTACATGTGATGTTTTTCTTATGTGAAGATGAGGACATCAACTGAGTATCATCAGGACTTGAATTTTTGAAAGGACTTGCTTTCCTAACATAAATGACACAAAGGGAAGCTATTTAGTTGTGCTTGGGGACACAATTTGAGAGATGTCTTGCACTGGGAGTGTTCACAACCTTGTGAAGGATGGGTTATGCAGTTACTTGGAGTTATTTTTCTTCTGAAATGTAGATCACTTTTAAGATCACTGGAGACTTGGTGCAGCAAGTGCCATTGAATCTGTGTAAGGTTTAAACAGTAAAATGAGCTGCTGTTGAAATTTCATGCGAATTAAAAGGCATCTGTGAGAATCAGAACTTGGGAGATGTCTTAATTAGGGTTGTACTGCTGTGAGCAGACACCATGACCAAGGCAACTCATAAGGACAACATTTAATTAGGGCTGGTTTAGAGGTTCAGCAGTTCACTCCTTATCATCAAGGCAAGAGCATGGCAACATCCAGGTAGGCATGGTGCAGGAGGAACTGAGAGTTCTACATCTTCATCTGAAGGCAGCTAGAGAAGACTGACTTCCAGGCAGCTAGCACAGGGGTCTTAAAGCCCACCCCCACAGTGACACACCTACTCCAACAAGGCCACACCTCCTAATAGTGCCACTCCCTGAGCCAGGCATATACAAAGCATCACAGGGGAGGTTTTAGACATGGTTTCAGGTTGGGCTTAACCCCAAAGAGAAATATTTTATGCATACTATTTGTCAGAAGAGAACCTACTTCTTGAATTTCACCCAAATACACATTTGAGTGATAATTAAAAACTTGATAATGGAAGAAAACAGATACATATTCTGTGTTAACTATTGCAGTAATCCACATCACGTGTTAATAAGGTTGTAGGAGAAGAAATTGAAGTATGCCTCAGACTGAGTAGCCATGGAAATTTACAAATTGAGATTTATGTCACAAGAGACAGTGAGACACTTAAAGACAGAAGACATTTCCAGGCAAGGTAAATACAAAGGCCAAGCAAGGAAATATTGACTTGTCAAAGGATCAAGAAGGCCAGCCAGAGCTAAGTGGCAGGATTTGTGGCCAGAGCCTGAGGTCCAGATAATGCAATGATTTGTAATGCAGAGTGAGGGGATGCAGACTCCTGCTGAGAAGCCATTAGAGTATTCTCAGGATGCAACACTATGGCTGGTGGTGGACTGTGGGGTAGAGAAAGGTGAGAGAAGAGGGTGGGGATGAAGAGCCAGACAGCACACTGCAGCTGCAGGACAGGACTGCGGTGTGGTGATGGGGGTAGGGCAGAATGGTTGTATTCAGGATCTGTTGAGGGTGTGATGCAAGAAGCCAGGTCAAAAAGCAAGGGGGATCCATTCTGGATCCACATGCGAAAGCACCACTTCCACAGCGTGTAAGGTCCTTAACTTTACAAAACCACTATTGTGGGTCTTCCTAAGCCAGAAGATTTAGATCACCCTGGCTTTTGATCTCTCTAGATCTTTCCAGAATCAGGAAGGTGCATTTTCCACACCTTTATTTTCTGGGATTCTTGGGGTACCAGAGACAGTGGGAAGGATGAGTTCTGTGGATTTGCCCTGAGTTAAAGTTGAGACAGGGCACACACAGTCTTCAGACAGCTTCTAGGGGAAGGGACCAGGAGGCTTAGTGATTATTGCGGTGAGGGTAAGGAACTTTGTACACAAGAGCTGTCATCCCATCCTTCTGGTGTATGTTCTTTCAACTTCAGTTTTACAAGTCAAAGGTAGACGTTCAGAGAGGTTCTTTAAAAATATGCTATTATTTTAATTTTAATTATTCACGTATGTGTAAGTATGTGCACACAAGTGCAGGTACCTGTGGTGTTGGGAACTCGAGCTCAGGCCTTGTAAAAGCAGTATGTGCTCTCAATCATTGAGCCATCTATCAGGCCCTACTTTGTTCTAAGGTAGACTTTGGAAGTGATTGGATCAGGACTGGAGCCACGTCTAGTTCTCTGGCTTCCATTCAGTTGGGTTACTCTACTTTCCTCTTCGGGTTATCAATATCACGCAGCCTTTACAGAGCCCTTGGTGCAGAGGACATGATTTCCCTTTGTCTAGTATGCTGTTTGTCTTCCTTGCTCCCTAGCTTGCCTGGAATTGTGCTTAGCAAGTGAGTCTGTTGAGGTCAACATATCCTACTTGCTGCCACACCGGGGGCTTGGGGATGAGAGAGGCAAAGCAGAGCCTATGTGCAGACTCCGGTGCGACTACCACCGCTAAGCTAGGGAAAGCAACTCTTCTGCTTGTTCATTGCCCCGAAGCCTTTTTCCATTTCATGGGCCCTCCCGCTCCACATCCCTCACCTTTTGCCCCCCAGTTTCAGCTCTAGCCCCTAGGGAAGCGTCCCTGGCCGCGGGGCTGACAGCGTTTGGGGGCACGGGGTCTTGTTCTCTGCGCTCCAGCCCATCTGTGCGCAGAGCCTCGTTCCCGGGCTCCCGGAGCCCGGCGGGCATTGACGTCAAACGGCAGCGGAGCGCTGCCTACAGACGGCTGACCCGGGCTCTCCTCCACACCCCCGTCCCTCTTCTCCCCCTCCCTCTTCCCGGCACCCGATTTCAACCAGCTATAAGAAGCGGGAGAGCGCAGTGCCCGAGCAGCGAGGAGGTCCAGCACCATGGAGAGCTCCCGCCTGCGGCTGCTACCCCTTCTGGGCGCCGCCCTGCTGCTACTGCTACCTTTGCTGGGTGTCGGTGCCCAGGAGGATGCCGAGCTGCAGCCCCGAGCCCTGGACATCTACTCAGCCGTGGATGATGCGTCCCATGAGAAGGAGCTGGTCAGTATTTCCCTTGCCTCGTGTTCGCCCTGGGCTGCCACGGGACCCTTGCTTTGCGTGCGTCCCTCACCATCCCAGTCCCATCCCAGAGGGCAGAGCCCCTGACACTGGATTTAAAAAAAAAAAAAAAAAGCCTGGGTACCCTCTACCAGACAAAGATATTTGAGTTCACAGGCTTTGGGCTGCCTGTCGAGCGAATCCCTAGTTGTGGCCGGTCTGGGCACTGTGTGCCTTGGAGGCTCTGGAAGGTGAGGTCAGGACTAGGGACTTTGCCCGCCTGGCTTTCTCTCCACCAGTATCTACACCCTTTTGTCCCCCGAGTCCTGCTGCCCCTCGATTGTGTGTCCCGGGTTCCTTAACTGGGCTGAAAGTGAGCACCTGCGCTGGGCTCGCAGCCAAGGCGGCAACTTCGGGCTCCCGGCGCTGTGTTGCAGATTGAAGCGCTGCAGGAAGTCCTGAAGAAGCTCAAGAGTAAACGCATTCCGATCTACGAGAAGAAGTATGGCCAAGTTCCCATGGTAAGGTCTGGGTCCCTCTTCCCTTACTTTTGCAGGAGAAAAGATTGCCTAGAATCTTAGACACGGTCTTTACTCTAGCAGGTGACTGAGCAGCTAGGTGATGCCTTTATCTGGAACGTCCCCTTTTCTTCTGCCCTCGCCCCTTGCTCCTTGGTCTCTAAGAACAAGAGAGAACAGGCTTCTTAGGGCCAGAAAACAGTCTTGTGATCTGAGTGGGAGTACTTCCTGAAACATCTCAGAGGGGCGAGCCCTTGAATCCGTTCAGTTCTCTCTAATTCCTCCTAGAGCACAACGAGATTTTTTTCTTTTTCTTTATTTATATAATTTCGTTGTTGTTTTGTTTCTTAAATTCCGTGATAAAAAGTTTTCAGGACGGGTCACCTTCGTTGGACAGCTCTAGGTAAAATACACACACACACACACACACACACACACAGACACACACACACACACACACCCCTTCTGTTTTCCTTCTTTGGGCGAGGAAGTGGGAAAGTAGAAAACAAAGGTTATGGGAAAATGTGTATTTCTTAGATGCAAGGATCTGGGTGATTTCCCTCCCCCCCCTTTAGATAACAAGAAAAGGAAGCTGACGATGGGGTCCCTCCCCAAAGGCAGAAAAATGTAGGAGGGGGATCAATCATTTACATTTCTTCCTTTAAGCTCTCTGTTGTTCCGCTCTGACTACTTAGATCTGAGCTGATGGTAGTGGTCTGGTCCTTTCTCCCATGAGGACGCTCCCTTGGGACCCCAGTAACCATTGCTTGTCTTGTTGACAGTGTGACGCAGGAGAGCAGTGTGCGGTGCGGAAAGGGGCCCGGATCGGGAAGCTGTGTGACTGTCCCCGAGGAACATCCTGCAATTCTTTCCTCTTGAAGTGCTTGTGAAGGGCTGACAGCCTCCACCTTCGGTTCCCATATTCCTTCTTTCCCCCAAAGGAGCGCTCCTTTATCCCAGGAGCCCGGCTTTAGCAACAATAAAGTTTGCGTTCCCCTCAGAGAGTGGATGGGCTCTTTCCCTGCTGCTTCAAAATAAAAGATTTGACGTTATTGTGTGAAGGATAATGCCTTGAATGGTGTTGGTATGTGTGCAAAGTATTCTTCTCTTGTTTTATCCACCTGACACGTTCTTGTGAACCTTTCTGGGAAGAAGAGGAACTATGCTTTAAGACTATATTTTTGTATGTGGTGTGTCACAGTGAAAATTAGATCTAGTTAATTTTGGTAGATGACATCACAACCCGGAAAATAAATTACCCCAAAGCAACACAAATTGAAGCATGTACAAATTGCACATAATAAAGCATTTTTAATAATTGCTCACAGTGCATGGCTCTTTCTACATAAGTAATTTAAATAGGAATAGTGGGATTAATCATGCTGTTGTTTTCAAAGAGAAATATTTTAAAAATAGCTGTCTATTGGGAGAGCAGCACCTCAGCTCCAAGGAGTTTTGAACATTAATTAGGAGCGTTCTACACCAGCTTCAGTATACTGTGTGCTCTAACCACAGTGGTAGTGCGCTCTCTCTCTCTTTCTCTCTCTCTCTCTCTGTGTGTGTGTGTGTGTGAGACAGAGAGAGACAGAGAAAGAGAGAGAGGAGGGGTAGAGATAGTTGGTTTGAGATGACAAACACAGTTACTTATTCAAACCTTTGGCCAGACTCCTTAGTTTCACCAGTGGGCCTTGTCAGGGACACTTGCACATATGTATTTATTGCTGCACTATTCACAAAAACCAGGAAACGGAATCACTCTAGATGCACATCAATGAAAGAATGAAGGGGGGATATGTGCTACAGACACTCAGTGGAATTGTATGCAGCCACAAAGATAAGTAGAGTGATATTTTCAGAAAAACGTATGGAATTGGAAATCATTAAGTGAAATAAGTCAGATTCAGAAAGACCAATTTCACATGTGTAGGGAACCAATATTTGAAAGTGTGTGTGTGTGTGTGCGAGTGTGCATAAATCACTAAGTCCTATCTATATACAAAGAAAGCAAACAAATGTTTTATTTTGAGCCAAATCCAATTGGCTGACTTCTGGGTACATGTATTCAAGTTACCTTCGATGACATTCTCTGAAATGAAAGAAGTTATATAAACTTTTACAGCCACAGAACAAAGAAGACCATAAATCAATACGTCCAGCAAGTACATTAGTAGGCGCTTTAGGCAACATCAAAATGAGCAATTCTATTGTATATTTTAGCTACTATCCAACAGCCATAGCTTTAAGGTTGGTCAAAGCTAGAGGTCTACCAAGGACTCCACACTGCAGAGTAACTCCTACATAGTACAGAAGGCAATTAATAAAGAGTATTCAAGCAGAAAAACAAAAGGCTACTTTTCTTAAAGATAGCCCAGGACAATCTTGACTGTGTGTATAATATTAATCTTTCACAATTATGAGGCTACTCAGAAATGGCCTGGCAGTTTGAGCATCTTTATGGGTGTGGCTTCTGAAGAGAAATTCAGCATCACAGGCCAATAAATATATTCTTTCAAACCTTAGGTATGCTTGAAACAAGAGGCAAAATATGAACTTTTGTTTGGGCAATTCTTTTTGAGACAGGGTGTCCCGTGACTAGGTCTTGTCTCAAGCCGGTTATGTATTGGAGGAAGTCCTTCAACTTCTGAATTTCCAGCCTCTGCCTGTGCTGGAATTATAGTCATGTGCCATCATAGGCAGCTCATATGGGTGTGGGGATCAAATGCAGGGCTCTGTGCATGCTAGGCAAGTGCAAACAGTCTCCAAAAGACCCACATCCCAGTTCTGGGCAGCCCCTTTACTGGAAAATATGCTCCCTTTGGAGGTTGTTCATTCTGAGAAAGGGAGTTACTGCAATCAGATGCTTGAAGAGTGTGAGACCAATTCACTTCTCAGCCAGTATACCTGTGGAAAAACTCTCTAGCCAAGAAAAAGAAAGGTTGCTTAGATATTAGTTTAGAGAAACAAGGGAAAGCTGGTGGGGGCAATTTCAACTCAAGAAATAAAAAAGAAAGCTAAATGTTACATTTCTTAACTTTTAAACATAGCTCTGTGCTCCTCTAAGTAACACACCACCACCACCACCACCACAGCCACCACCACCACCACCACACAGTCTCCTATAGCCCAGGCTGGCTCTCAGCACCCTAAGTAGCTGAAGCAGCCCTTGAATTCCGGATGTTCTTGCCTCCACCTCCTGCAGGCTGAGATCACCTGCATGCATCACCACTGCCTGTGAAAGTGACTTTTAAGCAGCAGCTTTAGGAGAGGAGCAAGTGCTAAGAGCTCTGTAATCCAAACTCAAGGGGCACAGGCAGAAGAGCAGAACTGAAAGGAAAGCTTTGCAGGGTCTTGAGGGATGGAGAGTGCAGGTAGGAAGCATTCTCAAGTACAATGGCCATCTGCCACGTTCTTATTGTTTTGATTAGCACGCCTAATCTAATTAATCTTGCAAGTAGATACAGTTACCAGTTTTCAGAGTACAAAACAGAAGCCAAGAGAGATTAGAGAGTTTGATTATACAATTCCAAATTGTGGTTTTCTTCTTCTTCTTCTTTGCTTTGATCTCTTTACCCTTTCCTTTTATGTCACTTTGGGTACCAACAGTTATTGATTTCCCAAAGAGAACTTTGCTTAATAGAAAGTAGTCTAATGGGGGAGGGGTCAATGTGTATTTTGCAGGACACATTTCCATTCGATTCCCCTTGAGACACCCTGTTTGTGATTATAATTCGGTATGCTTTAATCCTGAAGCACTACAAATGATTGTTTAAGAGTATCACAGTCTGCTACTTTTCCAGAAATAATTTCCACTAAAACTCTAACTTTCTTGACTCTTGTAAGTGTATCTATTCATGTCAATCCTAACTAAGTCTGGAAAGGACATGGCTTTAGTCACTGATAAGTGCTCAGGCTGAACTCTTGGGGACAATTTACTGCCCAGAACATGTATTCCAAGCAAGAGATCCTGGAGGAATTTCACACTTAAGCAAAAGAATACAAAGCTCCAAACACTTCAACACAATCCCCTCACTTCCAGCTCTATGACATCTTCCTTCCTTCTTGTCTAGGAAGAACTTGATGGCTAATCTTGGTTGTTAATTAGCCACACCTGGGAACAAGGAGTTTGGATTGGGGCGTGGCCTCCATTAGATTAGCCTGGGGGCATTTTCTTTGTTGCTAATTGATCTGTGGGTGGTGGTGGGGGGGGGGGCACAGCCTACTGTTACAGTCCAATGGTGAAGGAAGTGTAAGCTGAAATAAAACCCTTTCCTCCCCAAGTTGATCTTGGTCAGACAGCAACAGAAAGCAATGCAGGACAAAGAGGAAAGAGTACTGAGAATGTTATGAGCAGTTAGTGATGGGGACCCTGTTCGGTTGGGTGTGAAATGGCTTTTGCCAAACATTTCATCTGGGGTCCTAGCTTCAAGTTCATGATGTGAATGACATTCTACACCGATGATTTAAAAAATTAATTTAAAACTACTTGTTATAAGTAACTTTACCTTTCTAGCTCCTCTTCAAGTAGAATATTTCATTATGTTTAATTATTGAAGGTCTCTATGGTACTTAAAAAAAACTGACGATTAAGAAAGTTTTAATGAGAAAGGGAGTCATCTACAAGTGAAGACCAGGGATGGCATGAGATTGGCTGGTAGGTCTGGCTGTTGACAGAGCTGCAATGGAAAAGATGTAAGGCACAGGGGTGATACACCCAGAGTGGTGGGCCTCACAGCAGCCAATGTGTCAAAGTTCCTGGAGAACTTCCCTTTTTGTAAGTTCTCTGCATCCTACAGTACTTATTGCATGTCTTCCACTGTGCCATGTGGAGGTCTGTGTGGGGCACATTGCAAACCACTTTCCAGTTTTGATAGGACACATTGGAATCTGGGTAGGGGACTGTAGTTAGGAAAGGGAGTTTAGGACTCTGTAGTCTGTTTATTTACTTAGAGACAGTCTGGTGACATAGCCCAGGCTGTCCTTGAACTCAAATCCTCTGCACCAGCTTCCTAATGCTAAGATTGCAAGCATATACACAATGCCCAGCTAAAATCATACAGTATGAATGAGCCCTTTGGATAGTTTTGCTAAGCTTCCTATAGCCTCTGGAATATTGAGCTATATAGACTTAGTTTTAAAACTTACTTTTAATAAGGGTTCTCAAATGCTTTAACCCCCTTTCTAACCCACCATCCAAAGGTAGTGGAGAAAAGACGGTAAACAGGACAAGGGGATGTGGACCTGGTTAGAAGTCGTTCTTTGAAGTGATTCCAATCTCTGTTTGTCAGGATACCATCAGTTCAGTTAAGTAGTGTCAGGATAGCATACATGAATCAACAGTGGTGGCAGGATGCAGCAGAAACAGCCAGGCCTCTGCTGAATCTGCAGGAGTCAGCAGGAGCAACCAGAACCACCTGGGACACAAAACAAAACCAAACCTCGAGACCAGTGAAATGTTGCAAGGCTAGCTATGCAAGTGTGCATCACTGTCAATTGAATCCTATTTATGCTCTCTTCAAACATCAAGTGTCCTCAGCATGGGTCTGCATCACATGACACATCCAGAAGCTTCCACTTCAGACCTACTTTGTATATGGCTCATTTCTTCACTCCATCCACTTCTCCGTTTTGCACAAACGAGGCATTGAGAACATCATGGAGAACAAGACAAACAGTCCCTGTCCTCCCAGCGTTTATTACCCAGTGGTGAGACTAGACAGAACAACATAAAACTCCGGAAAGCCATGTAATGACAACTTTTACAAAGGACATAGAGGGAGCAAATGGTGTAGTCCGCTCTCAAAGTAGAAATGGGAGGAGTTAGAGGTGATTAGGGAAAGGGTTGTGAGAGGAAGGTGGAGTGTTGCAGTCAGCGGCGGGATGCTCAGAATTCCAAAGACGACAGAGGTGTCGACGTGAGTGGGCGACAGGAAGAGGGCGACTGGAAGATAGCCGATGCAGTGGCTTGAATGAAAATGTCTCCCATAGGCTCACATATTTGGTATCTGGTTCATGGTGTTGTTTGGAGAGATTTAGGGGGTGTGGCCCTTGTTGGATGTAATGTGTCACTAAAGGCAGGCTTTAAGAGTTTAAAGACTGGTAACATTTCCGATTTGCTCTCCGCTTCATGCTTGCAGTTGAGAATGTGAGCTTTCAGCTTTCTGTTCCGGCCACCATGCCTGCCACCATGCCTGTAGCCTGTCACTGTGCTGTGCCTGTCATTATGGATTCATCCAGCCCACTGGATCAGTAAGTCAAAATAAACCCTTCTGTAAGTTGTTTTGGTCATAGGTGTTTGTTTTATCTCAGCAACAGAAAAGGAAGCAATACAAACATGAACTTAGAAAGTGATATCTCATGGGAAAGCTTCATGCTGACTATCCCTTTGCCTTGATCAGATGTCAGGTGGAATGGTAGGTCAGGAACATCTCAAAGGAAAGCAGGGCTTGCAGTGAAGTGGGGGACTGTCCTCAGCTCAGCTTTCAGTATTTATTTTTGTCAAACTGGTGTTTGAATGCAATTCTCACTTAGATGATACATACGATCGTTAATTCTGATTGTCAACTTGACAGAATAGACTGAGCAAGCAGATGAGCCTCTGGGTATGCCTATGAGGGATTATCTTGACTAGGTCAGGGCTGGGCATGCCTGGGAAAGATCTCTTAACTTAGGCAAAGTGAGTTGGAAAGAACCACCTTGGGTTTGTTAATAAATAACCAATCTGAATCTTTACCCCCTGACTGTTTTGCTATTATTCTTTTGCTTTTCTGTTATGCTCTTTAAAGTTCTGCTTGTTTTTTGTTGTTAGTGTGTTTTACTTTTATTTAGACAAGGTCATACTCAACTACTCTAGTTTCTGGGGATCTAATGTCCTATTCTGGTCTCTGTAGCTACTGCATACAGTGGTACACATACACATACATTCTGGCAAACATTTATATATGTACATATATATTTTATATAATAAATCTTTAAAAATACTATTTTTTTGTCAGTATTCCAGTTTTACTTTTCTCTTTCTTGCAGTAAGTTTTTTTCTGTGTTCTTGCAATAAAAAAAATATAGCAAATAACTAAAATTACAGACTTGACAAATATGTACAGGATTACATTACTGGCAAGCCACAGAGAGCAAACTAATATGCAGGATTCCTCCATGGCCTCTGCTTCAGTTCCTGCCTTTAGGTTCCTGCCCTGAATCCCTGCTCTGACTTCCCTCAGTGGTGGAAATGCAAATAAAATGAATTCCTTTATCCCCACATTGCTTGGTGATAGTGTTTATCACAGCATCAGGATCTTGAAGACACGTGTACTTGTGAGTCTTCTAAAACAGAAAAAGCTGTGACTAAAACAAAGTGAGCAACAAGAATCAGATGCTGAGCTACACAGACCCATGCTCATATATTAAAATCATTCTAATGATTAGAAACCCAGAAAAGCTCAAGATTACTAGACAGTCAAATTTTCTCTTATCTGTGGTCAAGTCTGTTATGCAATACTCCAATGTATATATTTTTTTAACATATTTAGTTTTATTTCAATGTATTGTTTCACTCTTAAATGGGATTCTTTTTTTCTTCAGTTCTTTTCTAAGGATTAATAAGACAAATGACAACTTAAACAATTGTATATCTGTGTGTATATTCCACACCTATGGAAGCCAGAAGAGGGTGGTGGATCTCCCGCGAGCCACCCAGTGGGAGTGCAGGGAAAGGGACCTGAGCTCTCCGCAAGAGTGGCAAGCTCTTCTAACCACTGAGCCATCCCTCCACCAATATCAATAAATATTTTGTCTAACGAGAGCAGACCATGGTGAAACTACAACTGTACTTGGTGAAGATGTAGCAGACATCTGTTTTATTTGAAGGGTGGAAATGTTTAGTATTTTGTGGGTTGCACAGTGCCCTTGTGTTGGTCAGTTCTTAAGCAACATTATTAAGTTGGTTTAGTGTTTGGTTTTGGTTTTGGTTTGTTTTGTTTTTCTTTATTGTGGCTTCAGAGTGACTGTTTGAGGCTGGTTCCATCCATGTCATTACTCAGTAGGGTAAAAGCATGACCCCACTTCCAGCAATAAGGAAGTTCCAAGGGGGAACATTAGAACAGTTCTCAGTGTCTCTTCTGGTGGATTAACTCTTCCCCTCCTCATCTCTAGAGTTCTCTTTTAATCATGTTAGTTATTTTTGGTACTTTACTGTTACATATGAATTTTAGCATCAACAAAAATTTATTAAAGGTGTTTTTTTTCCCTGTCTATTTAAGTTGGTCAGGGTTCTCTAGGAGAACAGAACCAATGGATTGTGAGTGAATGTTTATTGGGTCAGCTTATGCTACAAGAGCAGAAACTGTTACCTGATAACCGAGCAGCTGCGAACATGATCGTTACTTCTTCCACAAGTCTGGGTGTCTCAGCAGCCCTAATGTGGTTCAGAAAGCCTAGGAGAGCTGCTGGTCCATAGTCCACCAAGAAAACCTAGAAACATTGGTTCTGTGTGGGACTAGGTTCTGCCCCGCTGGGGAGCTTGACTATGAATATCCCATGTCGGGTGTTGGGTTTTAGGGAAGCACTGAGACACCTCCCCAGTGGTGGAAAGACACAGTGCAAGATGGGGGAGACCCAAAGCTGGGGTTCCCTGACTTATGGATCTCCAGTCGCTGCTGGAGAACCACTTAGAGAAGTCACAGAGAGGTCAGGAATGAAATGTCAGGGGGCTTGGTGCGACAAGTCCAGGACTGTTGGGGGCCCACAGGTTGAGAACAGTGTCTAGCCCAGGGTGGGAGCTGGGAGCCCCAGCTTAGCTCATCAGTGAAGGTAGCAGCAGTTGTCTGGGGCAGCACAATGGGGGCCTTCTCTGGGATATCTAGACTGTGGTTCTGTAGGGGAAGGCCTTCTCCATTCCCCCTCGCGGTGGTTGGTTCTGAACTGTTTATTGACTGTTCATCGTGGAAAATGGATGCAAACCAACGTCTTAGGGTGGATCAGAGGTGAAATACCTTTTGCAGGGAGGAATGTTCGGTAAGGGGAGCTTATTGGGTAAACCCTCAGGGTCTCTAGTTACCTCATTAGCATGGAGAACTGTATTCTGGGCTCACATGACCACAGGTCAAGTTTCCTTATGCGGGAAGTGTGGCACGTGTTCTAGGCCAGGAATGTATTCCAGGGAGCAGGGAGGCGCCTACCGCCTCATGTGTGTACCTGAGTTTCCGGGGACTCAGACCGGCTCTACCTTAACAACTTTCCTGTCAAGGTCCACTGTCCCACAGTTCTGATATTAGCGAAGGAATTAGAAGCAGAAGGAGCAATAGCCAGGTTAAATCAACTCATCAGCAAAGGGAAGCCAGCTGAGCAAAAGCTGAGCCATCTTCCTTTGCTTACACCTTGTTTCATCTGAGCTGATACTAGAAGTTGCCACTCACAATCGGGATGAGCCTTCTCACATCAATCAAAGCCATCCAGACAGTTCTTCAGCTGAGCGACTCTATTCGAGCAATTCTAATTGGTGGCAAGTTAACATCAAAACAAACCATAATAGACATTGCCTGGAATTGTACTGTATTTGTAATTTATTTGGAGAACTTATATTTTAAACCACGAACACGGCAGAGTCTCTGGTTAGACCTCCTTCCATGTTCTTCGCTAATTTTTAAAATATCTTTTCCATAAAAGTCTTGGATTAATTTCATTCTGAGGACAGTATACCTTGTTTAGGCTAAATATGACCACGTTGAGTACCAAGCTCACAATGAACCCGCAGCATACACCCCAAAACTACATTCAACCTAGGGGCCTTTCTTCATATATTTTTAGGATTTACTACCTAGTTTCTTGGAAGGCAACTTGCTTATTTCTAACACTTTGGAGGTTAGTACATATCTCCAAGGTTAGCAAAAATAACACTAGCCACTGAACCACTAGCTCTAGTATCAGACTGAAGTCAGATTTTTCCTGAATGTGTCTCTGCTAACAACATCGGAAAGAGCTAGTCCTATTTTTTGTAATGGTCCATATTATAAGGCAGTCTCCATGGCTGGCATGCAAGGAGGAGAAATCAGGCACAGCTATGATTGTGTGGGCAAACTATAAAGTTACCTCATCTTATTAGAGACCTGTAGCACAACTGCTATGCTAACTGTAAAGGAAATATACTGATAAAAATATTTATACTTTCCTCTGACAACATAAGAACCTAACACACTTTAAGCTTGTGTTAAATAATTGTTTCCTATCTTTTAAAGGATATATTTTAAATCTTAAACTCCTACATCCTCCAAGTGTCTTTTATTTCTAAGTGCTGGCATTACAGGCATGTACAAGGAAGGGCAGCTCCATAGGCGTTGAAACAAGGCACTGTAGAGAGGCCACGGCATGAATGCCCACAGGGAGACATCAGCACCAGCTTCATCTGCTTCAGACTTTACCAGACACAGGTCTGCCTGGAGATCTTCACACACAAACCCAAAGGGAAAACCAAGAGCTCTAGGCTGGCACGTGGGAATGGCACTTACTGGTCTTTTAAGTTACGTGATTATTTTAACAGCTGTGCTTTTCTTTTTCTTTCTCTTTGTTTTACTTTTCTCCTCATAAGCAGAGGAAGGAGAAGGGATAGAGAAGGAGAGATGGAGGGAGAATCTGTGTGGTGCTAGGGTAGGTATGGAGATACTTCCATAGCAGGAGGTCTCTTGAAAGGGAATTTGAGAAAAATATATTTAATAAGCATTTATTCAGTTATTTGCTATGTTGTGGGTATACATTGGAAACCCTCTTCCTGCTTTCTAATAGGTTCTTTTAACTGTGGGGATCACTGTGTATCTCTGGTTGACTTGGAACTTGCTATGCAGCCCAGGCTGGCCTCAGGCTCACAGAGATCTACCAGTCTCTGAGAGCTGGGGTTAAAGTGTGCCCACTCACACCATCCTTCCAACAGGTTCTTCTTTGCTACTCTAAGTAACAACTGATGGGATTCCATTTTCAAAATGCTAATAAATGTTTGTCTTATGTCAACGCCCAACATGATAAATACCATTTGTCTATCCCACCATTCCATATTTCACAAATCTTTGGTACCTACCCTGTGCCAGGAGACTCCAGGAATACAGTAGAGAAGTTCACCTGCTAAAAAGCGATCTTGTGCACCAAGAACGTTCTGCTTGGCGGAAGGAGAAGATGGACCGGTGGGCAGAGATAGACCCTGTGAAGCACTGGACTCCTTGTCTTTGGGATTTGTCTCCATTGCTTCACTCCTATTTTCCCCTGATCCTGGCCATGCCTTTGGTCTATCTCAGCCCCTAACATTTGTTGCCTTAGAGTCTGCAAGCAAGTAGTGGAAACACATTCCAGGACAGACACCTCAGCACTGATGTCCTTGTGTGCTCCACACTCTGCCCTCAGACTCTGACCTCTCCTGTGCCAATATCCCCGATTCCAATGCTCAGGTCCCCGTAGTGAGTCTTGACTCCCATGCGGCCCTAAGTAGGGAAGATATGATAGTTTATTCTAACTGCAAGAGACACCTTTTCCAGGTCTGACCCAAAAGTGATTTTGCATGCAAATGTTGGTAAGAGTTTGGGTAAAAATGGCTGAGCCTGTGTGCACAGACTCCAGAAAGCATGCACACATACAGGCACATGTGCACACATGCACACAGACACAGATGGGCATACGGACACACACATACACACGTATACAGCTCTGATCCTCTGCCTACTCTGCCTGTTTCCCCAGAACACTTCCATGCTGTCACCAAGGACAATTCTGCGCAGAGCTGTCTGCTTTCTGGATGATTAAAGCCATTAATAATTTAAAACAACTCTATCACCCCTTTCATTATTATCAGGATGCTAATGATGTCCCTGAGGAAAATGGAAAAAGTAAGTCCGCCTCCAATGCAGGCTCTGTGGAGACAGACCACATTTCATAAATAAATCAGATGTGGTGTTTTGCCTTGGATTTCCTTTGAACTCTTCCTCCATGGAGTCAGAGGAGGCAGAAGTGGGCGTAACATGATTAAAAGAAAGCAGGAAGAGGTGTCTGCTGGAATATCAGTATCCAGTGAGCTACCAGTATGGTGACTACCATTAGCCTGACTGCTTTCTCCTCCTCCTCCTCCTCCTCCTCCTCCTCCTCCTCCTCCTCCTCCCTCTCCCTCTTCTTCTCCTTTCTCCTTCTCCTCCTTTTTCCCTCCTCCTCTTCCTTTCCCTCCTTCCTCCTCCTTCTTCCTTTGAGACAGGGTCTCTCCAAGAGCTCTGTATGGCTTGGAACATATTCTGTAGACCAGGCTGGTTCTGAACCTGAGATCCACCTGTCTCTGCCTCCTGAGTGCTGGAATTAAAGGTGTGCACCACCACGGCCATCTCTGAGATGCCCATTTAATAGAGGCAGAGATTTTCTTAAAATATGGCACCCTGAGCATGACAGTAAGCTTCTGGGGCTCTGCTTAGGCTGATGCACTTGTGCCTCGTGAGGCACCTTTTCTCCATTTGACCTGTGTTCACCTAGGGAGGGCTGATTTAATGTAAGAGAGAACTTGGACATTATAAGTACTGGATATGAAGTAATTATCTTGAAAACCAAAGGCATGTCTGGTAGCATTTTAAAAAGGGTTTTCACATTTGTATTCTCTGAGATGCTTCTCATGGACACTGAGATGTAACTGGTGGTTTCACTAACTCAGCTGAGTTCATCTGATCATTCCTGTTTTCTTTGCAAGGAGTAGATATGCAAATGGTACATCCTGGATCAGCACAGGTAGGAGCTTTGAGGCTAACTGCTCTAAGAATGTCACTTGTCCTGGGTCTGGAATGCAATTATTATCAGGTCCTGGATTTGTTTTAGAACTCTTCAACAGCTGTTTTGAATAACCAAAAGATACATGAATCCAACAAAATTTGAATAAAAAACATTTTCCTAGGTAATGAAGATTTCTTTCTTGTTTGGTTTTCCCAGTCTCAACGTTGTGATTACTTTTTCACAAAAATTGAATAAAAGCAAAATGAGAATAAAATTTGTTTGTTTTCTCATTCTTGTGGTCACAATACTTGACAAAAACAACTTAGGGGAGTGTACTGGGTAGTTTTTGTCAACTTGATGCATGCAGAGGGGTCTCTGTGACCTTCACAAGTCTACAAAGGAACAGTCAGTGTTGGTTTAAACCTGTGGCATCTGACCTTGAGTAGTTTATTTTAGGCATATTTAAGCACAATACAATTTGGTGAAACTTTATTCTGGTGATAATTAATTCTGTGTTCACAACTAAGCATACATAAATCTTCTTGAGGAACAAAGTAAGCTAAATACAGATCAGACATGACTACACTGAAACTCTTTGTAAAATTCATAAGGATAGATTCTATAGATTGACCAAGAAAAACAAGCTTACTCTAAGGGTCTGGGAGAGGACCTGGTGCCAGAAAAGTCTTTAAGCACATAGATAGTGCAAAGGTCACCAGGCTAGGAAACGTGACCACTCCCAGACATCAGGTGGATAACAGGTACTGCATTCCTTCCCTTGAAGGAACAACCCTGTGTGCTTAGCAGTCCTGTTTCTCCTAGCATTCATCTGTGAGCACAAAGTGAGCGACAGCTATTACTTAAAGCCATGTCACCTGAGTCCAGACCGTGTATTGTCAGTGTGGTTTCTCTTTGTGACACTATGATACTGTTATGAACCCTGAAGGCAGAGATTGAAGCAGAAGCCATGGAGGAGTGCTGCTTACTGGCTTGCTCCTCATAGCCTGCTAAGCCAGCTTTCTGATAGAACTCAGGACCACCTGTCAAGGGGTAGCACTGCCCACTGTGGCCTGGACCCTCCCATATCAAGAAAATGCCCCTACAGACTTGTCTATAGGCTATTTTGTTGAGGCAACGTCTCAGTTAAGGTTCCCTCTTTTCAGATAACCCACAATTGTGTCAAGCTAACCAGGGTGCACATTTACATACGTGTGTGTGTGTGTGTGTGTGTGTGTGTGTGCATACATTTCAATTTCTTTTAGTTGTATATATAGAGTAAAAGTACTGGATCATATGCATATTTTGTTTTTATCTTATCGAGGGACAGTTTTCCAAAGTGGCTGAACCATTTTATAATCTACCGACACAACTGTAGTGATATGTAGGGAAAGCCTGAGCTTCTATCTCCACTGTGGCACCTATGACTGACATCAAACAATCTTTGAAGTTTCTAATTTCTACAGATCCTTCTCAAAGCTTGCTAACTTAGAACCAACAATAAAACAATAGCCATTATAATAACAGCAAGGTAGCATTTAATCGTGATTTTACTTATATATTCTTGTTAACTACAGATGTCAAACACTATTTCCTAATTTTATTAATCATTTATATATCTGGTGGGGTTTGTTTATTTATTTATTGAGAAATGTGACTAGGAGTTTTTTTCTAACTATTCAATTAGTTGAATCATTTGTCTTAATTGCTGAGCGGTAATAGTTCTTTATTTGGATACTAATTTCTTACCAAACATGTAATTTTCAGTATTTTCTCCTTTTATCTGCCTCGCCTTTTTATTTAGTTGATCATGTCTTCGTAGCATCAATGTTTTTAATTTTGAGGTGACTGATTTAATTATTTTTCTTTATAGCTTATAATTTGGGGTCATATTTTAAAAATCACTGCATGTGATAGATGGGAATTAACACAGAGACTCCCAAGTGAACAATGTGCAGGCAGAGAGACTTTGGAGCACTTGATCCTAAATGGGATGTCTTCATCAAAGCCCTTACCTCAAGGCTCAGGGATTTATAGAGAAGAAGAGGCAGAAAGATGGTTAAGAGCCAGAGGTGGTGGATGACTTCAGGGAAACTGTGTCTTCCAGACACAACAGGACTGCTGACCGTAAAACTTCACAGAGACTGTGGCAGCGTGCATAAGACCTGCAGAGGTTCAAGGCAGACAGGCCCCCAGCACAGAGATGGGAATTGGACAACCCCAACCAAGAAGCTATTTGCAGTTGATACCTGCTGACATACAGAAAATCAGTTTTCTCCAATGGAGTGACACTGGGTCTATCAAACACACTGCAGCACAGGCTTTGTATGCAGGAGTAGTTGGCCAACACAAAACAAACTCCATGGTTTATTCTTGCGTTTTTTTGTTTGTTTGTTTTTATTTTCCTTTTTGTTTATTTTATTTTTTATTTTTGAGAGAGAACAAAGCTGGGTAGGGAGGGAGGTGGGGAGGATCTGGAAGGCAGTCCAGGATAGAGAAAGCATGATCAAAATATATTGCATGAAACATTTTAACAATTAAAAAACCTGCATAGTTACAAAGAATTACTACTGAGTTTTCTTCTCAGAGCTTTCTGCTTTCTACTCTTACCGCTGTAAACCTTTGTTTTTGTTTTCTGTTGCTTCCATAATGAATTGCCACAAACAATGACTTAAGCAGCAGGAGCTTATAACACGGTTCTGAGAATTGAGGGTCTTCAGTGGATCTTACTGAGTCTAAACAAAGTGTTGATGGCCTGGTTCTCTTCAGGAGGCTCCAGGGTAACTCTGTTTCCTTACCCTCTCTGGCTTCTGTAGCCAGCTCAGTTTTTTTGGTAGCTCATGGATTCCTTCATCTCTAAAAAGAGCAATGTCAGGTGGATCTGCCACACACTGCCATCTCTTTCCTTTTCAATTTCCTCAAGGTCTCAAGTTTGTAGCTCAGGCTGGCCTTTCATTTATTAGATAGCCCAGACTGGCTTTGAACTTGTGATCTCCTCCCTCAGCTTCCCAGGAGTGTTACCACACCTGGTTTCTCATTTACTTTTAATGCCCCTTGTGATTACATGAGGCTTATTTGGAAATCAGGGATATTTCCCTGTGTGAAGCTGTGGCTGCTGTCATCTTGCGTTTTCAGTTTTTACATCAATCTTTGTTCCCTTTTCTCCTTTCTCCTCCATTGCGATGAAGCAATTTTCTTACCGTTCATACTCGGTTCATTTATTTCTTCTGTGTGTGTATCTACCATACGCACATAGGTTTTTGTTTTGTTGTTCCTGGGAAGCTGAAAAGAGGTAATAGACAAAACAGGTTATTTCAAGCTGATGCCAATGGAATTTTGATCATATACACACATACATGAAAACTATGCTGTGCTTCTATCCCGTGCCCCATTTTTATTTTTGATGTCGTAATTCACATCCTTCACATTGCCACCATTACAGAATTAGAGTATTTGAATTGGATTAGGTATTTATTGCTACTGGTGAGTTTTGGTAATTTTAGATATTTCTTTTGTTACGGTGCCCCTTTTAACATATAAATGCTATAAGAAATCCTTTTAGCATTTCTTATAAGACAGCTCTTATTTTTCTTGGGGGAAGATAATCTTATTCTGTCCTCTAGTTTTGAAAAATGCCTTCTCTGGGAGGTAATTCTTGGTTGGCAGTGCTTTTCCCCAAGGCCTTGAGCTGCTCATCTTGCTTCCCGACCTATCACTCATCTACTGAGATATCCTTTGCTAACTTAGAACTCCTTGTTATCTGCTTCTTTCCTCTTGCTGTGCCAGTATCCCTCTTTGTCAGGTAATTCTTACTGGAGTAGCCTTGATTGCACTGGATCTGATTTGAGACATTTAATCTTCCTATACTTAGTTCGACCTTCCTTGAGATTTGGGGGATTTTCTGCTATTATTTCTTTAAATAAACTTCCCGTCTCTTTGTCCATAGGGTCAGGCTTTCTTTAGAAGGTGGTGATTTTGTAACTTATTTCTCCATTTTCCCCCTATGATAACTTTTTTATTTCCCAGTTTCTCTTACCTTTCAGACTTTTTCTAGGCTTTCTTAGAACAGTGGTTTTAAGACCTTTGTCAGGAAGCTCATACAGTTCTACTTCTTTTGGGTCAGTGATCAGCAATTTATTTTGTCTGGGGCATCAGTTTTTCTTGGTTGTTTTGGCTCCTTGTAGTTTGGTCTCATGTCTATGTCTGATGATGAAGTAGGTACTTGCTCCAGGCCTCTGTGGGTGGTGTCAACCCTGTACAGGTGATCCTGGGTTGTATAAGAAAGCAGGCTGAGCAAATAGTGCCAAGCAAGCCAGTAAGCAGACTTTCTCCAAGACCTCCGATTCAGACCCTGCCTTCAGGTCCTACTCTGCTTCAGTTCTTGCTTTGACTTCCCTCAGTGATGGATTAGGATCAGGACATGTAAGCCAAATAAACCCTTTCCTCCGTGTACTGCTTTTGATCCTGGAGTTTTATCACAGCAATAGAAACTTAACTACCAGATAAGAGGCAAAAAAGTGATTTGGTCCAAAATATTTTAATTACAAAGCTTATGTTTACAAACATTGTACTCTTTTCATCCAGATTTTTCTTTAAAGCTATAGGCTTTACTTAGTAACATGTTCCTTCAAGTCACTATGAGGGCTATAGGCGATACATGAGTCTAAGTTCTACATAGTCTTCTGATAAAGACTGTTGAAGTGTTGGTTTTTCTGCCTAGACTAACCCTCTGTGTTGGTTTGAATGAAAACGGCCCCTATCGGCTCATAGGGAGTGGCACTATTAGGACACATGGCCTTGATGGGGTAGGTGTGGCCTTGTTGGAGGAAGTGTGTCACTGGGGGGTGGGCTTTGAGTTTTCAGATGCTGAAGCCAGGCCCATTGTCACTCTCTCTTCCTTCTGCCTTTGGGTCCTATGTAGAACTCTCAGCTCCTCCTCCGGCACCATGTCTGCCTGCATGCTGCCATGTTCCTACCATGATGACAGTGGAGTAAGCCTCTGAACTGTGAACCAGCCTCCAGTTAAATGTTGTCCTTTATAACAGTTGCCATGGTCATAGTGTCTCTTCACAGCAATAGAAACCCTAACTAAGACACCGTCCTTCTCAGCTTCTGGACTGCAGAGTAACTCTGCTTCTTCAGAGGCTGATTCAAGACACCAGCTTGGTCAAATAGAATTCTAATGACTTTCATGCTTACCATACAGCTGGGCTCGAAAGAACATCTGAGCTTTGCTATCATTTTAGGGTTTGAGATTTTAGTTTTGCCAATAAGATGAAGACAATGACTTGTCGAAACAGGAAATAATTAGTTTTTGTGGTAGTTTGAATGAAATTGGCCCCCACAGGCCCATAGGGAGTAGCACTATTAGGAAGTATAGCATCCTTGGAGGACATGTGTCACTGGTGGTGATCTTTGAGGTTTCAAAATCCAGCTAGGCCCAGCGTCTCCCTCTCTGCCTGCTGCCTGTGGATCTAGATGTTGAACTCTCAGTTACCTCTCCAGCACCACTGCCTGGATGCTGCCATGCCTCGCACCATGGTAACAATGGACTAAATGTCTGAACTGTAAGCTAGTCGCCAATTAAGTATTCTTTTATAAGAGTTACTGTGGTCATGCTGTGTCTCCACAGCAATAGAACTTTGCCTAAGACAGCTTCCAAAGCAAGGATGAGGAAGACATGAGGTAAAAATCATGGGGTTTTTAAGGGGACTGGGTTGTAGCAGGCTCAGGTGATGTATCAGAGAGTTTTATTACTATAAAATTAAATAACTCACTGGCCATGACTCAGGGCACTTTTGTTTGAAAATCAAGGCCTGGGGAGAGATGAGGCCCCAGACTCTCAGCATGCAGCCGCTTTAGAAAATCAATAGCATCTGTTTGTCATTGTGTTTTACTGCCTCGATGACTGATTATCTCAGCACCAGAGACAAGATCCACAAACATGGAAGGAAAGTGGAAGAGACAGTCTCTGCATCTTTTCCCCAGCAGCCAACAGCTCAGCAAATGAGTTTCCTGCCCCTTTCTCTGAGCGGTGAGTCCCTGGGGCCCCATGAAGCGGATTGCTCCTGTGATGCTAACGTCATCCAGGTTTCTGCTTCTTTTGATTAGACTGAGAATAATCAAACACTGCTCATTGAGACAGATATTAATTTTCATCAGGAAGTTCTGTCATCTGCGGTAATTACAAGTGCTGTTTTAATTTATTAGATCAGGAAATCCAATGCATTTTCCATGAGTCTTTCCCCCATTTTTCTGTTTGTGTAGAATACTCTCACCAAGTAATTTCTGAGAAAATGGAGTTTGAAATGGGGGATTTAGCTGTGGAATGCACACTGCTGAATGTCTTGCTCCTGGTGGTTCATTTAAAACCATTCCTTTGAGCTGTGTAGTCTTGGACAAGCAACTTAAGCAGTCTGCTTAGTAAGTTCTATAAATCTGTTTTTACGTGGGTAGGGTGAGAAGGATTACTATCTCGGATTTGAGGTCCTTTTAAAGCCTTCAACATATCTATCCACTAAATACTGAAAGCACAAGAACACAGAGTCAGCTGTCAATAAACTTCAGCCTTCATCGCCATTATCATTAAGGAGAACAGAGAAAGGCACCTGAGACATACACTGCAGAGTACAAATGGATTACTTTTAAGCTTTGGAATAAGATGGTGCAGAAGTATCTGGAGATAGCAAGTTGAATTCTGTATACAGTAAAGATAAAAATAAAGAGGCTTGTCTAATCCTTCAAGCTTTGCCTGAATTGAAAACACATTTACAGAAAAATACAAAATATCCACATTTTGTAACCCATGTTTACACTGTTACTGTTTTGAGATTTGCCTCCAGACCTTTATTTGTTTTCACGTCTTCTGGATTTGTAGCATGTTTGGCACTATGCCATAGGCAGTATTATAGTTCATAAATTACAATAATATAGGGAACACTGTGTGCCAAGTCTAACTTACATATCCCTCCCCCACCTCTCTAGGTAAATGCTATCTAAATTTTGTGCTCTCCAATTTTTTTGCCTTTAAAAACAAAATAATTTTATTGTCTCTGGTAATATATTGTTAATTTTTGAATTTTCTAAAAAGAAGCATATTTTTGTGGACTTTTGGGAACTGAGTCACTAAAAATATCCATGCACTTTTAAGCTTTATCATTGTTTTGACAGTGGTACACTATTTTCAGTTTTTATATATTTTCTGTGTTTGCACAATACTTTATAAAAATACATTTCTGCTCATAGTTATGAAAGTTATGTCTAATTGTTGCTATCACAGTAATAAATTTTGCATATTTCAATTAGAAAGGCAAATTTTAAGCTTCATATCAGATCCAATAAAGACAATAACTCTAGTTGGGTTCCCCAAATTTATATTTTATTTATTTACTTTTACTGTTTCTTTATGCAGCTCAGGCTTTCTTCAGACTTGCGATTCTCCTGCGTTGGTCTCCAGCGGCTGAGATTACAGGCCTGTGCTACTATACCTGGCTCCACACTAGAGCACTGTTAATCATCATCCCGTTAGGTACTTGGCTGCACTTTGAGAGCCACTGCTCTAGGGAATTAGGAGTGATACTAGTGGATCAAAAAATATGCACACGGTCAACTTTGTAAAAGTCCGACTTTTCAACCCTAAAGCCACATGTCACTGTTGACTACTCAGAATGCAGCAGCGAACATCAGAAATAATTTAACTTTAATTAAACACAAACTTAATGCGATGATTGATTTAGGCATACTCAGATAAATGCTAGCACATGCATCACTTTTTAAAAATGATTTTTATTTTAATTATGTGCATGTAGAGGGGTATGCAGACATGTGCACACCAAGATGCAGTAGAACTTGTTGTGTGTCTTCTCCTACTGAGGCTAGGCAAGGCAGCACAGTTAGGGGAAAGGGATCCAAAGGTAGGCAACAGAGTCAGAGACAGGTCCTGCTCATGCTGTTAGGGGCCCAACCTGAAGACCAAGCTGCACATCTGTCACATATGTGCTGAGGGCCTAGGCCCATCCTATTCATGTTGTTCGGTGGTTCAGTCTCAGTGAGCCCCTATGGGCCTTGGTTAATTGTTTCTGTAGGTTTTCTTGTGGTGTTCTTGACCTCTCTGGCTCACTCAATCCTTTCTTTCTCTCTTCTTCAGGATTCCTCAAGCTCTGCTTAAGGTTTGGCTCTGGGTCTCTGCATCTGTTTCTATCAGCTGCTGGGTGAAGCCTCTCAGATGACAGTTATGCTAGGCTCATGTCCGCAAGTATAGCAGAGTATCATTGATTGTGCCAGGAGTGGGCTCTCTCCCGTGGGGTGGGTCGCAAGATGGGCCAGTCATTGGTTGGCCATTTCCTCAGTTCCTGCTCTCTCTTTATCCTGTTACATCTTGTTGGCAGGAAATATTATGGGTCAAAGGTTTTGTGGCTGGGTTGGTGTCCCTATCCCTCCATTGGATCCCAGAAGTGATCACTTTTAAAACTACTGATTTTTAAAAATACAGGGATCAAGTATTTCTAGAGCTTATTTGCTTCTAAACTGAAATTTGCCTTATGTGTAAGATATATCTATATTGTTGAATCTTACTATGAAAAACAGAACACGTGATATCTTAGTAATCGTTAGATTAATTCCACATTGACCTGACACAACAATATTTTAAATATAGAAAATACAGTACAGTGTGTTATCAGAATTAACTTCATTTGTTTCTTCTTGATGTGTGGCTAACATGAAACTAAAGTATTTGCTTTTAAGACAATGCCAAAATGCTGACAGTTATTGGTTGTTAGAGAGGAAGGAATAATTTTCTTCAGTGTTGTAGTCACTGAGAAGTTTCTCAGGTTCCAGTAGATAACCTGCTGCCTACCTCTTGCCAGTGGGTCACGGAAACCAACAACCAACAAATAATCAAGAGAAAAAGGAGGAGGGAAAATTGAGAAGAGGTTCAGCGGGAGTGGGGGATGAGCACATGGGACAAAGTTAAAAGTCACCAAAATACATTAAATACACGTATGAAATTGTCAAGGAATAAAGCAACCTTTTGCCTCAACTTACCATTCCATTGTTAGAATGTGAGAGCTCCCATGTACTTTATATTCTTCTCCTGACTCTGGCAATCGCTAGACGTCCTAATTTTGTGAATTCGGTCGATGATGAAGATGCAGCCTCGTTGTGTCTGAATCTGCATTTCTCGAGTTGTGCATTAGCTTGGGTGTGTTTATAATACACACAGACGCCATTTGTATTCTCTCCCTGTATCACATGGCTATTCTTTCTATTTATCCAATATTTCATTGAAATGCTTGGTCTTTATATTGCCTTAAAAATAATTAAGAATATGTCCAGGATGCTAATCTTGGGTTGATAACATGAATTAGAAACATCTTGAATATTTTTTCTTATCTTTTCACTTTAAGAAGCTCTCAATTTTAACGTAGTTATGTCTACCAATTTTTATCTTGATTGCTATTGCTTTTCACATCTTGTTGGGGATGTTTTTTCCTATGTCTCAGGGTCAGAAGATAAAGTTCTATATTTTCTTCTGATCATTCCGAGGTTCAGCTTTTCAGATCTGAGGCCTAATCTGTGTGGAATTGAGAGACCCTAAAAGGAGGAATCCTACTTGATGTTTGAGTTCATTACTCACTAATCGGTAGGCTCCCTTCTACTGAACATTCCCTCCTTTCTTTGGGATCTGAAATGTTACTTTGTAACACATTCAACATTCCACATCTGCGTGATCTAGTCTGTGCTTTCTACGTTGTTTTATCAGTTCGTCTTTTGCCTGCTGACACAGACTCCATGGCTTCCATAACTAAATCACTGTCAAGTTTTAAACACGAAGCCCATGTGCTGGGTGCTGAGTCCCCTGCCTGTGATGCTATTTCAATCCTGGAGACTGTGGGAGATGGACTCTCCCTGGAGGAAGTAGATCAGTGGGAGATGAGGTTTTGAATGTTGTCCTCAGTCCCAGTTTTTTCTTCATTCTTTGCTTCCCATCTGGCGTGAGGTAAATGGATTCCTCCTCCACACAAGGTAGTCACCATGATTCTTGTCCCTTACTCTGGGTCCAGACCAATGGAACCAGGGGCTATGAACTTAAATGTCTAAAACTTAGAGACAGCATAAATCTTTCTTTTCAGGTATTTTGATGTCATCAACACAAAATCTGGCTAATAGAGAATTTCCCAACCTATTGGCATCTTAAGTAATCGGGGGTGGGGGGGTGGGGGGGTGGGGGGGGGATCTACAAATTGGTTTGGAGTAGAGCTGCATTTTATAACATTAAGACTTGTTTTTCATGAACATAGTATACTTTAACAATTATTTTAAATTTAACAACACACTCCAGAGAGATTAAAACATTGTCCCCAATATAGGTCTCAAATACAATTTTCATATTTATTTCTGAGTATATTTTTGTTACCCTTGAATGTAGGATGTTTTTAAAAGTTGAATATACTAATTTTTGATTGCTAAACCACAGAAATATAATCAATTTTTCATTTTGATTTTTTTCACCAAATTTCTTGCAGAATGGTCTTCTTGTTCTAGTATTTGTCTTGTGAGATAATTGAGTTTTTATGTCGTCATGTTACCTTAAATAATTACAAGCTTTGATTTTCTTTCAAAAGATGTGTCTTTAATTTTATTGTCTCATTACCAGGTTAGAGTGTGTGACTCGGTGTCAAATGGAGACAACAAAAATGGGTATTATTTTCTGATTCTTGTTTTTAAAAACAGTGCTTCTTATAATGTTTGCAGTGAGTCTTGGGGAGACGCTAAGAGATGAAAAAAAGTTGTTTTTAATGTCCATTTTGTTAGGATGATTTGCAAATATGTGCAGAACTTTACCAAATGATTTTCCTGAATCTGAAATAAATTTAGTTTCTAATTTAATCTATGAATGTGACTAACTAGGAGATTGACTTTAGTTTCTAATTTAATCTATGAATGTGACTAATCATGACATCATGTTAGCATCATCACC
>JADRCH010000005.1:17063540-17149562 GCA_019843965.1 Rhynchomys soricoides | reverse complement strand
GACTAATCATGACATCATGTTAGCATCATCACCTTTTTTTATGAATGAATGTGACTAATCATGACATCATGTTAGCATCATCACCTTTTTTGTCCCTGGATAGGTCTAGTTTAGGGTTACAGAATTATCCCTGTTAAAATTTAGACTCTGCTTTTTTTTTTTTTTTTTTGACATTCTGTTTAGCATTTTTGGATTTGCACTCAAAAATGTGAATGGATTATAATTTTATCTTCTTGTTATGCAGCTATTATATTATTATTAGACCAGCTAATTTAAATTATGGCTTTTGATCACTTTTGCTAGTATCTGGAAAGGGTTTATAAAATGTTGAGATAGCTTTTGTCTTGGAAATTTAGTATGATTTTCCTATAAACTGTCTGGAATTAGTGAGTTCTCTTAAGATTTTTTTTCTTGGTGAGAAATTTTAATTCCTAACTGCTTTAGTACTCATGGAAATATCAGGGTTATGTTTCTAGTTGACTCAGCGTTGGTAAGTTTTAATTTTGTGGGTTATGTATTTAGCTAAATTAAAAATTTTGTCTCATAGATTATCTTTTAAAGGTTATATATATATATATATGTAAAACAAGGCATATATATACATATATATGTATATATAATTTTTGTATTGCTAACATTGAGTCCTAATTATTGTCATTTTATTTTAGATTAACTTGTCTAGAACATGGTTATCAATCTTTAAAAAATCTCATTTTGGCATTGTCTATATTTCTATTGTATCTTTCTTTTCTTTTTAAAAAATACTTATTTACTTTTAATTTATGTGTACAAATGTCTTTCCAGCATGTATGCCTGTGTACTATGTATGTGCAGTGCACATGACTATCAGAAGAGGGCACAATAACCCCTGTAACAGGAGCTGTACACAGTTGTAAGCTGCCATATACGTGCTGGTAACCAGGTCCTAGAGGACCTTAACCACCAGGCTATCTCTTCATCTTCAGCCCTCATGTGTGGTTTTACCTTAGGTCTCTGGTTCTTGGTTACCCAAGAAATGTCAGGCAAAATAAAATAAAATAAAATAAAACCATGAAATTTGCCAACACATGAATGAAACTAGAAAAAAAAATCATTCTGAGTGAGGTTACCTAGACCCAGAAAGATAAATATGGTATTTATTCACTTACAAGTGGGATATTAGCTGTTAAGTAAATGGTATCCAAATTAGAGTCCGTAGATCTAGAGAGATTAGGTAAAGAGGAGGGGGTCTAGGAGAACACAGGGATCTCCCTGGGAGGGAGAAATAGAATAGATTTTATGAACAGACTGGGGGTCAGTGGGGACATGAGCAGGTATCAGGTTGGGGGAGATAGGGTGCAGGGAGAGAGTGCAGGGAGGGATGGTTGGAATTAGCAGGGAGCATCTGGGGGCAGTGTGGAAATCCAGTGCAGTGGAAACTTCCTGGAACCCATGAAGGTGGTCCTAATGAGGATCCTAGTAAGGGAAGCTATGGAGTCTCAAGGCCATCCGTCCCCTGTAGCTCTGCAGGGCTTCTGGTGGTGGGACTAGGTTGTATTCACTTGAGCTGTTGGCCAAATGGGTCCTGTGCAGATTCCCCAAACAAGGTAGGCAGACAGTAGGACAGAGGGTTGCTCTCCACAAACTGGCAAGAGGCCCCACAGCTAGGACGACATCCACATAGAGAAGTCAGTCAAGCTGGTGTCTACATGGATCCTTCACCCCTACATTCTAGTATCTTCGGGTGGGAAGGTACAGGCTGCTGAAAGAGAAACATGGACACCAACTCAGCCACAAAACCTTTGACCTACAGTCTGTCCTGTCTGCAGAATATGCTGGGGCACCATGGCACAGAACTTGTGGGAGCAGCCAACCAATGTCTGATTGGACCTAAGGCCCACTCCATGAGAAGGAACTTTACACTTTTAAGGTGTCTAGAATCTGCTCACCTTCCCCTCTAGAAAGCATCTGTGTCTTATTCTTGAAGGAAGTTGAGATTTTCACCACTTTGGGTTGTCTTTCAAAAAAGAGACTGCTAAAGCTTGCTAAGACGTCCATATGCAAGCATGGCTGAAGGTGTTCACTAGGTCAGGGCACATGGACACAGGAGCTACTTATAGCTACAGCTCAGCTTTTATATTCAAATATTAAATCTGATATTTCAGAATGCAACCATGGTGGAAGAATTTCCCTCCCCCTCTCCCCCTCCCCCTCTTCCCCTCTACTTCTCCCTCTCCCTCTCTCCCTCCCTCCCCTCCTCTTTCTGAGGCTGAGAAATTTGCCAGAATCTAAAAACTGACACTACCTGAAAGTGAACTTCTCTGGTTCCCTTTAAAGACCTCTTGCCTTTCTGATTCTATTTCCTAATAATGTATCTAGGTATGGAGTGTTTTTTTTTTTTTTGGCTTTTGGAAACATGTAGTGTGTCTTAAATTTGTATCTACCAGAGTCTGGAAAATGTCCAGCCATTATCTGTCCAACGCTGCCACTTCTGTCCTCCTTACTGAGACTCATCTTAGACACAGGGTTAGTCACATTGTAGTTTTTCGTTTTCTGATTGGTTGATACACTTGGGACCTTCCTAGTCTTGGATAAACTGTGCTTCCGAGGGCTAGCCAATGCTTAGCGGCAGTGAGAAGCCCAGCTGGGAGGTATTTCTTACATGCAGACTCACCCATCTGGAGCCCACACTCTGTCATCTCCTCCATGAGGCTCTTACATGTAGGGCCAATATCTCAGAGTTCTAACCAGATGGACCAGGGCCAGGTACTAAGTGGTTGGAGATTATTCCACTAGGCTGTCCTAACACTTCCTCCCTACCTTACCTATCCATTCCTCCCAGGGAAGCTACAATAGCCACCCATGCTCGTTTGCTCCCTCTGCCTTCTGACGAGCCTAGAGGTTGCCTGGGCAGTCCTGTACAGTGGTCTTTGGTTCTAGGACCCTGGAGTAGTTGGCTGTCTTTTCTCATGACAGTCCTTTGTGTGTCTTCATGTTTTATCATATTCAGGGCGACTTACTCTCCCAGCCTTCCCGGCCCTCTCATGCCCCTCCCCCATCATCTCGGCGAGGTGGACTGAATATGTCATCCACTCTCACCTTCCACTTCAATAATTCCCACTTGATTTTTACAAATCCGCTCAAGTCATTTTCAAATGATTTCTTACAGTATCTTGGCTTTTGTTTCTATTTGGAAGCTTATTATTTATTTTAAATCTTTTCTATGAAGCTCCTCTGTGGCTGGAATCTGAGAGTGCTAATATCTGCAACTTGTAAAGGGCTGAGCCCATGTTTATTGCAGATAGTACTTACACTTAAGTGACCTAACTTCTCAAGTTCTTCATTAACTTTGTTAGCTTGAGCTTGGAGGAGCTCTGTCACACAGACTGTGTTCAGGGCTTCACCAGCCAATGCTAGCAAATTCTTCTACCATGGTTGCATCCTGAAATATTAGATTTAATAATGTTGTCTTGCACCAGGCACAGTGGTGCACGCCTTTAATCCTAGCACTTGAGAGGCAGAGGCAGGCGGATTTCTGAGTTCCAGGCCAACCTGGTCTATATAGTGAGACCTTTCTCAAAAAAAGTTTTCATGAAATAATCACTGAAGGGAGCTTAGTTTGGTAATGGATGTGCCTTAAATCATGCTTATTTCATAGGAAAAACAATATATGATCAGTGGCCTCAAGACAGCTGCATGTTTTGGCTTAATGATAATTGCAATGAAGTTGTCAGGTGTGAGAGACAGAGTGCTGCTCTGTCTGTCTTCTCCCTGACAGCCTCTACTTCTCAGTCATCTCTCAGAGGATAACAAGGGTCAGAAGACTGCATAGCCCACTGATGGAGCAGTTATCAGAAGTGGTGGGTGGGGCAGCGTGCCATCTTCAATCGGCTCTACCATACCTCTCGATTGTTTTGTTCTGAAGGACTGCTAAAAAAAAGCAGGTTTCTCTTCTATGTCAAGTCTAAGGAACTGTATGGTTGAACACTGGGTGGCCACATTTGTCTGTTTAGTCTTCTCTATAAATGCATGTGAGTTTGCTAGTCCCTTGAGGGTTTGGAAGAAATAGTAAGTCTTGTCAAGGCTGCAGGAGAATCTGCTTGTTCTAATTAAGCATATAAAGAAGTTAAATTATGAGTTAATTAATTTAAACGTATATTTAATTTATGTGTTTATATGTGCATCTGTGTGTGGGTTTATGCTCAAGGGTGCAGTACTGGTGAAGGTCAGAAGAGGGCAGCAGATCCTTTGGAACCAGAGTTGCAGCCAGGTGTGTGCCTGCTACTCTTGAGTGCTGGGAACTGAAGTTGGGTCGTCAGCAAGAGCAGTGTGCATTCTTAGTCCTGAGCCATCTCCAGGCCCCCAACTCAGCATTTTAAGACAGATCTCTTTGGAATGCCAGGCATTAGAAAGCCTTTAGCAAAATGCTTTCCAGTTTTTCCTTCTGCCATTGCCTCCAGGGTCTGGAAGCTCGCTCTGAGGGGAAGCTGTGGTGATAGGGCACAGTGCACCATTCTTTGGTTACCCTCACCCTCTTTTTAATGAACCCAGTGAAGGGAGAGCTCCTGCAGTTTCTCCTCCTAGCATGAGTGGCTGCAGCTGCTGCAGGAGGAAGAGGAACAGAGACAGGAGGAGGAGAAGCAGGGACAGCAGGAGGAGGCGCAGGGAGGAAGAGGAGTCAAGAGAGAGTGAGCTTCTGTAGCGAGTAAGGGCATGGAGTTTAGAATGCGATGCTTTACTGAGTTCCTCATGCAGTTTCCATCGGTTGCTGTCAGAAATGACTGAAGGAGCTGAGGGGGTTTGCAGCCCCATGGAGGGAGCAACAGGGTCAGCTGGCCAGACCCCCCCCCCCCCCGCCAGCGTGCTCCCAGAGACTGGAACACCAACCAAAGAATACACATGGAGGGACCCATGGTGCTGGCCACATATGTGGCAGAGGAGGGCCTTGTTGTCCATCAGGGGGAGGAGAGGCCCTTGGGCCTGAGGGTGTTAGATGCCCCAGTGTAACTTTCCCCACCTTTTGGGTAGGCATAGGCCTTTGCCATCCATTTGCTCCACTCTTTAGCCATGAGTCTCTCTGTAGATGCCTGACTCACAGAATACGGTGACAGTGCCAGCTTTGATGGAGGAGCACCGCTGTGCTCGGTAATCTGCCAATAAGATGATAATGCCTGGCTTTAAAAAACTGTCCTAAGCAAATTACTGATCACTGGAACAAAGAGAGCTCCAGCATTGTCTTGTGATGAGCAGTGACAATATCTCCTATACTTCCCTGTGACCCCAGACCACAGAGCTGACAGGTGGGTGGGCGTCCATAATTCTCTGAGCTGCCTGCTGTTGATTCGGAGGGTAGGAAACCACATGGGCTAACAAGGACAGGATGTTCCATGCAGGACAGCAATAAAGTACTGCCAGGTCTCCTCATTAGAGATGCCTCAGCCTGGGAGGAAGCCAGTGTTCTCACCTACAAAGAAAAAGGTAAAACAGAAAAAGAATGAAGTCCCAAAGTGACTGGGACTGGGACTCTGTGTTCATGACCATCTCATGCTTCCTGATGGCTGGTAGCTGTTACTTGTGGGGTGTTCTCTGAGTCACTTGAGTCTCTTTCCTCGCTAATGAATCTCTTGGCCCAAGCAACTCAGAAAAGAAATTGCCACATCTTTGGCCTGGATGCTTGTTACAATGCTTAGAGTGGGTGTTTGCTGCTTAATTTTGTATGATTTTTCAAGACACATAGATGTTGCCTTGGGCCTTGCTGCCTAGATTTCTGTGTGGCAGGTAGTATATTTTACTCATTTAGGGATTATGGGGGTGACAAAATAGTAATAGAAGATCAGCCTCCAGGGTCTGTAGCAGACAGGAGGTCACTGTTGGAAGTATTCACCAGCATCTGCCTGGGGGGGAAGGAATCCCAGTGTCACATCGAATAGAGTTTTTGAACTGATGGTCTGACCAGTGCTGTCTACTCTGCTGAAATAGAATGGCCAAGGGTTGTAGGAGAAGCAGATGTGTGAAGAAAGTTACTTGTCTATGTGAAGTAGCATCGGTAGAGACAGACATGCCATTTTCTCTAAGCTGCACCCATCATTAATCCCAATGGAGAGAAGGAAGCAGTTCAGTAGCTTTGCTGTAGTCAGTTATCAGCATAGTGTCTGATTTGGGACGGTGGTGACAGAGGACTCGGGGCTCAACTAACTTGTCTTGAAGTTATTTGCAAACATGGCTGGGCTAACACACACTGTCCTGCACCCACCAGGCTTGGTCCATTCAACCTTAGGGAAGTGCCACAAGCTTAGCTATATAGGGTTGATTCCTTTTTTTCTTAGTTCATCAAGAGTCTACACACTAGACCCTGGTGTTGTTTTGTGGGATTAAAAAAACGTCCTCTTAGACCAGGCTGGCCTTGAACTCCTAGAGATCCACCCACCTCTGCCTCTCAAGTGCTGGGTATGGGACACCCCGCTGAAAAAGAGTCCTCTTGGAAACCATTTATCTTTAAAAGCTGACACCAAGAAGTTATGCCCTGGATAATGTATGACACATAGCATTTTTCTAAGATCCCTGATCATTCATTACAAACCAGGGTGCAGGCAGCGTGGGTTTAACTTAGCCCCAGAAACTTGCTTCAGGCTTATTGCTTATTCATTGGTGGGATCATTAGGGTCTTAGGAGTGACAGATGTTGGGCTTTGTGGGGAGGATGTGGTGGGAGGGAGAAGAGAGGACATTTGTTATGTCTGAGTTCCAGCAAGCAGAGTCATGCAGCCTGGAGACAGCTGTCATATTTACTCTATTATGAGTCTGAATTTTCTCTGTTGACTTATAATTGAGACAGATGGGTTGATGTGTCTGTTTTCATCATTTAATAAGTGATGAAATGACACCATTTTGGTAGAGGTCTCGAGGCATGCAGAGAGGCTAGTGGGGACAGTACCAAGGAGCAAAGTGTGAGTCGTGAGTTATCATTACTGTAGCTTCAAGCCTCTGCCATATTTTGGACTCTCAAAGCAGAGGGGAAGGGGTCCACAGAACAGACTAAACCACTTGGGGAGCCCTGGGATGGAGAAGGGATACCAATCAAGGCCAAGGCTGGAAGCATCAAACCCCCAAGACAAGAGGACATTCTGACACATCTGGTTTTGCCATCAGCTTGTGTAAGGTATATCATGGCATGTAAGAAATGGCTGTGGTTGCAGTTATGTGTCTGAGGTACAAACAAGAGATTTGCCTAAATCAATTTAGGGAAAGACCAACCCCAAGAGGACATAATCAGGAGATGGCTGAGGGAGACCTGGCCTCAGATCATTAGGATGTGGCAGGGGCTGGGTTCCAGATGCAGTAAAGTCATGTTGGGAACTGGGGGCCTCAATGTCAAATCTAAGACATACGTTTTGGAGGTGAGGTGACACAGTTTGCTGTTTCCGTGGGTTCCAACACAGGTTGCAGACCTTTCTCAAGGGCCAGCTGGGGAGCTCCTGTGTCCCTTTCTACTCACAGTCTTATGGTCTGTGGTGGAGCTAACAGGGTCCAGCAACAAGCCCCATAGGGTGAAGAAGCAGAAGAAAGAATCCCTCCTTCCCATAACCCACTTCTTTCCACTGATCACTTCCTCATTGCAGGTCTTCTTTTTCCTCAAGCTCTGTCTCCCAACTGTAAGTGTTACAGCTCAGTGGGGAAAGACTTCTTCAATGGAAGTGCTGCAGCTCTGAAGGGAGTGGTTCCAGGCCATTAGGAGCCAAGGAATAGCACAGTCACTCTGCCCAACAAAACCTCACACAAGAGATTTAAAGGAAGAGACACAAAAGAGTGGCTGGCTCTGCTAGGTGAGAGGCAGCAGAGAACTGAGCAGGAGATAGGATGTGTATACACACACACACACACACACACACACACACACACACACACACACAGAGTCTTGGAGCGGAGTTTTCCCGGGCAAGGATTGGTGGGATTTTGAGTCCCTGAGTGTGGAGCAAGCCCAGGGATTGGCAGGCTTTTGAGCTTAGGGGTTGATGGGCTTTTCAAGCTCACGGATTTGGTGGGTTTTGAAATGTGGAAGTGAACTCAGACCTTTTTACCCTAAGCCAACCTCACCCTAACCTTTCTTAAGGCCTGTTCTCTTGGCATGTCGAATGCCTTTCTGCACTTCTCATGGCTTGCTAGAACCTTCTCTGAACCTTCTTATCTCTCCCGCCTGAGATGTGACTGTAAGTTCTGTTCTATGTTCACCTCTCATCTCCTTCTGTCACCTAGCCTTACCATCAGCTCCAGCAACAATACAAAGCAGCATAGAAGGGGTGGTTCGCAGAAGTTCATTTTTATCATTTTATTCCTAAGCTCTCACATCTCCGAGGAAGGAGGGATGGGTAGGAGAGACAGGACAAGCTCTCTGGTGTCTTTTACAGAGGCCGAATCCCATTTGAGCCTCCCCCTCATGGTCTCATCTAAGCCTCACTATCTCCTAAATGCTCCAGACCCAAGTGTGATCACACTGCAGGGTAAGGCTTCAGCACATGGCCCTTAGAGAGCACCTCTTCTCTCCCTTTGGTCTGGTCTTACTTCCTCAGGAGGAGTATCTGGAAAATTCTTTGCTGTCATCTCAAGGACTTGCTGTCATCTCTGTATACACAAGGATGCCCAAAGCACACAGTGGCTGTCTGAGCTCCTGTGTTATTCTTGGCTTTTCTTGGCTGTCAACTTGACTGCATCTCAAATGAACTGAAACCCAAGTGGCTACGCTCACCTGCGAGGGTTTTTTTTTTAACTAAAGCATTTGAAGTGGCAAGACCTACCTTTGATCTAGGTCACCCTTTCTTCTGGCAGCCTGTATAAAGGACATGGGAAAAGGAAGCTGTCTCTTTATCTGCTTGATCCCACTGGCAAATCCATCCCTTCACTGGCATACACCCTACTCTTTCTGGCATCTACTGAAGACCAGCTGAGACATCCAGCCTCGTGGACTGAACAACTACTGGATTCTTGGACTTAATGTTGGCAGACAGCCATTGTTGGACTAGCTGGATCACAGTCTGTAAGCCACTCTAATCTCCTCTCTCTATAGAGAGAGATTCATTCAATCCTTTCTGTTCCTCTGGAAAGTCCTGACTAACACAGCTACAATTGATTTAGGTTGTTATTGATTCCTGCTGATAAAACCAACAGCTATGTTTAATGATCAATTTCCTTTCTTCTTTAAACACTTATTTAGAGTAAGAAAGAGGAGACATGTGGCTTTTACTGGATAAGATAACTAATTTATCATTTGGCAATTTTCTGTCTGTAAAACACAGACACGGGGCAATATGCTAACCCCGGGACTGGCTTGGGTAAGAGTTTAACTTAGATTGTGGCATCAGATTATGTTTGCATTCTGAAAACTGGCTGCACTTTGAGATTCTTAAACAAGAATAAATCTCAAAATTCAACAATAAGACAAGCAACTCGGCAGGGGAAAAAATGGCAAAGGGACTAAGTAGGTAACTCACAGAGTGTGAGATAAAAATACCTGGAAACATGGAAGAAGGGTTCACTAGAAATATAAGAACCAGAAATGAAAGAATACTAAGATAGGTGTTTTCATAGACTAGGGATATTAACAGGTATGGGAAGAGATGTAAAATGGCCAATAAATAGAAAAAGATGCTCATTATCTGGAAATAACACATAAACATGATCTAAATATTCATCAATAGAGGAATGCTTGAGTAAGTTCTTCACTGGATTGATGATAATTGCTATGTTGGTAAAGCAATGTGGGAAATCAACTATCTATCTATCTATCTGTCTATCTATCCATCCATCATCTATCCATATGTATGCATATTGCTGTTGATATTAGAAAGTTTTATTATATTCTGTAGGACAATTTATCAGTACTTATTAAGAGTTTTTCACTATATATTCAGAATTTTTATTTATTTTCTTTTTAAAATTTTATTTTTATGTGAGTACACAGTCGTTCTCTTCAGACACACCAGAAGAGGGCATCGGATCCCATTACAGATGGTTGTGAGCCACCAAGTGGTTGCTGGGAATTGAACTCAGGACCTCTGCAAGAGCAGTCAGTGCTCTTAACCACTGAGCCATTTCTCCAGCCCCCATTTTCTATTTTTTTAAAGGAATTTCACAGGTGAGTTTTATAGTTACACCATTTCCATCTATCTTAGTTAGGGTTTTATTGCTGTCAACAGACACCACGACCAAGGCAACTTGTATAAGGACAACATTTAATTGGGGCTGGCTTACAGATTCTGAAGTTCAGTCCATTATCCTCAAGGCAGGAGCATGGTAGCATCCAAGCAGCCATGGTACAAGAAGAAGCTGAGAGTTGTACATCTTCATCTGAAGGCTGCTAGCAGAATACTCATTTCCAGGCAGCTAGGATGAGGGTCTGATAGCCCACACCCACAGTGACACACCTCCAGCAAGGCCACACCCACTCCAACAGGGCCACACCTTCTAATTGTGTCACTCCCTGAGCCGAGCATATACAAACCATCACACCATCTTTCCCTTTTCCTCCAACTCCTGTGTCCCCAGCACTTATGACCTCTTCTTCTTCAGTTATTATTGTTACATGCTCACACACAGAACCTTATTGATTTTATTTAGTGTTGCTCATACACACATGTGGCAGACCACTTAGAATTTGATAACCTAACAGGGGGTTCATCCATGGAGAACACTGCCTCTTTTTGTCTCAGCAGACATTGATTGCCTCTTCTAGGAGTGAGGCCTTAGGGAAATATTCTCCATCTGTGTTGGCATGTCAACTGTGTATGTGTATGCATATGCTTATATGTATGTGCATGTGTATGGGATTGGCATCAGCTCAGGACCCCCAAGACCAAGCTATCAGCACAAAGGAGATTTGCCACAGAGGGCAGAGAATAAGAGACAAAGATGGGAGATAGAAGATGAGAGAGAAGGGGAAAGGAACAAGGGAGAGGGGGAAGGATGTTCTTGAGGAACAAAGGACTGCCTCTGGATAAAGAGGAGAAAGACACGGCACATAAGCAAATGGCAGTTTATCAAGACACAGGGGGAAATCCCATGTTAGAATGAGGTGTTTGACTGTACTTGGGTATGATAATTAGGTGAGCCAAAGGGGACTTTTAATTGCTGGACTTCAAGACTTTGATAGCTGGACCTTGTTAGTCAACTTTAGGAGGAAGTGGCCCAATAGGGAATAGACCTTGATAGCTAGCTTTAGGCATGTAACCTTAATAGTTTTTTTTCTTTTGTTTTGTTTTGTTTTGTTTTGTTTTTTAGCAAGGCAGAGGAAATGGGGAGAAGGGCTAGGCCTGCCAGAGCCATGCTTGCCATGCTCCCGAGTCTTGCCATGCTCCATCTGGCCAGAGTTCCCTCTGGGAGCCTGCAAGCTGAAAAAATGACTATCATATGAGATCAGCTTCAAAGAAGACTCGGAGAAGAAACTAGCTACCTGGAAGAGGGTTAGAACAACTGAGTCACTTAGAAGGGACAATTTCTAATCTGTTGTGCTACCTTATAGGCTGGGCAGTTTGCTCCAAGTTCCCAGCTTTTGTGAGCTGTGACCCATGCTGAATAGGCTTTGGTGATGCAGCTGTCTTGGTTTGTCTGTTCTTGGAGGGAGGAGCTTAGTGAATCTGGTTGGTTTCAGGGACTTCCTGAAGCTAAGGTGTTTACCTTCCTTCTTAAGGAGATTCCCCACAGGATGGAATGTTTCTCTCTCTGAGAAAACTGTTACATACAAGCAGCTCTTGTTTATACAATCATATTTTTCATGTTTTTTTTTTTAAATCATTTTAGGAAGGTGTTTAGAAGGCTAAAAAGATGACTCAGCAATTATGAACATACGCTGTTCTTGTAGAGAGGCCTAGCTAGGTTCCCAGCATCTTATGCCAGGCTGCTCAAAACCACCTATCACGTCACCTCCAGGGATCTGATGCCCTCTTCTGGCTTCTCATGTGCACAAACACATAGATATACATGTATATACATACTTAAAAATAAAATAAATTTGCTTTAAAGTGTTCGTTCTGATCAGAACTATTTTGACATTGCATGTTCTTGTGAGTATTTTATCAGTGTAATTTGGAGCAACTCTGGGGTCATGACAGTGGTAAGTTTTCAATTCTGAATACCATCTCTCATTAAACCTTACCAAGACATTTTCCATATGGTTTTGGACCAAAACTACAAAATAAATCAACTTATTTATCTTAATCATATTTAAAAAGTAAATCTGCTCCAACCTTCTGATTCTCAACTTGGCACCCAATACAATATTATATCCATAGAATAAGTTAGAATAATTATGAATTAATGTTCTTCAATGGAGTTTAGTGCACTTTTTCTGGGAAAATAGTAGACAGTATGGCTTCAGACAGTAGATCATATGACTTCAGGGGCCATACACATGGCTCCACTCAAAACATACCTACCAATGAATGGAATGATATCTGAATCAAATTTCACATACGAATACTGAAAATTGAGTTTAGTATTATTTTCCATGTTATAATAATCCTTTCTGTTTTGCTCTTTTTTTTTTTCTGACATTAAAAACTGCAAAAGCCATTCTTTGTTCAGGGTTCCTATAAAAACAAGCAGTAGGTTGAGTTTGGCAGGCAGGCTTTGGGTAGACAGGGTCCAACAGCGAACACCATAAAGATGAAACTATGTGTTTGATCAGTATGAACATATAAACCGCCATGTGCAGTACATGCCTGGATATGAGCATATGGATATCAACACATAGAACATGCCTGGAAGGATCAAGCTGAACTGGTAAGTGTGATTTGGTATTCTGAGAAAACGTATGGTACTGTGGATGCATGTCTGTGCTCACGAGCAAAAAGAGAAAGTTTTAAAGAAAGCAAATACGACAAAGGAGAACAATTTAAACAATTCAATACTGAGAAACTGGTAGCTCTGATAGCCTCCAATGATAGAGCCCTACCTGGGCCTGCCCAGACATCCCAGTGCCCTTGCTGTTGGAACGCATGTTGTTGTCCATGGGTTTCTAGCAGGCAAACACCTGTCTTCACTTCCGAATCAGTTCTTGGCTGGAGCATGAGGTGATGATAGTCATAACCCTTGATTAGCACAAGGGGCAGGAAGAATGGGAGGGAGGTTTTCTAAGGAGTCGGTGATTGTTAGTGTTGCTTGTGTGTGTGGAAAGGTGGGAGGAGTCACACAAGTGTGAATCAGGTTGTGCCACAAAGTAGACAGGAAAACTCTGCAGGACCTGCAGAACCCTGCCACTACGCATATTTGACACTTACAGACCCGGCTAGGCTGGGTTATTTCGACTTCAGTGCCTCATATTTTTCAAGTCTGATGGATATAGGAAGATCAGGAAACATGCTGGTCTTTGGGAATAAGGAGTCTTTGACCTAATGATGAGCCTGTGAAAGTCAGAGTATTCATTACTGACTTGAAGCCCTGGCTAAATTTGAGAGATTATCTTTAAGTGCTCAAGTTAGGTGTTACAGAGTGTGGTCCTCCACTGCCCTCTACTGCTGGAAGATGACACTGCAAGTTGTTGGTTGGGAGGGGTGTGTGTGTGTGTGTGTGTGTGTGTGTGTGTGTGTGATGTACTAGTGGGGAGACTTATCCCTTAAGAATGTGCAAACCACGACAATGAAGAAAAGAATCTCAAAAGTTAAATAGTAGTTTTTGTGGAAGTTTTTATTTGCATACAGATGTTTTAGCTGATTTATTAGTTTTAATTGTCAAAATGTATAGACATCCTGAAATAGCTAAATCAAGCTAGTTAATATATTATGACCTATCGTACTTTTTCATAGCAAGGATGCTTAACATCTGCTCTTTCAGCAACTTTCAAGCGTATGGTGTATTGTTATTAACTAGATATAGGTACCATCACACAGTCTCTTGGACTCACTCATTCAGTCTATTCAGGTGAGTTTTGCAACCTTTGATCAGTGCCCCTCACCCGCCATACACACACTGTTATTGGAAAGTACCGAACCCCACATTCTGGCAGCCACCATTCGACTCTCTGCTGTTAAGACTAGGAATTTAAAAAGTATATATCCCCGGGAGATTTGCAGTATGAACTTCTCTTTCCTGGCTTAGCTCACTTACATAATGAACTCCAGGTTCATTCATGCTTCTATAACTGGTAGGATTTCTTTTTCCTTTTAGATGCCTGAATACTATTCTTCTGTATGTATACAGCACATTTTCTTTATCTATTCATCCACCGAGGGACACTTAAGTTGATTCCCATTATCTTTGCTGTGGTGCAGTAGACATGGGAATAATGATGTCTCTGCAGCACACTGATGTCATTTCCTTTGGATCTGTTCCCAGAAGTTGGGTTGTTGGATCACACTGTAGTTCTATTTTTAGTTTTTAGGAACCTGTTTTCCATAATGGCTGTGCCGATTAACATTTCTACTAACAGTGTCCAAGGGGTCTCTTTTCTCTGTGTTTCCTTTCATCTGCTTGTTAACAGCCACTCTAATGGATTTGCATTTTTGTGATGATTAGTCAAGCTGGGGACTTTTTCACATCCCTCTGGGCCCTTTGTGTTGTTTTCTTTTGGGGGAAAAAAGGTATCTGTTCAAGTCTTTTGACTATTTTTTTGCTGGAGTTGTTTTCTTTTCCATGGGGTTTTTGTTTGGTGGTTTTGTTATTAGCAGTGCATTTAATTCTAAGATTCTGATTTCTTTTGATGCATGCTCATTGTTGTAATCATTAACTGTTCATGGCTCCCCTTCACTGTTGCTATCTTCCCATTGTTACCCCAATGCCGACTTGTTGGTGTGATGATCCGAGGAGATGGGATTTGGGAAGTCATTTAGTCATGGTGTGACTTCTCAAGAAGGTTGGCAACGTGTTGGAAGCTGGCAGTGTCTCTTTCCATTGTGTGAGGATACAGGACGTCAGCACTACAGTTCAGAGACACACTCTCTAGAACTTGACCATGTTGACAGCTGGTCTACTTCAGGCAGTGTTGCTTACGAGACATGAAGTGTCATTATCATGTTGTAGCAGCCTGAACTAAGACAACCATTTTATTGAAGATTCTTCAAGAACAAACACCTGTAAGAGCTGTTGCTATTACTGCCATCTTCCTTCCTGGCTCTGTGCAATCAGGAAAGCATTCCTAGACTATTTAAGTACACATAGGCTATGTAATGTTTAAGTCCTGCCTTCTTTGAATCTTCATAGTGGCTGTAACAGGTACATAGTGTAAATGGCTGAAAGGGAAGAAGGGCTTAGCCAGATGGACAGATAGGCTGTGCACTGGAATGTTCACTTACATCATGGCTCATGAGCTCTTCCTATGGTTGACAGTGGGGCTGAGTCAGGTTCTCTGACTAGACCAGGGTTTCTTACACTCCCCCCCCCCCATTGTGATCCCTTTTTACCCAAGAAAATTTTACATCACCTCAAGAATATAAACACATTAAGATGAGTATAACATAAAGTACTCACTGATAATAAATCATGAGTAAATTAATTTTGAACAGTTTTTTGGGTACACATGACATTACAATTTAAGACTAAAGCCAGTTTTTATATAGTGAGATGGATGCCTTTGTCTATTTTTACGTGAAGAATAAATCTTGGCTGAATAATTGATACAGAAGGATGTAGAGCATCTTCAACATTTTTGAGAGCCAACTGATATTTTGATTTTATAATCATCAATGCCAAGAATTCAGCTTGCCATAATTTTTTTGCAAAATGTCAGAAGCATTGTTATTGCCCTAGACATAGTGGGGACCTGGGAGAATGGAGCTGATAAATGAGGCAGATTAAAGTCCCATGCAGTAACCAACTTTATTCAGAGCATTAGACAGTTTATACTCTGAGGGTTAAGAAAGGTCACATGAGTAAGGTTTTCATAAGTTAAAGCTGTATTCAATCACAGGGGCAAGCCACGTGTGGCAAACGTGTTTTTCCATGGAGGCACATAAAGGGTAGTTTAAACATTCAATTGAATAACAGCACAAGCAATATTGAGTAATCTGAAGTAAACTCACTCCTATTCACTACACCTGGGAGGAGCTTGAAAACATGGTCCAAGAACAACTCCATGTTTTGAAGAAACCGAGGTCACAAGACTCTTGTCTTTTGTCTCGGAGTGTTCTCATAAACATTCAGAATACTCATTTGACTCTGTTACTGTACCACAATCCAACAAAGTATGTTTAGGGATATTTCAGAAATTGAAATTCTATTTTAATCCCAAGCTGAAACTCACTTAATTACTTTTTAAAATGAAACACACATCATCATTTCAAAGAGAAAATTATTAAGAAACCAAATGTTTTAATAGAGTATGACCAAAAATATACTAATTTATGCTTAAATGCCGAGAAGCGGCAGTAGGAAATACTGAAAGTCTTTGTTTTCTGCAAATAAATTTTAAACTTCTGTAAGTGCAGAACATTTTATATTCTCAGTAAACACACTGGCATTTGTAACACACAGCAGTATTGACTCTAAGCAGACATGCTTTGGAGTGTCATTGGTACTGTGTGGCAAGATTGAAAGCTCAGTGCAGAGTTTGCGTATGTGTGAAGGGTATGGTGAAGTTGCTTGACATGGGGGAAACACCTCATATTCATCGTAAGTTTATTTTTTAAACTAATCTTGTTTATTGAATTTTCTGAAACCATTTACAGTTGCAGTTCTTCTGAGACCTTGTCACTCAGTTATGTGACTCCCCTTTGGTGTTGTGACCCATAGTTTAATAATCTGGAACTTAGAGCCTATGGCATGCCTATGTCACCTTGGCTCTTTTCTTTCCACTGTAGCTTGTCCATTGGAAGCAGCTTGGCATACGTGTGTGTGGTTGCCCCCGTGGGATGTCCAAAGCTTGACAGATAGCTGCCCTTGGTCATTTGATGCCTGGGAGTATAAATGCTGGTGGAGGGCTAACCCCTGGCAAGGCAGGCCTATGGATAAAACCTAGGCAGCTTTAAAGCTGTATTGAGGTGGCGAAGGCAGGGAATCCCAAGGCTGTGGAATCTTTTACAATATGATCTAGAAGAGTCCTGTGTGGGCATATTCTCCTGGTCTTGCAGATTTCTTTCTTCATAGAGAGGGGCATGACCAAAAGAAGTTTGGAATGACCATCTCTAATTTTCAGGGCCCAGGAACTGGTTGGTGCTATGGAATAGTATGATTTTTTTAGCACAGTGAGGCCTATAAGAGAAATGGAGCATAGAGTTGGCACAGATGCCACCTCACCAAAAGGCTGTTGCTCAGAATGATTCTCTAGGAAACAAGAATGAACTGAGCGGCTAGGGCAGTGGTGGTGCACGCCTTTAATCCCAGCACTTGGGAGGCAGAGGCAGGCGGATTTCTGAGTTCGAGGTCAGCCTGGTCTACAGAGTGAGTTCCAGGACAGCCAGGGCTACACAGAGAAACCCTGTCTCGAAACAAACAAACAAAACAAAAACCAACCAAACCAAACACAAACAAAACAAAACAAAAAAAAGAACAAACTGAGCGCTGTGGTTTCTGTGGTTTGGATATGGAGCATCCTCACAAGAGGCTCCTGAGTTGAAGTGATGCTGTTCACAGATGATTGGACCACAGCCTTCACTGCCTTCAACAGTGGGCTAATTATTTGATGAATTCACAATACCAGGGTGGACGAGGAGGGTTCCTGGGGTGTGTCCTGAGAGGATGTACCTTGTTCCTGATGTCTTGCTGTTCTGCCTCTGCTTTCTGGAAGCCATCAGGTGAGCTACTCTTGCTGCTGTAAGGTTCCACCTCATCTCAGGCTCAAGGCAATGAATCCAGCTGAGCATGGGCTAAATTTAAAATCTCTGTAATCACGAGCTTCTCAAATGTTCATCACAGATCTGCTTGCCTGTGCTTTACCACTGAGTCTGGATAGATTTTGCCACACCTGAGAATGAGAAACATAAACAAATACCATGCCAAACATGCCCCCAGTTGTAAAGATCACATAATAAGGGATAAGAAATAGTATCTTTGAATCTAGAAAGGTCTATCTTTACTAGAGGAAGATTTGGGAGGAAATAGTATGAAACAATCTAGAATCTGCAATAAAGGAATTCACTGAGACCCTGAGCTGTGGAACAGGAATAGAGCTCTATGAAGAGAGAAGAGGGGAGAAGTGTAGAGTTAGCTCAGAGCGTGGTACCATAATCACTGCATAACTATTTGCATGGAAATACAAATGAACTAAGACAAGAACACATTTGCAAAGCTTTTCTATTTAGGATACAGGGGGGAAACGTCCAATAGAAGATTGAAGATACAAGGTCTGGCATATGATTAGCTTGTAGTCCTGGGGAGGTATAATATATGAGATAGAAGAAGCAATAAGCAATGATAAAACAGACAGACAGACGACAGACAGACAGACCCAGTGTGCAGGCTGGGGAGGCCTCAGAGAGAGCCACACCTGGAAATTCCATAAGGAAAGTTCTGAATGATGTAACTTAAAGAGCCCTATACATCCATCTAGAAAAGTCAGTGTGCTTGTTGGTTTTCATTGCCTATTTGACATAACCAAGACTCATCTGGGAAGTTTTAATGAGGAATTCTCTAGATTAGGTCATCCTGCGGTTTTTTCTGTTTAGGATTGTTTTGGCAGTTGACTGATGTAGGAAGACTTACCCCATTGTGGATGACATTGTTCCCCAAGTTGGTTCCTGAACTGTATAAGAGTGAAGAAGGCTAGCTAAGAGGGGGCAGGCAGGTGGTCAGTGGGCCTCTGGGTGTCTTCTGGGAAGTCTTAATGAGGAATTATCTAGACTGCCTTGATCGTTGGCTGATGTAGGAAAACCCACCCCATTGCGAATGACATTGTTTCTTCAACAATGAACTGTGTAAGAGTGAAAGCTAGCTAAGAGGTGGGCAGTTGGGTAGACAGGCATGTGCAGGCACAGGTCTGTGTACTCATTCTCTGCACTTGACTGTGTGTGTGATGCTTTGAGTTCCTGCGTTGACTTCCCCCAAATAATGGTGTGTGTCTTGGCACTGTTTCTCCTCCAAATTTCTTTTTAAAGGCTAGTTTATCACTGCAACAGAAATGAGTCCAGAACAGGAAGCTCCTATGCAAACTGGGGTGCTTACAGAGCGCTCTCTCTCTCCTCCTCCCTCTCTCTCCTGTAAGAACATGCAGACATATTTGGGGGGGGGGGGTGGGAAGGGACTGCAACTTCCTTGTTTGAATGATTCTAATAGAAATGTCAGCAAGATATTTTGTCATTTCCTGTTAGAATGGGAAATGTGTCCTGAGGTTATCAGGAGGGTGTCATCCTGAAATTGGAGGCTCCCTGGAGTAACAAATGGACGGCTCTCAGTTGCTTCTGCTCCTTCACCCCGGTAACAACGTGCAGATGCCCACTTTTCACTTCCGGCAAATTTTAAGAGTGATGTCTCTCTGCTTCTTAACCTTTTAGATTTTAAATTCCCTTGTACTTTTCCATAGATCCCTAGTTGGCAAGAGACTCCCAGAGAAAGTTAGATTTTAGGGTTGGGCCAGAAACTGGCAAGAATGAGGGAGACCAGTTCAGTCCCCTTTTATATGGCAGGTCAGGATCCCAACAGCGCAAAATATTATGTCCTTTCTATGTGCACCAGAATGGGTTGATTTGAAAAGCCGAGTGGAAGAAGGGTAGCAAAGAAAAATAAGAGAATGCATTCAGTTTCTTCCTTTGACAGACTTCACAAGACAGTGATCTAATCTGCAGGATGTCAGGACAGGCTGATTTGCTGCGGCCTCACATTGCTGAAGGGTCTCCCTACCTGCCTTTTCATTTTGATGAGCCAGGAGCATGTCAAATCAGATACTTTAGCTGTTGGCCATGTTGGTGCTAGAGCACATGTGTACTTTTCTGTATTCGTGTCTGACATGCTCACATGCAAACACACTTAAACAACACATCTTTCTTTATCACCTACCGTACAGTTATGATACAGTTATCTAGATGTCATTTAAGAGTGGAGTAGCTGCAGGGAGGAAGGGAGGGAGGGAAAGAGAGAGGGAGAGTAACCCAAGCATTTAAAATCAATCGAGTCATGCAACAAAAACTTCTTTTTAGCCATGTAACAGTTCAGAGATCACACCATTCAACACCTTACTTACAAAACAACCCCTCTTCATCTCCTTTAAAAAATTCCTGGCTTCAGTTCACATGACTTAGCAGAGAGTGAAAGGAATTGTAATTCTAACCTTGGCTTGACCCCAAACCTGCCTGACCTCTGAGTCCAGGATCCTAGCTGAGACTCTTTCCTGTGAGAAGGACTTTGAAGTGTGGCTGGCTGTTCTTCCCTTGGCTGCTTCCTGCTCTGTGCTCACTTCCTGTAAGGAACTATGTCTGGGCATACACGGACCTCAGGATATATGAAATAGAAATCTTTACTTGCTGAGTCCCTGAGATTTGTGGTTTAAAAATATTTATTATTCTTATTTATGCATACATATGTATGTATGTTTATGTATATTTATGTGCACTGCATGCATGCAGATGCCCATGGAGGCCAGGAAGGTTTGGATGCCGTGAGATTGGAGTTACAGGCAGTTGTGAGCCACCTGATGTGGGTGCTGGAAACCCACCATCCTCTACAGGAGCAGGAAGTGCTCTTAACCAGTGAGCCATTTCTTCAGCCCCTGTAATTCGTATTCTGTTTATACATTTGAAAATAAAGATGAGTGTGTTCACAAGGTGATAGCTCAGAAATAAGAAATATATTCGTTCACATTCACCAACCAGGATGTTAAATGCACTAGGAAGAGCTTCTTTATTGCCAAACAAAATGAAGTTTTGTTTTTTTTTTTTAAATATTTTAAGTTTTATCCTATAGAAATAAGAGAATTGCTTTGCATGCACGTGTGCACACACGTACATATAGACAGAGAGATATACTGACTGATAAAAGAGAACAAAAAGCTACCAACCTGAATGCTGCTAATAGGTATACTGAATCCATTTTTGCTCCCATGTTCCTGACTTTTTCACTCATTGTGTTTGGTTCTTCTCACCCATTTTACTGACTGAATGTTGTTGAGCATTTTCTCTAGGGTCTGAGGATTGAATTTATGTTGGTATTCTTATTCAGTTAACCAATCTTTTATTTGTTTATTTGTTTATCTATTTAATATGTATGTATGTGTGCCTGCATGTATGTATGTGCATATATGCATGCAGGAGCCTGTACAGGTCAGAAAAGGCATCAGATGCCCTGGAACTGTAATTATAGATAGTGGTGACTGCGTGCACAGACACACAAGCACGCACATGTGTGCATGCCAGGAACTGAACCCAGGTCTTCTTAAGAGCCTGTCACTGATGAGCTATCACTCTAGCCCCTGACTGATCATTTTTACCTGGGTGGGGCTGGGGAGGGGATTTCATTTGGTATTTTATTTCTGCCAGTGTCTTGAGTACAGTTGTTGAGGAGTCATTGTCTCTTGCCTTTTCCTGTTTCTTGCATTTCTGTTCGTCAATTAGAGCATCTGCTGCCTATTCTGGGTTTTGTGAGAGGCAGACTTCTACCTGAATTTCTGTTCTGAAAGACACAACTCCCATCCTGCTCACCAAGGGGGAAATACATGCCTACAGCAGCGGCAACAGCAAACCACACAAGTACAAGTACACTTAAAGTCAACCGAAGCAAACAGAGTGGAGCAAGGCAAACCTGCTAGAGTGTGCGGTGAAGCTCAGCATTATTTAGGGGAAGGTGGAACTGACAGCTGAATGAATAGACGGAGATGTCAGGAAAGCAGAGAACAGGGATACAAAGGTCAAACAGACTAAAGGAGAAGGAAGGAGGAAAGGGTTATGTAGGGCGTAGCTGGGGGGATGGTTCAATGGTTAAGGGTACGTGCTGCTGATCCAGAAGACTAGAATTAGATTCCCAGCCCACATTAGGTGATCACAGCCAAATGTAATTCCAGGGATCTGATGCCCGTTTTTGGCCTCCATGGGCACTATATACATGTTGTATATACGGAGACACACACACACTCACACACACACACACACACACACACACACACAGAGATACAAATAAACTTAAAGTATTTTCTAGTAATTAAAAAGGTCTTAAAAATTAGATAAATGTAAGAAGAGGAATAACAAACAAACCCTTGAGATTATTAAACAGAAATCCACTGGACAAGAGTAAGGTATGAGTAAATGTCGAAACAAGAAAAGGAGTAACACAAAGGGTAGGAAGGGAAACACATCCCGAGGAGGAAGAAAGAAGATTGCCTTAGAGAGGAAAAAAACAGTAAACAACATTAGAGTAACATAAAGAGGAATAACAAGCAAAAACAATACAAAAAATGATTCTGCTAAAATATGGGGGCGGGGTGAGGGATCACACAGAAAATACAAGAGAGAGAAAGAGAGAGTGTGTATGTGTGTTTAAGAGAACAAAACTATGATGTGCTTGGGCCAGGGTTTCCTCTATTGCTTTATAGCTTACAATTTGACAAGAGTTTATCACTGAGATGGAAATGGCTACTGATCGGCCGACTGGCTTCTAGTGAGATCCCAGCATCCTCCTGTCTCAGCGGCATGTACTCCAGTTGCAACCAGTTCAAACCTGTGTTGTCACGGGTGCTGGGGATCTGATCTCAGGCCTTTATGTTTGTACAGCAAGCACCTTACCCATTGAGCCATCTCTCTAGCCCTTTCAGATTACATTTTGAAAATCATCCTTATCTATTTATGTCCGTATGTGTGCACCTGTGTTCTACATGCTACTGCACATATGTAGAGGTCAAAGGATAATTTACCAGATATAGTTCTTCCTTACTCTACAGGGGTCCCAGGGAAAGGACTTGGGCTTGGCTATAAACTTCTTGTCTCACCAGTCTCTTTATGTATTTTCTGTTGGATCTGCGATTACACATTTGTTATTATTGAGTAATTAGTCTGTTCAGTAGCTGGTCTACGGTACTGTGTATTTTCTAGGATGTTAGCTTACATGGTCTCAGTTAAATGTAAAAGCTTTCAGAGAAGCATAATAAATATTTTAGAATTTATTTTACTTGATGGGTACTGTGGATGGCTTCCTTCCCTTATTCTATTTTGTATTTCAAATTTCTTGTGATGAGTACATGTCATCTAATAATGCTAAAACAAATTTAAATCAAAAGGGAATCATTCAGAAGCCAGATGGGATGCACCTTTAATTCTTGCACTCAGGAGGCAGAGACAGGCAGACCTCTGTGAGCTAGAGGCCAGCTTAGTCTACCTAGTGAGTTCTAGGATAGCCACATCTACACAGTGACACCTTGTTTCAACCAAGGTGAATAGGTCAGGATGGAAGAGTGAAGCTAGAGGGCTTCCTGGAGAAGATGATGAAACTGTGGGGAGATACACACACTCACACAAACATGCACGCACGCACACACGCACACACATTGAGTGCCACACAAACTATAAGCTGTCAGCAATGTTTATTAATGGCAATTGTATGAGGGTGATTTGAATTTCCATCTGTTCAAATTTTCAGTATGAGAATAAGGAGCTGAATGGTTTCTTTGGCTGTCAAATCAAACTTGTAGACTTACCCAAACTCCTTAATTTTAGGATATCCAGGGAACACCTAAGATTTGGGATCCTCACTCCAAGATGAGCCACTGAATTTCTGCCTAATCTCTTCACCTTCATCAGCCAAATCTTCCCCCACCCCAGCACCTCCATAGAAATTGTATAATAGAGGAATTTTAATTAAGTAAATTTTGCTGAATACATTTTGCAAAATTTCTAACCTATTAGGTCCTTTTAAATTCTTACTCTGGATCATAGGATCAGAGGTGAGAAGGACTCAATATCTAGCCCAACACCGAGAGTAACTGCGACCAGTGGCATCCAGGGACCCAGGAACCCCACTAGACCAGTGGCAGGGGCTCCTTCTGGTCTGGGCCATTGCCCTGAGCAGATCTTGGGCATGAGCTCCTCAGCCAGTCCCATAACACCCAGAGGAAGCTCAACTCCCAGGTGCTCTAAAACATCCAGGATCCCAGGATCCCAGGATCTTGGTCACACCAGGACCTTAAGATCACAGGATCCCAGAATCACAGGATCCCAGAGATAGCTGGTCTCTGAGGAGTTCTGACACAACAAGGATCACAGAAAGGACAGGTCCACTCAGATAAAGGGAGGGCAGGTAGCACTAGAGATAACCAAATGGCAGAAAGAAAGCACAAGAACATAAGCAACAGAAACCAAGGTTACCTGGCATATGTCAGAACCCAATTCTCCCACCATAGCAAGTCCTGGATACACCATCACACTGGAAAAGCAAGATTCGGACCTAAAATCACTTCTCATGACGATGAGAGAGGACTTTAAAAAGGACATAAATAACTCCCTTAAAGAAATACAGGAGAACACAGGTAAACAAGTAAAAGCCCTTAAAGAGGAAACACGAAAATCCCTTGAGGAATTACAGGAAAATACAACCAAACAGGTGAAGGAATTGAACATAACCATCCAGTATCTAAAAATGGAAACAGAAACAATAAAGAAATCAAAAAGGGAGACAATTGGGGAGTTTGAAGACCTAGGAAAGAGATCAGGAATCACAGATGCAAACATTACCAACAGAATACAAGAGCTAGAAAAGAGAATCTCAGGTACAAAAGATACCATAGAAAACATTGACACAACAGTCAAAGAAAATGCAAAATGTAAAAATCTCCTAACAGATAACATTCAGGAAATCCAGGACACAATGAGAAGAGGAAACGTAAGGATAATAGGTATAGAAGAGAGTGAAGATTCCCAACTTAAAGGGCCAGTAAATATCTTCAACAAAATTATAGAAGAAAACTTTCCTAACCTAAAGAAAGAGATGCCTATGAACATACAGGAAGCCTATAGAATTCCAAATAGACTGGACCAGAAAAGAAATTCCTCCTGTCACATAATAATCAAAACATCAAATGCACAAAACAAAGAAAGAATATTAAAAGCAGTAAGGGAAAAAGGTCAAGTAACATATAAAGGCAGACCTATCAGAATCACACCAGACTTATCACCAGAGACTATAAAAGCTAGAAGATCCTGGGCAGATGTCACACAGACCCTAAGATAACACAAATGCCAGACCAGGCTACTATACCCAGCAAATCTCTCAATTACCATAGATGGAGAAAACAAGATATTCCATTACAAAACAAAATTTACACAATATCTTTCCATAAATCCAGCTCTACAAATGATAATAGATGGAAAACACCAACACAAGGAGGGAAACTACACCCTAGAAAAAGCAAGAAAGTAATCTTCTTTCAACAAAACCAAAAGAAGATAGCCACACAAATATAATACCACCTCTAACAACAAAAATAACAATCATTTTTCCTTAATATCTCTTAACATCAATGGACTCAATTCCCCAATAAGAAGCCATAGACTAACGGACTGGATACATAAACAGGACCCAACATTTTGCTGCATACAGGAAACGCATCTCAGTTACAAAGACAGACACTACCTCAGAGTTAAAGGTTGGAAAACAATTTTCCAAGCAAATGGTCCCAAGAAACAAGATGGAGTAGCCATTCTAATATCCAATAAAATCAGCTTTCAACCAAAAATTATCAGAAAAGATAAGGAAGGACACTTTGTACTGGTCAAATAGAAATATTTAAGGGGTAACTTCAGCAAGTGTTATAGGTATCTGATGAATCTCAGTGCAATGGCCTTGGGAAATGCAAAGGAATGTTGCTCTTTGCTCAGAATGAAGCTAACATATCTTCAAGGGAGAACATTGGAGGTATTTAAATTTTATGTTCACATTAGGGAGGTGAGTCATGTATATTTTAGAAGACTAGTATTTATTTTCTTTGAATTTAGTCAAGAGTTGTCAACTTATTTCTAGTTGAGTGTGACAGTAGTAAGGTTTTCAAAACCTACTGAAAACAAGCAACATTAAATGTGTGATTTATGAGATTAGGTTGTGTGCTGTTTTGACTGAAGTCAACTTTCCTTTGTCATTTTAAAGGAGAAAAAAATGAATGGCCTATAAAACTGTAAGAAATAATTTCCAATTGCATAATGTTTTTACAAAGTGATTTAATTTATTTTAATCATATTTATAATGAGAAAGTTTAAGATGATGGTAATATTGGCTTCAAAAGTTTTAGCCAAAAATTTTAGCATTTTAATTATTATAGAGATGTCTACAAGAATTTCATAATTTATTAATTCTGTATTTAATTTTGACATGTTTCTCATAATTCACCATTGTATATAATACTGTGATAGATATCCCACAGTATGTACATATTTCTGTCAACATAAATTCCTAGAAATAAGTTTACTCTATAAAATTCTATGCACAATTTATACTTTGGTACTTCTTGGTAAACTGTTCATTGGAAGTACTGTATTCATTTGTACTGTTGTATGGAACATTTCTCTACAATTCTCTAACAATTAAATTTTATTATTAAAAGGAAGAAGAAGAAAAATCCCACTCTGAAACAATTTTGTGACTAAATCACACCACTGCAAGGCGATGTCTCAGGGTTGCATTGACCTGGAAGATCTGGAATGGAGCAGAGGAGACAGATACCTTTCCTGTTACTTTCCAGAACTGCTTTAGTGACATTTACAACCCTGATGTCTGGTAGACACTCTTGTCCCTGAGCAGAGGATTTGCAGAATCTGGCATTTCCTGTAACAGGGCTGGGCTGCAGATTGCAGCACCATCTAATAGACTCACAGCATGCATGGCGATGCCAGCCCCCACCTTATAATTTGGGATGATTCTCATCGGGGCTGTGAAAGCTGAAGCAACCAGGAGATTGTAGGTGTGTCTCTCCCCTGGCTGCAGTCTAGTCTGCAAAATTTATTTTAGGGCAACCTTAAGCTTCCTTATGCAGAGAGATAATCAGCTAAACTAGGTTTCTTCCAAATCACATTTCCTTTTTATTTCTGGAGAAACATTCCCTCTGGGGGACTTCTAAGGCACGGACACATTTGTGTAATTTATGGCAGTGGATTAAATTAAAATTTCCTCTATCAGCGTCTGCCGAGTTCCTGTTTCTGGCAGATCTGCTGTCTGGCGGTGACAGTGGCCTGTAACCTGTTTCTACCACATATTCAGTGAAATAGGAAAAGAGCATAAAACAGGAATTTTTCCTATTTGCTAACATAGGCAGTGATGTTTCACACAATTAAAAAAATTCTACAGAGTATCATGTAGCCTTATTTTCTTGCTGCTCTTAAGATTTTGCTGTTTAAAAAAAATACTATAATGTTCTTTGACCAGCCATTGAAGTCATAATAAGAGTTTATAAATTTAATGAATTTCCATGGAATGCCTCCCCCCAATTTAGGAAAATTAAAGTGAAATTATTTTTCCTCAAAATTCCCAGGTATATATTTTATTTGCGTGAGTGACTAATATGTTTATGTGTATATACACATATATGAGATTAGAAGGCAATAGCATTTAGCTGAAAATAATTGGCCTGCTATCATTTTTAACTTTTAATGAATTGTGAATTTTATATCATGCACCCAATCTCACTGTCCCTCCATATCTACCCACCACCCTTGCAACCTGCCCACAAAATAAATAAATAAACTATCTTGTGGTAGAAACTACAGTATGTCATACATATAGTTTTTTGCCCAAACAGCTTTACTTGGTAAATGTTCATTGCAATGAATCATTGGTCTGTTTGCAGGCCTCTGGCTTCCGCCACACTATCAGTGCTGGATCTCACTGAGACTCCTCTTGGATATCCTGTTGTTGCCCTGTGTCATGGAGATCCTGAAGCTTTGCATCTGTAGGATGAGCCCCTTCATGTGCTCCAGGAGTTCACAGATTGGGTAGATATTGGAGTGAGTCAAAGCCCTGGATCTGGGCCTGAGTGGTAGCTGAGTTGGTCAGCCCACCCACTCTCTTGTGCCCGTGCCACCAGGGTCAACTCTCCTACTTTGTCCAGGCAAAGGATAGGGCCAGCTTTCTGCCTCTGGCAACTGCCTGTGGCAGAACTTCGGGATTCAGCTTGGGGAGCAGTTTTCCCATGCCCCAATCACCAGAGTCACATGAGCAGAGCCAGCTCTACTGTGCTGCAGCTGTTGTGGGGCAGGGCCAGCTGTCTTGTCTCATGCCCTTGGGGCTGGGTCACTGGTCCTCTTACCACCAGAGCCAGCTCTGCTATGCTGCCCAGGTGAGGGGTAGAGCCAGGTCTATTCAGTCCGTAGACATCCTCATGGGCCCAGGCAGCAGCCCAGACCAAGGATTTCCACGTGGGCTTTGGTGGTCACATAGGTCATGAACATCAACATGGTACCGTGTTTCTGTAGGGCCATGGACCCAGACATGGCCCTCAGCGGCAGCATGAGTTGGGATATCACCACGGCCTCAGCGGCACCGCAGACTACTCACATCAAGCTGTTCCTCACCACCCTCACATCTCCAGATCCACCTCTCCTTACAGTGCACAAACCATTCTACTTCTGCTTCTATTTCTCTCCTGTCCCTTCACCACATTCTTGCTTTTCATAGTGGTTGCTCACCCTGCCTGTACCTTATGGCAGCAGGCTGGGGCCTCTCTGGTGTCTTTGTTCATGCCACGTGGTGGTGGGCTGAGTCCTCCATATCTTATTTGTTTAAAAGAATGTGTGCGTGGGGGGGGGGCATGTTTCGAGCTTGTTTGTCTGTACACCACTTGCAAGCCTGGTGCTCTCAGAGGCCAGAAGAGGGTATTAGATACCTTAGACCTGGAGTTACAGATAGTTGTGAGCCACCGTGTCTGCTAGTTGAACCTGAGTCCTCTGGAAGAGCAACCAGTACTCTTACCACTAAACCACCTCTCCATCCCCGACACCACCTCATTCTTTTTTCCTACTCAATGTATCATTGAAAAATTTCCAGTTGTTAATTTAATTGCAGGATGCCAGCAGAATGGCTCTGTGCCAGAAGGGCTGGTGGGTTATCTCCATTAAGTTCTCAGACCGAATGCTTCAGTGAAAGGGCCAGAAGAAACACGAAGATGCTGTGGGCAGGGTATTGACCTGATACACCTGTGTAGGAATATCGCTGAAGTTTTGATTGACTGAACACTTTGTGGAGGAGGTGCTGTGACCCTTTGTTAGATTTGGTCCCAGGCTTACAGATTAACAAAGAACCATGGTTTGAACATGGTTGTTTGCCTCCAAAGATCACCTTGGGGCTCATTACTCAGTTCTGAGGTATTGGGAAGTAGGGCCTATGGGAGACATTTAGGTTATGGGCCTGAGTCCTTACGAAGGAATTAATGATGGCTTTGTGCTTTTCGTAGGAGTTCATTCTCCTTTTTCCCTTTATGGGTCTGCTTGTTCTGCTTTTCTATGGTGTGTAGAACAACCTGAGGCCACACTTGCAGATGCCAGCACCATTCTTGAATTTCCATAACTGTGAGTTAAGATAAGCATCTTCTCTTTATCAATTACCCAGCCTCAGATGTTCTGTTAGAGCATAAGAAAATGGAGTAAGTATTGCCAAGACCTTGCTGTTGGCTAAAACAACCTCCTTTGCTTTTTAACAGAAGATGAAAGGACAAAATAAAACATCCTGTTGTAAACACGATGCAAAATTAAAGATTTTAAAGAGCTACGGGATGGGTCAGTTGGCAGAGGGCTGTCATGTGAGGCTGAAGATCTGAGTCTATTCCTCAGCATCCGCATACAAAGCCAGGATTGTTGGCACATCCTTTAATCCTAGTACTGGGGATTCAGGGACTGGAGGATCCCTGGAGTTTGCTCACCAGTTAGTTTTGCAGAACTGGTGAGCTACAGAGTCAACAAGAGACTCTGTCTCAGAAATATATGTGGAAAAGTGACAGAGGGAGACACTTGACATTGGCCTCTGTTCTCCACAGACACAGGAATCTGCACACACATGAGCATGTACACATGCATGTCCCCCCACAAATGTTTAATATTTGGTCATATTTGATCTATGTTTCTGCCTCTCCCTAACAAAATATTATACCTACAGGTAAAGGTCTTTTACGCTGCTCCCCCCAGAGGCACAAGTTTGGGTGCAAATCTAATTCATGTACTTGTACCTTTGTGAATCTCTGGGCAGCATTCAATGTATGGTGAGTCTCTGAAGTTTTATGTGAGTTGCTTACTGTGCAACTGGATCTCTTCATTAAGAGTATCCTTAAGCACTATCCATGTAGATCCACACGGCTCATTAATTTTAACTACTATTTAGTATTTCATTGGTTATTCACACCAGATTTTTATCCATGAAGTTTCTGATGAATATTAAAAGCTTTCTTAATTTAATTTTTCATTATCATAAACTTTTTTGATATTTAGTATGATACTGGCCAAGGATTTTTTCTTATATATGTCCTGTGTGGATTAGGGAAATGTCTTTCTATCTCTAGTTTACTGTTTTAAGCTCTTTAGAAAACACTCTTACCCTTTGCCTGTCTGGTCTTTTCTCAAACCCAAAAGGCTTACTGCAAAATTGTAATAGAGACTTAATAAATTCAGGTTTTCCTGATTTCATTGCATTTTTACTTAATATTTCAGCTCTCCTCATTGATTCGTTTCTCCTAAAAGCTGACTGACTAGTCCATTGCTAAGTGTTCTTGTATCAATTTGTGAAGTCCACTGTTGGATTACTGAACATTCAAGTTAACAACCGATTTGTGGGGCTGGAGAGATGACTCCATGGGTAAGAACATGTATTGGTCTTGCAGAGGACTGGAGTTTGGTTCCCAGAACCCATTTCAGACAGCTCACCATCATGGGTAACTGGAGTATCCAAGGCATCTGATTCCTGCTTTTGGTCTCTGAGAGCACCATATGCACATGCACATACGTGCACATACACACATGTTCACATGGACACATGAGAGAGAAAGAGAGAGATAGACAGATAGACAGAGATAGACAGAGACAGATAGAGATGGAGACAGATAGACAGAGATAGACAGAGTCAGAGAAACAGAGAAGCAGAGACAGAGAGATAGACAGAGATGGGGAGACATATACACATAAACAAATAATAATAAAACTAAGATCCAAATTTGTGCTTAAATAAACACCTCTATTTGTTTAGTAATAACTACTAATAGGGTTGTGTGGAAGGATTCTGCCTAAAAATCAATGCCTACCTTAGTAAGAAGAACGGCATGGAGGACATTCTGAAAGACCAAAAATTGTCCCAGACCAATATCATCACACCCCAAAGCAACAGTAATTCCTTGGGATTTGGCATACTAATTTTCTATTACAAAAGTTTATATCTGACTCTGTGGACATGACCTAGCATTGTACAGGCTTCCATACCCAGGACTACAAGAAAAACCAAACAATATAAGAAAAACAAACAGGAGCTGTTTGTAGATTTGACCTCTAAAGAATGGCCTTATAAATCCCACAAAAGCAAACAATCCAGAAATGTGGTGAAACAGCGAAGTGAAATATTTATCCTTTAAAAAATCATTTTCTCAGTATACTTTATATTACACAATACAGTTGGAAGAGTAGAAGGCTTCCCACAGTTACTATCTGTTATGTGGTTAATGAGAGCGAATTGGAAACAGGAATTGTAGACAGTAAATATTTTCTGCTTCTTCCCTGGTTGGCAGCTGGTGAATTGTCTTCTCTGGCTGCTGTTTCAACAGTTCCCACTGTAGGGCAGCAGCAGCCTGCTCATCCCTCAGTGCCACAAGCTCTGCTATGACTCCCTTCTAGCAGCCAAGAAGCCTGTGATTGTAATAATTCTGAATTGGAAGGAAAGACTGTGAAATCCCTCAAACATCAGAGAATTATGTAGTCACAGTGGTATTGATGCTTGCATCTTGGATCCTTCCATTTCTCTCCATCCCTACCCAAATAAACCCATTTTCTTATCTGTGTGGATAACTGTGTATGCCCAAGTAATTAAATCCACTGTGGTATGAGCCAGGATATTGTTAGACATTAAACAAACAATATCAGGAACATGGCTGCTCAGTGCTGCTGGGAAGGCTGTCTGGGGAACAGAAGTATCCATTTGCTGTGGATGTTTTCTTCTTTGCTACCACATTACCTTCTATGGCATATGACACTGAGGGAGTTTACCCAGACAATGTGCAATGGCTTTGAATCTGCCATATTGTGCACACTGCTCACAGTCATGTCTGCTGATCCCCAGAGATGATTAAGAGGCAAACGATCTCCAAACTGCAGCATCATGAATTCATACTGACCATGATAATCACAAGATAATCATATCCACCCTCCGAGTAAGATAAACTATTGCTGTAAGTTCTTACAGAGAGATCTGGTATTCCAGAAAGCAATGTTGACATGAATGTTATGATAAGATACAAGTCTTCAGCTAAGCATCTGACCTCCCGTGTCCCACTATTTGCTCTGTTCTACCTTAGCAAACTTCTAGGAAATTCAATTAACTTGTATTTATTTAACATTGGTGACACCTGTCAGTAATGGTAGCTCTAACAGTGGCAATCAAACATAGACTAACAAGTTTGAAAGGTATGTTCATGGTTAGAAGCACAGCATCTTTGTTTGGCTCCAATAGGCAACCACACTAGGAGTCTTCAGGTGGAAGCAGCTCGTTGACTTCAGGAGGGTCAAAGGCAGGATCTATTTCTCAGTTTGTTCCTGAAATGCCTGAGATGCTCTTTGGTTTTTGAACTTCTCCAGTTAGTCATTTTCCTCTGCCTTGGTGTAGTAATTTCCAAAATGAATTACTCCCCAACAGCAAAGGAGCCTGAGGACTGCGCATTCTGGGTCCCAGTCATTTGGAATCTTGCTAAGGTCCCAGTCCTACAGTGGGGACTAAGTTGACATTGTCAGGCATATATTCTTAAGACTTCAAGGCCTCCCCATCTGAATTCTTTACTGTTAACCCCACAGGGCAATAATAAAACCTTTACCTTTTTTTTAATTTATTTTATTTTATTGTTTTACAAAATTTGAAGCAAGGTTCATTATTTATTGGCCAGAACAATGGACACAGACCAGGTACATATCTGGGATCCCCAGAGAATGGTTGTGAATTACATTTATCTAGTGTTTATGAAGACAACCCCGCAAGGCTACATACTTCCCAACTTTGTCCAATCAGGGGCAAGCATACGTCCTGACGTATTTCCTGCCAATGTACCACCCACCTACATGTGACCCAGCACATCCTGTACAGCTGGGGCAACCAACCATGTTTACAAAAGTAAAAATATGTGGCTGGTATCTTACATGAACAACAGCCTCCAGCATTCTAGGGAGTTCTTGGACAAATGGGACTTGCAGGTTAGGGACATTTTTGTTTCATAGATCTCTTAAGCACAGTAATTTAAATTTGAAATATAACTTTCACACTTGCCACAGCACCTGGCCTTCCTGCTCTGACTCCTCCTGCTTTGCATTCCCCTCCAGTGCCCACACCCACAGCAATTAAGCACACCAGCCTCCTAACTGTGCCTCTAATGTCCCGAGTCTTCTTACCTCAGAGTCTCTGCCTCTGTTCCTCATTCCAGGAATGTCCTTCTACACTCTAACATCCATCAGACAAGGCATGGTCCAACACTGATCACTGCAACCTCAGCACGGTAGTTTGAATATGCTTGGCCCGCAGCAAGTGGCACTATTAGGAAGTATGATCTTATCGGGATAGGTGTGATCTTGTTGGAGGAAGCCATACTGGTAGACTTTGAGTCTCCTAGTGCTCAAGCCCTGCCCAGTGTCTAGGAGACCCTCCATTTGTGGAGACAGTCTCCTCCTGGCTGCCTTTAGATTAAGAGCAGAAGTCTTGGATTCTCCTGCACCATGCCTGCCTGGACACTGCCATTCTTCCCACTATGATGATAATGGACTGAACCTCTGAAACTGTAAGCCAGCCCTAGTTAAATGTTGTCCTTTATAAGAGTTGCCTTGGTCATGGTGTCTGTTCACAACAGTAGAACCCTAACGAAGACACTCAGTATTACTTGATTCATAGTCAGCACTCAAAAACGTATGTTAAAAGATTAGATTAATGGTCAGTCCTGCAAACATATACATATAAGTAACATTATACAGACTGAGTGGGGTGTGTGTGTGTGTATTAAAGAAAAAGAGGCCATGGACTTGAGTGAGAGAGACAGAGAGAGAGCGAGAGCTCAAGAGGAGGTACACAGGACAGTTTTGAGGAGGAAAGGCATGGTGTGTATGGGATAATGTAATTATATTAAAATCTAAAATACAAACAAACAAAAAGAATAGCTAAGTTATGGAACCCATCCAGAGGTCCTGCAGCAGAGGGGTGGATAAAGATGTGACATGCATATGCACATAATGGAAAATGTTCAGCTATAAAAAAATAAAATTATGTCATTTATAGGAAAATGGATGCAATAAGAGATAATGTTAAGTGAATTAAGTCAGACTCAGAAAGAACAACACTGTGTTCTTTCTTGTTTTGCATTCTAGATTTTATCTGGATACATAAATTACAACTGTCTAGGAGAACAAAGGGAACTAGTGAGAGGGAATGGGGGTTTGGGGGGAGAGAAGAAGTGAGAGGGAGGGGTTGGGGGTGGGGCTTCCCGAAGTCGTAGCCATGCACTTGCCTGAGATGTCTTCTGAAACCCTGCCCCATGTACAGTGAAACTACGGCAACCGAAATGTGTGTAACATTTAAAAAAAGAAAGAAGGTTTTACTCCATCATTTTACAGATCAGCTAAATGGCACCATGAGATGTAGGGAAAGCTGGCGCAGCAACACTGTGACTCTGGGCTTTCTGTCTGTTTCCTACACTCTTGTTTTCCCTTCTGAGCATGGATAACGTCTGCAGCGCTCCATCTCACACTGACTGTGGCTGCTGGCTGTTTCTCTAGCTGCTTTGTGTGTAAGCTGTGTCTTGTCACTAGTTCACGAGTGCCTTGAAGAGATTTCCTGAATATATGTACATCTTTGATGCACAGGGTCCGGTGCAGGAATCCAAAAAAATGGTTTAAGAATGATGATTCAATTTCTTCATTTTTCTTTTCCTTTTCCCTTTTTAAAATTAAAAATAATGTTACCTGAAAAAAGAAAGAAATCTATATATTGATTCAGGAGGGGTGGTTCTGGCATCAGGAGCCCTGACGGCTCTCTGTGGGTCTTAAAAAAGTGTCTTCTCTCCATCATCATTCTATAAATTTTGAGAAAAAGACAAGGTTGCCGCCCTTGGAATCTTGACATCAAAAGAAATGTTTGCTTTAGTGGGACCTGGCAAACTGAAGGTCCCCAAAGACCATGGAGTGGTTGCCAGTACTGGCTTTTAGAGTCGGCTGGCTGGTTTTATTGCCAGTTAATAGCATTTGTATTTGTGCTTGTGCAAATAGCCATGAGAAATCAATCGTCAGGCATGGACACTGTGAGAAAACTGCTAACAGGGTCCTAAAAAACCAGGCTTTGGATACGAACCAGGGTTCAATAGCTCATCGAGTGAGAGAGAACTGGGAAAAGGATTTTACTGGGTACATCCTGTTCAAGAAGGGATATGTAACGCCTGATGTTACTACTTCCCACATGCACTCACAGGGCCCTGAAGAGCACCTCTGTCTACAGACAATCGTCTCCATTTCATTCATCTGCGACTTTAAGGAAAGCCCCTGTTGTCAGCAGTGCCGGAGGAAACCCCAAATCCCAGGTCTCTGAAAGATTCATTACAATGACAGAGAGGAACTAGGAAGTACAAGTTAGACTTCTGCTTCTTCCGCTTACTTCCTGTAAGATCTTGGCCAAGTTACTTGCACTCTCTCTGACCCTGTATTTTTCTAGCTATTTTGGGATCTCTGCCTGATGATGTCAAGTCACCTGGCTTAAAGGTGTATAAAGAGCTAAATGGGGGTGGCAACTTGATCTAGACCATCCAAACTCACCTAGGTCTTGAAAGTGAAAGGGGCCACAGGGGCCAGGGATCTATCTTTTCTTTCTCTAAAAAGGGCAAGACACCAAATCGATCCTTACCATAGAAAGGTCTGGGTCTGTGTCAGGGGTGAACATGGCCTTGCAGTTTTGCGGTGACCAGAAGCCTGACTCTGAGCACAGATTCCAATGCGATATTTTTTTTTTTTTTTTGAGGATGCTAATTAGGACAGGGGAGGATCCTCAGGTCAGATGGGTATGTGGGTAGGAGAGGGACTATCACAAGCTGCCCCTGGTGGCTGGTGGCACTGCCTAGAGACGAGCTCTTACAGAAACAAAGGAAATGACGGCATAGCTGGGGCCATCCCCGTGGGGACTGTAAGTGGCTGAGACTCTTACCATCTGTTCTTCTCCATTTAGATACTTAACAGGAGGTTGAAAACACAGACTTTCCGACGAAATTACCAGGTTTTCCTCCTGAACTTAATTTCTGATAAGGCTAGGGAGGGTCCTTTCGTGAAATGCTTCTTTTCCAGTTTTCAGTTCCACCAGGAGATGGTGCTAGGGCTTGGTTCTTAACAAAGCCCTTTAGCAGCAAACTAAAACTCCTGAGCTAGACAGGGTGGAGGCCTCTCCATCAGCCCTTGCAGAGTCTCTTTCTTAGGAGGTTGAAATCTCACCGTGGTATTCCTTTGGATGAATAGTAGTCTCTTCTCGTCTGGGCAAGAATTGAGTTTCTGGTCATGTATGCTATGCTTGCTGTTATTGATTCTCCATCAGAAGGTCATGTTATTGATGTCTTCCCTGCTTGAGCTGGCATGAAACACAGTAGAGTGGAGAGAGACTTTGAGGGAATAAGATTAGAAATTTCCAGTATGCCGCATTAAAACAACAACATCAACAACAAAAAAACACAAAACAATAGAGACAATATTATTTAGGAAATGGTAGACCTTTTAGATCACGTCACTTTTATTGCCTCTCAGACCCTTTCCAGTAATCCATTGTTATCAGCCTAGAAGACATCAAAGCTGATGCCAGAGGTTCTGGTACCTTCTGCTAGGAAGTATTTAAACTCCAGGAATCAGTTTCTGATATGATTAATAAAAATGTTCACCATTTCATGAGAACTGCCTACATGTGGTTGCTTTCTCCAGCCCAGGGCTGGACTGAAACAGGGATGTAATCTCATATAAGCTTCTGTATTCATTACTCTGTTAGGAGAGGAAGCCTGAAAAGCAACCAAGGAAGGGTTTATGTTGACTTACATAAACACAATTCCAGAGGGATATCGATCACCATGGTAAGGGGAGTCATGGCAACAGAAGCTAGAGGTGTTTGCTTGCATTGCATCCACAGTCAATAAAGAGACAAAGGTAAAGGCTTGAATCCAGCCCACTTCACCCATTTTATTCAGTTTAGAACCACAGCCCGTGGAATAGTATTGCCCATGTTTTGGTGAGTCTTTCTACCTCAATTAACCTAATCTAGAAAATTCCTCACAAACATACCCAGAGATTTGTTATCAATTTGACTTTAGGTCCCATCAAACTGACAATGGAGATGAACTATCAGTCACAGTGATCTAAGATTTGCATCTGTTTAGGTCAGAAAACTGAAGCTTAGGGTTAATTTGTCTAAAGTCACCTGACTTGTGAGCTGAAAAAGATGCCCACATGGTTTGCCACCACACCACAAAGAGTGATTATGGGACAGTGCCATGCACCTTGGAAGAGTGCTCAGTGGCCCCAGATAGAATGATGCATTTAGAGACATTTGTGTACAAAGGTGAAGGCCCATGTAGTCTTTACTGGGCAATAGCATTGTGCCAAGTCTGGTGGGTTCTTGTCAAGAGCATAGAAGCAAGACTTCAGTTCTGCAAGATTTGAGGCCAGTCCTCCCCCCCCTCTTTCCTCAGGTTATTGCTCTCCAGCAGACTTATCTTTCTGGAACTTGCTAACTATATTTCTACCTAAGAGCATCTGACCCTGTTGATCCCTGACTGGACTTGTGTGGTAGTTTGAATGAGTGGCTCAGGCATTTGAACACTTGGTCCCCAGTTGGTGGTACTGTTTGGAGAGTTATGGAATCTTTAAGAGGTAGAACCTTGCTGGAGGAAGTGTGTTACTGGGGGTGGGCGTTGATGGTTTATACCTCACCCAATTTCCTGTTTGTCTCCTCTTCTTATGTGTGGGAAAAAATGTGACCAGGTGAAAGGTGTTCCTTTCACTGTCTCATGCCTTAGTCATTGTGAGGGGCTTGAGCCCTCTGGACCTGTGAGTGAAATTAAATCTTTCTTAAGTTGCTTTTGGTTGTGGTGTTTTATCACAGTAACAGAAAATAATTCAACACAAGTGCCTTTCTCACAAATTCTCACTGTGTATAGCTGGTTTTCCCCTAAGGACTAAGCTCTGTCTCACCATAGGCCCTGCCCTATGCCCTGTGGCCGATCATGAGTCTGTTCTATTTCCTTTGTCTCACTTAAGATGAAGTCTCAGTAGGAATGTTAGTTTTCTTGGATATTTTCCTATTTCTTATCATTAGAATGTAAGCTACATGAGGCCAGGGTTCTGTAAATCTGGTTAGGCTACTTCAGATGCACAGTTTGTGCTTAACAAATGTTTTCTGGTTATGATGGCTGTATGTGCTCACAGCTCTGGTCAGGCTTATGGCACTCGTGAAGAACCTTGGATATGAACCTTTGGATACCAGAGCCTTGGTACCTGGACCCTCAGCTTTGGATATCTTAACACATCAAAGATCAGTTTATGGCAGTGGTTCTCAACCTTCCTAATGCTGAGACCCTTTAATAAAGCTCCTCATGTTGTGGTGACCCCAACCATAAAAATTATTTTTATTGTTACTTCATGACTGTAACTTTGCCACTGTTTTGAATCATGATGTAAATATCTGTGTTTTCTGAGGGTCTTAGGCAACCCCTGTGAAAGGGTCATTAAACCCAAGGGGGTTGTGCCCTACAGGTTGAGAATCACTGGTATAGGGCACAGATAGGTGGTCTGGTGCTTAAAAGGACAGGCCCTGGGGCTTTAAGTACGGTCTCTAGCCTGCACCATGTGAACTAGGCCATATAGTTATTTCTGTCATACCAGAGTTTCCTCATTAGTAATTGGAGATGATACTATGGTAGCAATAGCCACCATGATGACATAGCAACAGATTGCTCTGAGGACTAGGTGAGTTGAATGGCAGGCTTAGAATGGAGCCTGACTCACAGTGCTTCAGGAATGCTTGCTAAGTGATCAAGCATACCTCAGAAACTGAAAATTCCAAAAATGAAAATGCTGGCAGGCAAAGGCTGCTGGTGGGAGGAAGGTGGATTTGGGTTAAGGTGGCAGGCAAGTCTGAGTGGACCCCTGCCTTTGCTATGGTCCCAAATTCCTGCGTGAATATTTGTTCAAGAAATGCTTTTCTGGTTTTATATCCAACAATTGCTTATTGTGTCAGTGCCTGTAATACAGCAATAAAATGGTAAATGTGATGGTTTGAATACCCTTGGCCCAGGGAGGGCACCATTAGGAGGCGTGGCCCTGCTGGGGGAAGTGTGTCACTGTGGGGATGGGCTTTGAGAGAGCTTCCTCCTAGCTGCCTATAGATGCCAGTCTGCTCGTGGCTGTAGTTAGATTGAGATGTAGAACTCTCAGCTTCTTCTCCAGCACCGTGTCTGCCTGGATGCTGCCATGTTTCCTGCCTTGATAATAATGGACCAAACCTCTGAACCTGTAGGCCAGCCCCAACTGAATGTTGTCCTATATAACAATTGCCTTAGTCCTGGTGTCTTCTTCACAGCAATGGAAACCCTAATTAAGATGGCAAATAATAACACATTTTTGTCATGTATACATTTAAATTTTCTTTCTTTCTTTTGTGAGGGGGTTGTTCTTTTTTTCTATTTATTTTTTAGATAGTATTTTTTGACTATGAGACCAAGCCTCACCATACAGCCAGTCCTGGGACTGCTGGAGTGTGTGCCACCACACTCAGCTCACCCCTTGTCTTAATCAGTGTTCTATTGCTGTAAAGAGACACCATGATGATGAGAACTCTTATAAAGGAAAGCATTTAGTTGGGGCTGTTTGACTCTTACAGAGGTTTAATCCATTATCATCATGGCGGGAAGCATAGCAGTAGGCAGGCAAACATGGTGCTGGAGAAGGAGCTGAGAGTTCTACATCTGGATCTATAGGCAGCAGGAAAAGAGAGGACCACTGGGCCTGGCTTGGGCTTTTGATACTTCAAAGCCCACCTCCAGTGCCCCAGTGACATTCTTCTCCTACAAGACCACACTTACTTCAACAAGGCCATACTTTCTAATCCTTTCAAATAGTGCCACTGCCTAAGCATTTAAATGTCTGAGCCTATGGGGGCCATTCTTATTCAAACCACAAACCTCCTTTCAGTTTCTTGATTCAAACGATTCTCAGAAGCACATTCGTGCACGTGCACACACACACACACACACAGACACACACACACATACACACACATGCGCGCACACATACACACACACACACCACACACACACATCACACACATACACACACACACACACCACACACACATCACACACATACACACACACACACCACACACACACATCACACACATACACACACACACACACACACACACACACACACAAACATACACACCATGAAAGGAGAAGTGAGACTATATGTAGGGAAAGGGATGCAAAGAAGATCAAAGGGGGAAAGACAAAGACATGATTTCTCTCATGTGCAGAATTTCTATTTAACTCTGTGTGTGTGCACACACTTGTGGTGTGTTTATTTATTATATTTAAGACATAAAAGCAGAAAGGGGACTGTTTTGTGAAAGGAAATAGACAAGTAGGGATACAAGGAATGGTAATAGAGGTAATGCATATACATTAGACAACATATCATTTTGTATGCTAATGAAAATGAATAAAAATGTTTAAAGAACAATATTTATTGAGTTTGAGCAAAGAGTAGTGAATAAATGATCTTTTCCATTTTGATCTCTGAAGTATTCTAGGACTGTGCTATATATAACAGATACTTGTATTTAAAACATTAGCACTGGTTGGACTTGACATGCAGGGTGATACTTTAAAAATAACCACAGTCTCTTCTTCCTCTAGTTGTGGTCTTTGATGTCCCAGATGGGATGCAGCTCTGGGGTGGATTTCAGTTGGCTCGAGGGTATTTTTGAGAGATGTGCAAATTCCTCACACTCTTCGATTAGATTCAGCTAACATGAACTGAGCATTAACTGTTCATCAAGCAGACATGCTGAATAGAGAAGGCAATGAAAATGGCATCCTTGGCAACACGTGCATCTAGAAGAAGTTTAGAATTAACAAGGACCCAGAGTTACAGAGCAGTGTAAGCAATAAGGGGAACCAAAACAAATGAGGAGAGAAAACCAGACAAAATATGTGTTCCACGATAGAGCATCATGAAACCAGCCTAAGGTCCCAGGTAAGGTGTCAGCAATGAGTGACATCAACAACCCTGAGACATAACAGAGTGACATCAACAGCCCTGAGACATAACAGAAAGCTCAGGTTTATAACAGGGGAGGGTGACATTTGGAGAAGAGCTTTGTGAATTTACAACATGGTGGGAGATTAACAGAAAGACTCCTTTTCTCTGAAGTAGATGGTATCAAAGCTTCTCTATCGATCTGGGGCCAATAATTACAGTAAGAAGGGTTGATGGACTCTCAACTTCAAGTCCAGGTCTGATTTATGAAACCTCCCTTGCCTCCAGTACATGGCCTCAGGACACAGCAGCAACTAATAACATTTAATTAAAACACATAAAGCAGAGCATCAATGACAGCATGTGTCAAAATCAATAAAATGCTAATTTCTAAAGATTGTACTTATAAGGAGTCCACAGGGTCAGTGGCAAGGTATTCCACAACAAAGAACCTTTGTGAAAAACTAGCTTCTATTTCCTGTACCTGACATCCTGACCTGGAGATGCCCTGGTTCAAATCCCTCATTATTCAGAAGATGTGCAGAGCTATAGAGAACAGAATTTCATAAAATAATTTGGACAATAATCTAAGTTTTAGATTGACATTTTTTATTCCTCCGATGAGCCACTGTACTATAAAAAAATTAAATTATTATTATTATTGTTATTGTTGTTATTATTATTGTTATTATTTGTGTGTGTGTGTGTGTGTGTGTGTGTGTGTGTGCATGAGTGTATACATGGTACCACAGTGCATGTGGAGGTCAGAGGACAACTTTGTGGTGTCAGTCCACCCTCTGTGGGTTTTGAGGATTAGACTCTGCTACAGACTTCTGCAGAGGTCATCAGACTTGTGCAGCAAGTTCTTTTACTGAGTGAGGCATCTTGCCTTCTGCCCAGTGTCATCAAGAGGGATGCCTCAATCCCTCAGCCTAAGTTGATGGAGGGAATCTATTCATCAGATACACAGTTATCTGTGCATTTTCTTGTAATATATTCTCTCTTCCAAGCCTGATTATCTCAAGAAGTGCTTTTTAATTGGCAAGCTGTAGTGTGATATTTCTAAGTAGAATTGCTTTGTTGTGCCTTCAGATCCCCTCCCCACAAGGCAATCCCAACTTTAGACTCAGAATCTACTTTCTCCTCCCAACACAAATGCTCATGGGGCAAGAAGGACTGACTCTTCATGGTTCAGATGAATCCATGTGGAACATAATTTAATTCTTCAAGAACTGGAATTTTCTTCCTACCCAAATGAGACCACTTGGGTTAAGTATTGGAAACCTGAGTAGATTTGTGGGGTTAGGATTTCCTGAGGTTTCCATCAGTTTGCAGCACATGGTATGAATTTTGGTCATGGAGTTCTGGAAATTGTTTCTTCTTCCTCTTTCTCCCCTTCTTCTTCTCCTTCTCCTTCTCCTTCTCCTTCTCCTTCTCCTTCTCCTTCTCCTTCTCCTTCTCCTTCTCCTTCTCCTTCTCCTTCTCCTTCTCCTTCTCCTCCTCCTCCTCCTCCTCCTCCTCCTCCTCCTCCTCCTCCTCCTCCTTCTTCTAAGTTGCTTGGAACTGATATCTTTAAATCACATAGAAATGGGAGATGTTCAAAGTCTTAATCACATCTGTACACTTTGATGGAGTTTTATCAGATCACAATGGTGAGTCACGCTTGGATTGAAGAACTGTGGGATGGAAATGATCATGGATGTTTAGACTTGAAAATGACTGATTTCTAATTGGACTGAGTCAAAAATTACCAGGTTTTCCTTCTGCAAGTACTAGAAAACAGGCTCCCTTCAGGGCAGCATGACATGGGTCCCCACTTATTTGGTTCTTTGCTGGAATTCTGGGAAGTTAGTCTTACAATACAATGTGAGCAGCTACCATTGTCTTTAGAGTTGGTGAATTGATGAACATGGAAAGCCAGGGAATGCTCTACAGATCAGGTCTAAATCAGGAGTTCTTCTGCACTTTCTGGGTAGAAAGGCATTAGACTGCCAATCTTGTTCAAAGGGGGAGTGGCTAAGAGATTTACTCTTCAGCTGAGCTTTCGTAAAAAACTTGTTAGAGATTTATTTTGTACTAAATATGAGTCATTTGTTCCCCAGAAAAACCCTGTAGTTGTTAGTGAATCTGTAGATTTCACTGATCTGAGTTTCAGCTGAGACACTCTGACTTTGTTCAGGCCATGCAGAAATAGAGTTGGAACAAACAGTCTGACTCATAACCTGTGTGCTTGACTACTGAATGTCTCTGCCTCTCAGCTGTGAGCATACTGTCTGTGACTTATATTTTGGGCCTCTCTGGGGAAACTGGTATAGATGTGGGCAGTAAAGTTACTTGTGCTGGCTCAGTTTTGTTTTTTGTTTTTTTTTAATGTCAGTTTGACACAAGCTAGAATCATTTTGGAAGAGGAAACCTCAACTGAGAAAATGCTTCCACCAGATTGGCGTATGGGCAAGCATATGGTACATTTTCTTGGTTGATGATTGAGGTGGAAGGGCCCAACTAACTGTGAGCAGTGCCACAGGCTTGTGGTCCTGTTTCTATAAAAAAGTAGTCTGAGCAACCCATAATGAGACAGCTAGTAAACAACACTCCTCCATGGCCTCTGCATCAGTTTATGCATCCAGGTTCCTTCCTTGTGTTCCTGCCCTGACTTCCTTGGATGTTGGATTGTAAGGAATAAGCTGAAACAAACTTTTTCCTTCTTAGGTTGACTTTGTTGTGGTGTTTTATCATAGCAATAGAAACTATAACTAAGATGCTTGTATAAAGGTTTTAGCTTCCAGTAATTACTGCAGAGAGTTTCCTGTGTAGCTAGAAATAGAATGACTCTAAACAAATCTGCCAAGGTACTGAGAATCTGCTGGAACTGCTGCTGATAAAAGCAAGGAGAAAAGCTAAGTGCCTATGCTCTGGTGTCTAGTGTTTGAACAATAGACCAGGTCTACCAAAAAGTGAAAGCTAGCTGCAAGGGAGTCTGTAGTAGAGACTATATAGCCTATATAGTAAGATCTATATAGAATTCAGAGGACACTAGAGTTCCTTGCTTAGAAATATTAGAAAGGCCAATTAAGACTATTTCTCTTCATGTCTAATAGTTTAAGTAGACAAAAGAGACTGTTTGTATACTGAAAATAAATAATCAGTGACTGAAAGAAAATCAGTTAATGAGATTTTAGTGTCAGGAGAGTGGTGTGCATAGGGCTGCAGGTCAACGTTGAGCATGAATGCCAAGTTAGGAGTTACAGGGGTTTAATCCTACTCAAGTTCAAGGAAAGAATTCTTGTCAGATTAACCAGGCTCTGAAGAGAGTTGATTAAAGAGAAAAATACCCAATCATTTGAAAAAAATGTTCTTAACTGTTAAAATAATACATGTCAATTATATGAAAAGAACTTTACAAATAAATTTCTTCATTATAACACAAATCCGGTTTAAGTGCTTATTGTGCATCAGATATGGGTGAGGCAGTTGGGACAACAAGAACAGGGCAGATAATCAGTTGCCCTTCAGATGCTTAAGTTCTGGCAGCAAGGGAGGTGGTAATATAATGATTGTGTGACGTATGCAAATAATATGTGAGAATGTGGTAAGGCCTGTGGGGGAAAAGTGGCACAAGGTAAGGAGAAAAGAGAGCTGAGGCAATACGGAAGGAGCTGAGGTCTAACTGGAAAAGGATGGTTAGGGTAGATCTCTTCTGAAAGATGGCACAAAGAGAGGCTTTGGATACAGTCAGGTAGGATGTGTTAGGCAGAGTCGGACCAGCACACCAGCTCTGGGGTGAGAAAACTCTTCCATACCCAAGGATCAGGTGAGCCAGAGAGACAGCATACAATGGTGAGGTCAGAGAGGCAATGACTACAAGAGCATGCAGAAAACAAGGGTCTCCTGCTGGAGGGTTTCCAGCAAGGATACAAGATAACCTAGCTTTTCATTTAAACATTCTTATTCTAGAAGCTACAAAGATTAGATTGTTGGGGGAAAGTGGAAAAGTAGTGAGACCAGAAAGTCTCACACAGTAAGCCAAGCGAGAGAAGATGGTGGCTTTTGACACTTGGGCCAGGTTGGAAGCAGTGGAGAGAGAAAATGAGAGGTACTATCATCTTGAAACATCTCAGTCAGAGCTGGCAGGCTCCCTGCTAGACTTCTAGAATATAAAGAGGAGAGAAAAAGATGAACCAAGTCTTCCAGATAGAGCAACTGGGAGATTGACTTTACCATCAGTTGTGATGGGTATGCCAAAGCATCACCAAGGGTATCAGTGGTTCAGTTGTGAGCATGTTGAGATCAAGACCTTGAAATGTAGATATTGAGTAGGTGGTTGGATGTGTGGAGTGGGAGTGAGGCTGGGTTGGGTTGTTGCATTTGGACGGGGGCTTTGATAGGAAGTTATCCAAAGAATAACCAATATCACCAAATCTTATCACCTAGAGAGAGCCAAAGTTAACCTTCTAGTAATTTTAATTTCTTCTTCAGATTTCACTCATTAGTATAGAATTAAGTAATGTACCCCTTAGTTTCTGACACAGTAATGCTTTCTAATAAGCCTGCTAACATTCAGTGGCATATAACACAAATTTGCTTCTCCTTCTCATGGGTCTGTGACTTGGCTGAAGTGTCTTTTCTTAGATTGTGGTTTGATCGGCTTGGTTGAAAGTTTCACTTGGTGTCCTTCCATTCCACTTGTCTTACATTCCTCTTGGGTCAGCAGCTTCCAAGGACATAATTTTTCTTGTGGTGTTGGCAGGAATGCAAGCATGGAAGCAGACCCACATAAGGCCTCTTAAGGGCTTGGTTTGGACTGACAGATTGTCACTTTTGCTTGGCTCCCTTAGCCAAGCAAGTCAGATGGCCAAACCCACCATTAGTGGAGATGGAAAGGATGCTTTGCCTATCCGAGTGCACAGCAAGGTCACATGGCAAGGAGAAGTGGAAAACAACAGTAAGATCCAATGTAAACAATATATTATTATAAAACTCGAAACACAGACTCTTATCTAAAGTATAGAGCTGGATAATTGTAGATAATTGTATGATACCATATACACCATTTTATACACAAATTTACTCAAAATATATTGTATATTTTCTCTGTATATATGTACATATTCTTTTTATTTTATTTATATGAGTACACTGTAGCTGTCTTCAGACACACCAGAAGAGGGCATTGGATCCCATTACAGATGGTTGTGAGCCACCAAGTGGTTGCTGGGAATTGAACTCAGGACCTTGGGAAGAGCAGTCAGTGCTCTTAACCACTGAGCCATCTGTCCAGCCCCATATGTACATATTCTAATACCTGCAACAAATTCTATTATATGGACATAAAATAACTTATTTAATGGAAGCGAAGTTGGGTCCTAGCTGCTAACCTCTGCCCAGTCCTTCCTCAACAATTCTTTGGTTTTGATAGCATAATCAATTAGTTGGTTTTTTTCTTTATAATCTCTTGTGTGCCTCTCCCCACAAGGCTTTCCTACTCCCTTTCTGCATCTAAACTTTATTCTAGGATGTTTATACTTTTGGTTTTTTTATGCATTTATTTGATTATAGCTAAGTCAGTGATTCATTTAGAATTTACTTTGGCCCATTTATTTGTTTTCCAGCCTGTCTTCTTAACACATCATGAATAATTTGTATTCTCCGAAGAGATCTGAAATGCTACCTTTATTATGTCCAGTTCCACTTTGGAGTTCATTTTTGAGTTTTTAATCTGGGTTTTATGTTTTAATTTTCTATGTCTTTTTTCTTATATGATTATCAAAACATTTTTACAAGTCATATATTGTATCTAAGAAGTCAAGTGACTGCTCATTATTCCTTTTCTGACTTCTTTGGATCCTTTTACTTTTTTTTTTTTTTTTTTTTTTTTTTTATGGTTTTTTGAGACAGGGTTTCTCTGTGTAGCCCTGGCTGTTCTGGAGCTCTGTAGACCAGGCTGGCCTCGAACTCAGAAATCTACCTGCCTCTGCGTCCCAAGTACTGGGATTAAAGGCATGCGCCACCACTGCCCGGCTCCTTTTACATTTTTAAAAGTTGTGAAATGGTGCCTACACACACACACACACACACACACACACACACAGTCTAGAGCTGCCTGCCCATGTTTCTCCCAGCCAACTTAACAGGGTCCAGGATAGCCAGCTCCTCTGATGATCTCTCTCTTCCCACAGATCCCACCTGAGGACGCCCCCAGGGTGAGTTATGGTTAAGTATTCCTTTATTTTTCTTTGTAGTTCTCACCCATGTGTACCCACCTTAAGAACATGTAGTGTTGAGTAGTTAATCCACAACTGAGCTGTGGTGGGGGGAGGCTGGGTGTGTGTGTGTCACAAGCTCTCTGGATTTGCAAATGAAAACACACACACACACACACACACACACACACACACACGCAGAGTGTTATTTTTAACAAGCCTTTCTAGCTCAATGTTTGGCTTTTAAGTCTGATTTTTCTGCTTCCCTGTCATGGCTATTTTGTCTCTTTCCCTCTCATTTCTTGCCTGGAAATCCTAAAAGTCCTGCCTCTTTTGCCCTGTTCAGCCATTGGCCATTGGCTCTTTATTGATCAATCAAAAACCAATTGGACAGGGACCCTCAGCATCTGGACATGCAAATTCCCATGTGATTTTGGGAGCTGCATTAAGACAAAACATTAGAACCAACCCCCAGTAAGAACATCCTTCAAAACGCAACCAAAATAAACCCAAACCACAATGTCCCAAATGTTCCAATCTGTGTCCCCGATAGGATTTTCAAAGGTACTACACTTTCTGGAATAATATGGGATAGAGGGCATCTTGATATCATTGATTCTGTCTAATTCAGCCTTGGTCTTTCCTCTGACTGGTTCTTTTATATGCTTGTATTGAGTTTTATAGCAGGCACAGAAAGAACACATAGGTTATTAGAACCCCGCCCCCTCACACCCCTACCTTGTGAGACACATGTGGTTTTATTTCTGGACCAGAGTCTGAAGCATTTATCTGGGCACTTCACCCCAAACACACAACTGTGTCAGTTATTCTTCAGTACGGTCCTCCCTCGTTTCTGCTAAGTTGTTGACTGGCATAAGTACTGCCTGGGAGTCAGTGTTGGTTTTTGCCTAAGGACATCTATTTTTGGGAAATATAAACAAGAGAGGCACTATTTAAAGTTTGGCCTATAGGCTCTTTTTAATTAATATAGTTATTTTAATTTTATTCTATTTAAAAGAATTTTAATTCCGGGTAGCCCCAAACCAGTCAATGTCTGTAACATTTCAGAAATAGTGGCTATAGGAGTCTTGAGTCCATCCCTGATCAGTACTTTCCCAGCCTCTCGTCGGTATCGATGACATTGTTTTGATGAAATCATTTTGACCCAGGGATGTTTCCATGTCTACTAAAAGCAAATGGTTCATCTTGTGAACATGTCCTTCAGAAACACTTGCATGGATGCAAAGAGACTTTTGTACAAGCTCATTCACTGCAGAACCATCTGTAATAGGAAAGACTTGGGTAACACAGGTGTTCATTCAGAGATGGCTAAACAGTCTGTCCCATGTACTGTACGAATGTGAAAGAGAGACCAGCGAGTTAGTGTTCTTCTATTCTTTTCTTTAAAACTGACAGGGAGATGTGCATGTGCATGAGTGTGTGTGTGTGTGTGTGTGTGTGTGTGTGTGAGAGAGAGAGAGAGAGAGAGAGAGAGAGAGAGAGAGAGAGAGACTGGAATGAGAAGGCATCTCACTGTGGAGCTGCTTTGATTCCAGACAGACTGGAATAATGAAGATGTACAGCCTATTTTAGTTTTCCTTTCTCAAGGAAAGGTCTGGCTATAAAGTCCAGGTTAGCTTCAAACTTGCTGTGTAGCTCAGGCCGGGTTCAGACTAAGCATCCTCTCGATTCAGCTTCCCCAGTGCTGGCATCCAGGGCAGGCTGTCTTTCATTTGATGCTCTTTTCCTTTTTTTATCTTCCTCTCTCTTCCTCTCTCTATTCCTTTTTCCTCCTTCTTTCCCTCCTTCTCCCCCCTTCTGTCCATATGCATGACAGATATCTTCACCCCATCTCAGATCCCTCCGTGGTAACCAAAATTACCCCAGCCCATATAACTTGTCTAAGCCTCATGCTGCTGTGAAAGGACACTTGTTTGCATGCTATGTTGATGATTTAAAACTTGGTGCAGTTATTACGAGTAGGTAGTTCAAAATGCCACTTCTTTTTCTCTCTCTTTCTCTTTTTCTGCTACCAGCTCAACAGCTCACACATAGGTGAGACAAAACTAAGTCTCTATCTATACCGAGAAAGCTCTGAGATTTTGGTGCAAGAATACATTCACATTAATGTGTATGCATTCAACCAGCGAGTAGATATTTGCTTTAATGCCCTGGCTCCTTTGCTGGCCCTGATCACCTTGTATGTAGATCGCTCATGGCGGTGGTTAGTTATCGGGGAGGCTGTCAACTTGGCTTGGGATTTCTGGCAGTGGTGTTAACATGGTTCCCATCGCTCTCAAAGTGGATGTGGTTGTTACAATGTTGACCAAGGGAACAGAGTGCAGAAGGGACAACAGGCTTTTTAGAGGCTTTTCTGATGGATATAGGTGGGACTCTGTCTTGTTACCACTGGTAGGCTCAAGGAGAAGATGTCTTGAATGAACCTGTTAGCCATTGTCTGGAATGGCTTCCACCTTTAAAGATGTCATAAGCTGAGGAAGAACCACCATTCTTGGCAAATAGCCATAGTGACTTGCTTAACCAGAAGGTGTAATGCTGACTTCTGACTGGTTGAGCATTGAATTATTGGCTGCATTTGTTTTGCTGGCTTGTACCCTTTCAGCCCAGAGGTATATTAAGGTGATAAAAATGAAAAGCCCCACTTTGATGTTGAATAGTATGAGTTGATAAATGTCAGTGTCAGGGGGGTTTCTGAGGACACAGACAGAGTTTATTGGTCTCTTTCCTTAGGTTTTGGCTGGGTCTTCTCAGGGTATCTACAGCTATAACAAGACACTTGGGAACTGCAGAAATAAAAAAATGATGTAATTCTAGCCTCTTGGGTCCTTGGCTGAGCCAGATGGAGCTCTCCCTGAGAAATGAAGTTGTCCAGTGAGTAGGAAGATGTATATGTGTGTATGATGTGGAGTGTGTGGTAAAGATACGTGTTATGTTTGTGTAAGCATGTACATATGCACACAGAGGCCTAATGCTGATGTCAAGTGTCCTCAATCAGTTCATCTTGTATTCTTGAATCATGATCTCTCACTGAATCTGGAACTTATAAATTAGCTAGGCTGCCCAGTCATCATGACCCGTGGAACTGCCTGCCCCTCCCTCCCCAGTGCTGGAATTCCAGAACACACTGCTACACCAGGGTTTTACATGGATGCCAGAGATATGAGCGCAGGTTTTTATGTTTTGCAAGCACTTTCCCCACTGAGCTATTTCCATAGCCCTTGTTCTAATTTGGGGGTATGTTATATCTCAAAGTGGATGTCTGATATCTTACCTTGTTAAAAATCACTCTTTGAGAGTGATACTGCTGCTGATTAAAATGCCCATGGGCATTAAGAGAAAGAGCATGCCTTGCTTAGTGGCCATGGGTGGGAGCTAGATTAGAGTATGAGAGAGATGGGCCGGGGAGTGAGAGGCTCTCTTCTCCTTTATCTGGTGTGGAGCCAGATAAATAACACAACACAAAAAACAGTTGCAGGGTTAGGGAGATGGTTCAGCACATAAGAGCACTTGTTGCTCTTGAAGAAGACCCAGATTCAATCGGCAGCACCCACATTACGCCTCACAGCTGTCTATAACTCCAATTGCAGAGAATCTGACACCCAAGGTGCCAGCACATACATGATACATACACATATATGCAGGCCAAATAGTCACACACATAAAAATAATAAAATAAATAAACCTAATGCATTAGAAAAAGAAAGAAAATATTCACTGGGAAGGGTGGGAGAGTGTCTGTGGCAATTTCACATGCTTTTCTTGCTTGCTCAGAATTTGTGTAGGAAATTCTGCATCGAAGGGGAACATGAGAGATTAACACATGGATTTGTATTTCAGCTTTCATCACAAACTCTTTCTGGAGTTTTCTTGCTGAGGCCTTGTTTATCTGGCTGACACATTTTGTCACTAATGATCTTTGGATTTTGTAGTTAAAAACTTCAGTGTAGGCCATGCTTCTATCTGCAAGGTAGTATCCAGGTTCAGTTATTTGATATGATTTGTATTTGATGCTCACTTATTTGATATGTAACATGGGGAACCTGTCACATCTTGGCACAACTCAGCTGCTCTGTCTCTAGAGATTGTGATGCAGATAGTGCTGAAGAATTGGAAATGTAACCAATTAACTTTTATGATTTGATATTAGAGTGGCACTCTGTGTGGATAAACACCATGTGTTCATGTTTGGATCAAAAGCCACCCTTTCCCTTCAACAAAAGGCTCTTTAGTGGCTGTGGGGACAGAGTGGTAAGCAATCGGGTGTTGCTAAGGGACGTGATCTTGGCTTTTGTTTCAGTGATCATTATTTTCCCGTTCACATCACGATTAGACAACGGTGCAGAACATCCTTGATTAGTAGTATAGCAGTGTTAAATGGTCTTTCATGCAAAACTATGGGCTTCACAGAGAAGCAGTCACCCATCCATTCAACAGACACTCATGGAACCTCTTAAGAGACAGGTGCAAGGCATGCTGGGAATTTAGGACTCGGGGATGAGCAAGAACAGACCCAATCCCAGCCCTCCTGCTCACAGCCCACGGAAGAGACAAAGGTTAATCAAATACCACAAGAATAAACACGCTGCCTTAGAGCTTAGCAAGTGCTGTGGAAACAGGCATGCAGTTGTGTGGAAGCATACAACAAAGAGAGGAAGCTGTGATCAGAGGGGTGCGTAGGGCCTAGCAGGCCCGGGGCTGTTTGAGAGGCTGGCAGAGATAAAGAGGGATGGTCTGTAGGGAGTTTCAAATGGAAAAGACTTGAAGAAACTGGAAAGACCCTCATCTTCCACGGGATCTTTCTTTCTCATCCAACTTTGGTCTTGTCCTTGAACTCAAATGTACCTTAAGCTTTTTATTTGGAAAAAAAAAAAAGGAGCTTTTGATACTAGCTTCTTATCCCTAATTGATCAAACGCTGAGCAAACCTTTGAATTGAGAACGGAAGGTCGGTAATGGTGGACCTTTGCCAAAAGCTACTTCTTAAAAGAAAAAAAAAAAAACTAGCTTGGTCCTGAGCTGAACTTTATCACGTAATAAATGCCTAAGTTCCTTTAATTGTGTTTGTTCTGTGATGGAATTGTATCTGGACCAGTGCTTAGCTCCTCTGAAGGAGAATTGCGCACTTCATTAGCCCTCTGGTCTGCCTGGCTCTGATGAGTCATCAGACCAGCTGAGCTGGGTAAGCCCATTATATTCTAGGGTACAGACAGAGATTTTGCTCTTTAAAAGATAATTGCTCCGCAAACCAAAACAACCCACCTTCATTGCCATGTTTAAAAAGAACCCACTTTCTTTTCAGGCTGAGGTTTACCAGAAGAGATGCCTCTAGCCATGGGCTAATTTGATTTTGTGAGGAACCCATTTGAAAAGCAGCTCAGAGGTTGGTCTGTGTGACTTGGGGGTTCTCCTACCCTTGTTTTTGAATTCTTGCAGATTTTCCTATATGGTTTAGAGCCTGGTTGGTTTTGAAGCAGGATGGATGGATGTCAGTGAAAAGGAGCCTTATGTAGACAGGCATTTTAGTACAGAAACAAGGCCACATTTCACAAGAGGCCTCCACAGTAGGAAGAGGTTTAGTTCAGGGATTAGAAGCCTTTGTTTGCAAGAGGCCCAAAGCTCAGCAAGAGGTCAGGCAGGGCCAGGGCTCCCTCAGCTAGAAGTGGTTGCTTCTTAGGTGATTTTATTTGTCCTTGAGAAAGGGAACTCTGAGATGGCCCTTCCTGCTCACTGAAGGGACAGATCTATCCATCACCATTGAGTGAGGGCTTGCCACTGTGGAAGAGATGTGAGCAAAGGCTACCTCAATCTCTAGCCTCTCAGCCTCCAGCCAATTAGCTCTGGAAATGGAGGGGTGAGAAAATCAGAAGGGCAGGAAACCAGCTAAAATTAGCTACGGAGGGAGATGAAGCTGAAGCTTCTTTTCTGGTGGTGTTTTGATTCACAGTTCCTATCAGATAATGTTTCTACTGATTATAAAGATTTGGGGCTTTGGAAGTAATTATCCTTGACTGCTGGGTTGGGAAATGAGAAGCCACCCTTCTGAGGGTTCCTGGCTCAGGCTGACCTTTGGGTGGTCTGAGTACTAAAATAGGCTTCTGCCACAAATGGAGCCCAGTGGCTGTTGTATCATCCATCACTCAGCATGCCTCTTCTTCTGTCCGCCCGTGGGTATCGCCTCATGACATATGGGACCAACAATGATCTCTAATGGAACCACAAGAACTGGTTCTCAGCTTGCTGGGAAAAATAAAGCATATAAGAATACCTTAGGGAGGCCATCTTTCCTCCCAACTGCCCAACAGAGTGGCTAGAACTGTAAACTCAAGTTCCCCAGGCATACCTTAAATCTTAGCCTCTCCCTGATGAGATTTCTATGTGATCCTCAGTTTTCTTACATTTAAAATGAGGGCAACCATATCAACCCTATTGTGGGAATGAAATTTTAGAATAACTATGTTTTCTTGGGCTTTTCTTGTAATAAACAATACAGGTAAACATTGGTAGTATTAGCCAATTCACATGTATCAAATGTCTGTCATATATTATGTATTGTGAAAGACACCTGCCCCCAATACAAATATAGTGTGAGAGAAAACTGGGAATATGACATGTGAGTGCATCTCACTCATGCCAGAGGTCACAGGCAAAATATAATTAGAACTCAAAGGAAAGAGCTGATGATGACAAAGAGTTCAAAGGTCAATGAGACACCTTTAGTCACAAAAGGCTTCCTGAGAAGTAGGCATTAGCTGGAGTGGGATTCCCCTCTTGCCACCATATCGCCAACCATAAACAAACATCCTGGTCATGGACACTAGAAGGGAGGAGCCCTGGAAGATCATAAGTACAGTCCAGGAGGATAATCGGAGGATGTAATTCTCAGGTTATGTTGCTCTTGGCTCAGCCACCAGCTACACGTAGGATGATTCACCTGCTTACAGATGATGCAGCCTTTCTTCATGGCAACCTCCTTGGCTGAGAGACAGCTAACTCTTTCTTTGAGACTTAATTCGTTCAGTTGTGTTCCTGATGACTTCAGATACATCCTCTTCACTAAGTGCTAGAGACAAAGGGATGGAAAGGCTTGAAAACCAAGCTTCATCTTTCTTTGGGTACCTAAGTGTGGACTCTTTGTATTGCAGATGGAGGCAACTGAGTAAGTCTCTGCAGGTCCACACTTTCATGATTACATCTGTGATACTGATGACAAAGGGGGTGGAACACTGAGGAGCCTTGGTCTATAGCAATGAGCACTGGGACCCTGCTACAGTTTAAAGAAGAAAAAATATCGAACACAATCTATCTCATTCTTTCCCCAACCCCTCTCTGCCCCCCTGCTGACCTTTTCCCATACAAGGGTCCATTTCTGCCCCTTTCCTTACAGATGTCAGGTAGGGTACTTCTGGGATCATCCTTCTTTCACTTAGCCCTCCCTAGCTATCAACCTGACTGGACAGTGCCTAGGACTTTTCTCCAAGCTGTATTTACCTATGGGTAGGGTCAGTGTGCCTTAAGGCATGGTTCCATCCCACACTGTTTTGCTGCTGTCTGTGCTCAGTGAAGGTTGTTCCCCTCCATTCCTGCCCTGTGATATCTCATGCTATAAAGCTGGGCCTTCTTCCCAGGTCTTTCTGTTGGGCCCCTATCCAAGTGGATGAGTCAGGCCTGCTGTTGTGTCCATGATGCAGCATGATCTCCCAAGATCTAGGATCAAGAAAGAAGGGTCAGGAAGATGGAAGACCATTTCAGCCCAAGGTGTCTTTTTCTCTCCAAATCTTATGGAGTTTCATGGCTTGACTTTTTGCTTGTCTAGTGGGTTTTGTGTGTGTCATCTATCTGCTACATTGCCAGCAGGAGCAGGGTGAGTCATACTCAATCTCAGTAAGCACACTTGGAAGAAGGGATCCATTTGAGACTCAATTTTAGGGTCAGATCATTGGGAGTGTTTCATTTCATCTGGTCATGTTCACTGTTGGGTGACTGTGGCAGAGCAAAAGTGATGTTTTCATAAAGGCCATTCCCATGCAATGTCCTCTGTGCATGTGGGAATCTATATTTCTCAACCCCAATGAAATCTGGTGGCCGTGGCTGGTGCTGGGCAGGTAGACTGGAGCATCCCAGCCTGCCTGAAGTGGTGAGGAAATCCACTCTGATTCTCTTTGTTTTAGTGATATACGGATGTCTTCTAGATGATGGACCACTAGTTGGTCTTGGAAGAGAGCTTCCTGGAGAGCTGATTGGCTACTGAGGAGTCTGTGTATGAAAATTCAACTTTGGCTAGTATAATTTGAGTGGGACAAGCCTCCCATCCACTCATGTGTTTGAACACTCCTACTAATGTCACTGTTTTGGAATACAGAACCTTGAGGAGGTGGAGTCTTGCTGGAGATAATGGCTCAATGGTGGTAGGTCTTTCAGTTTTATTACATGGCCCCACTTCCTGTCTGGTATCTGCTTCCTGGCCGTGGGTACAGTATGGCCAGCATATGATCTCAATGTTATGCTTTCTCCACTTGATGGACTTATCTCTTTTTAAACAGTGACCCCCTCAATCCATTCTTTCTGGAAATTGCCTTTGTCATTTATTTGGTCATAACAACAAGTAAAGTAGCTAGTACAATTGAGATACTTCACTGAGATTTTTGTTACTGTTTCATAATCTAATGTATTCTCACAAATACAGAAATCTTATGTGTAAATATTACTTTCTACATTCCATGGTCATGGCTCTTAGCACTTTTTACTATAAAGACCTCTTCTAACAACTGTGTGTGTGTGTGTGTGTGTGTGTGTGTACTGTGACACGAGCATGGTCTGTTCTTTCCTTTTACTGTGTGGGTCTGTGGATCAAACTCAGGTCATCTGGCTTGAAAGAACAGTTCTTTATCTGCTGAGCCAACTTACTGGCCCACAGGTTTCTGCAGCTAGGAGTTAGGATGCTTCAGTCTCTTTCCTTACTTACTGCTTATTGCTTTTTCCTTTCATCCCTGGACTTTTAGGAACCAGTGGAAGGAAGTCAATCTTCTGTTGATGTGCTAGTTAGGGTTTAGCAAACTTGACAAAAACCAAGGTCATCTGTGAAGAGGGAACCTCAATTCAGAAGATGCCTTCATCATAGTGGCCTGTAGGCAAGTGTCTGGGGATATTTTCTTCATTAATGATTGATGTGGGTGGACTAAGCCCACTCTGGGGGGTGCTAATCCTTAGCAGATGGTCCTGTGTTATAAAATTTAAATGCAAGCCATGTAGAGCATGCCAGCAAGCAGCGTTTCCCATGGTCTCTGTTTCAGTTTCTGCCTGAGTTCCTGCCCTGACTTCCCTTCATGTTGAACTGGGAGATTGTAAGATGAAATAAACCCTTCCTTCCTGAGTTGCTTTGGTCATAGTTTTATCTCAGAAATAAAAAGCAACTGCCTAAAACAACAAAAGTCAATGTAAAAATAAAAGGACCATATTTGCTTCAGACATACCTGTCTAATTCTATGAAAATGACTGAAGCTTCTCAACTCAGACTCTCTATAACAATATCTGAAGTTCTCCATCAGAGAGAAGATTCAGCTTCTGCGGATCATGGATAATCTCATAAGAGATTTGAATGACAAAATTCACTATGGCAATCAGTTGATATCTACACTCCATCAGATGAAATTCTTAAATGCAGACCCAGAGGCTAAGCATGTAGCTCTGTTGATCATTTGCTCAGCATGTGGGAAACCCTGGGTTCAGTCTTCAACTCTGGGTATGGTGGTGCATTCTTAAAATCCCTACATTCTGGAGGTAGAGGCAGAAGGATCAGGAATTCAAGATCATCCTCTGCTGTGAGTTTGAGCCTAGTATATATCCCATTTTAAAAGCCAAATAAAATCAGACCTAAGAAATCAGACTGAAGTACTTTCATGTTCCCTCCTACCCTGACATCTTTAGAACATCTTGTCTACCATAATGGATTTATCACTGTAACTTACAAACCAAACACCAAGCATCTGCCTATGCCAACTCAAATAAAGGATCAAGGAAGTGATTGGATTGACACCACTCATCAGTATAGAGACCTCTGTGCTTGACCCTGAAATGTACAGACTGGTTGACGACTGCTGTGTGAAAGTGCAAAAGCTTCAAGCAGTCTGAGTCCGAGCTTAGCAGCTAGCTAACTGACAGTGTGTGGGTAGGTTCACCTGAGGCTCTGGCTCTATCCTCAAATAGACAGTTGGGTGTACACACATTGCAAGAGCCTGTCAAGCTACCACTGATGGGTCTCCCTACAGGAGAGATTTATAGGCATTGGTAGAGGTTTATGTCTACATCTATTGAGTCTTTTCTTGGCCATACGATATCATTAGCTTAGGTACTATTCACCTAGTGAAAAATCACGAAATTAAGCCAGGTGGTGGTGGCTCATACCTTTGATCCCAGCACTTGGGAGGCAGACTGATCTCTGTGAGTTCAAGGCCAGCCAGGTCTACAGTGTGATAAAGGAAGGAAGGAAGGAAGGAAGGAAAATCACTCAATTACAAGCATACCTATTCAAAGGAGAATTCAAAGAATTACTCCTCTTTGGAGTAATGCAAATACCACTGTGTTATGCAGCATCAATGGTGTTGCCTTCCGCGTTTTTAATAACAAGAAACAAAAAGGCTTTAAAATAAGGTTGTAAACTCAAAGAAAGCATCACCGTGAGAAGAGGACCATCTCCGAGGTGTGCCTCTTGAGATTTACAGAAGGGAACTGTACCTCTTTTCCTTCATACAGCCAAGTAGGATCTGCTTTATCCTTCCATCCACACGCCTTCCTTTGGGCTCTGTTTTTCCAGGGAGGATGGGTAAGGAGGGATGAGGTCTCTCTGGACATTGGTGGGGTACCATGTGAGCCTCCGAGTTCTTCCCAGCTTTGAGAGGATCGAGAAACTGAAAACTGAGTTAAGTTTTCGTAACTACCTGGAACTGGACATATCCCACCGCCTCCATATTTAGCTGAAGATGCTCCTCAGGCTGCTTCACATACCGAAGAAAGGCTAGATATTCTTGCCTGTGAACACCAGTGTTGTGACCCTGGACTCCCCTGGGTGCTTTCTTCCTCTGGTTAGCTCAGAATGAGGCTTTTAAGTCCCTCCCCTGTACACTGCACCTGCAATAGTGGCTCTGCCTGCCTGGACAGTTCCTCAGGTCACTGCCTGCTTTCACTGTCAAAGTTGGGTTTTGTAAATTCACATGCTTCCTGCTAATTGGTGGGTCCTGGAGTTCTCTTGTTTGACTCAAGGAGACCCTACTGAGGTGAGCAGAGTTGGAAAATGGAGATGACAGCGAGACACAGAGAAGACCTTAGTAGGGCTCTTATGTCATGGCAAGAAACAGCAGACCCAAGTATGGAATCCAGCAGGTCTATCCTGATCCAGTCTCTATTTAACCCTCCTTGCTTTTCCTACAAAAAACACTAAGAAGGCTGCAGTCTGGGTCCATTTCCCAACTTGTATGAGTTCTAAGCTAAGCGAATCCATGGCCCATATGGAAATCTAATACTCTGGCGGACTGAAGCCTTTGGCTTCAGCTTCTGCCACATGTGTTCCTTTCAGATCATAGCTCCAACCCTTTCTTCTTTTATCCTAGTCCAGTTCAAAATTTTCTAAGCCAAGTTTCAGTGTAATGCCACATCCCTACGAAGCCTTCTCCAGGGCCTGCAACCTGCTTGGATAGCTGCCTTCTCAAGGTCAGAGACCAATTTAGAATGTGTGTGCTTCTAATTCCACAGGGTTGATGTGAATGATCTCTTTATTTCTCAGAGAACAGAGGCCATGGCTCTTATTTCTGACTTCTCTGTAATTACTAGGCCATTTCCAAGCAAACTGGGTACTCACTGAAAAACCTGGCCTCTTTCATCCTGGGGATCACGGCCACTTGGATATGAAAAGGCTGGTTGAAGAATGTGAGCAGAACTCCAGTGGCCATGGGGCTTCTGGGCTGCATTAACCTGCTTCAGCTGCATGGGTCTAGAGTAAGCCATACTTGGATCTGTGCATCATGAACATAAGTCAGGGTGAACCCAAGGTTTTGCCACAGTTCTTAGTTTTGACTTTTCTTTATCCATTTGGACATTTTATAAGTCAGAATTCAGGATGAACTTGGTTTACGTTTGTTCATGGTGTGGATTTCTTCTTCAGTTAGCTCAGAATAAGGCTTTTAAGTTTCTCCCCGGTAGACTGCTCCTGCAATCCTGGCTTTGCCTGCCTGGGCATAATCCCAAAACAAGCATCTCAGGCTGGGGTTCGAGATGATCTCTCTCATGTTAGCACTCATTAAAGCTGGGCTGGAGAGAAGGATCCATGGGTAAAGTGCCTGCTTTGCAAATATGAGGGCCTGAGCTGGGATTACCAGCATCCACGTGAAAAGATGGGTGCAGCAAAGGGTGTCTATAACCCCAGCAGTGGGGTCAGGTTCAGTGAGAAAACATATCTCATCCGACCTCCACAGGCAAACACACAAACATACACACACACACACACACACACACACACACAGAGAGAGAGAGAGAGAGAGAGAGAGAGAGAGAGAGAATGAGAATTAAATACAGTTTCATAGGATTTTTATTGATTATGACATGTTTTCATAACGTTTGTGCTTGTGTGTGTGTGTATGTGTGCCATGTCACACATGTGGAAATCAGAGGGCAACTCTGAAGACATTTAGTCTCTCCATCATGTGAAGGAAAGAACTGTGCTCAAGTCTTTAGGCTTAGAGGCAGGCACCTTTACTGGTGGAACCATCTTGCTTGCTCAATTATGACGTATTTGCAAGACAAGACAATACAAAGGGAAGACTCAGTGTTAGATGTCTGGGTTACTCAAAAGTTTTATATTTACATGTGTGCTACACATGATTTGCTTGTCAAACTCTTTTATCTGGTCCTATAGTTCCTTGCTGCTGAGCCCCTTTTAGGGTGCAGTGCACTGATTATGTGCCTGATCCCTTTAACCAGAGTTACTACAATTAGTGTTCAGACCCACACTGGAGGCTAGATAACGCTCTAAGTTCAGCTTGGCTGAGGAGTTCCTTGGGTTTTTAAAGATTCTTTCCTTGTTTGTTTTCTTGAGAGGACTAACTTCCTCTCAAATCTCAGCTTTGAAAGATACCCCCACCCCACCCCCTGTAGCTGCAGAGACAGCTAATTAGGGCTAGGGTGGCTTGGTAGCTCATTAATGCCTTCTGGATTACTAACTGCAAAGGTCAGAGCAGACTGCCACCATCCCAGGGTCATGGTGTGGATGGCAGCTGGTCAGGGAAGATAAATATGGCAAGAGGGGACATGCAGTGAGGTTATTATTACAAGAAGTGTCACCCAGATCATAATGGAATTTAACCCGTGAAAAATCACTTAAATCATGACCTAGCTCACAAGGAAGATCACCCCTAGCCTCCCAGGATTTATTGTAGCACAGTGATTGTTTGGCTATTAAAATGTCACTTGCAGAATGAAATAGTTTGTGATACTGACTTTAAAAGGAAATCATTTTCAAATTCTTATCGAAGTATTCCAAGCATTATTAAACGGCCAGTTTATTAAGTCTCTGGAGAAATAATTATGACTTAAAGCCTCTTTAAAATCTCTCCTCCTCCTCCTCTTCCTCTCTATCCCCTACCCTTCCCTCTATCCATCCCTCCTCTTTCTTCCCCGGGACTCATTAGAGCAACTGTATTGATGAGGACTTCTTTCAGCAGTAAAACTCATTACTGCTTGCCAGTCACCTCCACTGTGGCTCTCCACGGAGAGATTGCCTTAGTCCCAGAAGAGAGCCCCTGTGAGCCCCAGAAACCCCAACTTCCACTGCTCAAGATGCAATACTGCAGAGTTCAGATCAAAGCATTATATGGCTTACAGCCTCCACCAGACAGCTTCATTCAGCAGTCATTATTTTAATGACAATGACATGAAAGACAAAGGCGGAGTTGATGTGGGGGTTCATGATGACACGTGAGAGGAGGGCTAATAATGGACAACAAATGTGAGGATCCTGGCGGAAGCCCTGCTCAAATGATAAGATGCTGATAGAAGGACTGCTTTAGGGCACACCCAACTTTTAGGTTATGTAAGAGTTGCAGGTGAAAGCGTTGTGTGATAATACACCTTCTGCTCTTTGCTCTATAGGCAGAGACCAGGGTTTGTACTCACAGAATATAGCACAGTTGCCTTCTTGAAGGTGTTGATCTATAAATAAAAAAGCCAAAGTAATTTCCACGAATAACTTTCCCAGCCTGCAAACCCATTTTCTTGCATGTATAGTAAGGAACGATCCTGGTGGGGAGGAATTAGGAGTGTTTTGTTAAAGACACATTGCCTATATTTTGATAGGTAGTTTGGGTTGCTGTGGCAGAAGACACTGACAGAAGCAAGCAAACCATTTGTTCTAGAGTCACAGAAAGAGCAGTTGGGGCACACACGACACAAGAGAAAAGGGCAGAGAGTAAAAGTTCTTCTCAAGGATGTGCCCACTGTAGGTAGCCAGGGATTGGTCTCCTGGAGACTCCGTGTAGCAGGATAGAACATAGACCTCAAGAGTTAGCCCAAGCCTGAGGTGGGGAAGCTGGGATGTTTAAATATACCAGTTCCCATCAGTGGGAAGTCATGCACGTCTCCCGGGAGCTTGGAGATGCTACTGAGACACAGCTTGGAAAAGACTGGGCTAAGTCTGGAGTGGGTGGGGTCTGAGGTCTGTTTTTCCCTCCAGAGCATCAGATACTGCTGCATGCCAGGCCAAGACGGGTGAAATGGAGTCCAGGAAGAATTGGGTCTGCAGAACTCCAGTCTGGTCAAGAATGCTGGAATAGTATTAGAACCCTTAGAAAAAGAAGTAAAGAGTTTCGGGCAGCCAACGTGGGGTCAGATGGCTGGGTTCCTGGGTTTCTCAGTGGCAGCAATGTTGGGAGGGTGTGTGCTCTGATGTTAGCCTCTGTGAGTGCTCGGAGCCTCACCAGGAAGGTGGGTCCAAAGGTCTAACAAGGAGTTCTTGGGGGTGGGGGTGGGAGCCTTCCCTTAAGAGTGACAGTTTAGCAAAACCAGCTAGTCTCAGATGATCCTCGGTGAAATAGCTTGTGCTCTTTATTCCATGTGGACAGGGACCTTGGGGAGTGGTGTTTAGAGCCATTTGCTGCTTCCCTGAAACAGAGGGGAAAGAGAGAGAGAGAAAAAAGTCTGCCTGGCAGGTAGAGTCAAGGCAGGTTGGTGTCTGTTGGCAGATTTCCTGGCCTTCTGAGGCACGGAAGGATAAGCGGTGGTGCACTTGAGGCTCAAGATGAAGGGGCAGAAGATTCTATTGACCTTGGTGGAAGGAACAGAGAGGTTTTGGGTGAGAACAGATGTCTCAACAAAAGGCTATGAAAGATACACCACTCCCGGCTGACATGGTATTGACCTGCAGCCCTCCCATTACCTGTCTCTTGCATTTTTTAAAATCTGTCTTATAATCATCCTCACTTCACCCTCATAGGACTGTTAGACTTTGGACCAGCTGGACTAGTACAGACTGGGATAGAATTTTGGGGGTGAATGCATTCTATTGGCTCAGGCTAAGATACTGGTGATGCTCCTTTTCCATGGGGAAGAATTCCAGAAGCTGGGCTACTTGACTGACTACCTGTGACCACCTGATTGGAGGCACAGAAATAGGGAGGGGGTTAGTCCCACTCCTGCCAGTCTCAGGCTGAGAGTTAAATCTAAAGTTCTGAGATTTCCAGGGTTTGAACATGCTCCACCTTTCCAGTTACACGCCAGTACCTCAGTTGGCACATGGTCCATGTGCCCCCCACAAAATGTATTGGATGAAAAACAAAAACAACAACAAAAATTGAAATGTGTCTCCCTTCCCAACTCATGGGTCATCCTGTGCCTGTCTACTGGATAAGACTATGAAAGGTCAGCCGTCAATAATAGCATGATCTAACCATATTTTCTAGGGGATAGGCTAATGACCTAATACCAGCATTGTATAGACTACCATCTAACCATCTCCTTAGGGTCATTGATTTGGCTATGACTTCTGCCTTTCTTCTTTATTTCTGATTTTCTTTCATTTAATGTCACCTGGATTTTTCTACAACATATATTATGAAGGCAAATGAAACACACTTTGTCTTAAGAGAAAACTTGACACAGAGAATTGTTAGTTTTTAAACTGGAAAATCAAGGAGAATGCTAAGATACCTTAGAAATGGAAACTGAAGACAGTGACTGCTGCTGGTGGGGCTGGAGGAACAAGGAAGAAACTCGAATTACTGATAGGTCGGAGCTTCAAATGGGAGCCAAATCTCAAAATTTTGAAAAGAGCTCACTCCTTTACTATTCTGGTGACTCTCATCAGAACAGGGTGACCATGGGACTGTGGAAAATGTCTGGCTAACAGATGCTGATGTTTCCAGAGCTATTGTGAGGTCGGTCTTGCAAGAAGTGGTGCTGTGGTTGCAATGAATTGCTGTTCCCTGGGTGAGAAGTGAGGGTAAGGTGATGCTCACAGGACCACAGAGCAAAGAAGAAGCACAAGTCCCTGCATCCCCTAGATTTTCTTGTTAGACTCAAGTATGGAGTCATATGACAAAGCAGTCACTCACCCACTTTTAATGTCTGTGACCATATATTCTAAACAATACACTTATTGGATGATCATCTGTTTTTTCTCCTTGGAGGATCACTAGTATCACAGAGCACAACATCAATGTGGGGCAGGGTGGTGGTGGCGGTTCAGGGGATGGAGTCAGGGGCAGAACAAGTTGCAGCTGAGACACAGCAGCTTAATGACCAGCATGGAGCTCTTACTCCAGAAGCCAGACAACTGATATGGAGTACTATTAGCCTGTGTTTCTCCAGATTATACTCTAAGATCTGGGGAAATGAGCACCCGGGTGTCTACAAACATCTTAAATCTCTTGTAAGACAGACTTGAGTACAGACTCCACTGGTCATGTGGCTCCCAATGTCCTCTTCATAATAGGAATGTTTGTGTTGGGGTTCTGTATCCAATAATTCTTGAAAAAGTCCTTGAACAGTCTTTTCACTGGGGTTCAATTAGCTCTGTCACTTTGGGAAGGATTGATAGAATTTCCACTTGCGGACAGTTTGTTGTGGTCTTACAGAGTTCTCTACAATGGGACTCAGCCATTCTTTTACTTGATTGGTTCTAGATCTGAGCACTGACTGAGGTAAGAGCTGGGTGGATTATTATGCCTGTCCACTGTGGTAGCTGATGCCAACGTGCTGCTCACCTACTTTTAATGTTTATGATCATATCTTCCAAGCAACATACTTATTAGATGTTCATCTGTCTTGTCCTTGGGAATACAGTGCAAACCCCAATGTCCACTGTGTCCTGGTTTCTCCTTAAGGCAACTATGCCTCTCCTTCTTATCACTAAAGGTTGAATACTGCTACCTGGCTTCTGTTCTTCTGGAGAGTCATCATCTCTGTGGACACTGGAGAGGCTGGCAGTGGCTATCATCTGTCAGCTACTATTAACAGTATGAAATGCTAGTGATATTGCTGAGGCCACTAAGTCCTTCAACCCACACTCTGGCTAAGCCCATGATCAGAAACAGTCATTAGGCCACTCACATTGATTGGATTAAAATCTTGCCTCTCTGCCAGTTACTTCCAGCCTGACCTTGTCTAAATTACTCAATGTCTTTGTGTCTTAGTTTCTCTCTACAGAAAAACAGAGCGGATAGTAGCACCCACTTCAGAGGAGTACGTACTTCAGAAGCTCCATGCTGGTCAGCTTGGCGACTATGTAGATTCATTCAAAGGGTTAAATTCTAATCAGCCCGGAGTGGGTACCACACACATCACGGACCTTTATGACTCCTTGGTATTAACATTTCTATTAAAATGGGTAAGAAAGTCATCTATCATTATTCAACATCATTTTTAAATGAAAAAGTAATTAGACGTGAAAAATAAATATGACCAATTATTGGGAAAGAGGAGACAAAAATTATCATTTTCTGTGGATTGGCCATTTTGGGGAAGGTGGTCTAAAAAAAATCAACAAAAAGACTCTTCAAAATTAAAATGAGAATTCAGTCAACTGCTCCCAGCCAACTTTTCTTAACATTTTACAAGAGCCATTCAAAATATAAGATAAGTAGGGGTGCAGGGGAGGTGAAAGGAACCAACTGCTCCGTGGGGAATGACAAAGCACTGAAAACACTACACAGGGACAGAGTGTCTTTTGACAATAAGTCTTGCCGTTGTTGTGATAGTAATTCTGCCTAAATTAATTTAAGTTTCATTACACAGTTTTAATCAAAACCCAAACATTATTTTTAATTTAAAAATGACCCTTTGGTTTATCTGGGCAAATAAACAATGAGAAGAGAGAGATTTTAAAAAATCATTGAAATGGTTATGGTAGACTGTCTCTCACCACCAGATGTCAGAACACATTGAGAGTGTTGACATAGCTTAGATACTTCTACTGGTGGAAAGATAGAAAGAAAGAAACAAGCAAAAGCTTTAAGTGTTTATAAAGGAACCTCACATATGTATATTTAAAAGTTACTATAGAACAAAATTTTTCTTATGAATTAGAGTGAAAAGGAGAGCTAATTCCATCACTGAGTTTGGGGAATGGGAACCAGCTGGTAAACAGTGAATGGACTTGTCAACTTCATCTGTTAATCCAAAAGATGGGAGGAGAAAGAACACCAGCCCAAATCATCATGTCCAAATTGATTTACAAAGCAGTTAATTAAAGCAAGCTTTTTAAATGTGTGTACACTGGGTGCCCCCACCTAAGGTGGGGTCCGAGAGACCAGCACTGGATATGAGGAAGACAAGGTGTTCATGGCTCAGGAACAGGGAGTTTCCAAATGGGGGATTTGGAGGGCAAAATAGCTGAGGCTACGGGAACAGAACATAACTGTAACAACTTTGTCCTAACAACCTCCTGAATCAAAGACACCTGCAAGGTGGGCATAATAAAGTCGTCATGACAACCGGTGGTTATAACAAGGTGGTCATATGATCCTTTGAAACAAGGTAGGGTTACAGGATGGTTATAAACAACTTTTTGAAACAAAGCCATGACTGCCACTCCTGAATAAAGAATCATTTGTAGTGAAGGTTACAGGTGAGAAGTAGCCCAATCCTTGAGAAACAGATGTTTAATCATAAACAAGAATGAACCTAGTTTGTCTTTACTATAAGATGGCTCTCAAGCCTAAGACAGAAGCAGGCTGGCTCTTCATATGACTCACTCCAAAATAAGTTCTGAGGAGGACAGCCATTAAGTGGAGGCACATGAACCCTTTAGTCAGCTTCCCACCTCTGAAGAGATACCCAAGAAAAGCATTAACATGGCTCAGGATTGCCAGGGGACACAGCCTATCGTCTGTTGACTCTGTTGCTTTCAGCTTTGGGTCAAGGCAAGTGGTCAGAATGTGATGGTAGAAATTATTCACCTCATGGTCTCCATATAAGAGGGACAGAGGGAGAGAAAAAGGAAGGCGGGATAGACAGGATCCTAATATCCTCTTTAAGGGCCGCCCCGGGTGACCACAGTTAAGTGTGTTTACCAGAACAAACATCTGTAGGTAGCCATTAGAACATTCAAACATTTACTCCAGTTTCTAGCAAAAAGGTTCTGCAGTATGACCCTTGACCTGAGGGCTTTCTCAATTGTTTCTTAAGGTAGCTTCTTGCTGGGGTTTGTCTTTCTAAAATAGAGGGGGTTTTACTAGTGGGTGGGAATCAGCACACTTAAGTAAAACTTTATTCTTCTTTATAATCCTATTGTTCCTAGGCAAAGATTTGTAATAGATTATGTTAGTATTCTGTCTAAACCCTACCCCACAGTTACCTGGCAACAGCCAGGTATGCTCCTCCCCACAGTTACCTGGCAACAGCCAGGTGGGCCTGGCCCACTATAAACAAAAGGGGGCAGTTTGCTCCTCCTCTCTCTCTTGCTCTTGCCTCTCTTACCTCTTACCTCTCCCCATTTCCTTCCCCCCTTTCTCCATGTGGCCATGGCTGGCCTCTCCACTTCTCTACTCTCTCCCTCTCTCTGCCTTTCTCTGCCTCTACTACCCTCTTAACTCCCCTCCCCATGCCCTGAATAAACTCTATTTCTATACTATACCTTCGCATGTGACTGGTCCCTCTGGGGGAAGGGATGTCTCGGCATGGGCCTGCTGAGGCACACCCTTCCCCCACACCTCCCTCCCCATAACCCCATAACCCCATAAAACATATATCTTTATCATTTTTATGAACACATCAGATTATATCATAAAAACAGCAGCAAATCCATTTTGTTAGGTTGGTATATAAAAGTACAGCACATATATTTGTCTCATCTCTGTATCCCCATATAGATTTAAAGGCCTCACATTCTTGGTCCCATTAGCTCTCACTTTCTTCTTTGTCTTTGGTGATAGCCCACAGATCTGGTAGCAAGCCTGTACTATTTCACCAACTGACGCTGCTTAGCAGAAGCTGAGTCCAGCTAGTGGAGCTGACTCATCCATAATCCAAGTTTCTGGGATACAGTTTAGGCTGGTTGTGGTATCTCATTGGGACTGTTCGAGATCCATGAATGGTGACCTCGGTGGATGGGGTATCTATCATTAACAAAGCTGTGCAAATAGAGAAGAAGAGACACTGTGATCTTGGAATCCATAAATGGCAGAAGAAGAATCTAAAACATGATTAAAACAAGTCCAGCCAAACTCCAGGGATTTGATGTTTTCCTAGGATGAAAAAGCCTAGTCATTCTGCAAAACAAAGAACATACAGGACATTCTGACTAATTTACTTCATTCAGTGGGGTAAACCAGGGTGACTAATACTGTTTTAATCTATGCATCCTTTGAGACCTGGGATATTGATATGTAAAAGCACTTAAACACGCACTGTTATGGCCCAGGGCTGTCAAAGGCTGCTTTGAATTAGAAAGAGCTAGAAATATCCGCATCGGAAGAGATCTGCCCAAGGCCCAGCACTATAAATAGTTCAGAGCAAGCATTCTGGTTGCTGGGTTGGCCCAGGGCCTTGGCTCTTCCTTGGGGAGGGCAAAGTGTGTGGGGGAATGTGCAGGATGAAATCTGGGCATCTATCTGCTGCTTTCCTGGTCACCCTGTCTTCTCAGGAAAAGTCCATTTGCTGTTTGTGAATTTTTTATCTCTCCGTTTCCTGTCTGCTTCCCTGTGAAACACAACACATGGATAAAATTCCCAGCGCAGCAGTAAGTAAGGCAGTGTTGCTGGTCCCTTTCTTGTGTTAGCTGTGAGATACTAGAAATACATAGCCAGCTTACTGGCATCGGACGTTCTTGTTTCAGGGATCTATCTGTACGAGGCAAGGGAGATGAAACAATGCTGAGTGGAAACATGGAATGTTTCTCTTAGGTTTTATCCTGCCCTCAAGGTACTCCTGGGAAGGTACTGGGATGACTTTGTGACAGATCTGCAGGACTGTGGAGGGCCCACAGTTATAGATCCCAGTCATGTGACCTATGGGTCGTTTACTATTCCAGTGACCTATCAGTGATACGGACACAAAACACAGCTTTCACCTCAAGTGCAAGTAGAGATGGTTTATTCTGGAGCCAAATAGAAATGATAGTGGCCTGGGGACCTGGATTCAGGTTCACCCAAATCTCATATTCCCATGTGATGTTTGTTTCATGAAATTTGCAGTTACAGAACAAAGGAAGTCAAATATCAAGGCGCATCATTCACTTTGTGGGAAATACCAGGTAGGTGGCTTACAGCAAAACAGAGAGCTCTCTGCTTTGGGCCTCAGATCCTGACGAGAGCCTGAGCTTATGGGTTGGTGGATGCTTGTGATCTGTTGAGTGAATATGTCCTAAAAGATTTTACATGATAGTACAACAGTGTTAGGTAAGACACAGAATGGCTGCTAAGAGGGCTAAAGATAACCCAAGAGGATTTGGCACTAGGCCTGAAACATTCCAACTCTCTGCAATTGCTAAGTTCTAATCAGTTAGTCAATCGGCTTTGTAGAATCTTGTGACTCTTTTTTCTAGACACTTCAGTTCACAGTAATAAGCAGATGTTGACCTTCCTCCCGTACTTTGTACCCATGTAAGATAGATTCCAGGCTGTTTACAGAGAAATGGTCTCTGTTCCTTTAGATCACAGTGATTTTCAAACTTTCCCCTTCATTATGACCCAGCTGCTTCATATCCAGGTGTCTGCATGGCCCACTGGGTCACTGTGAGGGTGTTGACTTCGAGGTCCTAGTCACTTAGGTTGAAGGGTCTTGGGCTGTCCAACTCCACATATGCCACTGCAGCATAAGAAAAATTTTGAGGTGAAGGTTCTCAAGAATGGCCAGACACAGGAAGAGTCCTCTTGCCTGCCTGGGAATGAATTTCCCTTTGGGAAGGTGACATCAGTTTGTTGAGGTCAAGCTGAAGCCTGATATAGAGTCACTCCAGAGAGTGTAAAGCAAGCAGCTTTGGACTCCCTTGTAAGGATGGAGGGTAGATGTATGAATGGCATCATTTGTCTGGAACCAGCTACGCAGCACAGATATTTCAATAAATGACTTATTATTGGTAGTTGAGAGGACGTCACTCTATAAATTTAATTGAGACTGTAAAGGCACATGGCATATTAACATCTTATAAAATCTCTCATGTGGCACCTACAAAGAGGCAGACACATAGCACGGAGGGTGAAGGCCTCCAATTGACCTGCCATCTGACCACCCAGAGTATTAAGGGCTTACAGGCAGGGAACTCCCCACCTAGTCTAGTTGAATCTCCGACTGCCTGTTCTCCAGTTTGTCTTTTGGACCTGCCATCTATCTGTCCACCTTCCTTCATGTAGATCTGGTCCTACACGTTCACCTCTGTAGCTGGACTCAGTTCTTCAGCTTCAGTTGAAGATGATGATACTTACAAAGCCTATGATACTTACAGCCTCCCCAGCTATCCCCCTGCATCTCAGTCTGGTTATCACTGTGTCCATTCAAACCCTACTGACATTTTTATCAACCTACTACCAAAGCCTCTTGAACTCTACTGTGACCTCGTAAGTTTTTATTGCCATTGGGTAGCCTGCATATATATGAACAGGCATATGGATATGTTTACCACATGTCTTACAGTCAACACTAATAGTTAATGTTATAATAAATCAACCTATGCTGGCCTCAGACAGAACAGCCAACAAAAGCAAAAGCATCTGACAAATGGCTACAGTTGAAACTGCTATACTGTGGATGTGTTATCATTCAACAGATTCTGACATTGCAGAAAGACACAGATATGATCATCCGTGTCTCTGACACAAGGTGACATGGCTCTTCTGAATCAGGTGAGGTTTATCACTGGGGACACAACCTGCACTGAGGTGGGTCTGCACTGGACAAATTTGCTGAAATAACATTTACCTTCCATTCTTGTCCTCAGAGGCTTTCTCAGCATTTCCAGGCAATTGATCCAAACTGTCTCTTCATTGTTGAAACCTATAGGACACACACACACACACACACACACACACACACACACTCGTAATAGCATTAAATGTGTAAAAGTACATGATTCTTTGTAATGCAGGCTGCTTTGTGTAGCTCAGAGACTCATGCAGACTCATCTTCAGGGACCCAAGTGATGTCAATGCACTCTCAGCCAGGTAAAATGCATAGTAACACTAATGAAGTTGTATTCCCTCTCTCCTGTTAATATGTCTTTTGACATTTAAGTTTTCAGACTTCCATTTACAAAAAGCTGCGAGCTTAGAGAAGGATTTTCCTCTTCAACAATTGAACAGTTTATACATACCTCTTTCCACCCTTGGTCACAGTGAAGAAACAAAAGATCTTCTTACTTCTTAGACCTCCATGGAGCAGGTATTTTATCTCCTCTGGAGAAATAAGGAAACTGAGGCTGCCTGGGGTTATATTATCCCCACATCTTCAAATAGGCAGAGCCAGAATCCTAGCCAGTGGCTCCATAGCTTTCAGTGACTACGTAACACTTCCTGACCACATGGGTCGGTTTCATACCCTCCTCTCCACCCTCCACCACACACACTAGAACCTGCTCTAGGATGAGTAGTTCTTATCTGAGTTGAGACCAGGGTCAGTGTTGGCTTTCTCCCTTTCTCTGTGTCTTGAGACAACCTTGTTCATTGCCTGTCTCTCTTGGCCTAGGTTGCAATCTGGTTAGGAACTGCAAAGACTAGACCACCATTAGCCAAGGTCTCCCAGACATAATTGGTCATCAAGATCACTAGGTTGGGGAGGGGCTGTAACTTCTCATGCCTTAGCAGCTGCCTGGGTACTTCCAGGCTCGGTGGCCACCCTGGTGATGAATATGAACAACTAGAAGGGGGTGAAAAATCCATGAACACCTGGCAGAATGGGTCCCTGAAGATGAAAGGCCATCTCCTGCATGAGTCTCTGGGCTGTAGAAAACATCAGGCATTCAATGGGCTGACTTTAGTGATGGGAAAAACATCCACTGCTCTGCATCTGGGAGCTTGCAACCAACATACTTCTGTGAAGCCTTCTCAGTGTTTGGAAGGAAGATCAGAACCAGTAATAGGATGTAGTGGTTTGCTGCTGCTAATGATATAGAACTGTTAGAAGTCACAAACAATCAGTTAGCTAGTCCTTCAGGGGCCCCTATCAAAATACACAGTTAACCAAATAATTTAAACACTTTTAAAAGATCGGAGTCATCTCGGAATGAATATGCTCTGTACAATTTGTACAGCATAGTTAGTACATACATACATAGTGGCTATAGTTAGTAATGATGTACTGTGTATTTGAAAGAGACTAAGACGGTAGACTTTAAATGTTCATACTACAAGAAATATCAGTAGAGGTGATGGCTATACTGACTGGCTTGGCTTAATAAAGTCACAGTGCATCCATACATCAAAACATCATACTGCACACTGTAAGTATATGCCATTTAAAATATGTCAGTTAAAAAAGTGAATCCTGCGAGCTGTCCTCCTTCCTTCTACCATTGTATACCCCAAGGACCAAACTCAGGCTGTCAGGCTCAGCAGTAAGTGCCTTTGCTCACTGAGTCAGCTCATCACCCCCAGATTCTGAATTTTTCTTTTTTTCTGGTGAAGTTAGTTCAGGTAATTCCTGGAAGATTTTTTTTATTATTATTTCAGAGACAAATGGTTCTGTGAGGTTTCCCTTAGTCTTCACTGCTCACCTCTGGGATGTTATGTTAAGGTTCCCTACTTCCATCAGTCTGGCTGTGAATCATAGGCCACAAAGAGTAGAGAGTGTTGATTCAGAAGGCAAGAAGTCTCGTTGGCATCTTGTGAAGGTATAAATGTCTCTCGAAGTCTCCCAGTTTTGCCTGTGACACTTCACGCAACTGATGCAACCTGAATATGTAGAGAAGCTGACAGATCTGAGAACTGCCGATGGGAAGATTAACTTCCTTCCTGTGCTTAGAAACCTCTCTCTGTCTCTGTCTCCATCTCCCTCTCTGTCTCCATCTGCCCTCCTCTCTCACACACAGAGTCAGTCAGTGATTTTCAACTACATTTAAAAGAAAAACAAACCCAAGTATCTATTCGTCTTTCCTTAGAGACCAAAGGAATGAGAATGAACAAACCCTGTAATGAGAGGCATCAAAATTAGATCTTTGAGGAAGACCTTCCTCATAGGAGGGGGTAGGAAAAGACAAAGAGGGTTGGCAGGATCTAATTGATTGAAAGAAATGGGAGAGGGCGGGAGGCAGGGAGGGGAGTTTAGTGTTTAAAGTACATTTATTCAGCAACAATGGTACACTTTAGAATTAAATACAGTGAGAAACCAAGTTTCTCAGTGTTTTCAAATTCTTGGCAAGTTACCTCTCTTGGAGATTCAGGGACAATACATTAGTGTTCCCAGGAATATCTGAGACTTCAAAATTCTTATTTTAAATAAACTTTTAAAAATCCTCACACAATTATTATTTGGACAGCTAAATTCTACGTTAACACTTAGAAAGGAGAACTTAGAGGCTGGAGAAATGGCTCAGTGGTTAAGAGCACTGAATGCTCTTCCAGAGGTCATGAGTTCAAATCCCAGCAACCTCATGGTAGCTCACAACCATCTGTAATGAGATCTGATGCCCTCTTCTGGCGTGTCTGAAGACAGCTACAGTGTACTTATATATAATGAATAAATAAATCTTTAAAAAAAAACCTACATTTTAAAAAATAATAAAAAAAGAAAAGAAAAGAAAAGAAAGAAAGAAAGAAAGAAAGAAAGAAAGAAAGAAAAGAGAACTTGGTACAAGTCCTTGGAATGATCCTTTATGGTATATCACATTATCAGTGCAAAATTAGTCCTTAATTGGGCAGTGTCCACTAGGGATTCCACTAGAGGCTATTATGCTATGGGGAGACCTGGATTTTAATGTTTGGTTTTTATCATTTGAATGCTCCTGTAGGCTGTAGTTCTTTTTAAGTAGCACTTCAGAATGCATGGTTTATAGGTACTCAAAATATTTGGTATATTTCAGAAAACATGGCATGGGGTCACATGGACAGAACAGTATGGATGTGCTTCTTGGGTATGGGGGCATATATATGTAATCCAGCACTCAGGAGGATGGTGAGCTCAAAGCCAGCCTGGGCTACATAGTAAGACTAGCCTGAGCTACATAGAGAGACTCTGTCTAAAGAAACAACAAACAAAAAACTAACACCCCAGTCCCACAATTCTTTTAGTCACCAAGACCCTCCAGGAACAACAGTGTTTGGCTAAATCTCATTGTCACTTATTCGGGTAAGTTTTTCAACTTCTCTGACCTTGATTTATCCATCTGTGAGGTGGGGATAATGCTTCCTCCTTAGTAGCGAATATGCACTTACAGCACTTTAGACACCACAGCGCAGCTCTGTTAGTTATGTTTGTCTAACTCCCCTCAGCTGTGGGTGTGCAGGTAGCTAAGACTGCCATCCTAAATGGCTTGCATTGGCTTGTGTGTAGAGTCAGAATGAGCTGGCTGACATCTTGAGACGCCTTTGTGCCTTCTGATTCCTCACAACTGTGAAGATTCTGTAACAATTATTCAGCTTCATGTAACGGTAAAAGCCAGGCTGTCTCCTGGATTGTCCGGAAAGAGGCTGAGATAGGAGATGCTTGCAAACAGCTCCTAATCATATTAGATCACTTGACAGTTCTGCATGAGCCATAAGTTGATAAATGAGGAAGGCAGGTCACTGTCGCAGTTATTAATGAGAAAAGCTACCATCTTCATGGTAATGCATTTTGATGAGGGAGAAGAAATCACCTCTGGCAGAACCCACAAATGTGCAGTTGCCGCCTGGTTACTGCTTCTGCCCTTTTCTGGGCTTGTGTCAGAGAGGAGATGCAGGGACAGAAATACAAAGATGAACCCTGAAGCCATACCTTCTGAGAGACAGGCTTAGGGCAGACCGTGCCAGACACTGAACTCAAGGCTACTCTGCCTCTTTCAGCCAAGCCTCCAGAGACAGGTTGAACTGGTTTTTTTTTTTTTTTAAAAAGATCATGTGCCTTGCAAGACTTCAGTAGAGAAACTCAGCATCCAATAACCTTGCCTCTGACAGTCTTTTGACATGAAGTTATATCATTGAAAGAGGCAGTGAGGTTTTCTGCTGTGACATGAGTGCCTTTGACTGGGAGGGACATGTGACGGGGGAGGAAGTGCTGGCCAGTGTGCAGGCTTTCGTGCTGCTAAAGATGAAAGAGAAATGACTATTATTACCCAACATATGTCCTAGTTATCGTGGAAGGAGCCATGGGTCAGTAGCTCCATTGCCCTACCACTAAGCAGGTTTGCCTTTGGACCAGGCCAAACTGACAGCTCGTAGTTCTGCTTCTCTCTGATGGCCAAATCAAAATGGCTGTAGCTTAGGCTCCGATGGCAGCTGTTCTTACCACATTTTGTAATTTCTGAAATTCACTGTCTTAGAGAAATGTTGCTAATAGTGAAATGAAAAAACAGACTGTTGGTTCCAGCTCAGGAGCCTGGGTTTTAGATCCCCTAGTACTTTGGCTGGGACCACAGTGCTAGACATTACCCCGCAAGCATCAGACCATGTCTTCAATTCTCAGGCACAGTAAAGCTCACAGTACTTAAAAGATCCTACCATCACTTTACCTTGCACATCCTTCCGCATGCCTGGACAAACACCATCACTTTTTGCCTTCTTGCCTACTCCTAAGCCTTTCTGTTGGATTTTAGGAACCCAGCGTACAAAAAGGATGACCCTTGAAGCAAATAACAGGCCCAAATATTCTGGGTTGGAGCTGAGTGGACCAAAATAGCTCACAGACCCACAACTTGCAGAAAAGCTGGGAAAGAAGATGCAGGCTCTTCTTTCCCCTATCCATGATCCAAGAACACCATGAACTTGGTAACTGGATACGCTTTTAGGAGGCAGCCTTGCTATTTTAGAAATGGGCTTTGTAGCTGCTATGTTAAGTCAGCATAGCTATTCACCAAGCAAATGAATGAAGAAATACCGTGTGCCAGTTTGTGCGGGAGAGCTACAGTTCCTCCCACAATTACCAAGGCTAGTAAGGTCATACACTTTCCACCCACACCTGGTGACTCCAGGTTTAGTTTTAGGTAGTTGTGTCTGGCTTGGGCCATGGCTGTGCTGAGTTTCGTCCCATGCTGACTGACCTGTTCGTATAAAACCATTTTTCTTCTACATGTAGAAGAAACCCATAATCTGTAATTATTCATCTCTTGATTTCTACTCTCTGTTCTGAAACACACTCTTACTTGCAACTGCAGCTTACCAGGGCAGTAGGCTACAAAAGTTATGTGTGTGGGTGCCGGTGTGCATGCATGTTTGTCCATGAATGGGGTGGTAGTCTAGCAGTTTCTCAGGGCTGTTGTGACAATCTACCATATACTGGTGGCTTAAAACAGCTGACAGTTATTGTTTCACAGTTGTGGAGGCTGCACACCTGAAAACAAGGTGTCAACAGGGAGGGCTGTGCTCCCTCTGAAGGCTCTAAAAGAGAACCCCTCCTTGATTGTTAGTTTCTGGTGTTTGCTTCTGATCTTCAGCATGCGGGCCCTTGTAGACAAATCACCCAGCTCTTGCCTGTGCCGGCACTTGTGGTTTTCTTCTGGGTCTATGCTTGGACTTTTTTTTCCCATATAACAATACCAATCACAGACTCCGAGTCCACCCCAAATCACTGCCTTCCTTTAAACTCAATTGTATCTTCAAAATGCTTATTTCCATTAAGATTGAATTCACAGTGCTTAGAAAGTTGAACGTGTCCTCTGGGAGGACATAACTCAACTTGAAATAGGAATTATTGTTTTGGCAACCGTTTTACTCCAAGTTCCATATGGTTTTCTCCTGCTCTATAGAGACTGGAAACCTTGGAATTATGTTTCCCAGAATCCCTCAGCATCGGAGCTCTGCTTTATAGTCTCCCAATAAAAGAAAGTCATGCAATGAAGGAAAAAGAGAATAGAAGTTCTGGCACCTATGGGAGAATCACCACGCGTGCATGGTTTGATCAACTGCAGGTGTGGGATCACTGCAATAACTTCTATGTGCCCTTCTCAGATGGCCTCTTCTGTTGCTGAAGGAAGCTGAGATCATCAGTGGTCATTGTGCAATCTCAGACTTCTTGGAAGCATGGAGTTTCTCTCTTTGGCCTTTGCTTCCTCGGTCATTCTATCAATTTTAACAGCTTCCGGTAGAAATCCCTCCTTTGAAAACCCTCGAGTGGTGCCTATTTTTCTGAGTAGGGATTGCCATGTCTTCTTGGAGTGATATCTGAGAACTTCCAAAGGCATGCAGTTTAAAATCCTACCTGCCTGAGATCCCTCTCGGATTACTACTGAGCAGTTGGGAAATGTTTTACCCCTCAGACATGAGGCCTGCGGAGTGACTTGTGGCTATCATAATATGCCCAACCAAGAGTCGGGATGGGGTTTCTCTGAAAAGTTTGCAATCATCAGAGGTCAATACACATGAGGCTAGGTTACAGTAGACTAAGTAAATGATGGTGCTCTTAGGTTGCCATGGAAACTGCAAAGGCAAGACTATACATCAGTTCTTTGGTTCAAAACCTTCTCTGGGTCCCCGTTGCCTGATGAATTAAGTAGCAACACCTCAGGTAGGATGCAGGACTCCTGTGGTAGATGCATTATTGAGGTCCATGCTGACAAGGGCTTTCATTGCTCCATCTTTGTTACTGTACCTCTGGCAAGTGCATGGGTGTCTGTCTCTATACTGCAGTGAAGCTAGCTGCTTGTCTATCCCAGCTACCTACCCCTGGCTTTCGCTACCCATTTGTCCATACTGCCTCTCCTTGAACCACTTTCCTCTCTCACCTCTTTCTCATGACGAATCCTATCTTTTAAGGCTTATTTTATAAACCATTCTCTCCGTGAATCATCATCTGGCTTTCATTCTCTACTGGTGGCCTGGTTGGACTCTTAGGTATGCTTGAAGAAAAGTTGATGACCTTATTTTAGGGGACCAGTTTTAGGTTAATAGTGAAATTAAGTGACCAGCCTGAGAGACCCTCTGTGTTCTCTCTTCCTGACATCCCTCCTCTTCCCCTCACACCTCACTGCCTTCCTGTTCTCCTCTTTTGGCATCAAGGCCATATGAAGAACTGCTCAATTGTCGTTGTCAGTTGTCTTAAAGAGTTATTTATTAATATGAGTTCTCTATTGGCATGTATGCTTGCATGACAGAAGAGAGCATCAGATCCTGTTTTAGACTGTGAGCCACCATGTGGATGCTGGGACCTCTGTGCTCTTAACCACTGAGCCATCTCTCCAGCCCAGCTTTTTTTTTTTTTAAATTAATTTACTTACTTTTATTTTATGCACATTGGTGTTTTGCTGCATCATGCATGTCTGTGTGAGAGTGTCAGATCTTGAAATTACAGACAGTTGCGAGCTGCTACGTGTGTGCCATGTGGGTGCTGTGTGGTTGCTGGGAATTGAACTCTGGTCCTCTAGAAGAACAGTCAGTACACTTAACCTCTGAGCCATCTCTCCAGAGTCCAGTCTTTGTTATTTTTTAAGAGATGAATTTTGCTCTGTCTCCTAACCAGAAGTTCCATTCCTACATGCAATTCCCCTTGCTGCATCTTCCCAGGAAAGAAGATACCATAGGCATGAGCTTTTTATCATACACGACTCAAGCAAAAGTTTGTCTCAGTTCACCAAATAGTCTCAAGAGGCTCCACAATAGACAGAGACAGCAGGAAAAAGTTTCCCAGGCTTTTGCAGAAGGCACTGGCCATGAGAGGCCTTGGGATTCATCATCTATTCTACTGAGAGAGGGCTAGGGATCAGGTTAGGGTGGAAACCAGACATAAGTGGAGATCAAGCATATGGCCAAGACGTTCTGGAACTGGAGTTAAGAATGTTGCAGAGGCCTTCCCTAGACCTGCATGTGAGGGAGATAGGACCTGCTAGGTCCAGGAACTCTGTGGACATTAGATCCTTCCTGTTTGAGATAGGAGCGGGTACTAGGACTCAGTTTTCTCATTCCTGACACTTTGCCTTCACAGACAGTTCTCTAGTTTTATTTATTTTTGCGTTTATTTTCTTGCAGCAGAATCCTGAAAAATCAAAAGAAATCAAAGCAAGGCTGCTCCGGTTGGAAGGGGAGTGGAAACCAGATCCCCCTTCACCTCCCACCTTTCAAAAATTTCCTTCAAACACATCTTCTCAGAACGCAGCTCATAAACCACAGCATGGAGATGTGCTACATCTCCTAGCCATACCTTGAACTTGTTACTATAAATAAAACAGGATGTTACCATGGCAACCTGACAGTCTGTTGAAATTGCCCCTTATGGACCAAATTAGCCTGGATCGATAGTGCTTCCTGAATGCGGAATTACTTTCCTTTTGAAAAAAAAAAAGTTTGAACAAATTATAGAATAAAGCACTAGGGGAAATGAGGTCTGAGTCGACGCAGTAATGACATTAGCTGCAGCTCTCAGCCACGCCTGTATCTTAGAGATACGTGTTGCTGAGCTGGTGCTCTCCAGGCAGCTTTATTCACTGCTCACTTCCGTGGCCTCTTCCCCAAAGGCAAGCCTTTCCCGCTGCTCTGCATGTGTCACGGGAAAGGACACGTCTGTCCTTAATGTCCTGCTCCCCAGGCTCAGCTGTCCAGCGAGGAGATGCTGTCTTCAGAGATGGACAGATTTTAAATGGCACTCCCCAAGCGGGCGGGCACAGTGAACCTCAGAGCAGATGTGGGCCCAGTCCTCACTCCAGGGAGGATTCGTGCTAGGGAAGCTATTAGTGAGCCCTGGAGCCTGAGACCTTCTGCAATTGTTCCTATGAATTCCTACCCCAGGCAAAAGCTAAGGAAGCTAGTGCTGAGCTTCGCTGAATTTTGGGTGTGTGTATTTGAGGATCTACACAAAGCCCTGAGTCTTAAACAAACAGTTTTCCAGTTGACCTGGTACCTGCAATTCTGCGCCTTGTATTTAAAATGCAGAAGGGCATACTCCAGGGGAGGGCAGTAATTTAAATAAATTCCTAGGAATTTGTCAGAATAGATTGTTGATGTGCATTATGGGTGTAGGGGAGCAAAGGGGACTCACCTACCTTGTATAACATCCCCTGGCCTTCTGTAACTTTCCTATCACAGTGTTGCAAGGTTTTATCTGTGTCTTTATGACATCTCCCTCTGTTTTCCTCAGTGGCACTGATTCAGCATTTTCAGCTGGGAAGGTCCTATTGTAGTCCCAGGCTGTGAACGGTGGGCTCCAAGTTAGGTAGTCTCTTGTTGGGGTTTTTAAGCAAATTAGTCATCTCTCTGAACTATCTCATCAGAAAAAATATTTTGTGTCATTTCGAGGGTTCAAGAATTTCATACAATTAGGGTGGATTCAAGGGTTCAGTTAGGGACTCCCAGTTCATAGCAGCTCTGGGGATCACGTGGAGAACAAATGGATATGCGGTAGAAGCCAAGCACCTAGCTTATAGGAACCACATTCCATTCATAGCTGGTCTGAGTACATCTATAACACTGTCAGAACTAGTCTTTAATGTCATACTTCCTAGTGAGTAACAACAAACTTATGCCAGCCACTTCCTATTTTAAAATAACTCTTGAATTTCTAATTGTGATAAACAGCATGTAACACAAAATTTACCATTGTGGATATTTTAAAGTGTACAATTAGCTAGTGCTGAGTATGACTGGAACAGGGATGGGAATGCTCTGTCTTGCAACCACACCCTTGGGACCTGCGTACTCCTTCGCTGCTGGGAGAGAGGAGTGAGAGTGGAGAGCCTGTCTTCATTTCCATAAGGCAGACTGAGCACTGATTTCTTCAGCCCGCCTTTCATTGGACAGACTCCATCTTAGGACCCATGATTTCAGGGAGGTCAAACGATGACCAGGAGAGGGGGAACCAGCTATTAGAAATCCCTGTGGTGTTTATTCCCAGGGAGTGTCTTATCTCTTCATATTCAGAACTTACTCTTCATTGGTACCCAGATCGCCACACTCCTGTGTCTAAACTTGAGCAGTATTTACGTATAACCTATGCACATCTTCCTGGATCTTTGAAATCATTGCTGGATTACTTCTCATAGTTATTCCAGTGTAAACACTCTAATTGGTTACAGACCCACATTGTTTATTGAGCAGTGCAAGGAAAACCCTGCGTGTGTGTTCTGCTCAGATACACTTTTTCAAAGGGGTTTTCCATTCAACACTTGGGCACAGAACCTGTGAGAACCGAGGACAGGTCTATGGGTTTCTTTGTTGACATGTTGTTCAAGAAAGCATGCCAAATCATGACAGACAAGATGGCAAGGATAATTTTGAATCCATTCCAGTGCAGCTTTAAAGGTGAACCATTCACAAAGTACAAAACTTTAGGAGTTATTTGAATTATTTGCCTCTTAATTCACAATTGATCAAGACAATGTATTGTATTACTTTAGTAATTTTTTGAAAAATTGCTGCTCTAAAATCTTGGTTAAAAGGAAAAGGAATTCCCAGGAGTTGATGATTTTGAAAATAATGTTTTTAAAAAGGAAGAATTTAGGATGCAGTTGGGAATTACATTGGCTTAGGAAAGTGGCAATAGTAGATTTCCTTCTGAGTCCATGACCTCACTGTTTACAGCACAACCCCAAACCCAAGGCTCAGGGAACACAGCTGGAGACCAGGTGGGAAGGAAAGAGTTAGAGAACCAGGATGTCTGCTGGGAGTTGCATTCATGAACACTCAACAATATGGCTGCCTGAACAATACCTGTACAATGACAACACCAATTGGCATGTCAATGTGGTTGGGCAATTTCACAAGGTCCCACATCTAGGTGAAGAGCTATAGGTAACAAGTGGTTACTAAGAGAAAGAGATTCGGTCTTTCCCAGAGAGGAGCCCCTGGCAGGATATACAATCCTCAAACACACACATATGAGTAACACTAAATAGACATAGTAGATTGTATTTATTCTACATGTAATATATATTTATATGTAATATAATATAAATTATGTATAAGTACAGGTTATATTTATATACATATTATATATGTATATATATACACACACACATATATATACATATATACATACATATATATACATTTTGAAAGAAGAGGTCATATAAACTTTAGAGGGACTAGTGGAGGCAGGAAATGACACACAGGAGAAGAGCTGGATCCTGGAGAGGATAGGGCAGGAATGACATAAACACAGTATAAATTCTGCAAAACAAGCTTTTAAAAGTTAAAAAAAAAAAACCAATGAATTTAAAAAAAAAAAAAAGAGAGAAAAGAATTTCTGATATCTGTTAAAATAATAAAGAAGACTGTATTCAGGATCGTGCAAAGGTTCCCTGACTATGGAAATGGGGATGAGAGAGAGCTAAATGCATCTACACAGCTGGAATTTATGTCCAGTGGGCAAGGTAAGGCTATCAATAGTTGGAAACTATCTAAGCAGAAGCATCAGAAGGAGGTGTTGCTATATTGATTTCATAGTCGATGAGGCCAGATTTAGAGTCACCTTGGAGATTGTGAGGGACACCTTTGGGAGTGTCTGTGAGGGTGTTTGCAGAGAGGAGTAACTGAGTAGGTAGCACTTACCCTGGCACCATCGTCCATGGACTGTGAGGTCCAGATTCAGTGGCTGGGATACGAGGGTATTCTCCATTTCCGCTCTCTGGCTACTGCTGTGTGGCCTGTTCTGCCCCTCCACATCTTACCTGGCACAGTGGACTGACACCTTAAAAGCTATGATATAAAATAACTCCCTCAATAATTTGTCCTAGAGGTGAGAAGCTAGTTATCAGTAGCTTTACTGCTTATCTTCCTTGCTTTGTTGCAGATACTCAGGCAAGAACTTTGCTCTTAGCTTAGAGGTGGGATGGTGTTTAGTACATGGCTAGCCATATTGCCGAGAGTCATTGTTGAACTGCAAAGGACTCCCATCCAAAAGACTAAACACCCATGGCTGTGTTAGGGTCTGTTTCTTACTACTTAACTGAATTTAAGATGCCTGGAGTACAACAGAGAAAGAAACTTGTTCATTTTTGTGTAACTTGTCAATTTTAGAAAGCTCAAAATGAAGGCTATCTCGTATCATCATTATGATGACATGTTACTTTCCTGGGTGATGCACAGAAATGCCTATTCTCCCCTCCCCCCAGATATGGCAGCGACACACTAAAGAATGAATTCTGGCCAAGTCCAGCTAGAGTTTGTTGGGGTTACTTACAAGAGCATGGATGAGTCTCTGGCAGCTCTATCACCGCAAAATGCTTCACCTCATCATGATGACAACCCACAAGATCCAAATCACTGTAGTCCCTACCATGGCTAACCCATGGGCTAACTTCAGTAGCTGCAACTGGAACAAGATTATGCACAACTTGAGGAGGAGTGTTAGGAGGGAAAGAGTGGTTAGAATCCCAGAGGAGAGCATGATGGCCCTCCCTCACACCTGGGAAAGAGTGGCAGGAGGCCTGATCTCTTGAGGGTCATGGGTGGGTAGTCACAGGTCCTCTGAGGGTAACAAGATGTCATGCCTGTAGGAAGATAACTGAGAGGTATGTTTAGAGGTCAGAACATGAACAAAGACCCAAAGCAATGTTTTATTTATTTTTATTATATGGGTTTGGGTGTTTGGCCTATGTGTATATATATGCACCATGTGTATGCCTGGCACCTATAGAGATCATCAGAGGCCATTAGATCCCCTAGAATTGGAGTTACAGATGTTTGTGAGCTGCTGTGTGGGTGTGTTGATGCTTGGAATTGAACTCAGGTCCTCTGGAAGATCACCTGGTGCTCTTAACTACTGAGCCAACTCTCCAGCTTCAGTATCTATCTATCCATCTATCTATCTATCTATCTATCTATCTATCTATCTATCCATCCATCCATCCATCCATCCATCTATCTATTCACCCATCCATCTATCTATTTAGACAGAGTCTAGAACTTGCTATGTAGCCAAGGATGACCTTGAATTTCTGGTCTTCATTTCCCAGTGCTGGAATTACAGACGTATGCAACCATGACCTGTCCTTCTAAGTGATGCTTTCTGTGCATAGCCATTCTAGTTTGAACTTCTTTTGATGCAAAGATTTGCTTCATTTTATATTCAGTTCATTAGAGGAAGACTCCAGAACTTTCCTTTCAATGACCTGGATCCTCCTTTAGAAATGTTAACCTGAGGAAATGTATCTCAAAGAGTGGTTTATTGGGGTGTGGGAGAAGGGCCCCCCCATCAGGGATCAAGGTATTTGTACACATGACTTAATTCTACTTCCACAGGTTTAGTGCCTTGTAGGAACTGGTCAAAATCCTGGGCTCCCAGCTCAACAGCTAAACTACTGAGTGCACATACTTGATTTGGTAAAGCACTTTCTGATTTTAACTTGAGGGAAGCAGATTATAGCTCCGTTGAGTTTGGGGTTTGCTGTTCTCCATGTAGCACCTCGATTTCTAGATTCTCAGGTCTTGATGATTTCAATCTGTCAAGATTTTGAAGCCTAGCATCATAATTATAGACATTTCCTTCAGTGTTTTATGATAAGAACTGCATGGAAGTGCCATGTTATTTTGGGGAACATGAATTGCATTGCACAGAGAGGCAGATGACAAAGCTATCAAGAGAGGGAATAGATAGCAAAGAGGAAGTGCAGCCACAGAGTGAGGAAGCAAGGCAGGGAGGAGACAGTTGCTGTGTTGGAAGGGTTTCCTGCTTTGCTTTATCTGACAGCAAATGAAACACTAATAAGTTTGATCTTACCACAGGTGGTGCCAATGGCAATAGAAAGATTACTACTTCTGAGCAAAGGACTGGTGCATTCAGACACCAGGTTTGCTACATGATGGTGTGTGTGTGTGTGCAGATACATGTGTGTTGTGTACCCATGTGGTCAATCTTGAATGTCATTACTTGGTAGTTTTTCAACTTGGTATTCTTCATAATTTTTTTGTGGACACAGAGTCTCTTGCTATAGGAACTGGAGCTTCCCGATTAGGGGAGGTTGGCTGACCAGCAAGCCCAAGGATCTGCCTGTCTTTGCCTTTGAAGCACTGGGCTAACTTGTGTGTGCCATCATTAATGGCTCGCTGGATGACATCCAGATGCTATAGTCATATATGTGTAGCTTTAAATTTTAATTGATTGATTGATTTTCTGAGACGAGTTGCATCATGTAACTCTGGCTGGTCTGGAACATGCTGTGGGGGCCTCCAATTTATGGAGACTTGCCTGCCTCTGCCTCCTGAGTGCTGGGATTAAAGGTGTGTGCCACCACACCCTGCTCACTTATCTCTTAAACCCCCTCCATATTAGAGAAAATCTCACAGGAGACTGTCTTCAAGCTGAGTCTGAGGTTCTCTAGTCTGTAACTTTTCATTTTTGTAGCAGCAACTATTTCTAAAATGCATTCTTTGATTGTGTGGTTTCCCAAGAATGACAGTCATAGCAAGTATTGTATCATTACAAATTAGTCTTCATTTCTCAGGGCCAGCTACATAATTCGTGGCACCCAGGGCAAAATAAAACATGGGACTCTTTGTTCAAAAAGCAGAAGAACCATAGCTTCAAGGGTAGACACTAAAACATCAAGTTTTCTCCTTTGTTCAGTAGCCTGTTCCTTGACTTGTCACGGGGCTTTGAGAAAATGCTGTTTAATGTCATTCTAAGTAAAGAAAGACTTAAGACTTTCAGTTGTTGGCATGAACTGTATGGTTCATCTTTATGTAGTATGCTAGTTATAAATGCAAATACAAGAGCATTTGCTTCACATGCAGAGGCAGTAAAATCACACGTATTCTATTTCATACTTCATCTAAATTTATGAGTATTTTGTTCATTCTGGAACAATGGAGCTAGAACACAAAACAAACCCCACCATTCTCTCTTTTTGGCATGTGCACATCCTGCCTCCACATGCCCTGGGCTGACCAGTGAGCAAGAGAAGTTCAGAAGGAATATAAGGGTACATTGTCTCATCTTTTTCTTTTCTTTTCTTTTCTTTTCTTTTCTTTTCTTTTCTTTTCTT
>JADRCH010000005.1:17018485-17063530 GCA_019843965.1 Rhynchomys soricoides | reverse complement strand
TTTTCTTTTCTTTTCTTTTCTTTTCTTTTCTTTTCTTTTCTTTTCTTTTCTTTTCTTTCTCTACCTCCCTTTCTTTCCACAGGATCTAGCTGTGTAGACTTGGCTTGCCTGGAACTCTCAACATAGAAAAAGCCAACATCACCCTCACAGAGATCCACCTGCCTCTGCCTCTCAATGCTGGTTTGAATGATGTATATATGGATTAGATTACCTTATCTTTGAAATTTTCTCATGTGTACTCATAATGTAACAAATTGACTAATACAAGGAAGTAACCCTAGGTAAGTGTGGTGGTTTGAATAGGTATGGCCACCATAAACTCTTGTTTGAATGCTTGGCCCATAGGGAGTGGAAGTGGCACTATGAATAGGTGTGACCTTATTGGAATAGATGTGGCCTTGTTGGAGGAAGAGTGTCAATGTGGGAATGAGGTCTCCTATGTACCTGTGTGACACACAGTCTCATGCTGCCTTCAGATCAAGACATAGAACTCTCAGCTCCTTCTCCAGCACCTTGTCTGTCTGCACTCTGCCACACTTCTCACCATGATGATAATGGACTGAACCTCTGAAACTGTAAGCCAGTCCAATGAAATGTCTTTCTTTGTAAGAGTTGCTGTGGTCATGGTGTCTTGTCACAGCAATAAACCCTAGCTAAGACAGTAAGGACAGGAGTGAGAGAGGGTAGTCTGGTAATATGTGTTCTTCAAAATGCCGGCACATGCTTTCTACATTCACAGCAAATTCCCATTTGAAAGAAAGGATGACCCCTGGGGCTGTAAGTGCCTTCCTGCATTGTGTGGTCCAGATAACACACTTATGGAGAACTTACCTTAAGTCTTGCTGTATGCACTGTTTTGGGCTCCACTAAGGTTTCTGTGTTAAAAGGTTATCAACTGGGCTGGAGAGATGGCTTAGCAGTTAAGAACATTGACTACTCTTCCAGAGGTTCTAAGTTCAATTCCCAGCAACCACATGGTGGCCCACAACCATCTATAATGGGATCTGAAGCCCTCTTCTGGTGTGTCAGAAGACAGCTACAGTGTACTCACATATATAATAAATCTTTAAAACAAAACCAAAACATTTGTACAGATGATCGAGGTTTTTTTTGTTTTGTTTTTTGTTTTGTTTTAAAAGGGTATCAACCATGACCTCTGTGAATGGGGTGGCAAGGAGTGGTGACAGATATGCGTGACAGAATCACAGAGTAAATGAATCCACAGGTCAGCAGTCCAGGACACTGGCTCTAGTGTCTGAAGTACCATGATAACTGTGCTAGGATTACATATAACTATTTGCCAGGAACCAGGACCGGCAGCAATGACTCCTGTGTTTTTTATTCTTTAATGTACCCACTGTTTGGTATCAGGAGGAAGTTACTTGTCCCAGATCAAGAAGCCATCCTTTGGATTTAAACCCAGGCAGTCTCATCAGACTATGGTCTTGTAGCCTGGTGTTTAAAGAAAGGAGTTAGAGAACATAACCAAAAAAACAATTTCCAATTTTAATTATATAAGAGATTCAGTCAGGAAACGTTGAGGAATAATTACTTCAGTCTTTCTTTTCTGCTTCTGTTTCCCACTTATTCATTTGTTTCCTTACCATGTTTTAGTCTATGTGTTAAAATGTATGCAGTATAAATTATTAGAGTAGTAGAGATCATGGCTGGAGTTACCTATTACAGAGTAACAAACTGTCAAGCCAGAGCTCAATGACTTAAAGCATTAACATTATGACTCTGTGCTGAGGGGAGAGCATAGTAGGTGTCTTAAGGTGTCCATTGTCATGATAAACATCATGACCAGAATTGACTTGGGGAGGAAAGGGTTTATTTTGTTTACACTTCTGCATCACAGTTCATCATCAAAGGAAGTCAATCAAGGCAAGAACTCAACTGGCAGAAGCCTGGAGGCAGGAGCTGATGCAGAGGCCACAAAGAATGTTACTTATTGGTTTATTTGTCCTTGCTTGCTCAGTTTGCTTTCTTATAGCATGTAGGACCAACAGCTCAGTGGTGGCACTGCCCACAGTAAACTGGGCCACATCAATCACCAGTAAAGAAAATGCAGCACAAGTCAGTACAGCAGGGGCATTTTCTCTGTTGAGATTCCTTCTTCTCAGATGACTCCGTTAGCCAGTCCAGGGGCACAGCACATTTGTTTGGTAAGGATGGTATATTTATGCCACACTCAGTGTCAGATGTTGCACCTGCCAAGGACTGTCTTGTTCATTCTTGTGTGCTGCAGATGACAACGGCTGTTGGCTGGAGCCTCAGGGGAACTGGCCACACCACCTCCATTTGGTCTTCAAGAGTCATCTTTCCTTTCCAACTAGACTCACTGCAAATAGTCTAGTCCCTCCTTTTTTGGCCTGGAGGTGATCCCCAAATATAGTAACCTTTATTTTTAAAAAAAATCCCCCCAAACAAAAACTCAAACTACTTTTTCTGTCTGAGCCTTGCTCTCCCTGAATGGGGCTGTTCACCCCAAATTACTTTGATGATAAAAAAAGTGTAAGGGTCCATGCTTTGCCAAAGAATGACACCCCAGACTGAAATAGTATGCAAAAGCAAAGAGCGTTTTATTCTTCAGAAGTCCAACATGCGGGGTCTACCATCATCCAAGATGGAGGCTCCGCAGTGAGCTTGCAGGCCCAATTTAAAGCACATTAGGGGAATTCCAGGGAGGAATAGGTGACATCTATCTTAATTGGTGGCTTTATCTCTAGGGACATTCCAGAACCATTGCTGGGGTATGGGGAAGGAGGGACTGGAAACTGCTGCTGGGGAAGTCTGGAAACTGTTGCTGACCTATTGCCCTTGCCCCAGGCCAAGTGTCAGGGCCTGGACTTGCCTGGAGTCTCCCAGTTCTTGGAAACAGAGATCTAAGCTTAGTCTTCTGAAGTGCCAGTTGAAGCCTGTCCTGGAGTCGTCTAGTCTTCTCACTAGAACTCTGGTTTTCCTGTTCTTTTTGAGTTCTGTTAACAGCACCTTCTTACTTTTCATTTGTTTTCATGTTTACAGTGAATTTCTGTGTCTACTCCCTCTACCCCCTTTCCTTCTTTCCTTCCTTTTGACCTCTTCCTGCTTCCTTCCTTCCTTCTCCAGCCAGCCATTTGTACAGTATTGATACAGTTGGCTTGAAAACTCACATTTGTTTGTTGATTTCTTGCTTATTTGAAATTAAAATTATTTTCTTCTTTTTAAATTCCCTCCTTTTGCTCTCTGTTTTCTACTCCACCTTCCTTTTCCCTCCCTCCCTCCCTCCCTTTCCTCCCTCTCTCTGTCCCTCCCTCCCTCCCTCCCTTCCTTCCTCCCTCTCTCATGTTTCTGATACAGGGTCTCACTGTGTAGTACAGGTTACTCTTACACCTGCAATGCTCCTGTCTCTGCCTCAGGATTATACTAAGTATGCACCACCAGTTGGGTCTTACTTTTATTTATTTTATCTTTTATAGGTCTCTTCTTTTTCCTGCCTCACTTTGATGGAGTTGGCTTTTTGTTTTGTTTTGTTTGTTTTTAAATTCTCTTCTGTAGGACTGTGAAAGGCATGCTGGTTTCTAGTTGAGCTAAGGCTGAACCTGAGGGACCACAGACTTTTGCCACGCTCCTGGACACCAGGCTTCTGGCATGAGGCCGCAGCCCTCCATAGTTTTGTCCCTCAGTCACATAAGGGCAACACCCCAAGCCCCTCCACAGGTAGAGGACATGATCTGTGGTCTTGTAGCCTCAAGACAGATCTCCATTTTAATGAGGTACCTAAAGGTCTGGAGGACGTAGCCAATAAAATCTCCTTCCCATGTGGGGCAGTGATCTGGCAGGCAGTCTGGCACACCGGTTGAGCACAGGAAGACTCTGGGAGACCCTGAGAAGTAATTCCCAAGGGACCAGAAATATTATGCCAAAGCTCCCGGGGGGCTTTTTGGCTCCAGCCATGGTCACATATCATGCCCCTGTAGAGGCATAGCCACACAGCCCCAAGCCATCCCCATGTTAATGAGACACCTAGAGGCTTAGCCATGCCCCTTCCCAGTTACTATATCTGCCCTGCCTCTCTGGGAGAGGTGGGAGGTACAGTGTTATCCATGCCACTTTCCACATGATGAAAATAAATGCCTTAGAATTATGGACTGTCTCTTCATCTGGACCCACCGTGGGAAGCGAGGGATCTGGCCCTCGAGTAATGAGGCTCCACTAATCTCTCGACGTGGGAATCCCAGCGCTCCTAGACAGTAACCATTCACCCAAGCCTAAGCAGCTAGCTTAGCAACCCAAGCCAACGAGCCTCCGTCTGGGCGGGAACCCCAGCTGTGCTCCAGCTAGCCCGTCTGCAGCACCCTGATGCGACTTCGGTGCCCCAGGCTAGAGAACCCATGGACACCCATGGGCAGGGCCCTCAGAGGCTTCACACAGCCCCCAACCTGCCCATCGGACCATGTGGGAAGATACTCTGCCACTTCCTGAGTGTCCTGTCCCACCCAGAGCCTCATTGCCCCAGGACAGACACGTGGAGCTTCGTTCCACAGTGCCAGGGGTTGGTCCCAACATTCCCGGACACCCCTTCCTGTAAAAGGTATTTAACCACAGGCCCTCCCCTGAGAAGTGGGGTAAGGTTTTACTCATCCACTTTCCACCATGACAATAAATGCCTTAAAACCATGGACTGCCTCTTTTCATTGGGATCCACCATGGGGAGCAATGGAAAAGGCTTTCACCTGAAGAGTCACCATTTAATCTCCCACAGAAGGACTCTCAACGCTCCCAGCCACGACCACCAAGTCAACCCATTGGCCAACAAGCCAAGGACTCTACCGTGCGGGACCCAGATGGAGCTCTCCCCCCTTTTTCCTTCGGACCTGGGCTAGATCCATTCAATGGGCTCCCACTCCATTCTCAGCTCTTCCAAGGCTCTCAGCGGTGCCTAGGTGCCTGAGATCCTGATAACCAGACTGCCCTGGCCTCTTTGCTGGCCCCCAGGACTCCTGAGCCAGCTCTGATAGTCCCGAGCCTCAGACTGTGCTCCCCATCCTTGAGCAGTATACCTGCCTGGCGACAGCATGGGGTAAGCCCAGTCAAAACTCCCACATCCCACCTCCCTGAGTGGCCGAGCCCTGTGGCGGAGCAGAGGCAGACCTCATTAACCCAACATTCTTCTACTTGCTTTGCTGACTTATTATTTAAAAATTCCCCCACCCTGTGTGTGTGTATATATACATATGTAATTATTTTAGTTTTTATAGTACACATGGTCCCTCACCAGGGCATTACCTTCCAGAGACACTGTGACACTTCATTGTATCTACAAACCTTACACAACACACTTCAGCTTCTCTCCCTCTGGACTCCATGGTGTTGTAAGAGTATTTTTGTAAACCCCACAAATTTGCCTACTTTTTTGTTCTTAGGAAGTAGATCATGGGCTAGTGAGATGGCTCAGTGGGTAAAGGCACTTGTCACCAAGTTCCACAACCTGAGTCTGATCTGTGGGCCCCACGGAGTGGAAGGAGAGAACCAACTCCTGAAAACTTTCCTCTAATCCTCACGCCTGCACTGTGGCGCATGCACCCACACTATGAAGAACTATTCAGTGCCAGAGGAAATAGAGTTTAAGGCCACAGTACAACATGAATCCCAGAAGCAGATAAGCTACAGGAGCCACTTACAAAAGATCATATTGGAAAAAGAGATTGACTTGTATAATTCTATTCATAGAAAATTCCTAAAACAAGAAAACCCCTCCTCCACCAGTCCTCACCTTTCTCTCTCACTCTTTCAATAAGTAAGTATAAAAAATATAGTAAACCATCTTTTGAAATGGCCAAGGTAATAAGTAAAAAGCCTTCGATTACCCAAATTGTTACATTTCTGGTGATGTCCATTCCATTCCACAGATGGAGAGTTACACTTTCTTTTCTCAAGAGTTCCCTTTAGCGGTTACTATGGTGATCTATTGCTGACCCTCTTCACAGCTTTGTCATATCTGGAGCATTGCTGATTTTCCTGTTTTACAACTTTGATGAAATACCTTTCATCTGCTCTGTAACTCACTTTTGTTCTCTCTTCCTTCTGCTCCTCCTCCTCCTTGCCTTTTAAAAACATACAGTTCTGCAGTTTTCGGATATTCACCGTGTTTAATCACCCCTGCAATTGCATCTAAAACATTCTCACCATCTCCAAAGAAACTCTTTTCTCATTAGCACCCCTCTCTTATTCTCTGAAAGCTTTCTGAGATTCACCACATTGTCATGCACATTAGCACTTCATCGCTTTCTGGGATTGAACAGTATTTTGTGGTATAAATATGTTGGGTTTTGTTCGTTAGTGTGGAAATTTGGGGTGATCCATTTTTGTCAATAGTGGTAATGCTGCTAGGAACATCTGTGTCCAAATTTTGGGTTGATGTGTGTGTTTTTGTTCTCTTTGATATGGTTCTAAGAAGACTCCAAGGAACCTAAGAAATTCCTGGATTGCATTATAACTAGTCTTACTCACCTTCATTGGAAGAGTGTTTTGCTGGGTATAAAACATTAGGTTGATTTATTTTTAGTATACAGATCTGTTTCTGCGTATTGCTTGAATTCTCCTCTTGACTAGAATGTGGCTGTCCTTACCTCTCTTCTGCCTTTTTTTTCTCTAGGCCTTCTTAAGATTTTTATCCTTTTCACTGGTTTAATTTAATTGCATGTATCTTTTGTGAAGTTTCTTGTGCTTGGAATTCATTGAACTTCTTGGGTGAATCTGTAGTTTTCATCCATTTTGCAAGACTTTTGTTGTCATTTTTTCTTTTTTTCCTCTTCTGTTTATTTCTTCCTCTCTTCAGGTTTATAGTGAATTGCTTAAAGTAGTTTCATTGATTGTTTAAAAACCACCTCTGCATATTTTTGCCCCTTTCTGGACGCTGTCCACTATCCTTTTATTGTGTATGTATTCTATGCAGTCTAAAATTCTATGACCTTCTTTGAATGCACTGTTTTTCATTTTGTTCTCAGCTGTGCTCATTTGGAAACACCTTGGTCCCCTAGGTTTTATAACTGAGAATATTTTTTTTTAAATGGGACTTGGATGTTTAGCAACATTTTTCTCTTCAGTTTAAACAAACCCACTTCAAACATTCTATGTTGTATGAACTATGACATTATCCCAAGTCTCATTGTTGAAAACAGGAACTGTTCCTAGTCTTGTGTGGATTCTCCTTCTAGAAACTCTTTCTCCTGCTTCAAGTGTTTTTGTTGCACACAGGCCCTGTCAACATGCAGTTCAAAACTCCAAAGAGACTCTCTCCATTTCTCTCACCACCCTCTTTTTTAACCCTGTCATGTATGGAACTGTATGACTTGATAACTCTGGGCACTTTGGCCTAATTGGACTCAGCTTCAGCTCTTCATCTTGCATGATTCCTGGTCTCTGGATGCCCCTGCCCCCACTTTGTTTCTCAGGTCTCAGGGATCAGTTTGCTTCATTGTCTGATAACCAGGATCTTGCTTTGTACACCATGTCTGTTGTTTGGGTCATTCCAAGATGTAAGGTAGAACCAGATCTCATTACTCCATCTCCTTAGACGTAAAATACCATTTACTTAAGAGGGTAAGCCTTTCTATATGTTCAATGCACAGATAGTTTATGGCTATTTACATAATAAATAAGTAGTAAGTGATTCTGGGAAGAAGGGATGGTAATTGGGAGAACAACTTTCACTCTGTAGAGCTTATTTCTGTTTTGCTTTTTATGACATTTCCCCTATAACCTATGATATATGATGTTAGTGTGTAATAAACTTTCTTATGAATGAATTTAGTAGGTCTTTTTTAAAGGACCTACCAAACACTGGGTGATAGGGATTGTATCAGTACATTTTCCCCTCAGTGGCTTGACTGACAGCCATCTAGTTACAATCATCTTTCATCCTTTTTGTTAAGTCTAAGGGGACACAGAGGCTCAGCTTTGCTCTTTGATTCCATCTTCTGGGAAGTATGGTGCTGGATGTTTGCTTGGACCCCGAGTTTGACACATGTCTTTACAAGTCATTTAGAATAATATGTAAAACGTATGCCAGGGTACCAAACCCTTCAGTTTTTCTGGAGCCTTTTAGCAATTGACTCCCATATTCTACTTCTATGAAATGATTCTAAAGAACAGTTAGAGAAAGCATGCAAAGATTTACAATCTAGGATGTTTGTGGCACCCTTTTACATGACAGTAAGATGTTGAAAAGCCACAAATGTCTAATACTGAATTGCCAAATTGAATTTGGGCCATAATGAAATGGAAGGTATTATGATTTCTGAATATTAAAATACTAAGCACTAATGAGCATTCAAATGTTATCTCTGTTAAGTAAAAAACAGCTGTATGCTTAAGGTAGGTGCAGGAGGATTTTAAATGAAGAAATACATATAGAAAGGATATATATTAAAATGGTTATATTATTCATTTTGCTATTATTATCCATACATATATGGATAATATATATGTGGTCTAAAAGCTATATATAAAAATGATAATCATGTTTATTCCTCAGTGGCAGGATAAAGAATAGTCATTATTCTAGCTCATATGTATAAAATATTTATAGGAATCTTATTATTGCATAGTAAAAATTTTGGTGGCATCACAGAATATAATATCTTGTCTGGAGAGTCACCTCTTGGTTCATGTACCTCCTTTTATTCCATTTCCCTTGGTTACTTGGTAGACAACAGAGGACTTCCCAGATCTGTTCAGTTTTCCTCCTAATTGGTGTCATGCTGATCTAGGGTTACTATGCTCCATTCTTTTTCACAGGCTATTCCTGGCTGTCTCTTTTCATGTCTAGCCCTTATGCTCCATTTTTAATTGCAGTCTAATGTACTAGCTCCTCATTCCAACCCTCCCTTTTCTCTCTGTGCCACAATTCTATTGTTCCTTTGCCAAAAGTCCACCAGCTCAGATTTTGCTAAGCCACAGTCAATATTTTGAGCCTCTGAGATGTGTCCAAACTCTTGCTCCACCCCATGCTCTGTTTGTTGCTGACTTCCTTTTATTATTTTCTAATCTTTTATTTTTTTAGCTTTGAGATGTGGTAAATGAAGAGGATCTGGAAAGAAAATCTAATATGGAGCTGTAAAGTTGGTGAGCTAGATTGGGTTATCCCCAGTCTCTACTACTTCAGTGTGTAGAATTGCACACTCACACTTAATGCATGAAACTCTGTGTTCCCCCCATTTGAGCAGGGTCAGTGTTTTCTTTGTCTCACTGAAGCTAGAATTCATGTCTTTGGTCAAAGGAGGGTTAGGAGACATGACAAGAGGATCTTTGTATATTCTTCATTGTTGGACTTGTCTCCTTGGGCTTCTGCAATCATCCATGTAAAGAACATTCTAGAAAATTTTCAGGCATGCAGAGAGGTTGAGACCCAGAGAGTAGACCTAAAAACAGCCTATGGCTTAAGGATCAGGCAGCTGTCCCACACCCATGGGGTGGGGGATTCAAGGCTTGCTGTGGTACACTACTAAGATCTTGAAGTTCCTAGCTATACTCCTGAGTACGGGGTTGTCAGTTGAGGAATAAATGCTGATGATAGAGGTATAATAATATTATTGTCCCTGAATCATGATCATTGCATTGTGGCCACCAGTGAGGTAGAATTAGATATAAAATTAGATATAAAATTTCACAGCACCCTTATCTTCCTTTGATCTTCTGAAAGGATTCTGAAAGACAAATCATATTTTCTTTTTTCTTTCTTTTTTTTTTTTTTTGGTTTTTGGAAACAGGGTTTCTTTGTGTAGCCCTGGCTGTCCTGGAACTCACTCTGTAGACCAGGCTGGCCTCGACCTCAGAAATCCGCCTGCCTCTGCCTCCCGAGTGCTGGGATTAAAGGCGTGCGCCACCACTGCCCGGCTGACAAATCATATTTAAAAAAAAAAAAAGATTAAAAATGTTTAAAGAACACAAACAAAACATGTAGCCCGTGGCACCATGTCACAAATCTTAAAGATTAAAATTTCCCTTGTCTACATTTAATGTGACAAGGGAATGTGTTGGGACCAGGTTGCCTTTCCTCTTCCTATCCTGCTCTATTGACTTCTGTGCTAGTAACCACCCAAAAGCACAGGGCCAGGGTAGGGAGTGGAGGCCTGTTGTCTGTATCTGCACAGCCCAGGGAACACTAAGTCAGCGTTAAAGTCCACTGTGTGATGGGACTGATCCAGCATGTGTTACGGGGAGTCTTGAGAGCACAGTGGTTGAGATTTTAGCAAGCCTGTGTGCTCAGGTTTGAAACTGGGATTTGTTACTTTAAAAACTAAGGCCCTGGGTAAGCCCTTGCCTCCATGTCCTTGTGTGTAAGATGATGACAATAAGAGACTCTTTCTCCGAGGTTTGATATGAGGATCAGAAGAATTCACTCATGTCTAGTGCTCATGCTTGGGGCGTGATGGTGGTAAATAATCACTTCAAGTACACTATTGTTTTTGGTGAGGCAGGGACTCAATTGCTAAATTTTCTTCTTGAAGAATTTTACACATGCATGTAATGAGGTTTGGAAGAAAGAGAGAAGACGGAATTAATAGCATCACAGACTGTGTTCTGCAAAATAGTAATTTTCGGCAGATGGCATCTGAAATGAAAAGCAATTTCATTAAGGAATGGGCTTTCTCTGTGCTAGGTGAGGCTTCTCCTCCCAGCCTCAGGAGTAAAATTTCACCAGAAGGCTGAGCCTGGGGATCAGCATGGCTGGAAGGCAGTATCTCTGTGGGGCAGAAATGGGACTCAGCGAGCGGATCCTGAAGGATGAATTGAAGCTAAGGCGTTTGCTTTTTGCAGATGGGACTGGCTGGCAAAGCCCAGGTTAAGGTTTCCTGATTCCTTCTCTTGCTCATACCTCTGCTTCTAGCCTACTGCTAGAGACTTGGTAGTGGGTGACTTTCTCCTCCCCTAGCTGATTGTGAGGAGGGAGACCCTTTAAACAGGGTTATACTTTACATGTCCCTCTCCAGATAATAGAGTTGGTGCTGAGATAGTTTAGGGAGCAAAGCAGGGTGTACGTTCTATGGACACAGCGCTAGTTACAAAGTGGATGGATGAAATGGACAGGGGAGCCGCTAGGAAAACAAACTTCCCTTAGCTCTCAAGTCCCTACTGCGTTACTGTTTTCTCTGTGAGGTCCATGAACAAGCCATCCCCCGGAGTCCAGACAGGGTTCGCTATTCCCAAGCTTTCCATTTTTAAAGTGGAGTGCACGAGTGGATACTCGTGTCATTTGGAGAATAAGTTTATTCATTATCATGATTTTACAAGATGGAGGAACCCGTGGACTCTTGCGGGGGCAGGGTTGATGGTTGCTTAAGGTTCTGTTGACCACAAAATGTGTTTGCTCATGGTGGGTGGATCATCTGTTGTCCTCTCTGCTTCCCCAGCTACCTGCAGCCTTGGAGCCTGGGCTGGAAGCAGGGACTTGCTAGAAGGTGTTGGAGGCCTGGTGGTAGGGTGGGGCTCTCTGTACACATGAGAGGACTTCAGAACTGGAGGATGATGACTTTTGGGTGAACCCTTAAGTCCTGGCTTCATTCTTTTTCCTGTTTATGAGGAATAAAACTTAATGGTGTAAGCTTCCGCCAGAATGTTGAAGGGTGATGGAGAGGGAGGGCTTTGCTTTCAGGATGCAATATGGGATGTGGAAGAGAAGTAAGACAGAAGAGAAAGGGGAAAGGAGAGAGGAGGCATTCAAAGCTTCGGGCTCCTCTCTTTTGTGGAAGTGAGAGCAACATCGGAGCCTGGCCCTCTCCTGCACCACCTGGGCCTCCCAAGTGGTGCACTTGGCAGCCAGCTTGGCTCATTAGCATGTTCACAGCCAAGGGGCAGCTCACAGGATGTTCTCTACAGATATTTAGATTGCTGGATTAAAAATGGTCCCAGGGCATGGATTAAAAATGGTCCCAGGGCATTCCTGGCTCCTATTCTTCCATATGGCCAGACAGAAGCCTCACATTTCTTCATTCTGAAGGAGTTTGTTGGGGTCAGATGCCTATGAAATCATGGCTCTTTGCTTTGTTGTATTTTTCAAATGTACTGATTGCCAGAAGAGAGACAGAGCTCAGTGACCAGAAGCAGTGAACATTCCCAGGCCAGACTCTGCCATTCTGAGGCCAGATGCAAGAGATGCCCCCGAACGATGAGCTTCTCCTGCTGATGGAGTATAGTTGTCAGGGACATCTGTGCATCCATTTTCTCTTGCTGCTTTAGCAAATTAATCACCACAAAATTTAGTGATTTAAACCAGCTCCGAGTAATTTCCTCCCCGTTCTGTAAGTCAGAAGTCTGGCCACAGCACCATAGCCAGACTCCATCCTGTAACCACATAGATCCTCTGTGGTGTCTCTCTGATGTGGGCAGGCAATGTTTTCTTTCTGGGAGCTCTGGAGTGGCTCTGTTTCTCAGAGAATCCAGGCTCTTGGCTGAGTTTATTTCTTTATGATTCTAAGACTCCAGTTCCTAGTTCCTTGGTGGCTGCAGACTCTCGGGGCTTGCTGTTTGGTCTTAAAGTCTTCCTCTTTCAGGTTCAAGCTTTCCATGCATCCCCTGCAGCGACGACACTGCCCTCTCATGCTCCCAACCTCCGACTTTACCTTTCTGCTGAATCTCTCAGGCCTCTAACTAGAGAAAGTTCTCTGCTTTGAAAAACTTACATGATTAGGGAAGCTAGGATAACTTTTTCCATTTTAAGGCGCTGATTGAGAGCTGCATTCCACCTTAAAAGTCTCTCTTATTACTGTAGCATATGCACAATTCCATGGATTCAGGTGTGGAATCTGGGAGGGGGAGTTTTTTTTCATTCAAGAGGTTATAAATAATTCATCAACTGCCTTAAAGCCCAGAGGTGGCACATTGCTGCAGCCTTTGTTGGGGAAGCCTTACTTTTCCACTCATTGATGGGTAGGGCTGGTTAGAGAAAGAAGGATTTGGAAGTCATAGGCAAGGGTGGGTCAGAGAGAACTTTGACCCTCAGAGAATCGATGTCGTCTTCTGAAGCTCAGAACTTCTGGATCTACCTTTTCTCTCAATATGGCCACGGGGACCTGGAGAGGTAACATAAGCTGGCCAATGTTAGTAGGTACCAGAGATAAATGTGAAGTCTGAAGGGGGCTTTTCAGAATGTGAAAACTATTGTCCTTGTTTGCACTGAAGAAATAAATAACTATGGTTTTCTTGGCTCTAGAAATGCCAGCCAGTGGCATGGTGTGTTGACAATGATGATGGCCTTTCTATAGACATTTACAAGAGATGGCCAGCAAGAAACACCCCACCTTATTCTTACAATGTCTGGGTACCGTCATAATCAGAAGTCATTGTCTTTCTTTGGCATGACCACAATCCCTGCCCCAGGCTCATTAAAAAATGTGAAGCTCATGAACCAACTGTTCTGGAGCTCCAAAGGAAGAAATCTGGCAAGGAATTCCACTGCCCTGCACCTCCTCCACTCTGAGCTAAGACAGACATTCTCCATTGCTCTCCTCAGATGTGCAGGCTGTGAGCCTGGTCCACTGGGAGACTGGCTCACTATTCAGGGTCCTCCTTCTCTTGCTAACTCTTCTCACCATGGTCTTCTCCTTATCACAGTCTAGAGACACCTACCACCCTGGGATTTACATAAGCCTGAGCAAAGTGCACTCCAGCTAAGAATATATCCACCCCCTATCCCTGGGCGATGTGCCTGGGAGGTGTGAAAACTGACTCACTGTCCCTCTGACTCAATGAAAAGACAAATGTATGAAGAAACCACTGGACTGATGTTGTGGCGAGAACCTAGTATTTTTAGCTCACAAAGAAAGAGATGGCTGTTACAAAGTCAGTCCTAAAGGGTGGAAGCTTTTATTTAAGCTCTTTTTTTCTTGAATGCTTCAGACAGCTTTAGCAGTAGAGGTTTTCAAGTAGTGAGTGAGGCATAGAGAGGATGGGAGACTGAAATAGGAAATGCCCAGCATAATCTTAGCAGCAGCAGTGCTTGCTGACTGTGGAATTTGTCTGTGCAGCTCAGGCTTGGCTGGTTTTCTCTCACACCAGAAACTCCCTCTGATTGCCAGAGAGTACAATGCTAAGACCTGTACTGTAGGACCAGTTCTTCCTGGGCAGAAAGCCATGGCCTACAGTAGAACCATGGTATGTGGCAGCCCCTGTGAGCAGCCTGAGGTCTTCCAGATCTCTAGATTCCTGCCGTAGTGTAGCCCCTGGAAGGAAGCATGTCCATTTCTTGGCCCTCATGGCAATATCCCCTGATAGGTATGGTCATTATCAGTTTAGCTTTCTCTAGGTGGAGCTTCTCCTGCCCTTGCTTGCAGGAAGATCTCAGGCATTTGTCAGGTTTTTCTCACACCCAACAACTGAGACACAGGTCTAGCAAGGACATGGAGAAGTGTGTACAAATAGCCAGTGTCCATCAGTGATAGTTTGCTCTGTGCTAGTTGATAGCTGCAGCTTGGACTATTTACTCCTAAGGGAGACACTTCTGGTTTCACATCCAATAGCCAATCTTACTGACCTTAGATTTCCTGTTGCCATGATGAACACCACCACCAGAAGCAACGTGGGTTGGGGGTTATTTGGCTTACATTCCAGGTCATAGTTCATCACTGAACTCGAGCAGGAAATGAAAAAACATTGCTTACTGGCCCACACTCTCTAACTCTTGTCAGCCAGTTTTATTATACAACCCAGAGCCTCCTGAAACTCTGGCACTGCTCAGAGTATTGAATAGTGTCCTCTACCTATCAATAGTTATGACAGTTCCCCACAGATGTGGGCACGAGCCATTCTGATCTGGGCAACCCTTCAACTGATACTATCCAGGTGATTTTTGGTTGTGTCAAATTGAGCATAAAAACAATCAGGACACTTTCTTCTTCCTTGCTGAAGGACAAAACCTCCTGCCAACATTGAAGTTGGATTATGCAAGCCAAGCATGCTTCCTAGGATGGCTGATTTTGTGAATCTCAGCTCCAGGTCTTACTAACTATGACCTCAGGCAAGTCACTTAACTTCTCTGTATCCCACTCCCTCATCTGTGATTGGATGTAACACTTCCTTACGTCTGCATCTGCTCCATATTACTCATTAGGCAGAGTTCCTGATCTATTGCAATCACATGCCCGTCCCTACTGTGGCTCAGGTACAGAGAGATCATGTGTAACTGATCCTTTGAATTGGTGAGAATGTCTATGGGGAGTGTAGGACCATGAAAGGCAGCCTGGTTCCTGGTTGAGCTAAGATTGGAAACCCCAATGACCCTGAGGGACAGCAGGCATTTTGCCTGTTTCCAGACACCAGGCTCCTGGCACAAGGCCGAAGCCCTCCATAGATTTGTGGCTATCAGTCATGTAAGGGAAATGCCCTAAGCCCCTCTACAGGTAGAGGACATGATCTGTGCTTCAAGACAGATCTCCATTTTAATGAGGTACCTAGAGGCCTGGAGGACTTAGCCAATAAGATCTCCTTCCCAGACACTCCTCCCTGCAAAAGGTATTTAGCCTCAGGCCCACCCCTGAGAAGTGGGGTACAGCTTTACTCATCCACTTTCCACCATGACAATAATGACAATAAATGCCTTAAAACCATGGACTGCCTCTTTTCATTGGGACCCACCATGGGGAGCAATGGAGAAGGCTTTTGCCTAAAGAGCAGGCCATCTAATCGCCCACAGAAGGCCTCTCAGCACTCCCAACCATGACCACCAAGACAACCCAGCCACAGACAAGCCAATGACGCTACCCTGTGGGACCCAGCCGGAAATCCTCCCTTCTCCCCCTGGGCCAGATCCAGCCTGTGAGCCCCCACTCCATTTTCAGCTTTTCTGAGGTTCCCAGCAGTGCTTGGGTGCCCAAGAGCCTGAGAACCAGATGGCCTGGGCCTGCTTGCAGGCCCGGGGACCCCAGAACCAGCTCCGGCTGTCCCATGCCTCCGACTGTGCTCCCCCACCCCTGGGAGTGGTATCCCATGGCTTCCCAAAGCCTGATACCCGTCCAGCAACGGTGTGGGGTAAGCATAGTCAAACTTCCTGTATCTGCCTCCCCAAGCGGCCAAACCCTGTGGCAGAGCAGACTCAGGACCACCCTTTAACCCTACAGGGGAACTTCTGTCCATCTCCAGTGCTCACAGTCTGTCTCTTTGTGATAACGAAATCGCAGAGGCTATTCCAGTCCCGAACAGTTTCATTTGGGGATGCTTTGTTTATGGGACAATAAGCTGTAAGTCTTTTAGCAGCCATGATCAAAACCATTCTAAGTGGTATACCTAGTAATGACATAGAGAAACAGTGCATTTAAGCTACACACAGCTTCCGCTTGCATGATATTTTGTTTTAAATTTTTCTAAAACTAAAAGTGTTATATTTGCAAAATTATATATATATATTACATACAATATAAATATATTACATATATAATATATATTTATAGGTAAGATAAATGTATATATTAATATATAATAAATTTTATTTTGTATATGTATATATATATAAAGCTTACTGTGAAAAAAGGGGACATTTATGTTCCCGTTCTCAGGTTAGCTAGCTAGCCACTGCTTTCAGTCTTTTATTTGCCTTCCCAGAGATTTCTGAAGATAACACAAAACAAATGTAAGCAAGATGTAAAATATATTGCTTTGCCTCGTGGTCATATAAATATTAGGAAGCTATACATCATCCTGTCCCTCGCTTGTTCACTTAAGATATTCTGGTGAGCTTTCCTGATTAACACAGAATCACTTTCTTCGGGTGATGGGGAAATGGCTCTGTAGCTAAGAGCATTGGTGGCCGTTGCAGGGAACAGAGGTTTGTTGCCAGATCCCATCTAAGGCAGCTCACAACTGGCTGTAAATTCAGTTCCAGGATCCAATTGGATTTCTTTGATATCAGCACACATGCGTGCATACACACACACACACACACACACACACACACAAATAATAAAATATTAATAACTTTAAAGAAGATATTATTATAAAATGCTGCTTTGAATTAAGCCAGCTCCTCTTGATGAACACCCAGGTTCCTTCCCATCTTGACTGGACTGTTGTAATTAATAAATGGTATGCTTACTGTTTTGTAGATATGCAAATATGTCTGTAGAGAGAATTCCCCAAAGTGGAGTTACTGTATCCAAGAGCACATACATCTGCAGCTTTGGTAGCTGTTGCTAAATTACCATCCATATGGGTCATGCAGATTTATACTCCCACCTGCAATATATGAGAGTGTCTGTTCCCACAGCCCTGGCAACAGGACATCAGATTTGGGAAGGTTGCCAATTTCATGGTGAAAAATGACTTTTAGAGTAGTTTCATTTGCATGCATCTCATTATGAGTGCAAAAGAGCATTTTAAACATATTAAGAACAATTTATTTATTCTTTGCATTGTCTTTATAACATTTATCTGCTTTGCTAGTGAATTATTGGTCTTTTTCTTACCTACTCTGGGGCTTTTTACATACTAATAAGGTTATTATTACTGTCTCTGATGAATTATATTTTCTAGTTTATCATTTGTGGTTTATTTTAATTATATGAGGACTTCATTTTGTTAGGTGGAGGTTTTAAAATTTCCTTTTATATAGAGTTGGATTTATCAGTTTTATTTTTGAAGTTCATGTTCTGTGAAATTATGAAATATTTCCAGCCCATTCATCTATTATCTTTGATGGATTGGTTTTTATTAAAGATTTCATCCATTTGGAAATTACCAAGAGGTATGGGATGATATTAGGGTTTAAGATTGATATTTCTGAGCTAGCCACCAGTTGGCCACCATTACTCAAGTCTGTTGTCCTCACTGGGACACTATTGTCTCCTTTCTCTCTCTTTTCCTCTCCATGTCATTACTGCTCTATTCCTGAACAAATGTGGTGTGCCTTGATTTACCTTTGAAGAATTTTGTTTGCTTAGTAATCAGTGTGAAGTTTGAAATTCCTTTAACTTCATGTGTCTTCTTTGGTTGCTTCCCACTTTATTTTTTGAGACAAGGTCTCGCGTTGAATCTGGAGCTCACTGACTGGCTACACTGGTTGGCCAGTGAGGTCCAGAAATCTTCTGGTCTGGCCTGCTGATTGTAGGTACACAATACCATGCCATGCTTTTTCATGGGCACTGGGGAATCCAGACTCACATCTTCACACTTGCAAGGAACTTTACCAACCAAGCTGTTTCTTCAGCTCCATGATGAACACACTTTGATATAAGAGAGGCAAATGACATTGAGGAGTCTTATCAAAAAGTCCGGCATGCTTTCCCATGTGTGTTTGTTTGTTTGTTTGTTTAACATCCTTATGCTACTATTTATTTGATGTGTGTATTTTTCATAGATTTATTTATTTATTCACTTTACAGTTTAGTCACAGTCCCCTCTCCCTCCTCCCCTCCCACTCCCTCTATCACAAATCTCCCCCCCCTCATTGCTCCCTCCCATTCTCCTCAGAGAAGGGGAAGCTGGGAAGCTCTCCTTGGGTACCACCTGGCCCTGGGACATCAGGTCACAAAAGGTCTCAGTGCATTCTTTCCCACTGAGGCCCAACCAGACAGTCCAATTAAGGGAAAAGGATCCAATGGCAGGCAACACTGTCAGATACAGTCCCCGCTCCAATTGTTAGGGAATCCACATGAAGACTAAGATGTGCATCTACTAGAAATATGTAGGGGGCCTAAGTCCAGCCCCTGCATGTTCTTTGGTTGGTGGTTCAGTCTTTGGCTGTGGATCTCTGCATCTCTTTCCATCTGCTGTTAGATGAAGCCTCTCAGGAGACAGTTATGTTAGTCTCCTGTCTGCAATCATAGCAGAGTATCATTAATCGTGTCAGGAGTTGGCTCTCTCCCATGGGATGGGTCTCAAGTTGGGGCAGTCATTGGTTGGCAGTTTCTCTCTGTCTCTTCTCTTTATTCCTGCACAACTTGTAGGCAGGATAAAGTTTGGGTCAAAGGTTTTCTGTGGGGATTGATGTCCTTCTCCCTCCCCTGGAAGTCCTGACTGCTTGAATCTCACTCAGAATGGGAAATAAAATAGTCATTGTAGGTGGAGGGAGGGAGGGAACTAGGTGGCAGAGGAGGTGAGGAGGGGAATAGGGATAGGGAATCAGGTGTGGGTAGGGGGGAGAGGGCTGGGAGACAGAACAGAAATCGGTGGGGGCCATCTTTGGAACTTTCCTGATTTTTAAGCATGTTCTGTTGCCTTCTGGAATACTTTAAAGATTTCCTTCCAAGGTATATGTCTTGTATCTTTATTGTTGAGTTTATTCCTAAGAGAGTTATCTTTTTTGTTGTAGTTCTTGCTAATGTAAAGAAAATCTCACTGCACTCTTAGCTTCTAACTACTGACTTCTACTCATGAGTTTTCCATCCTCCAATCTTACTGATAATAAATTTGCAGCTTGGTTTTTAGCAGTCTTTAAAAACAGCAATTTTCTTGGGGTTTCTAGGTAAATAATAGGTAAATAATATCATCAGTGTATAATTAGCAAATAGTTTTGTCTCTCCCTCTGTATTTTTATACCTTAAAGTTCCCCTCCTGCACACTCTATTGGCTAGAATGTCAATAAAAATGGACAAAAATTATAGTAGAGGAGGTGCCTATGTAGCTCAGTGGTAAAGGACTTGCCTGGCACAAAACTTGGGTTTGATTCCAGTCCCACAAGAAGCTAGATGATGATAATGATGATGATATAGATAAATTCACACTGGGCAATTTTTATTGTCTTTCTCACTGACAAATAGGACAAGCATACAAAAATTAGTGAGCTGTGTGAGTTGTGAAATTGACTTCACTGGTGTCTGTAAGAACTAAGGAACTCCAAAATGTAACCACAAAACCATCTGCAGATAAACTAGTGACATTAGTAAGTGAATCTGTTAAGATCACAAGTTAGAGGAACTACATGGAAAATGAATACGACCCCTACTTCAGGGCTGTACAATTAGTAAGTTAATCTTAAGAAGTCACTTCACCTACTGTAACATCAAGGGGCATCAAACAGCCAGCAAAGACTTAATAAAGGAGATCTAACACTACCACATTGAAAACTACAATATTGTTGACAGAAATTAATTAAAACCTAAGGGAGGGATTTTTATGGACTAAATAACTCAGTTTAGTGAAGATGTCAATTATCTGTAAACGGATCTGTAAATTCAATATACTCTCATGTAAAACCCCAGCAGCTGTCTAGTAGAAACAGACAAGCTGGGTATAAAATGTATATGGAATTATAATTGGTCATGAATAAATAACACAATCTTGAAACAAAAGTTGGAGGATTTATTATACTGGCTCTCAAGTCTTAGTCTTGGCAGTAAAAAAGAAAAGTACATTCATGCAAGAATAACATTCTTTTGCTTAAAACCAGGGAGGGGTTTGAATAAAGCTCAGACACAGATCGTCATGTCTGCAAGCATGTAGGCAGCTTACAGAAAAGGTGGGACTCAAGACCAAGAGGAACAAAGGCTGTGCTGAATAAACGGTGCTGGTCCAATTACACAGGCATTTAGAAACAAAACAAAACAGAACAAAATAAGACTTAACCTCCACATACCGTAAATGAGTTCCAGGTTGGGAGGGAGTAGCCTGAATGGGGAAGGGAAAATAAACTTCTAGATGTTCTACAACATCTGTTTGTTTCATTGTGGCTTTGGAAAAGCAAATATAAATGGAACATTGAACAGCGAACACCTTAGTAAAGGTTGAGACATTGCCCTGTGTTGACATTAGCATCTTATGTTCATCCAAAGGAGCCATTAAGAATCGGGAAGGCACGGCACAGAGTGAGAGGATGTTCTCAGCACAAACAACACAGGGCTCACTCCAGAAATAGCCTTGTGCTAAGAAGAAAATGAATTGTTGTTGGTTTTTGTTGTTGTTGTTGCCTGCTTGGTTTGGTTTTTGAGAGAGGGTTTCTCTGAATAGACCTGGCTTCCTTGGAGCTTGCTATGTAGAGCAGGCTGCCTTGGAGCTCACAGAGATCTACCCGCCTCTGCCTCCCAAATGCCGGATTAAAGACACGTACCACCATACCCAGCAAATTAAAAAAAAAAAAAACGTAAAAAATGAATAAGAGGGGCCTGGAAAAATAGCTCAGCAAGTAAGAGCACTGGCTGATCTTCCAGGGACCCAGGTTCCATTCCCAGCACCCACATGGTAGCTTTCAACAGACAGTAACTCCATTCCCAGGGGATTCAACACTCTTTTCTGGTCTCATCAGGCACCAGGCATGCACATGATGCACACACGTACATTCAGGCAAAACACTCATACACGTAAGAACCCATGAATGAAGTAACAAAAAAAGAATAAGACAATTGGACATTCAACATGCAGTGATTGTAAAGGGCTGTTCTGGTTGTTTACTGGTCTGGGGTGCTTAACGGCACCAAGAAATGAACCCTATACTTCCAGAAAGATGATAAGAAGATATCAGACCTCTCAGACACCAGTTTGGGGAAAATCAGACAGCGGCTAATAAAGTAAAAAGAGACACTTAGAAGCTAACAGCTCATCCCTGTATAACTAAGAAAAGCACAAACACCAGCAGACGCAAAATAAGAATGTTCATCGCTGCATTGTTAAAGTAGATCAGAGTTGGGGAGACCCCAAGTAGCTTTCAAAAGAAAAATATTGGGGTGAACCATGATATATGTGTGAAATCAAATACAGGAGTTAACAAATAATTCCACTCAGACCCTTGTTTCGTCACAGATAACACATGTACCATTCCACATAAATACAGTTGAAAATGAGGTAACTCACGACTGTACTGTTAGGCTAAGCATGTGCTGTCACCCTGTGTGAGGTGCTCTGACAATGAGACAGTGAATTATGGGTTGGAACTTAGGGTAGTGCTTATGGAGAGGACAAGGACAGGGCTCTAGGGAGGCTTCCGGCTTGCTGACAGTGCTGTGGATCTGGGATGGTCTTTATTTGAGATAATTTATTAAGCTAATTGTCTTCTTCAAGTAGCCAGAGCAGTCACCATTTATTAATCATCCAGAGTGTGTAAGATGTGGTGGATACTGCAAACTTGCTTCTTCTCACCCCGTTGTGAATGTTGCCCATGTGATCTCATTGTTACTAACAGCTCAAGGGTTGGCACAGTCCATGAATGCATGGACACTTTGCAAGTCTGTCTGAAGAGTGTAGAGGAGAGCTCAGTGGTGCCAAAGCCAGATGTCCTTCCAGTTGATTGACAGAGTCCACTCTAGGGCTTCCCAGTTCACGGCAGCTTTGCTGGGCCACATTTACATTTCTGCAGATGAGGGCACCAGCCATGAGGGGTGGACCTCAGCTCCAAAGCTGGAGTGCCTGTCCTTCATTCCAGAATCTGACTCCACCATCTGGATGCAGCAGTTGGCAGGGGGCTGGAGAAAAAACATGCTGGGACCACAGTATGCAGAGCGGGTGGGAGGCAAATTTCAGTCTGACCGGTTGAGGACTGTGCTCTGGTAATACACTAACCACTTTACTCATTGTAAATGCCCAAACTGGAAAAACAGTAATACACCTGTTCGTGTTTGAAAGGGCTCATTTGCAGTAAATTAAATTGTCAGTGCCTCCATGTGTGAGTACCTCGCCCAGCTCCAGATGGAAGCCCCCATCATTAGAAAGTTAAGAAATAAAAACATTTTGATTTGTAGAGGCAGTAACATTGTGAGAAAACTCTTATTTTTTTTTTTTAAAAAACTATTATTATGTTTTCGTGTATGTGATCAATAATAAGAGTAAACATTAAAATAAAAACCTGGGGCTAGAGGGATGGCTCAGCACTTAAGAGCACCTGCTGCTTTTGCAGAGGACCAAGGTTTGGTTCCTAGAACCCACATGGTGACTCACAACCATGCATAATTTTTGTTTCAGGGGACCTGACACCCTCTTTTGGTAACCAGGCATGCATGTGCTGAGTGTACATTCATATATATTCATGCAGGCAAAACATTCATGCACATAATAAATTAGAAAAAATCTTAAAAAGAAAAACCCTACAAGCCAGAGCTCTAGCTCAGTGGGTTAAGCACCTACTGTGCACGAGGCCCCAGAGTTCAGTGTCAGCACTGAGTAAACTGGCTTTGGGAACATACACCTGTGATTCCAAGAGACAAGCCATGGCCTGAGCAGGAGTTTAAGATCATCCTTGGTTACATAGAGTGTCTGAATGTAGCTTGAGATACAAGAGACACTGCTCCCCAAATCCACTAAGGCAATGCTGTTCATTGACTGGCTACTCAGATAAAAGACAGTGAAACCCACTAAAGCCACAGTTTACACAAATTATGTTGAGACAATTCTTAAATCACTTGAAAATTCACCCAAATCTGAATATGTTTGTAGATTTTCATGTGTCACAGAAAACAACCTTCCATTTGTAAATATGAAACTGACTGGAGATTGAGTTCATTGTCTTGTCTGCCTTGGATATGAAAATCCCGCAGTTCTGGCAAAAATATTTCTTGGAATTTATTTAACACATGGCCTGCAGCTCCTGAGCTTTTTGTTGTTACGAAGGTGGTTTCTGAGTTGGTGGGTGAGTGAGTGTTTTAATCAGTCTGATGTAAGTCTGGCCTCCGGATGGATCAAAATGAGTGTGGTTTGATTCCTGTAAGAGACTATATTTAAATGGAAGAAGGTCAAAATTTTTATTTATTTCCAACAAACTAACGTTTTTAAGTCTTGCTGGGAACACTTCAACCCAGAAACTTCATCTACTGACCTGGAATTAGAAACTCATTATTTAAAAAGTGCTAATCACAGCGGTAGATTTCAGAGAGGAAATTTAACTCAGGATGTTGCTAGGTATGCTCTGTTCTAAGTACCAGCTGGCTCACTGACGGCAGGAGAACCGAGTCTTGATAGAGATGAGCAGGGTATGCAAGGGCAAGGGAAGAAGGGACGAGAGGCAGGGGAGGAGAGGGAGGAGAATGAAGAGGAGGAGGAGAAGGGAGAAAAGAGAAATTGGAAAAAGAAAAACAAGAAATTGAAAGAAGGAAATAACTCTGGAGGAAAAAAAGGTGTCCCTGTCACCAGGGAGCCTCTTTTCCCTGCCCTGCCCCGCCTCTATTTTCTGTTCCCCCCACCCGCCAGCCCCGTCCAGTTCACAGTCTTTCCCAGGCTCCTGATTCATGTCTTGCTCATTGTAATGGAGTTAGCAGGAGCTAACTCTAAACTAACATCCTTCTTTTGTTTCTGAAAGATCTCGACCTCATTGTTGATCTCAGATGATGAGAGCAAAACTCTCTCTGTAAGTACTTGGTGCCGGTGGCCAGCACCAGAGGGCATGGGGCTCACGGGACAGCCTAAACCGTCAGTTCTCGCCTTCCACTTCATTCTGGGATTCTCCCGTCCCTGCCTCTCACCTCTTGCAGTTGGTGTGCTTGGATTATAGACTGGGTGCTGCTGAGCCTGCCTTAATGTGGGTCCTGAACCCAGATCTTTATACTGTGTGCCAAATGCTTTCCCACTGAACCACCATCTCTCCAGACCTAATGTTTGAGCTTCTAAAGGAAGCTGAGATTGGTAGACTCTAATTCCTGTTAGTAAATAACACATTCTTACCATTGAAAATTGAAGGTTGAGACTTTTAGTCAGGGAAGAAAGACCTCTACAGAGGAGCCATAATAGAGACCCTGTACATATTTATCTTCATACGTTGCCTTTTGATTAGTTTGCAATGACCTGAACATATGCTTTGCAAATTAAAATGAGGATACTTGTCACTTAAGGATCAAAGCCTTAGTTTTTAGCACAAGGAATGTATACATATAGTTCTTTTGGTCCAGGCCTGCTCTGCCCAATGAATGGTAAACATTTGCCCATATGGCCATTGTTCATTTGAAATGGCATAGATATGAATGGGGAGCTTACCATTTAAATGTATTCAACTTTACTTAATTTAGATATAAAAACTGATATACAATTCATTTGTTGAATGACTTGTGGCATATGGTTGGAACCACTTAGGCATGAATCTTGCAAGGATCTACTTTTTTTTTTTTTTTTTTTTTTAAAAAAAAAAAAACTGTTTAATGAAATCCAAATATAGAGCAGTGACTACTTTGCATATAAAGGCCAGGCATCCTGGGCTTCAGTGGTAGCCACTGTACTGTAGGTAGGAAAAGCAAATGTAAACCAGAAATCAGCGTCTATTCTAGTGAGAACAAAGCACCATCCTCCACATGACAGAAACATTCCAAAGCACCATGCTGCCACATGGAGCCCATCTGGCCCTTTCTAGGCACCACATTGGGGTTTCAGGGCTGTGCTCTCGGCTCTGGCGTGGCACAGAGGGAGGCTTTATGAATGAAAGTGATTCCATTTGTCCGCCATTAAGAAGGAGGCCTTTACAGTATGGAGCCTTAGGTGAGCAGCCTCAGGGAACACAAAGATTCCCTCAAACTTTGTTCATTCTGAGAAGCCAGTACCCATGATCCCCACCCCCCCCCCACACACACCACCACCACCACCACCACCACCACCACCACCACCACCACTCACCCCACCCCCACCACTTCCCCTCTATCTCCTCTCCCTCCTCCTGTCTTCCAGTCTTGCTATTTTGTTTCTTTAATCACGGCCCTTCTGGTACTATCACCCATGAAACAGTGACCTTCCTTCCTCAGGTTTTCTCTTACTGTGATAATGTACAATGAGATACCCCAATAAAACTCTGGCCACTCAGAGTACCTTCTCTAGTGTCCTTTGTGTAGCTCTGGTACAGTCCACAGACCAGCCCACGTTTAATCCAGCTGAAAATACCAAGTCTTACTTGACCATCTTTCGTTTTGATACTTGGCTCATCCTCCTTCCCAGGACTCCTCTTCTCTGGACCCCAGAGAAAGACTTTTACCATTTTTAATTTCACATCTAGTTCCTAGCTGTAAGAAACATGATTTCTTCTTATAGATATGAATATATAGTCACAAATACACTTTTATATGGCCAGGGAAAGACCTTTGACCTCATGTGTTTCAGCCTTACCTTGATGAATCGTTCCTTCTACTCACAGCATGGCTAACTGGCTTCCACAGCATGCCAGGCTGGTGGACATTTGATACGCTAGACATTTAAGGTGAGAATATTTTTGGGCAGTAGATTCTGAGATGGATGTGAGTGGGCAGAAGGTCTGTCAGGGATAGCCCTTGGAATCAACACTTGTGGGATGGAAAGGATACAGGATGGGGGTGACAGAGAACAAGGACTGTGGTGCGGGACCAGTGATGGAGTCAGGGACGTTCATAGAAAGCTTAACACTGAGGTGGACTGTCAGAGTAGTCCTCAGCCTGCTGTGCATGTCTTCCATGCCGTAAGGGGTTCTCATGGTGGATAAGCAGGATCACTTTCATTCATAAAGCCTCCCTCTGTGCCATGCCAGAGTCGAGAGCACAGCCCTGAAACTCCAATGTGGTGCCTAGAAAGGGCCAGATGGGCTCCATGTGGCAGCATGGTGCTTTGGAATGTTTCTGTCATGTGGAGGATGGTGCTTTGTTCTCACAAAAATAGATGCTTATTTCTGGTTTACATTTGCTTTTCCTACCTATTACATGATTGTTACCCTTTCCAGTGGAGGAGGAGAAAAGTTCACATGACCTTGTGACCAGAAGGCCAGAAATGAAAACAAACGCTTGTTCAGATTTCTTTCTTTTCTTGATGTGATGAATGATGAATGAATGGATGGATGTGCATGCTTGTGTGTGTGTGTGTGTGTGTGTGCATGTGTGTTTGTGTGTTCAGGTTTTATTGCTGTGAAGAGGCCCCGTAACCATGGCAACTCTTATAAAGAAAATATTTAATTGGGGCTGGTTTACAGTTTCAAAGGTTTGGTCTATTATCATCATGGTGGGAAGCATGGCAGCATGCAGGCAGACATGGTGCTGGAGAGGTAGCTGAGAGTTTTACATCTAGATCTGTAAGCTGCAGGAAGAAGGAGTGAGCCACTGGCCATGGCTTGTGCTTTTGAAACCTCGAAGCCGGCCCCCAGTGACCCCCTTTTGCAATAAGGCCACACCCACTCCAACAAAGCCACACCTCCTGATAGTGCCACTCCCTATGGGCCCATCTAGCCATTTTCATTCAAACCTCAACAGTGTATGTGTACATATGCATGTAAATACATAATTTTTTCTTCCTCTCTATCCAATTGTTGTGCAGAGGGTATGTTAGCTTATAAGCTGCAAAAATTTATGGTATTACACTAAAGCCAAAGTGGGTAAAAGTAGACATCACCTAGAAATTCTCGAGTTGTTGGGAGTTGGGTGTTCCCAGGGGTAGAAATAGCATATGATAGGTATAAACATTTGAATGTGTGTTTTAGAACAGTGAACATGAAGGTGGTGGAGATTCAGGGGAATGGGGCATAGTGATCTAGTAACCATTTGCTACTTTGGCATCCAAGTCTAAATAATCCACCTTTGGGTAAGTGATGGTGAGCGGAAGGGGCCCAACTCCCTTGCAGAAGGCCAAATGGTTCCATAGTGGTATGTGCTTAAGTTTAGTCAGTTGAATGCTTCATGGGGTATTCTGAGTGTAGAGTGGGTAGCTCAAAAATTAACCCTCCCCCCTTCTCCATAGAGTTCAGCTGTAACAGAGCAGTGGTAATGTTGAATGTTGTGTGCACAGCCCAGCAACAGGGACAACTGTGCGTGAGCAGGGCTGTTCTTTCAGAATCTTGACTCTGCTCTTGTTTTCCTGCACCTCCTTTCTCTGCCTATTTCCCAAGACTTATAGAAGGCATTTGTCCATCAGAAAGTGGTTGGTCAATATCTTCCCAGGGTATTTCTGTCCAGTGGACACGTGCTCTTCAACTTGTATAGGGTCATATCCTAAAACAAAACAAAACAAAATAAAAACCATTATGAAATGAAACTATCATGAGTTGAACTGTGCTCAGTACACCTAACTTACTGAACACCATGGCCTGTTTGAAAGGCGTGTAGAGCATTTACATTAACGACAACCAGGCAAAACCATTTGACAATAGACTTTTTTATAATGAGGGGTTGGGTAATTGAAAGTGAAAAACAATAGAACATCTGGATACAGATGGACATTTGAAGCATGATTTATACTGAGTGTGTGTGTTGGTTCATACCAACCTGAAGTTAAGAAATCATAGTAAATCAGAGACACTCTCCCCATCACACTGTGTGTGTGCAGATGTATCTGCAACTGTCCAGCCTCTACCCACTTTTCTTTTCTCTGGGTGCATTCGAGGTTGTTTGTTTGTTCTTGGCCTTCTAGCCTTGTCACAGCGGTTGGTGTACTCAAACAGAAAATCTCAGAGTGGAGCGCTTTGACCCCCCCACGAGATGTCTACCGGAAGTGTTCCACCCGGAAGTGTCTCCTTCCTTCCACCCTGGGGATCGAGCTCATTTTCTCACTGTCACCAGCCTGCTTCCGGTCCTTCTGTGCATCTTCCTGGGAATTCTCCCAGTGAAATCGCTCCTAGGTAACTATTCTCCTTTCTATCACTTTTCCTTCTTGGTCTTAAGGGTCTACGTTTTGGCGTATTTTTAAGAATACAGACCTATATTTTTTTTTTTACTTTTTATTGATTCTTTGTAAATTTCACATTATGTACCCCAATCCCACTCTTCTCCCTGTCTTTTGTATCTGCCCTCCACCCTTGCAACCTCCCCAACAAAAGAAAAAACCTACCGTTGTGGAAGCTGTAGTATGTCACAGTGTGTGTCACAGAATACCACACTTTTTACTCACACTGCAGTCAGTCATTGGTCTGGTTTGAGGCCTCTGGCTTCTGCTGCACTGTCAATCCTGGATCCTCACTGAGACTCCTCTCAGATATCCTGTTGTTGCCCTGTGTCATGGAGATCCTGCAGCTTTGGATCTACAGGACCGCTACTTCATGTGCTCCAGTGGCTCACACACAGATAGATGTTGGGGTGAGCCAACTCAAAGCCCTGGATCTGGGCCTGGGTGGTAGCTGAGCTCCTCAGCTCAGTGGCTCTCACACCCGCACCACCCAGCACTGCCATGGCTAGCCTAGCCAATGCTCCAGCAAGTGAGGGGCAGGGATAGTTTCCCTGCTCTCATATTCTTGGGGCCAGCTCTACTGTGCAGCCCAGGCGAGGTGTGGGGCCTGCTCTCCCAAGTGCTGCAGCCCAGACCTACTCTTTTATCTAAAAACCGAGTGGTGAGAGTCTTACTTTCAAAGCACCCCTCCCTTCCTCTGACAGTCTGCTTTCTGTGTTTTGATTTCTGCGGGCAGCTTCACATCTCCCAAGATGCACCGGTGCAGCCTCTTCACCTGATCTTTCCTAGTCTTTACTTTTCCTCCAAGATCATTTTACCTTTCATTCCTCTTGGTCTTTCTGTTTTGTTTTTTTTGGTGGGGAGGGGGAATTTCTTACAAGCCAAGCGGGGCTTGGATGCTTATGAACAAGACTGTGGGTAGGCTGTTGAGCCTGTGTTAGTGGGTGAATTTGTTGACTATGATGGGAACCTTGTCGCTAAGGGAGAGGAAGTCACTTTGAAGGTCTTAGCTTGTTGGAGAAGGGTCCACTCTGCTGAGTAATAACCCCATGCTAGATACCCAGCTCTTCCAAAAGATCACTGGAATTTACATTTCGAGTAAGGACTAGTAACTTACAGGTGAAACTCCACTTTTACTTTAAGACTTCTCCTTTTCAAAACTTGGATGGAAACATCTGCGCAGGTGTTTGTCAAGCTGGAGTGCTGGAGGGAGGGCAATAGGGAGAATGCTTTACACACTGATTTTCAGTTAGTGACTGACTCCACCCTTATTCCCGACACTCTTGTTCTTTCCGGTTTTCTCAATTGTCTCCTATACTCAGCCCTACTTAATGCTCTCCCATCTGCTTCCGATTTTAAAATGTTAAGGTTTTTTTCTTTTTTTTGCCAGAATTCTCTGGAGAAGAGATAAATTTGGCTGTGGTGTCTGCCACTTTGTGTGGCTCTGTAATGTAGTCAGTGTGTAGAGAAAACCATGACATTTGCCACTTCTCTAGAAGGCAGAGAGTCCTTGCCATGTCTAATGACTGTACTTCCTCATTTAATCCGGTACTACCCTGGGAACTGTGGGGAGGGAGGCTGGAGGGAAAGGTGCTGGAGAAGTAATCTTAAAAGCTTCATCGTGAAGGTGGCACTTGAGTGGAGTGTCAAGAACAGGTGTCTACCTTTCTCAGAATGTTAATACAGGGCATTCCAGGCTCAGGGAAGGGCTTGGAGGAGGAAGCAGGTGAGCAGGCATGCAGCTGTTGCTAACAATGAGTTGGTGGGGAAGAGGGACACAGAGACAAGCTAAGTGACAGTCAGTGTGGAGTTGAAGGGGTATATAAGGTGTCGTGAGATAGGATATGGAAGAAATTTGAGCATGAGTCATGAACTTGAGCATGAACCAATGAGGGCACCTTTGAATGCAGAAGACAACACCGTCTGCAGTGTCGGCAGCAGGCAGAGGGATAGATGGTTAATGGAAGCGACCCTAGCTTGGGTGAAAGAAAACCACAGCTTGACCATTAGTTTCGACGACTTCCTTCCTCAAAGATGTCCCACTGGAACTTGCAACCCTTGTGCATCCCCTCTTTGCCCTTTCCTTTTCAACAGAAGACTAATAGCAAAGATGCACGCCTTGGAAAGAGAGGAGAAAAGACATCCCCCTCTCCCACCCCCACTCTCTGCTCCAAGGTGTCCCTTGCATGCCAGAGACAAAGACTAGGCTGTTTTGAACAGCTCTGTTCCCGATCTAAAATTTGTATGGAGGCATGCGTCGAGGGGATCCTGCCATCTCGCATGGCCTCGGCTCTAGCACAGGTGGTGACATAGTAATAGTAAACAGGGCTGTAGGGAAGTGCACCAGGCGGAGCGGCCCTTTTAGTGCGGAGCCCCTACCGGTGGCCTCCAGGCTCAGCTGGGAAGGCAAGGAAGCACGCCCTGCTGAGTAGAGGCAGCCCAGCGGCTCCTTAGGGTTTACATAGTTGCTATTACACGATCTCTTTCTGGCTCCTCCTGAGAAGGCTATTTTAAATCGGTGTTTTGTTTCTCCTGGCTGACTCCAGCCTGAAGTCCCCTCCCCCTCCCCCACCTCACCACCAGCGCTTGGGCTCAGCTGGGGCTGAGTTTTCTGTTCTGGCTCAGTCTCCCTCTGGGGTCTGCCTCTCTCACTCTTTCTCCCTTTTTCTTCCACAAGCTGTCTCTGAGCTACAACACCCCGTGGCTTTCAACACCAAGGCCCTAAACGCAAACAAATGATAAAACTTTGAGTTGCTATAAGTGCTCATTATTCCCATTTGATCATCATATGCTTATATCAGCTTAGCGCACTGTACCCCGTAACTATGCATAATTACTAGGTCTCAGCAACCTCAAAATGCAGTTTTTCAAAAGCAAAATTAAACTGGTGAAATTAATTCTAATAATACACACATTTTATATTCAACATGTATTCACACTAAAACTATCAGCCCCCAGCACATTTCTGTGCTGAGCAACAGCACATGATGCTCAACCCCACCCCTGTTCCAGCCCCGTACAAATTAAAGCTTCCAGAATCTCCTGGTCCTCAGAGTAAAAATACCCCATAATGCTCTTCTCTGACTGCCATTGCCAGCAAGAGGCTCCTGTCCCAGTCAGGGTCCCTCTCTCTGCAGGACAAAACCCAAAGCAGGCGGACAATCATTCACTTATGGAAATGAGAGAGTCACAAGGGACTCTGCTGGGCCAGCATAGCATAGGCAGGTTCTGATCCTGCTTTAATTTAATTAAGCGTTGTTTATTTAATCAGCCAGGAGATATGTGTCCTTAGGCAGGAATTTGCTGCTGCCTCTCAGCTGTGGTTTTGTTTGTGGGAAGAGAGCTGTGTTCTGCTTCATATTTTTGAAGGGTTTGAGGTTAATGGTCTGGTTGCAAGCAAGGGACCTCCAGTCAGCAGCCACGTGCAGGCGTGTGTGCAGACCTAAATGAGTGTGGACACACTGTGTGCAGGTGGGTGTGTTGTTCATGCACAGAGTCTAGTTCTGATTCTTAGGCAGAGATATCCAAGGGGCTGGACCTACTAGCTTGCTTTCTTGGCCTCCCACTTCACTTAAGAGAGAAGAACCATTCCTATAGTGTAGAAAACAAAGACATGGCCCTGTTACTGAATTGGATTTCAGTTTAGTCTTTCAGGAGGAGATGTGTCAACCCCACTGCTCATGGATTATGCAACACTATACAGCTGAGTGTTCTCACCTTAGAGCTCACCTACCAGCTCTGAGGGCAAGTTCAGAGGCAAATAGGACCTGTCCATTGGTAGAGAAGGGAAGCCCTTCTTTTGCCTTTTGCAAAATAACTGTTCGTAATGGGAAGGAATAGCAGAGAGCAAGTGCTAGAACTTGCTTACCGTTTCTGAAACTGACAGTTTATACACATTTGAGGGGGTGCAGATATTTCTGTAGGAGATATATACATATATGTACACACACACACACACACACACACACACACAGATATGCACACTTAGCACATTTTCTCTTGTGTTAGCTCTGTAATGTCTCCTAACACTGTGAGGTGGTGTAATCAGCCTCATTCAGCAGCAGAGGAAACCAGAGGTCAGCCTGTCATGGAGACGGGTCTTGAGCACTGCAGTGAATTGGCCTATGATTAGACAGTGTTGAGCTGCACCTTTCTCCCTGACTTCCGCTATCCGGTATGATAGCTACCGGCCACATAACGAACGTCAGCTCACTTAAGTACTTGAACTTACATGTGTCTGTCACACATTTAGGACTTACTCTTGGTCAGTAAATCCTGGAGATGTGGTCACTCTGAGTTGTACATACAAAATACGTAGAATGGGAAACAGATGCAAGTAGATTATTTTGTTATTTTCAAGGCGATTAAATGAAATGCCCAAACAGAAAATAATTATATTATTAAAATTGGTTTCAACAGTTTCATTCTGATTTTTTTAAAAGTCCATGTATCTTGAAGTTTTTAATTGAGATATGATAATTATACATAATCATGGAGTACAGTGCAATAAACCGACACACACATAGCATGGTCAAATAGGGATAATTAGCATTTATAGCTTCATTTACTATTTATTTGCATTTGGAGCCTGTGAAATCCTCTCTTCTAGTTCTTTATAAAATGCATAAGCTGTGGTAACCATGGTTACCCCGGTGCAGTAGTCTGCGTCTGTCTAACTGTACCTAGCTATCCCTTACTCAGTCTTCCTCTGCTCCTCCCCCAGCTCTTTCTTGCCTTCTGGTGACCACCATTTGACTTTCTCCTTCCACCAGGTCAGGATTTTTTTTTTTTAGTATCCACATATGAACAAGGAAATGCACTATTTATCTTTTCCATGGTTGGCTTATTTCATTTAACACAAAATCTTCTAGTTCTGTCTATTTGCTTTTTAAATGTGATGTGGCAGCCATAAAATTTAAGATTGTAACAGCGCTCTGGTATATATTTTTATCAGATGGCAGCAACTCTAAACCAAGGCAGATGTTTTTTTAAACTCATGGCCATACATCACCCTGAGTCGGCCCTCAGAGTGCCTCAAGACCCCTGGGCAGATTGCATAGTTGATAACCTGGGTTTTCATGTTTGGACATTTTATCTAAAGAAGGACCAGATGCCATGTGACATCCCAGAGGACTCTCAACTCTGGCCTTGTGTTAAAAGGCTTTCTCAAACTTATCTCAGTGTTCAAAGCACTGAGAAAAAGCCAGAAAAACTTTAAGATCAAGGCAGTGAGTCCTTAGAGCTCTAATGATGGGGTCTTACTGCCTGGGAGCAAAGGCCGGGAGCAAGCAAAGCCTGGGCAGAAGCTCAGACAATGAAAATACACAATTCACTTATTCTTTTGTATCTCCAGTCAGGCAGCAGCAGATACAAATGGTCTGATTCATTTTTATTGCTTGCTGTATCTGTGTTGTACACCAAGCCCTCCTAGGACTTGTATTCCGGAGGCGATAGGAAACAATATACAATAAGCAAATAAATATGGTAATTTCAGATTCTATTAGGTTACAGGTTGACTGCTATTACCGGGAATCAGATGATCATGGCTTAAGCAAGAGAGAATCTAATTTCTTTCTCATATAAGAATCTGGAGGTGAACAGTCTAGGGTTCGACTGGCATCCATTGATGTCAGGAATCTGGGGTCCTTCTACCTTGCTGCTCTATTGTAGGTCTGTGGGGGTCAGCAAGGTCAAAGGTGGATTACCACATCTGCTTTGCATTAAGATAAGAGGGGGAAGGATGGGGGATATGGAGGCTGCCCCCTTTCTTCTCAGGGTACAATCTGGGGTTTCATTACTCCATTCATATGCCATTGACTTGTACGTGACTTCTCTAGAAGCAAGGGGATTGAGAAAGGTAGCCTTTCAACAAGAAAACAGAAACAAACAACAAAATAAAACCCCCTTAAGACAACATGAACCCAGCTGTTGTTTAAATAACATTTATTGTGTTTGTTCTCAGATAATTTCATAAATATAGAGAGGACATCTTGTAGCCGTCACTCTCTTCCACCCCTGTCATGCATCCTCCTCTCTACAGGTCCTTTTATGGCACCCATTACTTGCTTTGTTGTTCATCTGGCCACCCACTGAGTTTAACCAGGATCATCTGTGTGAACATAGCTTTGGAAATATTCACTGGAGTCTAGTGGACTCCTCGGTGGTACAGAACCGAAGACAATGATTAGTCTCAGGATCCAGCAGCTTCTAATAGTTCAGCCCCGTGAGCCCACCTTCCGATCCATGGTTCTCTGACGATAGGACGTAGCTTTATTGAGACCTGTTACAAGTCCCCACGATGCTATGAGGTCGTTCCCAGGACAGAGAGCTTCACAGCTTTCATTGTCCCCTGCTCTTACATTTTTTTCTGCTCCATTTCCCACAAGAGCCTCAAACCAGAGGTGTCTTCTTTTGGGTTTTATTGCTGTGAAGAGACACCATGACCAAGGCAACTCTTATATAAAAAAAAAATGTTTAATTGGTTCTGGCTTACAGTTTCAGAGATTTAGTCCACTTAGTCATGGCGTGAGACTTACTCATGGCAAGTAGCATGGCAGTGTGCAGGCAGACATGGCGTTGGAAGAGCCAAGAGTTCTATATCTTGATCTGAAGGCAGCCAGGAGAAGACTGGCTTCCACAGGCAGCCAAGAAGAAGCTCTCTCTCTTCCACACTGGGCAGAGGTTGGGTATAGAGACCTCAGACCCCATCCCCACAGTGAGACACTTCTTCCATCAAGGCCCTAGCTCCTCCAGTAATGCTTTACCTCCTACTAGTGCCAATTCCTATAGGCCAAGCACATTCAAACCACCACAGGGAGTGATATGGATATCCTGGTTAGGGTTGGGGATGCAATTATTTTTAGTATCTTGACCAGCCTTCTGTCTCTGAGTTCACCACCCATGTTCATCACAAAGAGAGTTTCTGATTAGGTCTGGGAAGGTAGCTGTTGTGGATTTGGTTTATTGCTTATATTATATCAATTGGGTATCCAAACTACACAAGAATTAGCACATCTGCATATAAGACACTGCAGGTCCCTGCCCCCAGTTGGCTCTAATTGGTAAATAAAGTTGCCAGTGGCCAATGGTTGGAGAGAGAGACAGAGGCAGGACTTTAGATTTCCTGGGCAAGGGAACCCAGGGAAGAAGACGGATTTAGAATCAGCATGCCAGGGGAAGCAGGAGAATCAGGCAGGAGAACTTCAGAAGACAGAGTAACAATACTATAAGAGCTGAGGAAGAGTGGCCCCAGGGAGCTCCTCCCCGATTGGGTCTGGGGTAGCAGAGATGAAATATAGATTTTAGAAGTAATAATTCAGGAGTATTGGGGGGGGGGGTTTAGCAATGTGGAAGTTTGGGAGTGGCCCAGCCATTGAGCTGCTTAGGGCATATTAAAAATAAGGCTATATGTGTGTGTCTTTCATTCGAGAATCCACAACACTGGGGTGGTAGCTAGAAGCGTTCGTGCACCTGCTGGAGAGTTAAGAGCAGACTAACACTACTGTTACAGGTAGCTGTTTTTGTTTATTTGTTTTGTAATAAAGCAAGAAGAGAACAGCTTCTGAGGGACAACTAATGGTCCCAGCACTATGCTCCACTGCACAACCCCTATCCTCACAGTGTCAACACCGTGCAACCATAAAGATCAGAACAGGGTTCATAGCGATCAGAACAGGGCTTCCATGTGATACAGAGGCATGCCACTGCTGTCAGGCAAGACTCATGGCAGAGAGACCAACAGCATTTTTTTTTTTAATTTTATTTTTTTTCTACTTTATTTACATTTCAAATGTTTTCCCCTTTCCAGATCTCCCCTTTAGAACCTCCCTATTCCCTCCCCCCATCCCCTGCCTCTATGGGGGTATTCTCCCACCCACCTACCCACCCACTCTCGTCTTCCCTCCTTGGCATTCTTCTATACTGGGGGATGTAATACCCTCAGGCCCAAGGGCCTCTCCTCTCCCTGATGTCTAACAAGACCCTCCTCTGCCGAATATGTGGCCAGCACCATGGGTCACTCCATGTGTATTCTTTGGTTGGTGGATCAGGCTCCAGGAGTGTCAGGGGGTCAGGCCACTTGCCACTATTGCTGCCTTTCTGGGGATGCTAACTCCCTCAGCTCCTTCAGTCCCTTCTCCAAGTCCTCCATCTGGGACCTCCCACTCCACCTTACTGTTGCTGTGAAGTGACTCTTGGGTATTTTGAACTTTTGGGCTAATAACCACTTAACAGTGAGTACATACCATGTTCATTCTTTTGTGACTGTGTTAACTCGCTCAGGATGATATTTTCAAGATCCATCCATTTGTCTGCGACTTTCATGAAGTCATTGTTTTTAATAGCTGAGTAGTACTCCATTGTGTAAATGTACATTTTCTGTATCCATTCCTCCCAACAGCATTTTTTAACTCCATGCTAGATACCCACTTCTTCCAAAAAATCACTCAATTTTGCATTTCAAATAAATGTAAAGACAAGTAAAACTCCAGTTTTACTTTAAGACTTCTCCTCCATTATTGCTCAGCAGAGTGGTCCCTTCTCCAACAGGTAAAGACCTTCAAAGTGACTGACTCTCACTTAGAGCCAAGGCCCCCACCACAGTCAACAAATTCACCCACTAACCCAGGCTCCTCAACAGCGTACCTAGGGTCTTATTCATAAGCACCCAAGCCCCCCTTGGCTTGTAAGAATGTCCAAAAAACAAAACAGAAAGGCCAAGAGGAGTAAAAGGTAAAATGATCTTGGAGAAAAAGTAAAGACTAAGAACTAAGAAAGATCAGATGAAGAGGCTGCCTGTGAGAGCCATGTGATATATTAGCTTTCTGTGACTGGAGAAAGCAAACAGCTCATGAAAAGAAAAGGTTTGCTCTGGCTCACAGTCTGGGAGGACTGACTCATGGTTGTTTGGCCTCATTCCTTTGGGACTTGCCATGGGTGACCTCACCACAGCAGATGGTGAGGGCAGCATGTGGCAAAGTTCTTCATGGAACAAAGAGGAAGAAACTGAGGCCCTGCAATCCCCTTTAAGCACATGCTGTGGGTGATAGAACCCTATTGCCAGGCCCCATCACCTTCCTACGGGGACTGCTTTTAACACCAGGGGTTTTGAGGAACAGAGCACACTATAGCAAGGGGCAACATGAGTGTTTCAGAAGCCCAACTGATTCCCTCTCTGACTCATCCTTCAGACACAAAATAAGGAGGTGGTGTGCAAAAAGAGTGGGTGGCAAGTGTTGGTCAACGTATCACAAGTGTGTCAGAGGGTGTCGTGAGCTAGTGTTGGAACAGAAGCCAGAAGTTAGACACACCTCCTCATGAAACATCTTCCAGACCCAGATAACAGCAGATTCAAAGACCTAATACTAAGACTGGTCCTCATTGCTCTGGAAATGAAGTTTTCCAGGAGACCTGACTGGTCAAAGAGCAGAAGAAGAAAAGAAGAGGAAGATGCTTTCATACTCGGCCCTGTAGAGAGCTGCAGAGTCTGTCTTCATTCTCTAGCTGCCAGTGGTTGCCTTTGGCAGCTTTTTCTGAATTGCTCCAAACTAGAGCAGAGAATAGGGACCTATTTGTCTCTTTAACTTCAATTGCAACCCAGTTTTCAATTATTTGCATATTCATTTGCATCCACCTATCCATTTACTCCTCTCCACCCATTCTTTCATTGAGTGTAACCTCCCTGTCCATGGGGGGATTGTTGGCCAATATTGGTCCACGTGGGCAAATGGAGCAGAGATAATGGATGGGGGAGGGGGTTCCAGAAGCCCTGTGAGTGTGTAAGGTAATGAAGACACACCAGGACTACCTTCAGAGAGACAGATCAACTTTACTTGGGGTGATTCGGGGTTATACAGTTTTGGGTCAAGGGGGTAGAAATATTCAACGTGGGCAAACATCGTTGACTGAAAGCTTAAAGGATCGAGATGCCAGGAACCTCGGGTGTTAGCTGAACAGGTTCTTATTGGGGGAAAGGAAGTTTAACCTGGAATCTAACTAAGGCTATATGACACTCTGCAGGTAGAGGTGTTATGGGTTAAGGTTAGAGAAGGGGAAACCCTGGTAGTAAAGGGAGTCCTCCATTTTGCACCGAGCCCAGAAGGCTATCCAGACACTGGGAAACTTGGGCTTTAATTAGCAGGGTTTTCCCACAGTTGAGTTTTTGTCCTTTGAGGTAGAGTCTTCTGTAGCCCACGCTGATGTCAAGAATGATGTAATCATACTGATGCTTACACTTCCCACAGTGCTGGAATTTGAGGAGTGCCCTGCCAGACTGAGCTCCACTGAGTATCTTCTATAGGCCAAGTTTCATGGAAGTATGAGGCACACTACAACTACAAAGATAATAAAAAGCCTGTCTTTGGTTCCTTGAGGTCTGGTACTTGTGGTATCATAGAGCAGGGCTCTCAATGCCATGAGAATAAAAGGGAAGGATGGCTGCCCAGAGAACACTCTGTACTCCCAACTAAGGCAGAGGGAATTCTTCCTATAAGCTAATATATCGGAACTGAAGCCTGAAGCATAAAGGGGTTGGGGAAAGCTTTCTCAGTAGAGGGAACATCGAGTACAAAGCTGCTTCAGAGCAGAGAATTTGGCAGGCTATGGGAGCCTCAATCTGTTTTAATAGATTTAGAGCATAGAACACAAGAGGGGGCAGAGAGTGGAAGAAACGATGCCAAAAGGAGGGACTATGGATAGAGAGCCATCAGTTGTGGCCATGAGTTTGGGTTCAGGGAGTTTAAAGCAGAAGAGGGGCGATCAGAAATGCAGAGTTTGAAAGCTTCATCCAGCCTTGGGGGAGATGCCAGGCTGAGGGAAGCAAGACTCCATGAAGGAAGAGAGCATTGGGGACCACAGTGAAGCCCTGCAGTTAAGTGGAGATCACGACAAGGAAGCAGGCAAGTCAAGACTGAGGAGGAGACGAAATGGCAGCTCGTGCTAGGTCAAAGCCGATGAAGCTGAGGTTGAAGGAAGTTTCCATGTCCCGGGTGTCTGTTACCCAGGAAGGGTGACGGATTGGCAGGAGGCACCACTGACTTCTCACGACGTCTCACCAAGTGACAAGTCTAGGTGGAGGAAGAGGTTTGGGAAAACTGGGTGAGTGAGTTACCTGGGAGAAGAATGGAAAGAGGAAGGCGAGAAGAGAGACCACCGCAGAACCTTGGGCAACCCACATTCACTCAGGATAGATGGCGGAGTGACTGAAAAGGAACCATGTTATCAGGCACGGTGCCACATGCTTATAATCCCAGAACTCATGAGGCAGAGTCAGGAAGCCTAGGTGTTCAAGGCCAGCCTGGGCTACTAGGGAGAGCCTCTTTCACAAATGACCAAACAAATGAAACCAAAGGAAACAGCCAGAGAAAAACAAAACAAAACCTCAAGTCCTGGCAGCTGAATAGACGTGCTTCTAGAAGGAGTGCTCACTAGATCACAATAAGAAGCTACTGTCTTACAGGGGGCATTCTGGTGGAGTAAGGAGTAGAGGCGTGTTAGGAAGCATGATGGAAGAGACTGTAGGCAACACTTTAAAAGAAATCCGGTTCTGAGAGAGAGAGAGAGAGAGAGAGGTATTACTGGAGAAGAAGCCAAGAAAGACAGGTTAATAGTCCAATGGCTCTCAGTGGATTAATTTCAAGTCATGCTATAATTGAGGCTGGCTTCCCATCTCCAGTCCAATTCTGATGAAGGTAAGAAGTCCTGAGGGTCTATCACCAGACTCTATTGGGTGATCTCTGGGATGCTGCAAAGCACCCTACAAATTTATCTAAGATTAGCCAGGTAATGCAGGAACCTAGAGAGTCTCCTACAGCCTTTCTGGAGCTACTGATGGATGTGTATAGTGCTTACTCAGCAGAAGAGAACAGGGGAGCCATCAATATCGCTTTTGTAACTCAGCTCTAGATATTAGAAAGGTGCTCCAGAGAACGAAGGGGTTTTGAAGGTGAAAAAATCTCTTTAAACTAATTGAGATTGCTGCCAAAGTATATAACAATGGGAGAATCAGGGGGACTGATGGGCTAGAAAGACTTCCAAGGTCATAATGGAAGCCCTTAATGAGGACTCTAGCCAGAGGTCTTGGCTGAGAAAGGCCCGACAGAATCGGTCTATGAGCCCCCAAGGGCAAAGAAAGGAAGGACCACCTCTCCAAGACCAATGTGTTTATTGCAAAGAATTTGGACATTGGCATTAAGACAGCCTCAAATGGGGATGGAGAAAAACCCAAACATAGGTTTCTCTACCTTGAGAGGGACTGAGACTGTAGGGGCTTGGTTTCCCTTCTGGATCCCAGGGTAACATTAAGAGTAGAGGGAAACCCAGTTGACTTCTTGGTTAATACCAGGATTCAACTATCAGTCTTGCAAAAGTCAGATAGGCTGCTAACTTCCCAATAGACTTTAATACAAGCGGCTACAGGTACTAAATCTTACCCATGTATTACTGTCAGGGAAGTAGACCTGGGAAAAGGTACTATGGCTCATTCATTCATAGTGATCCCTGGGTTGAGGATCCTTTGGGTTGAGACCTGTTACACAAGCTAAGGGCCCAAATAATCATCCAAGAAAATAAGATTGCTATAGACTTTCTTCATAAGGGGAACAACAATCTAAGTCCAGACATTTGTATAACCTTACCTCTGGGAAAGAGTACCTCCTTAATCCTGAGCCCAGAACAAAGAATAATAAAGAAAGCTCACTGTAAACAGAATTACAGTCTAAATTCCCACAAATCTAGGCTGAAAACAACCTGCCAGGTCTAGCACAACATCAAGCCCCACATAAGACTAGGGGCTGAACCTATTCGGGTCATAAAGTATCAAATGTCTCTTGAAGCCACGGAGGCATCAAAATTCATATCAACTGCCTCAGACATGCAGGAATCTTAATTCATTGCCAATCTCCTTGGAATAACCCTCTCTGCCAGTGCATAAACCCGTAACCAAGGACTTCAGACCAGTCCAAGACCTAAGGGAGGTAAATATACTGGTTGAAAGCATTCACCTAACCATGCCTAACACTTACACCCTGATTAGCCTGTTACCCACTGACAAACAGATATACACCATCTTGGACCTAACAGATGCATTCTTTAGTATCCCATTACCCAAACAAAGCTAGCCCTTGTTTGTCTTTGAAGGGACTGACCAGGATACCAGATTTAATGGTCAATTGACATGAATATGCCTACACTAAGGGTTTAAGAATTCCCCAGCCCTCTTGGATGAGGCCTTGCACATAGACCTGGATGAGTACCATCTTAGCTTTCCCCAGGTCACCTTCCTACAATATGTAGATGACTTACTGATAACAGAAGATGAAACCACCTGTTGAGAAGCTATGGAAAGGTTGTTACAAACACTTCAAACTTTGGAGTATCGAGTGTCCTCTAAGGAAGCCCAGTTATGAACCAGAACAGCCATATATTTGGGCTTCAACTTCAATGAAGGTAAGAGATCTTTATCTTCCTCCTGTAAACCAGCTACTATAGGGTTACCTATACGCCTTTCCGCAGATCAGGAAATTCTTAGGAACTATGTGTTATCGCTGGTTTTGGATCCTTGGGTTTTCAGGGATGGCCAAAGCCCTCTGTGGACAACCAAGAGACCTGAAGGTAGGTCTCCATGGACTGAGACAGAGGAAAAAGCTTTCCAAGACATTAAAGAAGCCCTGCTCTCAGTGCCTGCATTGATGATGCCAGGTATTTCTAAGCCCTTTCATTTGTTCATGGATGAAAAGAAGGGGACTGCAAAATGGGTGTTGACTCCAAGACTTGGGCCCTGACATCATCCAATGGCATACCTGTTAAAGAAGTTGGACCTCATGGCTGTTGGATGGCCAGCATGCCTGGGAGTTATAGCTACCACAGGTCTTCTAACAAAAGACTCCGATAAACTGACTTTGGTAGGACAAAATCTGATTATTATTACCCCTCATGCAGTGAGCCTATTAAAAAGCCCACCTGATAGATGGCTGACTAATTCCTGGTTAACCCATTACTTGGCTCTTCTATTAAACGAGCATAAAATAACCTTTGCCTAGCCTCTAGCTCTTAACCCAGCATCCTTGATCCCTTATATTATGGGGGAGCCCCTCCATGACTCCTTGGGGGTGCTGTTCCATTTCCAAAGTAAACAACCAGATCCAACAGACTACCCACTGATCTCCCAGGACTTATAGATGTACACTGATGGCAACAATTTCATGGAAAGGAGAGGGGGCTCCTTATTGCAGAGGGAAAGGCTTCCAAAATCAAACAGGAAATCCTCAACCTGTAAAAAGCTCTCTGGGATTCCAAACAAGTCTCTGTGATGCATTGCCTGGCACACCAAAAACAGGACTCTAAGAAGGCTTAGGAAATCAAAGAGCAAACCAAGCTGCCAAGGAGGCAGCCTGGAAGTCACCTGACACATGATGGTTCTGCTACGAGTCCCACCCTGCCATGGGTCCCACCCACTCACCTGAGGATGATGTCTTCATCCAGAAACTACCCAATACCTCTATCAAGAAAGGATGGCAGTTCATAGCAGCTGACAACCAAATAATCCTGCCCCAAGAGTGAGAACAGGCCAGATCAGCTAAACAAGAATGGTTTGAGTCCCTCTTCCACTGGTCACCTTGGGTCACCACTTTGATAACTGGGCTGATAGGACCTCTAGTAGTTATTTTGTTGAGATAATGCTATGCATCCATTGCCTATTAAATTTCATTTCCTGCTTTGTGGGAGATAGGATAAATATTGTTAAGCTCATAGTCCTAAGGACCCAATATGATGTCTTATATATGGCCAAGAGCTGTGACATCAAAGATATGATGAGTTACAAGAAATAGGGGGAGGGTGTTAGGGGCCTCTTGAGCTACAGAGATTCCATCTTATATATAGTCTCCATTTTGTACTAGGCTAAATTCCCAGAAAGAGCTCCTGACTCAAATGTTCCAGATGAGTCTTAGCCACAGTATCCTACTTTATGTTTCATGGGGTTAGCTCCCAGCTGTGGCCAAGACCACAGTTGCCAATGAGCTCTGATTCGATCCATGCCAAGCTATCAAGTAAACCTCCTGAGATGATTGACATATAGAATATCAGCCGTGCAATACCAGATGTATGCATGAACCTGATTGGATGGCCCCTACCCCACCTAATCTGTGGTTTTTGTCTTAAAAAGTTGTTCTGTTCTGCCTTTGATTGACATGGTTTGGATGCTGAACCCAGAAGTCTCCTTGATATATCAGCTTTTGAATAAAGAAACCTTTTGCCAGCTCGAACTTGGTTTTCCTAGTGGATTATTCCCAAATTCTCGGACTGTAACAACAGAACACTTAGGAGGAAGAACAGGAGCCTCATCTCCTGAAAGGGACTCCCCAGGGCTTCCCAACTCAGGATGTATGTAATGAGCCAGGCAGCCAGGGCGTCTCTTATTGGCCTGGGTCCCCTGGGTGGGCTCATCTTTCCCAGCTCCTTGGAGAGTGAGGGATTCTGGGTACGGAGGGATGATTTATTATCTCCTGTTCCTGTGCTCAATATGAATGCCACGGAAAAGGAGGCTTTGGTGCACATGCCACTCTGATGGGGGCTGGTGAAGACTGGCTGATCACTCTGAGTCTCCTAGTCAGCAGAGGGAGACAAGAGGTACTGGAAGAGGGAATGACTTGGTGAGGGCCACGGCTCACCCTCACTGGAGCAGAGATTCTGAACACAGCCTAACCTCTCCACCATGTGTTTCCTCAGTCTGTGTAACTTCCAGAGAAATCACATTTTTTGGTCATGAATTTTCCCATCTAGAAAACCCAGATTGACTGCCTCTTCTTGTCTCAAATAAGGAAACTTTCAACCTGGAATATGAAAGAATATTGGTGAAGTCAGAAAAATCCAAGTGTTCTGGGATCTTGGACAATTTACTTCAGCTACCTGAACCTCCCTTGACCCTTTGTAACACAGAGAATTATAACAAGTGTTACAGAATCCTCCCTGTGCCTCAGACAGCATGCTAGATGCTAAAGCTGTTGCATTAAAAAACATTGAAAGGGAAGGCCCTATCAGCCCTGTATTCAAGATGAAAAACAAACAAATAACAACCTGAGCCGAGGAGGTGACTCAGTGGATCAAATGCTTTCACACAAACACATGGACTTGAGTCCAATTCCTAACCCTTTTCCCTCGCAAAAAGAAAGCAAAACAGAATAGAAACACCACATAGAAATCGGTGTGCAATGATGCCGGTTTGTAATCCCAGTTTGTTCTGGGGAAGCGGAGATAGACTCCTGAGGCATGCTGATTGCTCTCTAGCCTCTCCATGTAGTATCCATGTACACACACAGAGGCATACATGTAGATACATGCAACACACACACGCTTACACATGCACACACACACACATATGCAAGCACACACACACATACACACACACATGCAGGCATACACACACATACACACATACACATACATACACACACACATGCAGGCACACACACACATACACACATACACATACATACACACACACATGCATGCACACACTTACACACACACATGCAGGCACACACACACATACACACACACATACAT
>JADRCH010000005.1:16969224-17018475 GCA_019843965.1 Rhynchomys soricoides | reverse complement strand
ACACATGCAGGCACACACACACATACACACACACATACATGCCTGCATATACATACACACACACATGCATGCACACACTTACACACACATGCATGCACACACACATGCACACACTTACACACACATGCATGCACACACTTACACACACACATGCATGCACACACTTACACACACACTTTAAAATAAGACGAAAGGATGAAGATGAGGAAGCAGGCTCAGTTTACTTAGCTTGCCCAAACTTAAAACTAGTGGTAGAGTTTTTTATTCTTCACAGTATTTATGTAAGAATTATAGGAACTATTGATGAGTGTGGTTTCTAATTATGAAACACACACATAAACACTTACACTATTCCTTAATTTTTGATATAAAAATAGAGTTATTTGAGGTCAAAGTTCTGAATTCTAAGTTATTTCTCTTTGGTTTTATTCACTATACATTATTAAATCTCTACTAAATGTGGGGAACCGTGTTCAGTGCTAGAGATGGACATGAGACTTGCTTTCTTCAAAGTTGAGACCTAGCCAGGATTACAAACACCTGGGTAAACCAGACATCCAAAGGATTGGAGCCTGGGGCTGGGGATTAAACTTAGTCTGGAGTTCCTAATCCTGGCCTCAGTGACCAACCCCAGGGACTCTGATTTGTGGGGGGAGAGTGAAGAGCCCAGACAGTGCTGTTTTTATTGTAAAGCTCTCAGGTGTCCTTAATGGGCACCAGGGCTAGGAGTGCTGATGTAAACCACTGAAGACACCTCCCTGAGGAGCTAACACTGAAGCTTGAGCTGCCACAGTTTGAAGATGGTGCCTTTTAACTGCAGCTGACAGCCTTACCAGGTAGATGCTTCTCTCTTCTGACAGGGAAGGCTGGAGACCACCTTCCAGAGAGGCCTCCGGGGGGCTGTACCTTTTGAGAGAAACTCGGCCAGACTGCAATTATGCCCACCCCACCTGCACATGCATACCCATCCCACTTGCACATGCATACCCACCCACCTGCACATGCATGCCCATCCCACCTGCCCATGCATACCCACCCCACCTGCACATGCATACCCACCCCTCCTGCACATGCATACCCACCCCACCTGCACATGCATGCCCACCCCACCTGCACATGCATGCCTACCTACCTGCAAATGCCCAGCATCATGTGAGAAAAGGCATTTCTTAGGGAATTGTTATGGAGCAGCAACCAAGTGAGACATAAATTGGAATTCCTCAGAGGGGTGTGTGTGTGTGTGTGTGCGTGTGTGTGTGTGTGTGTGTGTGAGGGTAGATACTGGGGCCCAAGGACCCAGGGCCTCCCACATTCTAGGCCAATGTCTACCACTGAGCTATATCCTCAGCAGAAGATGGCATTTTGGTAACAATGTTTTCCCATTTCCCATCGGAATGCTAGGGGGAGGGAGGAGCTTCATCCCAGACAAGCAGTATCATGTACCCCCTTTCATATCTTACAGCCAGGCCACGAAGATACAACTCTGAGAAACATATTTATCAACAGTTCATCTAATTTCCATGTGCAGTATGAACTATGATATGCTATTGTCCATCTGTGAGGTGCTGGAAAAGTTGGTTAAACTCTGAGCTTCAAGGTCTTCATGTAGAAAATGGAGATAACAATACACTGGGAGGCAGAGGCAGGGGGATCTCTGAGTTTGAGTCCAGCCTGGTCTACAGAGTGGCTTCCAGGATAGCCAGGGCCACACAGAGAAAGCTTGTCTCAGGAGGAGAAAGGGGGGGGGGGGAGAACATGACAGAGGAGGCCCTTGGATGCTGGTGTGCAGAGTAAAGGCTCTTGTCCATCACAGCAGTCAACTCTGCCAAGATAACTCAGCTTGTGAAGTGATGTCACACGCAGGCCAGGCTGAAGGGTATGTCATTAGGACAGAGGCACAGAGGGCTTCACAGTGCTGACTCCCTAGGTGAGGGATCCTGCCTTGTCTCTAGCAGTACCTGAAAGAGGTCGTCCTCCCTTATGGAGGGGCATCTATTCTTGGAGCAAGACTAGATACCAACTGCCTGACTTACACTGGCCAGGAAGGAGTTGAGCATCCCTACATATCCACACCAGTTTGCTAGTTTGGTGTCTACTTCTGCAGTTGAAGGTGAAGAGAACCTAGAAGTGTCACGCAGGGTTGCTCTTCCTCTGCAGTGACCCATCATCAACTGAAATGAAGCATCCCAGTCTTCTCTACTCACTCTGCATTGTACACAGGACCTGGAGTTTTAGAAACAGAAGTATGTTGAAGATTGTCTAGAGCAGATGCTCGTTTATAGCAGGGGCAACAGACTCAGAAAGGGAGAATGGTTTGACAGAGAAAGACCACAGCAAGGCTTCTGGTTCCTGGGCCCTTGCCAGTTTCCTGTCTGGTTGTCCTATCTGTTTCCAGTCTGGCTCTTGTGCAGGGTGGCCCATCCCAAGCAGCACTTGGCTCAGCCTTGCCAGTTTGTGTGGGTGCTGGAGATCCAAGCTCAGTCCTCCTCATGTTGGAGTGGTAAGTGTTTTACTCAGTGAGCCATCTCTCTAGCCCTGAAAATCTTTAAATGCAACAAAATCTAGTATAAAATTCTAAGGATGGAACCTTCAGAAATGAGCAAGCTCTACATACAAACTGGCATTTACATGCTGTCCTGTTTCCTTTTTGTGTTCCAGCCCTGACACAGAACAGTCTGCTTTAGAGTGAAGTCACACAAGTCAGTGGACTTGCGGCTCAAGTTCTAGGGTTTGGAAACATGTTGCTTATGAAAAGTGAGGGATGCGCTTTTCAGTTTCCACTGATTAAAATTCTGATTCTTATGGGCATTAAATGAATGACTAAGATGTGCTTCTTCAGTTGGTTTTTAATTAGTGAGACATTTGCTAAGCACATGATTTTGACAGTTGCTTAAAAATTTCATGATCCGAATGAATACAGACACCATGGAAATCAGCGTCTGTTACTAATGAAAACCAGAGTGTGCCTATCATCTAGACCAGAATCCATATTAAGGGACAGACATCCCAATGACTGTGGCTTACAGACAAGCGTGTGTCTGTAAGACCTGGAGGCAAACAGTCTGGGGTTAGCTTCCTAGATTTCTCAGTCACTCCCTGGGTATGGTCCCCAACTCTTTGTGCCGAGAAGCTGACAGAAAGGCTACCCATCATCTCAGCTGGACTGCAGGATGCAAGGAAGGATAAAAGCAGGGTGTGCTAAGATGCAAGAGCAGCTGGATTCCAGGGTCCCCCAAACATTCCCAGTAAATTCCAGGGTCCCCCAAACATTCCCAATGAATTCCAGGGTCCCCCCAAACATTCCCAATGAATTCCAGGGTCCCCCAAACATTCCCAATGAATTCCAGGGTTCCCCCCAACATTCCCAATGAATTCCAGGGCTCCCCCCAACATTCCCAATGAATTCCAGGGTCCCCCAAACATTCCCAATGAATTCCAGGGTCCCCCCAAACATTCCCAAAGAAACTCCTGCTTTCATTGTAATGTTTGAGCAAGACTCATGCCACCCCCACCTGTAACGAAGGCTGGACAGAGTCTATTCCAGACAGCCATGTGCCTGCCAAAGCCCAGGGTTCTATCGGGATAATATAAAAAGAGGAGAACGAGCTGTAGAGGCTTCCATACCATGTCCTTGTACAATTATTTTTCTTAATCTTTAATTCTCTTAAGTAGCATTTAAGGAGACCTAAAGTTATTCAGTATCTGGGAGGCACAGAGATCAGGGAGATAAGAAAAGGAGGAGCTAACAATGTCTTCTGTAGAGAGATTTGGAACAAATGTCGTGTTAGTGATTGAAGCATCTGATCCATCTTAAAGCTTCATCAAATTTTGGCCACCTAAGGGTTCACTTATCTCATCCCTGGGATGAGTTGTCTAGGAAAGGTGTTTATTAATTGAAAAAGGATAATGTTGCTGAGTGGAATTGAACACTGTCTGACCTTAGCTCCTGTTGGGAAGCAGAGGGAATCGTGGCAGAAATATTAAGAAAATAAAACAGAAGAATTTTGGAAATATCTGGAACTGAGTAGTCAAGGTATGTCAAAGACCAAACATGCTTAGCACAAAAGCATGAAAATATGGGGGGAAAAGAAAGCTGAGGTGGAGGTAGAGTTTGGAAAACGTTCTTACATTACTTTGGTTCTAATATGTTCAGATGTGGACAGGCCATTTTAAATAATGAATGATGATTATCGAAGTATATTATCAATAATGAAAGCAGTTCTTTTCAATCTTAAGAGCGGGTTGCAAAGCATTTTGGTCTTATCTCCATGCACAATGCAGAAAATAAAGACAGTTTCACAGCTGCTAGCATACTACAGCCCCGTGTCCAGATAGGGATGCTTTTAACGGACAGAATCGGTGCAACTCGCTTGTGGGAAATTTCAATTTCTCTGCAAGTGATTTACATGGAAGCCCCAGCTTGAAGCCGTAGCTCATATCTCTGTTGCTCTGGAGATGGCTTCTCTGTTGGAAAGGCAATTACAACCTGCAGGAGAAGCCTGTCTACCATTAGTCTCCAGTTTTAAATGTTGACAGGTGGAGATGGAGGTGGGGGCAGGGGTGGTTAATAAAGGGCTTTGTCTTCCTCGTCTCTGGAAAGAGAAGGATTGATGCATTACAATTTCCTGGTCTCCAAAGATCTTTGTGTATTTGGATTTTGTTTTATTTTCTGGACGTTTTAAGTACTTGTTGGAGATTAGAATATGAATCTTTTGTGCTTAGTGATGTTTGTTTTGTTGTATTCATAGGGACAATGAAGCAGGTAAAGGCTGTCTCTTGATTTCCTAAGCTGGGGATTAGATGCCTAGGGAGGGAGTTATAATCATTTCTAGCCCCTGGATCTGGATGGCATTGACCTCTACAGCACAATTCTTGCTATGTTTATAGAGGAATCGGCTTGGATCCAACAGTGGCTTGGTGAACCCTGGTACCATCAGAGAGGACTGGTGGTGATGCCCTTGAGTTGGCATTCCCCTTACCTAATAATGTAGCACAACCTTATTTGCAAATTAGATCATTGCTCAGCTAAACAAATCTGTGTTTTTCGAGTGACTTATTCTCTGTGAAGCTTGCCATAGCCCAGAGGCTTGTTATTCAAATCAGCGGTTGGAGCTGGAGTGGGCCAGTGTTTTCCCCTAATTGACTTGGGCATGGGGACCCCTGATTTCTTCTCCTTTAATCCTCGCCTTCTAGTCAGGACTAAAAGCCTATAATTATTTGAAGTAGCTGAAATTTGAGTGACCTAGATAATTATCTCAGCAAGATGGGCTTAAAGTTTATTGACACAAATGCCAGTTTCGTTAAGGGTTTGGTACAAAAGGCAAGTCCTGGAGACAGCTGGTTGACCGAGGTGCACTGACAATGAACAGCACCAAACGCATAGGAATCACCAGGGACTTTGAGGTAATTACCATCATTTCCATAATACAGGTAGCAGAGGATTATGGGAGGCCAGGAAAGCCTTTGGAGATAGCATACTTTGCTCAAGTAGAAGCTAAGCTGTCTAGAATAAGAGCTCTTCCAGAACCCACTTCTCAGTGTGGACCCCACAGCACCCCGGCTCAGCCTGCAATCAGGCACATAGTTAATCAAAGGGGGGAAAGTTGGCAAGTTAAAACAAATCAAAATTATACTGTCCTCTAGGTTGGAGGTAGCCAAAGACAACACCATGACAATGGTAACATTTGGATTAGGAAGCCGGGCAAGAGATACGCTTGTCTTTTGAGATACTCAGAGAGGCTGAGGCAGGAGGTAGAAGCTAGCCTTGGCAACTTAGGGAGACCCCATCTCCAAAAAATTAAGATTAAAAAAACAAGGGCTGAGGATTTGGTTTGGTGATGGAGGGAAGACAAGGATGGGTTCATTCTTCAGAATTATCAAAACAAGTAAGCAGGCAAGCAAACAATAAAGAAGAAACTGCATAGACATTTGTTTTTAAACCTTCATGCGTCTCTCATATCTGTACGGCTGACTCGCTAGCAACATGCATACAAAGATGAGAACAAAATTTTTACAAGTATCATGCGGATCCAAATACGTTCAGCTGAGACTCCAACAGGACCTTTTCGTGTTCGTTAGGTGTCATGAAATAATAAGAATTCCACACGTAGAATAACCACCAATCACAGGTTTCCATGCATCTGCCCAGTGTGGCATCATGCTACTGGTAAACCAGGCTTCTCTAACTAGAGTGTAAGCTGGTGCAGGGACCTGCAGTAATAACATCCTATTCTCGGTGGTTTACCCAACATGCATCTGTGGCCTCCTGACTTCTCTGGCATGACTTCACTAGGGGCTGTCTCAAGGCTTCCCACGAAGCTGTCACGAGTATGGCACCCAGAGCTGGTCACATCTGAATATAAGAAGTATGGATCTACTCCCCGCCTTACATGTTTCTGTCCCCTCCAATGTCACTGTGTTCTGTGCAGGTAGCAGGTCCTTGTCAAGAGCAAATGCGGATTTTTGACTTCCGGACACAGAAACATCATGATGGGTAGTGGAAAAGGAGTGAAGGAAGCTGCTGTCCTGCGGAGGTGCCATTCATGGGAACGATGGAGACAGAGCTGGGTGAACTGTAACTGAATTCATACAAACCTCTGGACTGATCACACCTTTGGATGAAGAGGTGTGAATGACAACACATTAACACCTATTTATAGAATACTTAATTTATGCAGATGTCTAAAGAGGTTAAACATCTTGTGCAATAGTCATAAAACTAGAGACAGACAAGCTGGAAACCTTCTGTTAGTGACAATTTTTCTGTTCTTGTTCCCAGCCACCAAGTTTTATTCCTGACAGACAGTACTTGGGGGAACTAAGGAGATTGCTTCTTTGGTTAAGTGCTCACCTTACAACTGTGAGGACCCAAGTCTGATTTCCAAAACTCATGTAAGAGCTGCCAGACATGGGGACACATGTTTGTAACCCCAGTGCTGGTAAGATAGAGACAGGTGGATTCCTACAGCTGTCTGGCCAGTCAACCTTGGCAAGTTCCTGGCCAGTGAGAGACCATCTCAAAGCATACAAAATAATAAAATGAATGAATGAAAAAATGAAAAAAAGGGGCTGATATCTGAGGAATAACACATAAGAATGTTCTCTGGCCTCACATGAACACACACACACACACACCCGCATGCACTCAAGTACCCACACCCTCATATTTACATACACCTGTGCACACACAGATGCACACACAACAGATAGCATTTTGGATAGGAACCAGAGCAATTTGGTTCTGCTAGCAACAAGGCATACAACTATCTAAATATCAAGGTTCTATTGTACAAAAAATGTTACCAAGGACCAAAAATCTGCCCAGCAAGGCACTGTTTAGATTGTCTCCCAGTTCAGCTTATACAGGCCTAACAGTAAAACAAGCAGTGAATCAAGGCCTAACCCTAGCAGAAGCTATGGCAGAAGTGGGGCAGTGATTGTTCCTTCATTGGCAGTGTCTACGGTGGCTGGTGAGGTCTTCTGGGACAGAAGGAAGGATACCTGTGGGCAGAGAAGAATGCAATCACATACACACAAGCTCCAGTCAGCTCCCTCATCAGCTATCTTTGTAGTCCATCCTGAGGAAGATTTTCTTCCTCAAGTCAGATTATTATGCTCCTGTGACTTCAGGGTTTTAAGGTGCCATGCAACTAGCAGACTATGCATGTCTATCACCCTGGGCATATTTTTCCCCAGTATTCTCTGTGACTTATTACAAGGACAAATCAGAAAAACTTGTATCAGCCAGTTCAAGTCAGCCATCCGGCATTCAAAGTAATAAAAATAACAGTTTGCTACTTCTGTATACTACACCCAGAGATACATGGACTTATTCCTTTAAATACAGTCATTGAAAACTTAATAATCACCAAAGGATGGTTTATCCAGGGAAGGAGGAAGCCACAGCTTTTGCCAACATTTCTCAACGCTACACTTAGTGGCTGTAATGTCGGTGCTTATGACACATCCTTCGATTGTGGTGCTCACTCTTGAGTTTTCTACTCTGATAGTCTTGGTGTCTGATAATCTCTTTTGATACCTCAGGCAATGCCAAGATGTGTCACCCAATGGGTCAAAAATGCTAAATCTCATCCCAGATTCCTAGTCCCTGCATCCTTCCTCACAGACTATGCTCTTCTACACCCCTGAGTGCCATTGGGTCAGAGAGCAGAAATCAGAGGCTGACTCACTCCTTTCCTGAGGGTCATTATCTGGGACATTTATGGACACTTGAGTCATCTATGCTATCAATCAGGGACAGAGCCATAACAAGCAGCATTCATGGGGAAGGGAAGAGTTTTACCTGCCCAGTCAGGCCAAAAAGTCAGTGAGAAAACACGGCGACCTTTACGAAACAGCCTGGTATGACCAAAATCTGGCAGTTCAGAAAATCATGAAAAAGTGGCTTTTGCAGTGACTCTAAGCATGCTATATGTTGAAGCATCCAAAACACTAAAAAAAAAAAAAAAAATCTAATATTGGTTCCCAGCTCAGAGCACTTCAGTAAGGTTGTAACTGAGACAAAAGTATTCTTTCAGAGGCTGGAGAGGTGGCTCAGTGGTTAGAAACACTTGCTGCTCTGCCAGAATCCAGGAGTTTGGTCCTCAGCACCCACATCAAGCAGCTTATATAACCTCCTGTAACCTCAGCTCTGTGGGAATGGTTTCCACCTCCTGGTGTCTCTGAGTATCTATTCTCATGTACACACTGCCCCCCCACATACTATGTACACGTTATTAAAAACAAAATAAATATATTTTAAAAAGAATATCCTAAAAATGCCCCACAATGATGACCTAACAGAAGAGTTTTGCCCATATGTACATATAATCTATTTGTAAAGAATGTAAAATGTCTGGTAGTCAATACAGCCATAGCACACACAAAAAGATAAGAAAACCACAACCCATTGTCAGTACATAAAGCAATTAAAGATATCTCAGAGATGAACCAGATGTTGAAAAAAATACTCAGGAACTTTAAAACAACCAAGACTAATACATGGAAGGATTGAAAGGGGAACAAGAAAAACACGAAAGAGAAGGAAAGTGTATCGAAGAATCAAATGGAAATTCCGATAAATAAATAAAAAACAGGATCTGAAATGAAAATTCTGTTTACAAGCTCAATAGAATTGCTCATTCAAGAATCAGCAAACTTGAAGACAGAACAAGAGGGATTATCTACACTGAAGCACAAAGAAAAATAACCTACCAGATCAGGGACCAACATCAAATAGAAGCACAGAGAACTCAGGAAGGATAAATAACACACGTGTGAGACAGATGGACATTGAACTGCCAAAAACCAGAGCTAATGAGAAAAATACAACAGCTTCCAGGGATAACACAGAGAGAGCAACAGCAAGAAATAAGGTCTCATCAGAGACTATGTGAACCGGGAGAGGGAAGGATGACTCCGTAAACAACTGGGATTAGTTATCTTTGAGTGCTGAGCATCCTACTTAGAGGAAGTGCATTCCATATGTGAATATAAAGTAAAACCTTTCCCAGAAAACCTAGAATAATTTATTGGCAGTGGACTTGTGTTATGAAGAAATTCTGCAAGAACTGTGGACATGACATCACAGAAGCTTTGAGTCACAAGACATGAAGAGCGTCAAAGTGATAAAGACACGTCTAGAATACATTTGTCTTATTTTCATTGTTATAAAAGGTTACTATCTAGGCCATGATTTAAAACGATAGACCGTGGGGCTCAGAATGCAAGTAAAAAGTAAACCTGTAGCCTGAGATAGGAGAGAGATCAATGGTAAGAATGCTTTTTATACTACTGTGAAGAAGAGTAGTTTATTAAATTCCAGAGAAAGCTTGCAATATTTTTTTTTTTTAAAAAGAGGAAGTTGTTAATTGTCAGCCAAAATAGAATTATACAAAGGAATAAAAAGAGAAAGATACAAGGAAAGATTAGGTGGAGTGAATGGGAAAGAGCCAAAAGAACAACAGATCTAAGGATGAAAACTCAATCCAGGGCTGGACATGGTGGCACTCACCTTTAATCTCAGTGCTTGGAAGATAGAGCAGCAGATCTCTGTGAGTTCAAGGCCAACCTAGTTAGTCTGCAGAGCCAAGAGCACACAGAGAAACCCTGTTCTGAAAAACAAAAAGAAAAAAAAAACAAAACAAAACAAAAAAACCCCACAAACAAACAAAAATACCAACCAAAGAAACATGAAATAAAACACACTTTGTCAGTGCTTATCCAACTGCAGCTGAGGAATCCAGAAGGAGATTCCCAGCTCTAAGTGCTCATTAGAGAAGAGACAGTTAAGATACCCTCTTAAGCAATTGGAAAAAGCAAAATGTACCCAACACAAGAAGAAAGTTATGCCGATAACAGAAAGCAGTAAAACTCAAAAGAGAAAGACAAGGAAGATAAACCAAGAAAATATAAAACTGGCTCTCTGAAAAGATCATCTCTGATAACCTTCTATTCCAAGTGACCAGGACAAGACATTGAGGACACAGCCTTCACCTGGAGTAAAAGAACCTCACAGAGAGGGAAACCAAAGGATGTCAACAGAACTCCAGAGTAACTCCACACCACGACCTGAAAACACATACAAAGAACCAGTTCCTTAAAGGGCATGAACAACCAGGCTTTAGCTGAGAAGCAGACGAAGTTTTGCATGGATGGTGAAAAACTCTTGGCACCCACTGGCTGGCAGGCAGTCTCCAAAGCAAGCCCTACTTTCTTCCAACTCTTGGCATGCCCAGCACTCTGTGCTTTCTTCCCCTTGAATACGAAATGTATTCATAGCATTTTCCCCTAGGTGTGTGCAGGTGTTTTGTCTTCATGTCTGTCTGTCCACCACATGCATGACTAGTGCTTGAGAAGGCCAGAGAAGGGCAATGGATCTCCTAGAACTGGGGTTACAGTTTTGAACCTCTGGGAATTGAACCTGGGTCCTCTCTTAAATGTGGACTCATCTCTCTAGTCTGCCATAAGTTGATACAATCGGATGCTTATGGAGTAGGACTGTTTGAAGGGTTTAGAAGGTGTAGCCTTACTGGAATAGATTTGAACATGCTAGAGGAAGTATGTCACTAGAGGAGGGCTTTAGGGTTTCAAAAGCCCAAGCCAGCCAGTCTGCCCCCCTTCTCTCTTACAGAACTCTCAATTCCTCCAGCACCATGCTGCCTACACACTGCCATGCCTCCCCCCATGATGACAATGAACCAAATCTCTAAAACTGTAAGCCAGACCCAATTAAATGCTTTCCTTCATAAAAGCTGCCTTGGTCACGATGTCTTTTCAAGCAATTGAACAGCATGACTTCTAACAATTAGAATATGTTGGACTGGTGGAGCTGGTAACACTTATAGACTAACGCATAAAGCCTTGGAGATAGATAGATAGATAGATAGATAGATAATAGATAGATAGATAGATAGATAGATAGATAGATAGATAGATATGTTCTGCATATGAGGAAAAACCTACTCTGCTAACAAACATTAGAAACAACTCTCTTTCTAGCTCTACTCCTGAATGTATTAACTACCCCATCTCTACTACCCATCCATCTAAGACTCTGGTAAACATGACTCCATTCCCTACTGCTAAAAACAGCTTTAAAAAATTGAGACAGACTCTCACTAATGTATTCATAGTTGTCCTGAACCTCACTGTGAAGAACAGGCTGGCCTCAAACTTGGGGGCAAATTTCCTACCATACTTCCTGAGAACAACCTTTATTTTAGCTCCCACATAAGTGAAAATGTAATGCAATGTCTGCCAGGCTCATCCGTGTTCCAAAAAGGATAGAATGTCAATCTTTTTATGGCTCAAATAATATTCCATTCTGACTTCTGATAAAGGCATCAAGGACATACCTTGGAAAAAGGAAGTTTTTATAACCAATATTTGGGGGGAAATGAGTAAGCATGTGTAAAGTAATGAAACTTGATTCTTTTATGTCACACAAAAGACAACTCAGTAACCACAGCAAGCAGGGATGTGTAAAGGAACCATATGGTGAGAGACGACTAGCAGTATACAGGAGAAGTGAAGTGGGAAACAGAAAAATGGAGACAAGAGCACCAACTGAGGAGGGAGAAGGGAGGTCAATACAGAGGGAAGAGAGGCAAATAACAATAAGGCTGTTGGATAAAGCCTCAAGGTAGTGGTTCTCAATCTGTGGGTTGTGACCTCTTTGGGGTTTCAATGACCTTTCCACTAGGGTATCAAACCACAACATGAGGAAGTGTATTAAAGGGCCATGGCATTAGGAAAGTTGAGGACTACTGGCTCAGGGAATCATATTGTTTTATATTTACTTTAGTTATATGTCGGCTCCTTGCCAGCAGGTCCAGGCAAGAGGAGAGAACCCAAACCAGCCGGGTCTGTCTAGGGCTAAGTGAGATGGCAAGTGTTGACCAAAGGCCCAAAAGAAACACACCAGGCCAGGAGTCTTGTCGAAGAAGGAACTCAATTTATTGTATCAGTCCCTTGATTATATAGAGAAGGCAAAGGGGGTGGGCACTTAGGTATGGGGAGAGATGACATAGGAGGCGGGGAAGGGATAACTGACAGGGCCAATAGCAAAGCTCCACATCAACAATGGCAGGGTAGAGGGAGGGCCAAACAGGTCTTACTGAGTCACCCCTATATGGAAGTGACTGAGACAGGTCTCAGAACTAGAGCCAGGCTCAGGTTTGTCCTCAAGGCCCAAACCAGGGTCAAAATGGGGCTCAACTCTACCACTGCCTGGGATCCCACCCTCTCACCCTCAGGACAGTGGGAGGGGAGAACACCCCAAGAGCTGCCCTGTTGGGGTTTGATTCAGGCTGCCCCCCAGGGCCAAGCCCCAGCCCAGAGCCACTGCAGCCCCAGCTTGGCTCGTCAACAAGGAGCCCAGTGCAGGAGGGTGGACGGGCAAGTCAGTGAGGAATAAGGGGCCACTGCTGCCAAAGCCACTCTTGCTTGGTTGCCACTGCGAACCCAGGGTCCCTGCACACCCGGGCGACTGGGCCCTCACTTTCCTACCCCTATGGCTGGGGTTGCCCCAGACCTCTTGCAGCACTCCTTGTCTGTGTGCCAGGGCTTCTAGCCACAGCCAAGACCAAGGGTGGAGGAGGTCTCCCCAAGCGTGGAGGGAATTGGTGCTCACCTTGCCTGGGAGCTGGGTTGCAGGCCTCCTGCCAATCACTGTGTGTGTGTGGGAGAAGGCGAGGGACAGACCCAACAATTATATACTATACATTGTGTGTGTGAGTGCACACATGTGAAGGTTATGCCACTTGGGCTGACAGTATTCCCACAAGAACCATAGAGTAACAGAAAACCAAGACCAAAAATGAGAAACCTCCTTTTGAAGGGATGTCTGGAGAACTCCAAGTCACTCCCAAAGCAATAGAAATTATTGTTGTTGCCCTCCATTGCCTCTCAGGGGTTAACGTAAGCCCCTATTGCTGAAGATAACACACACTTAGGACACAGGACTTGGGTTAGTCAACCTGGATTCTAACCTGAAATTCTCTGTCCTGCAGCCAGAAAATGCTATGCACACTGCCAAGGGAGGAAGCACTTAGTAGTCCTACCCAGGGGTGACATCTGTGAACAATAATAACCAGCAGGACATGAGATGCATAAGGGTGAAGTAGATGACACTCACATGGTGGTAACCAACAGCTCTCTATTGGACTTAAGGCTCTCTCAACAGGAGAGAATCACCCCTGGTACTGGAAATCTAATTGCTTTTATGGATCTAGTCATGGATCTTAGAAGAGAATTTATTACTGACTAGACCAGCATAATTCTTAATTACCTTCTAAATTTTATCCTTATAGTCATAGATAAGTGTAGCTACCACACCTTCATCAAAGAAGCTTCTCTTTACCTTAAATGGAAGCCATCACAGAATGCAGCAAATGGATACAATGCAGAGATCAATAGAGTCCGAGATGCCCAGCTGTGATGGATACATTTTATCACAGCATCTACATCTAGGGCTCAGGGGACATCACAGAAGAGGGGGTGGAAAGACTTGTAAGAGCCAGAATACCAGAAAGAGCACTGTGAAACAGTCTCCCTTAGAAATAGCTATATAAAAAAGACCAGAATAAAGGCTGTGTCAGTAGAGACATGCTAATGGGGAAGGGGGAAAAATCTCATAGGGTTCTAACCTTAGACAAATAACCACAGGCAACTAATTAAGGGTTGCTGAAAGAGGGAGAAATAGCTTTTCTTAGGGTTAAGGCCTCTAACTGGCTATCCAACACAAAGTGGTCAGCCCCAAAACCATGTACACATAAACAAAAATTAACTCAACAGATGGTCTGTGTGTGTGTGTGTGTGTGTGTGTGTGTGTGTGTAACAATAATAATCAAAGAAAAAGAGTCTATCAATTAAGAATCAGGGGCATGGAAGGAGTTGGAGGGAGGGAATTTGGGAGGGGCTGGAAAGAAGAAAGGGCAGGAGAAACTGATATAATTATACTTCAGTTAAAAGTGTATATTAAAAAATCAACTCAAAAGAGTCAATGCTGTAAATTGTGGAACTGCTAGAAGACAAGGAAGATCTGTTGATGTGCACTTTGATCGATCCCATATCTCAGCTATGGTGACTTGTGCTGCAGCAAGCATGGGACTATACACATACCAATTTCACTGCCTTTGGATGAGCATTGAGTTGTGGGATTTCCCACACATTTAGTACCAGGAATGATCTGTGGTCAGAAATAGATCATAGAAACTGAAAAAGCAATGAAGCAATAGAATCCCCATCTATTTTTTGCCCCATAAAAAATGTTCTAGAAAGAGCATCCAGTGAAACACATGGTCCAGGAGAACAGCTCACTGTTTAAATAAGGTGTTTACCAGGCGTGAGGGTCTGAGTTCCTCCAATATACCCTCAAAACTCCAACAGAGGTGCTGTGCGTTGGCAATTCATAAGGCGGTGTGCATTTGTGTTTGCAATTCTACCATGAGGAGGGCAGATAGGCAGATTCTGTAAGCTTACCTCTAGCCACCCTAGTCATTGAGACCTTCATCCTAGTGAGAGACCTTGACTCCCAAAACACCATGAACAGAACCTAAGAAATGACTCCAACATTGACTTTAGTCTCCACACACATGAGCACACATGTGTAACTCTGATTTGTGGTGTACCTGCATACATATGAACTCTTTCTCTCTTTCTGTCTCTCTCTCTTTTGTCTCTGTCTCTCTCTGTCTCTCTGTCCCTCTGTCTCTCATACACACACACACACACACACACACACACACCAAACAAGCAAACAACACCCCCCCTCAATATAAAAACCTAATACTTTAAAAATTCTAGATTGTAGAACCACTTCTTTGGAACTTGGGTCAAGAAAGGCTGCTTAATCAAAACAGAAAATGCAAATCATAAAGGGCAAAGCTAATCCAATGAACTGTACTGCAGACAGGGTGAAGACACCCTACACAGCAGAGATGGTATGGGAGCGCTTGGAGAGTGCACATAAGAACTCTGACAACTCACCAAAGAGAACAAAGAATCCTGTTGTTAAAAACAACCACATGATTTTAACAGCTACTTCAATAAAGGCGAGGTGAGGATGGCAACTAAGCTTCTTCTTAGTCACTGGGGAAATAAAGATGAAAGTCATAAGGAAATGCCAGTATTTACCTACAAGAATGGATGGCATTTTTAAAAATTTGAAAATACCAAGCAAGTACTGGCAAAGATACATAAAAACTGAAACTCTCATCTATTACCATTTTGCTGGTACGACAACTTTGGAAAGCGTTTTGGCAACTTCTTCTAAAGTTAAATTTACATGTATGGTGTATCTCAGCAACTCTACTGCTAGGTATTTACTCAAAATAAATTTTGACATATATCCACAAAAATCTTGTATGTGAATATCTGCAGCAGATTTATTCATAGCTGGCCCAAACAGGAGACATCCCAAATGTCTGTAAATTGGTGAATAGATAAAATTGAATTATGTTACGGCCTTAAAATAAAATGGTACTCAGTTACACAAAGTAATGGAACCTGGCATATTGGTGCATGCCTGTAATCCCAGGCTTGGGAGGAGTCACCACTGGCCACATAAGTGACTTTGGGGCCAATCTAGGGTACATGAGACCTTACCTCAAAATCAAATCAAAACAAAAAGCAATGAAGCCAAATTTGGTGCATACTTGAAATCCCAGCACTCAGGAAGCAGAGGCAGGCAGATCTCTGACTTTGAGTGTAGCCTGGCCTACAGAGTGAATTTTAGGACAGCCAGAGCTACAAAGAGAAACCTTGCTTCAGGAAAAAAAATTGTATATTCTTCTATGAAAGATGAATCTTGTGTGTAAGTTAGTAAATTAGACCTCAATTGTCCTGATTTTCCAAAAGCCACAATGATGCCATGGAAGCTTGTCTGTAGTTTCATTGCTTTCAGTAGGCTTTGCTCTAGAGCTCTGGGTTGGTCCACTATGACAGAGAGGAAATAAGAAGCTTCAGGATGACATTATTGACAGATAGTGTAATTTTCCAAGAAAGTAAGCCAAATTTGACCAAAGAAAAAAATGTTATGGTTAATAAGAGAATTTGACAAGTTCGAGGTTGTAAAAATCTATATACAAAAGTCAAGTTTAGGGGTTGGGGAGATGGCTCAATGATAAAAGTACCTGGTCTTCAAACATAATGACTGGAAGGCCTAAGGTTGAATCCCAAACACTCACATGAAAAGCTGGGTGTGGCTACATGTGCCTGTAACCCAGTACTAAGGGTCAGAGACAGGCAGAGAGCCCAAATGGTCATTGGCCACCATTCCTCACTTCCAGGCCAGCCAAAGATCCTGCTTTAACACAGTATTAAGGAAGTCAATAGAGGAAGACACCTGATAACGCTGGACACACACACACCACAAACACAATAACACAGAGTCAATTCTATTTTTATTTTTCAGGATATTCACTTTTTAAAAAAGGCATCATTTGTAATGCTTCCAAAATGGTCAACTGAAGTGGAAGCTTAAGGGTTCTTTGGAGAGTCGTTTGGATGGTGTTTTACTGGGGCAAACATGTGAAGGAAGGTTTCATTAAAGTGGACACAGGTGTGAAAGGCTAAGGAAGATGTGTGAAGGAATGTTTGACTGAGCAGACACAAGGGAGAGGATGTTCTGCTAAAGCAAACACAAAAAGACACATGTTGAAAGACTCTTTGCTAACGGCACGCATCTATTGGTCTGCCTTACACTGTGTAGTTGAGCTGCATTTGTCAGGACACCATAGAGAGATACACACCAAAAAACTTCTGGTGATACACTGCAGTTTGTTGCTGCTTCTGAGGATTTGGGTGATTGGATACACATGCTGAGACCTGTGCTAAAGTAAGACACACACTAAGGCAAAGCTGTGCTGAGACAAGACCTGTGCTAAAGTAAGACACACACTAAGGCAAAGCTGTGCTGAGACAAGACCTGTGCTAAAGTAAGACACACACTAAGGCAAAGCTGTGCTGAGACAAGACAGGTAGAGGACACGAGGTGCTTGGAGGGTATAAACAGGACTCCATGAAGTGACGGAGACAGAACTTGACTTGATGGTCCAGCTGTGCAATGCTTATGGGTCTCAAGTCTCTGTTCAGCTTTGCTTCCCTGAGAGAGGCACAGATGAGGACTTCTCCTGGTGTTCCTCTTGGTCTCTCCTGCTGACTTGAGCCGAGACTGAGACTTGGCTGTCTCTGCTGGGTTATGTCACTACTGCTGCTAATCCAACTCTACCAAACTGGACTGCTGGTGCATCTGTAAAGTGTTTGCGAGATCAAGCTGCAGCTGCCTGCTGACCTGTAAACTAAACAGCTGGTTTCCAGACAACACAGACTGGAGTTGCTCCAAAGAACCTTTCTAAACAGGTCCACTTCCCCCATAGCCTTTCTTTTCCACTACCTCTGGTGGGTGGTGGGTTACAAAAAAAGTTAAAATGTTTAAAAACCATCATTAAAATAAAGGTTTGTTTTTTTTTTTAAATTAAAGTTACAGTCAACTCTGAATAACTCTTACAAAACATGTGAATTATCTTCCCAAGTAAGTTTTAATATGAAGAAAGGATACCCTCCCAGCGCAGTAACTGAGCTACTGCCCTTAGGAAAGGAGTGATATTCCTATCACTATTGTGCTGCTAATTCATAGTGGGATAGAGCAGGAGGATAGACTGGAACACACACACACACATACACACATACACATACACACACACACATACACACACACACACACACACACACCCCTAGGGCAGTATGGAGAAGGCATAACTTAAAGGAATATAACTCTGGGCAGGTATCCAGTATCTAGGAGCAGTTAGGACTTCCTGTCGATCGGGAAAATGTCATCCTTACTTTCCATCTGGGTAGCCACCTAGCCAGGACCCACTGAGTAATACCATCTGATTGTTACAAAATATTAAAGTCTCACAAAGTCTCCATATGGGAGAAAACGGAGGTCATTCTTGCCATCCCACCTAGCTTACTTAGCAGCTTGACACAAGCCAGTAATGACTTTGTTCTCCCCTTGTCTTTAGGAAGAAACAGCATTGTGTTGTCCCACTAGGTTACAGGGTAAATTTGTTTGTTGTTACCTCTTTCCTTTCAACGTTTATTACAGGAGGTGAAGATTCCACTCATGGCTCCAGATCTACAGTAATGCAAGTAAGCGTGTGTACCTGAGAGGCAGTGCCCAACGGATTGAGAAGCAAAGGATAATGGCTCTTTCCCAACTATGGGTGAGCAAGGACTTCAGTAGGAAAACACCTAGAGTTGAACCACTGACCACAACACATGGCCCCAGGACTCACTGGTCAGCAGAACTCATGAGCTCAGTTCGCTTTCAATTTCTGGTGGGTATGTCCACTCCTGGTTCCTGGTATTGTCCTGAGTGACTGTCTTAGGACTTTACTGCTGTGAACAGACTCCATGATCAAGGCAACTCTTACAAAGACAACATTTAATTAGGGCTGGCTTATAGGTTTATTGGATCAGTCCAGTATCATCAAGGCTGAAACATGGCAGCATCCAGGCAGGCATGGTGAGCTGAGAGTTCTACATCTTCATCTGAAGACTGGCTTCCAGGCAGCTAGGACGAGGGTCTTAAAGTCAATACTGAGTGACATACTTCTTCCAACAAGGCCACACCTACTCCAATAAGGCCACACCTTCTAATAGTGTTACTCCCTGGGCCACAAACCATCACAGTGACAAATGAGGCTTTGGAAGTTGATGGAGCTGCTGAACCAGGGTCAACACACAAAGAACATTTACAGTTTGCCTCCCATGTCTATTGGGGTTTCAGATACCATTTAGAAGGGGTACTAGGAAATTCATAGGAACTTCAGATCCCAGACTTAGATCAGAGCATGCAAGGTTTCTATGGAGTTCCACCTTGCAGGAAGGACAGCCACTACAAAGCCCAGTGTGCTTGGGTATGTGTGCCCTCTTACTGCTTAAACGGTAGACTCTGATTTTGTATGTTTTCCCCCCATTTTTAACTATCTTTCTTTCTGGGTTAAAAAAAAAAGGACTTAGATCTAAACACCTCATAAGGATGTTCAAACCTATCCACAGATCCAGGAAATGGTGCCTGTTAAGATCTAAAAATAGACCAGAAAGGCCCAGGCTAGCTTTCAACAGCAGAATCCAAGGAGTTTGAAGGATTTCTAAAGCCAGTCATAGGCTTTCCTGCTTTTCTATTCTGAGTTCAGTCACTTGAGAATTTTCAAAATTTCAAGATTATTTCTTTCTTTTCCTGATATTGGATAGCGGAGAAGGCTGGACTGCCTTGGGAGCACGCTGTAGTCCTCTTGGATTTTTTTTTTCTGTGCTGTGCTGATGGTTACATAATGGTCAAGAATGTTGACCTAGGAGTCTGAAAGCCTCTGCTCAAATTCCAGCTCTGACCCGGAAGCCAAGAGTAGGTGAGTTGAGCTTTCTCAGTCTCAGTATCCTACTAGAAAATCAGAGTTGATGTAAGGTATTGGGTTTGCTCTGGTGCTGCTATATATTCCAATGCTAAATACTGGCCTCTAAGGTCTGGTCACTTTCTGATGAGAAGACCCTCATGTATACCAAGTAATGCTATGTAAACCTTGCTCCTCAAGTTAATTGGTCAAATAAAGGCTAAAGCCTGTGTTTGGGCAATAGAGAGAGAAAGGTAGGACTTGAGGATTGAGTAAGGGATTTCAGGAGAAACCAGGACAAAGGAAAAAGGAGACAAAGAGAGTCGGGCACCATGAGAGGAGATGGACCAAGTGCATGTGGCCAAGATATACAACAAAAAACAAGGGACATATGGCTGGGATATGTGTTAAGATAGCTCACAACCTGCCCAATCTAGACTCACAGCTTGTAAATAAAATATCTGGATTGTGTGTGTTTTATATGGGCTAGCTAGAATGTTGAACTCATTTTACAACAAGGCTCCATGTTTAACAGTGGTATAAGAGCAGAGGGTTAGGTAAGGGGTAGCTCTTGACTTGCAACTTGTATAATAAATACAACCGTGTTAGCTCCTGTCTCATCGCTATGGGAAAGCAAACAAACACACAAAAATACAACCAAACAAAACCTGACGGAAGCAACTTGAGAAGGAAGGATTTATCTGACCTATGGTGCCAGTCACAGTTCGCCAGGGTAGGGAAGACATGGAGGCAAGGGCAGGGGGCAGCAGGCCACAGGAGGAGATGAATACCGGTCCTCAGCTCACTTTCTCATTGTTGTTCAGTTTAGGACCCAGCCCATGTTGCTGCCTATATTTAGGGAGGGTCTTCCCACCTCAGTGAACCTAACCAAGAGAAGCCCTCAGAGACACGCCCACAGACTTTTTTCTTTGCGAATCTAAATCCTATCAAGTTGATACAATTCAATACCACCATAGTAAACTCTGGAGTGTCTGTAATACCCAGCAAATTAAATACCAGTGGTCCTCTCCCTCTCTCTCTCTCTCTCTCTCTCTCTCTCTCTCTCTCTCTCTCTGTGTGTTTGGATTCACCTACAAGACACATCTCTTGTTGGATGTGATGGTGTTTCCAGAGAAGTTTAACTGAGGAGGGAAAATGCACCCTGGATGTGGGCAGAGCTGTTCCAACCCTTCACCTCTCTTTGCTTCCTGATTGTGGATGCTCTGTGACTGGTACCCTGCACCCCTTCAAGCACACCTTCCCCAGGGTCGTGGGCTGTATCCCTTCTTAAAGCCTGAGCCAAAATAAATTCTTTCTTTCTTAAGTCACTTCTGTTGGGTATTTTGCTATAACAGAAAGGAAAGTAACTAAGAAAGACTGAAATTATTAGTGGAAATTAGGTACAACTTGCAACATAGAGCATGTTTCAAAACCTTTGTAGTCTACACGTGAGTCTTGACATCAATTTCCATTCCTGCTCCCCACAGAATAGTCAGTTCCTCTCTACTAGCAGGAATGGGCAGTTTTATGTTCCACAGTGATCTATGTGGGCTCCTGGTGGCTGCTCTCAGAACACATGGTGCCAGAATCTTTCTTTGTGGATCAAATTTTACTAATTTTTGTTTCTAGACAGAGTGAGCTTTTCCCACGAGCCTAGCCAAATGTTCTTCTTTTATCTGTTAATAAAAATGACTGCTTGGTAACGAAAATGACTTCTTTGCCAATGCCCCCTGGCTGCCCTTTTCTCTGCACAAGGAAGTTTTAAGCTTCTAGATTCAGAGGAAAATGTTACTTCTTAATTAAGTTCTGAAAAAAAGTGTGCCACCTTGCACAGCATCATGACACATCTGTGTGAGTTGCTCTATTAACCATTCCGTCAGCAGCAAAGGCTAAAATAGTCACACTCCAGGCTCATTCCTCGTACGAGAGGCTTAGCAAAGTATCATCTGTGGGCATAAGAACTAAAGAGTCTGTAATGGACTAGATGTTGGTGATCCCTCAGAATGCACATACTGAAAACCAAATTCCAAATGATGGTCTTCGAAAGGGGGCATTTGAGGAGGTAATTTGGCTACAAGGGTTGGGTCTCCATGAATAGGGAAGGTCAGAGAACCAGTCATCTCTCACTCTTTTATGTGAGGCTCAACCAGAAGCTGGATATCTCCAAACCATAAACTGTTCCCTACCAGGACACTGAATCTTTTAACACAGTGGTTTTCAACTTTCCTGATGCTGTGACCCTTTAATACAGTTCCTCATGTTTGGTGACCCTCAACCATAAATTATTTCATTGCTTCTTCATAACTGCAATGTTGCTACTGTTAAGAATTGTAATGTAAATATATGATATGCAGAATATCTGACATGCAATGGCACCATTCTACAGGGTGAAGACCACACAAAAAGAAGAGAGTGGACTGGACAGCTGTCTCCACCTTTCTCTGCTCCCTAGCTGGATGCAATATATCCAGCTGGGTCACACCTCCACCACCATGTCTTTCTCTCCATGATGAGACTTTTGTCTCAGCCAGCCTAGCCTAATGGGGGACATCCTAGTGAGAGATCCTGGGTCAGCAAGCAAGGTAGCCAGCACCTGAAGGCTGACCTCTGACCTCCACATGCATGCCTGCACCTGCACACTCTCATGCACACACAGAGAATCTCCATGGAATGGTGGAAATGGTTAGTACCTGAGTGTGCATCTTTCATGGGAAGGACAGAGGGAATGTAGTCACTTGCTGTTTTCAAATGCCACGGCTGGTATTGTTGTGTCAACTTGGTTCACATGGTGAGTCAAGTCACATAAGATCATGTATAGTGAGACAAGCTGAATGAGGAAATTAAGAGGATTAAGAGGAAGATGCTTTGCTCAGAGGCAGTCCTGCCTGACTGTGAGATGCATGTCTACAGTCAAAGCTCTAACGTTTATCACTGTGTGTGTAATACACTTTATAAAAAGTCCTAAAATAACAAATCATGCAGTACTGACTACCGTAGTGAGAAATTCTGGTTCTGCATCTCAGGCCCAGGATTTTCTCACTAATGCTTAAAGTCTTGTTTCTTTCAATGCTGGCTTCTCTTCTGATCAAGTCTGAAAGATTCATTTAAAATTGAGAGGGTTTCAGAGCTGGAAAGATGATTCAGCAGTTAGGAACGTCTACTTCTAGAGGCATGGGTTTGATTCCTAACCCCCCATAGCAGCTTAAAACCATCTGTAACTCCTGTCCCTGTAGATTTAATGCCCCCTCTCAGCCTCCTTGGGCACTGCATTCGTGTAATATGTAAGCAAACATGCAAAATGAAATACCCATATACACAAAAAGTTAAAACAAAGAAAATTAAATTAGGAGGGTTTTAATTCACAGTGTTAAAATGACCCAAACAAATGACTGGTCTTTGACTTTTGATTTCACCTTAGCCAGCAATCTAACTGGTGCTTTCTTTCTTCTGGCCCCCATGGAAGTGGTTGTCTAGAGTATCTTGAGATATCTCAGAAAAAGCTGATGACATTTGCTGCTTTTAGCAAGGTCTGAGATTGTACCCATGGGCTATGTAGCAGGACTCTCGTGTGCGGTTCGTTGGTACAAGCACATTCGTACGTATGCACATACATCACTCACGTGCTAGGGAATGTTCACTCATGTGCACACACACACACACACACACGTGCACACACAAAGCTAATAGAAAAAAGGAAATTTTAAAATGTTTTGATTTTTATCTTAGAGATTTGAAAAGCCAAGAGTGAGGGTGAGGTCTACCATTTTCCAAGGGAATCTGAGTTTGCGAGTCCCTTTATTTCCCTGGTTAAACCTGGATTTCTCGTTTGCTTTCATTTCAGACCCTAGATTACGGTTACATTTCTAAGGCAAGCTCTTTGGTTCTCACCCCTCCCGAACTGCACTGCAAGTGTGTGGTCTGGGCAGCTGAAGGCTCAGGACAGAAGCCAGAAAATCAGGTCCAATCTCATTGCTGGAGACTCTAACCAGGGAAGATGCCTTCATCAGGAGCTCCAGAGAGACTGAGATAAATATAAGTGGTATGACGTTGTTCCCCCAGAGGAAAAAAACAGGGGAGTGGGGCACACGTTTAGTCAAAGACAAACACAAGGGATGATGAGTCATGCCAGAGAGGTGACATCCCAGAACCCAAAGAGGCTCCTGGAAAATGCTAACAGCAAAAACAATAGCTTTTAAGAAGCCAGGCAGGATCAAAGCAGTGCAGACAGAAAGGCCAGGCGCAGGTGATGTAATGTCTGCAGAAGACAGGGTGGCAGTCCCCGCTCATTTCCTGTTTTGCCCCATCAGGGACATCCAGGGCTCCCGGAGATGAAACTTTGCAGAATAAGCAAGCTTGGAGAAGCGTGTCACCCAAAGATTGGACAGGATGTGGGAAAGGATAGAGCCCCTGGAAGGGGGTGCAAAGCTTAAAATTGGGTTAATTATGTGTGGCAGACCGCCTGAACTGACACTGGAATTGTAACCTATTATTGGTTGTCTCCAGAGTCTAAGGACAAAGAGGCAACAAATAGTTCAAGGCAAGCAAACCTGTTTTTTTGTGTCTACACATAAGTCAATCACAATGTGGATCTTCTGCAAAACTTCCAGTGACAGAGCAAATTAGACAATGGGACAGAACTCAGAAAAGAGAATGGTAAGGTCTAGAAGCCAGCAGGGGCTGGTGGAAACGTCATGTCAAAGTCTGTGCTGTTCTGTAGGTGGGCTGAGGGAGACCATGGATATAGATTTCAGCGATGTCAGATCCCGAAGCAGGATGCACCTTGCAAGCCACATGAGGAAGCTTGCATGTTCAGGAGCTCAACCATGTAGACACTACATGGTTAGACTCACCTTGGTGGCCTCTCTTGTTTCCTGTCCCCCTTTGTCAGCCCCTCAGATTCATACTAATTTTATTTCAACTATTTTTTCCAAGTGAGTATTCTATAGAGCAAGTTGCCATGGTGACAAGATTCTACCTGACTTCAGACTGAATAATGCAGGCTTGCTGTCCTGTCTCCTTGCTTTGAATAAAGCATTCTCTTCCTGGTCCCTCCCGTTCTGAGTTCACCTTCTCAGGCAACATCACCACTGGATTAGCTAGTCTGTTCTGTATCTCAGTCACTTTCCTCAGGAGAGTTCTTACCTAACCCTGAAGCCACACCCCAGTGAATGAGCTTTCAGCAATGGTCTTCATAATATCCACTATTTAATATGGAGACCATGACTCAGCAATAAATTGCTAAGTGGCTCTCAAACCCAGGGGGTCACAACCCCTTTTGGGGGCAAAGAAGCTTTTCACAGGGGTCTCCTAAGACCATCAGAAAACACAGATATTTACAGCATGATTCATAGCAGTAGAAAATTATACGTATGAAGTAGCAACAAAAATGATTTTTTTGGTTGGGAGTCACCACAACACAAGGAACTGTGTTAAAGAGTCACAGTATTAGGAAGATTGAGAGCCACTGGCTAAGATGAACACATAGTTGCTTAGGCCATCATGCCCAAGGCTGCTGTTTATGGACAGGCCTCTCCAGGAGACTATTCAAGACCACAACACTATCCTGGTCAATAACATTTTTATTACATTTATTATTGTTGTTGTTTTATTTGTGGTTTACATATGTGTGGACATATACGTGCCCTAGACCATGTGTGGAGGTGAGAGGACCACTTCCAGGACTCAGTTCTCTCTACCATGTGACTGCCATGTGGATACAAGTGCCTTTGCCTGCTGAACCATTTGCCTGGTCAATACTTATTGGCAATTGAGACATGACATAGAAGGCAGAATGTTCAAGTGGCGGCAGGATCATAAAGCATCTGAATGAGAATAGATATGTCAAAAGACGAAACAGAGAGGCAAAATGGAGATAGTCAAGAGGAACAAGAAGTAAAGACCAATGGAAAACCTAGTTATTAGGTAATGAATATCAGCTGTCTATCCAAAGCACTGGTGAGCACTGAGCATGATAACAAGAGCTATTGTGAAAATGGCTGTAACAATGTTAGTACTGTGCTGGCTTCGTTATTACAATTCTGAAGTATAATTTGAGGTGGGGCAGTATAAACCTACAATGTTGCCCTTTCTGCTTAGGGTCACTTTGGTGTGTGTGTGTGTGTGTGTGTGTGTGTGTGTGTGTGTGTGCGCGCGCGCGCCCAAGCATGTTTCAGATGGGTATGAGGTATTTTTTCTAGCTCTGTGAAGAATGTTACTGAAATTTTGATGGAGATTGCATCAACTCTTTGTAGCTTTGGGCATATAGCCATTTTCACCAATTCTTCCAGTCCATAAGCATGGGAGGGAGGTCTTTCTTCTTGATTCTTCTATTTCCTCCTCAGTCCTTTAGATTCAGTCTAGAAATCTTTCACCTCCTTAGGTTTATTTCTAGGTATCTTATTATTCTTGAAAGTATTATGAGTAATATATTTTCCCTTGGTTTCTTTTTCAGCAAATTATTTTTTGTGTTGAGGAAAGTTACTGATTTTTGTAAGTTACTTTTGTATCTTGCTACTTTGCTGAAAGTGTTTATCAGGCCTAGCAGTTTCCTGTCATCTTTAGTGTCTTCCAAGTGTAAGACTATGACGTTTTCTAATGGGGATGATTTGACTTCTTTCTTTCCTATCTGTATGTCTTTCATTTCTTTCTCTTGCCACAACACTTTAGCTAAGGCTTCAAAGCTTATATTGAACAAGAGTGGACGGATCAGAAACCTTTGAGTATGTTGGGCTCATGGGAAGTGGCACTATTAGAAAGTGTGGCCTTGTTAGAGTAGGTGTGGCCTTGGAGGAAGTGTGTCACTGTTGGGGTGGGCTTTGAGGTTCTATGCTCAAGCTCTGTCCAGTAAAGAAGAGAGACCCTCCTTCTGGCTGCCTGCAAGAGAAAGTCTCCTTCTGCTGCCTGCAGGTCAAGATGTAGAACTCTTGGCTCCTTTCATCTGCCTGCACTCAGCCATGATTCCCACCATGATGAAAATGGTGATGCTGTTGATGGTGTTTGAAACTGTAAGCCAGGCCCAATTAAATGTTTGCCTTTGTAAGAGTTGCCTTAGTCATGGTGTCTCTTCATAACAATAAAACCCTAACTTAAGATGTGCCTTTATATCATTCATAATGCTTTCAATGTTTCTCCCATGTAGTAAAATACTAGTTATTCACACATAGATTTTTATCTCTCATTATTCACCAAATAAATCCAAAATTAATCAAGGATCTTAGTATAATATCTGAAACTGCTAGAGGAGAACATTAGAAAAATACTGTATATACAATATACAGGCAGAAGTGAAGTCTTTCTGAAATGGAAGGCAGGAGCTCCGGGAATAGCTTAAGAACTGACAGGTGGAATGGCAAGAGAGTAAAAGTAAAATTCAAAAAAATCTGCCCAGTCAAGAAAGCTTGGAGAAACACTGAGAAAAGTACAGTCTGCAGAATGGGAAAAAATCTTGTCAACTATACATCTTACAGAGGATTGCCACCTAGGATTTATTAAAACATTAAAATTAAATACCTACCACCCATCAATCCAGTTGATAATTGAGCAAGTGCACTGAGCATAAAGGAAGAAATACAAATGGCTAATAAATATTTCAAAAAAGTGTTCAACATCTTTAGCCATTAGAGAATGACAAATCATACCTCCTCTGAGGTTCCTCCTCACCTCAGTCAGAGTGAAAACAAATGTTGAGTCCAGCGTGGAGGGCTCTCACATTTAATCCCAGCATTTCAGAAAACAGGGGCAGGCAGGCCTCTGGTGAGTTACAGAACTGTCGGGGCTACTTAGAGAAAACCTGTAGTGGTGAGTTATATATTCTAATTAGTTCTGAGGAAGAATGAGATGACCTGCTTCTGGAGGCCTTGCAGGTGTCAGGCTGCTGGGTCATGTCATCAGTAGGTGACAGAGAGGAGAGATGCTATGTCTAAGCTCAGTGACCTGGGGACATATGAATGAGTAGTAGCCTGACATTCCCTGAAATAAAGCAAGCCTGAGATGACCATTAGTCTGGTGCCAGGGGCCTGAGCCGGGAGCTAGCCTGAGATGACTATCAGTCTGGCACAGAGCAGACCTGGACATGTTCCCAGGACAGGGAGCAAGCCAGAGACAAAAAGAACCACGATTCCTGGGCCAGAGTGAACCTGAGACAGATGACCTCACAAGGGGCCACTTGGGCAAGCTGGGCAAGGAGCAAGCCTGAGATGACCACCAATCTGGTGCTAGACAGGCCTTGGGGAGCAGACCATGCCCAAGATGACCCCTGCCTGACTCCATAATGCACAAGCATAGCACTCCTGAGACAATGACCCCAGATACTCAGAGACTCCCAATGTTATCAAGAAGAGCAAGAAAGTAGTGGAGAAATAGAAGAGAAACAGAAGGAAGTGTGCACAATGAAGAAAGGCAGAACTGGAGACTCAAGGGTAGTGAGGAACAGTCTGATCTGTGTAGCTGCTGATGCCACCTGGGATGATGGTGGGCTCCTGGTCTGTGTTGCCATCAGGGACCATATCTGAGTCCATAGCCCTGAAGCAGCAGGGATCTGTTATCACTAAAGACCAGGCAGGCATCCTTGGTCTGGGGTGTAGCTGGGAGACACGTTGCTGTCTGAAGACTGTGCAGAACTGACCCCACCCCTCACTTGGGCATCATGGGAGAGTTGGCTCTGGAGGCATGATAGCAGGCGCACCGACTCCATCCCTAGCCAGCTGCAGTACTCAGGAGAGTAGGCCCAGGACACTGCAGTTTTTGTCAAGCTGGCCCCTAGGGCTTGAGTGACGGATAGATCACCACCACCACCACCACCACCACCACCACCACCACCACCTACAGCAGGCAGAGAGCTGGCCCCAAGGTCATCAAAGTGGGAGCACTGGCCCTGCCTCTCACCTGCTGCAACACTCTGGGGAGTGGGCCCTACACTTCACCTGGGCAGCACGGTAGAGCTAACCTTGGATGTTGGAGTTGTGAGTAAGTGCAGTGGGTAAGGGGTTGGCCCTGCCTGTCTGCTGAACAATGGCATGGATGAGGGAGGATGTCCTTCTTCCCTCCTTTGTCTCTCTCTCTCTCTTTCTATGCCAGGTGAGAGAACTGGCCCTGGGATCATGACAGTAGGAGAACTGTCCATGTCCTCACCAGCTGCAAAGTTCAGGAGAGCAGGCCCTGCATCTTGCCTGGGCAGCAGGGAGGAGCTGACCCTGGTTGCAAGGGTTGCTGGTGAGCCACCCCAAGGGCATGAAAGCAGGAGAGCCATCAGGCTAAATATCTCAGCTACCCCCAGGCCCTGATCCAGGGCTTTGAATTGACCCACCCCAATGTCTACTGGGTGGATGATCTGCTGGAGTGTGTGAAGGGGCCGGTCCTACAGATCCAAAACTACAGGATCTCTATGACACAGGGCAACAACAGGATATCTGAGAGGAGTCCCAGTGAGGTTCCAATCTTAATAGAGTAGCAGAAGAGAGAGGCCTCGTATCAGACCAAGGAGTCATTGCAATGAACATTTGCAAGCAAAGAAGTGTAGACAAAGGGTTGTACTGTGTGGTACATTGTGACACACAACAGCTTCCACAATGATACATATGTTTTTCTCTTTTTGTGGGAGGGAGATTGCAAGGGTGAAGGGTGGGTTAAAGGTTAGAAAGAAATACGTAGGATTGGGTTACATGATGTAAAACTCACAAAGAACCAATAAAAGGTTTTAATGTCCTTTATTTTAAAGATTTATTTATTTTATGTATGTGAGTACACTGTCACTCTCTTCAGACACATCAGAAGAGGGCATCAGACCCCATTACAGATGGTTGTGAGCCACCATGTGGGTGCTGGGAATTGAACTCAGGACCTCTGGAAGAGCAGTCTATGCTGTTGACTGCTGAGCCATCTCTCTAGCCCCAATGAAAGTTTTTTTTTTTTTTTGGAACGAGATGTTATCATTTTCAGGAAAATGTATGGAACTGAAGATCATCTTGTCAAGCAAAACAGCCTAACTCAGTTTAACTCAGGAAGACAAATATTGTGTTTTCTCTCACAAGGAGAGTTTAAATATGATTTAAATATGACAGGAAGTAGAAGGCAGACCATGAGAGGGGGCGCATAAAGGGAGGGGGGAACAAGAAGGAGCGCTGAGGGGGGATCTGCATTTATTATGCATATTCGTAACACATATGAATACACACATAAACACACACATATATAAAAGAGAAGGTAGTGGGGTATATGTAAAATTTGCATGTATGTGTATTATGTCATAACAAAGCCATTATTCTGTATGGTAACTACAAAAGTTAATTTAAAATGTCTGCTACAAGCTTGCTGTTCATCACGAGTGTGACTTAATTACTAGGAAGCTAAACTAATATCATCACCAACTGTGTTAATAGAAATGTAGATTTTTAAGGTATCTAGTAAAATATTAAGGGAAGAAATGGTTTCCCAGCCCTAGGCCCCCCCTTAAGGCTGTGGGGAGAAACTCCAAATGTAACAACTGCAGTGATGACAAGTTTTTTCCATAAAGAGCTGAGGTGTGCCACCACACCCTAAGTGTAGAGTGCTTGTTACACAGGTTCCTGGTATCAGTTGTAACAGGGAATGGTATAGAGTGACTAGTGTGCGGATTTAATTCTGAATATAGCTGGTCCTCTGTATATGTGGGTTCCATACCTACTACAGATCAAAGTATTCAGAATAAAATTGTAGATCAAAATATTCAGAATAAAATTGTCCATACTAAACATGTAGTTTCTTCTCATCTAATTAATACAATATAAAATTGATATTTATATTAAACTAGGCATTATAGGTAATCTAGAGAGCAAATACAGAATATGGGTGGAGGACTGAAGAGATAGTTCAGTGGTAGAGCACTTTCCTGGCATCAATGAGCCCCTTGGTTCAACTCCTAACATCGCAGAGGGAAAAATTGTATATGTGTGAAGTATGCATACACAGTACTATGGCATTTCATATAATGAATGGGCCAGAGGACATCTGGAACCAATCTCCTGAATGACTGATGGACAGATGTCTTTGGAGAGGGATACTAGATGAGGAAGAGTTGAAATTCTACCCCAGGATTGACGTTTCAAAAGAAATGGGATATTCAACCTACAGAAAAACCTTTGATACAAGGTTTCGATGGCTCCTTAAGCAGAAGAGTGGGTTTTGTTCTTACAGAGAGGCATCTTGCCCAGGAGCATAAGTTTTTACAACTCCAGCTGTCCGCAGAAACGTCTCCAGCTTATGGTCATAGTGTGGATACCCTACAAAGTGCAAGTGCTGAGACAGAAACCCTGGTCAAGGGGGGAGATGTTCCTACATTTCTTCTGACTTCAGTGCTTTGTTGGGACAAGATTCTGAGGACTTCACATGGGCAGGGAGAGCCTTGGTGTTCAGCCCCACTGTGTGTTCCCTGAAATCCCCAGTTGTTGACAGCAGGTGAATTTCTTCCTGTGACCAGAGCTGAGGTGGAGAGAGAGTGTTTCTCTCCCTGGCCTCAGGTACCCCTGGAAGGCAATATTTGGAATAACCCATTCTTCACTTTGACACTTGGTACCAGGCTGCTTGGAGACTGGTGGGTGGGCTCACCTCAGACTTTGTTCAAAGGTAGAGCCTTCTGGGAAGCAAGGTGCCTAATGATGTAAACCATAGCTTGACAATAGTTTTCTTTGTGGTGACAGAGGAAGGTAGAGAAAAAACCTCTTTTGGTCTAGCATTGGCCGATTTGCTGGCATCTGATTCTCATCATTTTTTGTTTCACTAAAGAATTCAATGCGAGGAACAGATCTCAAAAGAAGACAAATGGGTTTCTTACACCCTATAGAACCCTCTTTTCTCCCAGCTGATAATGTCTCCAGTAAGAAGACAGAACTTTAGAAGAAGGTGACAGTCCCAAGAGGCATGTAGGGTCACGCTTGTTGTGAGCTCTGGCATTTGCTCCATGTGGACCTGGATTCATAGCCTTTCTCTGCCATTTTTCAGGTTGATAACGTAATTACTCTTCTTCTCACCCTGAGTGTCTTCACCTGTAGGAGGTGGCAATGCTGATATACCTTATCCGCCTATGGCAAGTCTTCAAACGAGAATCCTTCAGACACTTCCACCCCAGGCTAGGCGGTACAAGGGCTTTGTTTTAGTTAATAGCTAATGCTCTTGACAGGTTGTATTTCCCCAGAAATGTCCCCGCAGGGGACCTAATATGCATTCTTAGAACATTACAGCTCTCATCTAGAGGTGGAATCTGTGTGCACTTGTTTTGTATGTGAGTGAACATGTAACAGAAATCAGCTCCTAATTTGGGGACTTGTCCTTTCCAGGGTAACTTTCACAACCGCTCCACGATCCTTCTGAAAGGACCGCGCCTGTCACCTTTTGTCCAGCATTCTAAACAACCCTTCTTTGCATTTACTGAACCTCGAAATATCTGCTAACCTTTGTAACGCTCACCCCAGTCCTTCATTCTAGGCATCAAGCTACACAAAGCAAGCAAATGGCAGTGAGGGGGTCACATGCCAAAAAGTGTAGGTATTTAAGACAATATAGCCCAAAGGGTTGTGCTCAATTGTGTTTTACCAGTCAAATGAAAGCAAAAGAGAGGCCGGCGCCCTGCATGAGGAAGCCTTGCTCAGCACATGCCTTCTTGCTCACTGTCTCCCTGAGCCTCTTTTCCTTCCTTATAAAGTGCCTCACACCTATAAGTTTGCCAAGATGGAGAACACTTTGAGAATAACCCCCTACACACACACACACACACACACACACACACACACACACACACACATCCTTTTCAAGGCTGGCCTTTAGTGAATCTGATTCTTTCCTACTACGTCTGACCTCTGGAAATCTGGGCTTCAAGATGAGTGGAACAGATAGATCTTATTCTGGTAACAGACCTGTGAAAACGGAGAAAAGGGTGCTTTAAAAGTCCTGGGGCTTGGTTGGAAAAAATGATCCAGCATCTACCTGCTTCTCTCAGGATGCTCCCAGTTGAACCCTGCCTACTCACTGTTGTAAAGAAGGCCCAGCCAGCTCAGGAGAGGACGGTTTGAAGAGGGACTCACAGATAACCCTAACTTGACAGCCCTGTGATTGAGTCACAGTAGAAGTAGAGATCTCTTTCAGCCTGTGTACCCTGTATAGAGAGAAAAGGGGCCACACTGAACCTCTCTTACATTGCAGATTTAGAAGCAAAATAAAGAACCACTTTCATTAGCTACAAAGTTTCAGGATGCCTCATTATGCAGCTGTGGTAGCTGAGACTAGGTTGGTTGGTTGTTTGGATTTTTTGTTTGTTTTGTTTAAATTTGTGTCCAAAACCTATTTCCCTTTTCCCCATGTCACCTTCTAGTCTCTATAATTAACATCAAGAAAGATGTTAGGTAAGGCACGGGAGGATCTGTAGCTGCTGCCCACCACATCTTCTGGAATTTTCTGGTCATTAGAGAAGGGTGTGTCAAGTGTCACACATGTTGAGATTGTGACACATGAGGATTCGGGAAACTGAGGCCTTCTTTGGAGAGACCACTCAACCAATCTCCTTTGGAGTTCCGACAAATTCATTCAGGCCCCTCAAAGCCTGTGAACAAGGTACCCTGACAGCCTATTTCCCACTGTGGGTTATTCTTTCTCTTTCCTTGTTGCTTGGTTTCTGCTGTTCCTATGACAGGCATGTGCAGGGAGGTCTCCATCCTTTATGAGTTCTTAGCTTGGACTGCCTGTAAGAAGACAGGTTAACAAAAGAAAAACAAGTAAGTTTAATCACCTGTGTACTGTGTGAACATATAACCCAGAGAAATGAATGGACCTCTAAGTAGAACACAAGAGTTGTTTTTGGTTTCTTTTTTTTTTTTTTTTTTTTTTTTTGGTTTTTCGAGACAGGGTTTCTCTGTGTAGCCCTGTCTGTCCTGGAACTCACTCTGTAGACCAGGCTGGCCTCGAACTCAGAAATCTGTCTGCCTCTGCCTCCCGAGTGCTGGGACTGAAGGCATGTGCCACAAGAGTAGTTTTATCCTTGAGGTTTAAATCCATTGCTTCTCAAAACAGAAAGAGAGATGTAGGGAAAACCCCACCTCAAGGAAAGCACCACAGAACACGGGTGAGGTTTGCCACACAAATGTGAGCGGGTCGTGTTCACTGATGAAGTCTAGTGACTTGCCCTTTCTCTCATTGATACCGAGAGGGAGACATCCTTAAAAATAGGGCTCTCCTTGGTAGTAGATGTAATTTTTCTTAGAAAAGCATAACTTTTCAGAGCTACTATTCCAATAGGAACCTCAGATAACTCCCAGGCCAAAGGGGCCTGGTTTTGCATGATGTCTCCTGAAGGCCATCCCACAACTTTCTTCTTCTCCACTTGAATGTCTTCAACTTGCCACACTTGATCCGTGCCTTCAAAGAATGGGAGATAAGAGTAGAGATGAAATGAGGAATCGAAAGCAAATTAAAGTATCAGGGAGAATTTTTGTTCTTCTTAGGAAAGCAGACTAATTTATTAACCAATAATCCTGCATGCGTGTGCTTGCATGCATGTGCACATGTGGAGGGGAGTAGAGAGAGTTTGGGAAGAGATTAGGAGTTGAAGGATACCTTTCTCCTCTGGAGAACATAGTTCTTGTTCAGAATCCCTTTATTTAGCCTTAGGAGAAAGTTATTGAGTATGCTGGCAAGTTTTATATCAATTTGACACAAGCTAGAGTCACTGGAGAAGAGGGAACCTCAGTTGAGAGAATGCCTCTGTAACATCTGTTTGAAGGGTGTTTTCTTAATTAGAGGTTGATGTGGAAGGGCTCAGCCCACTGTGGGTGGGGCCACCCTTGGGCAGTTGGTCCTAGAGTCTATAAGAAAGCAGACTGAGTAAGCCATGGGGAGCAAGCCGGTAAGCAGCATCCTTCCATGGTCTCTGCGTCAGCTCCTGCCTTCAGGTCCCTGCCCTATTTGAGTTCCTGTCCTGACTTCCTTCAGTGATGGACTGTGGGCATGGAAGTGTAAGCCAAATAAACCCCTTTCTCCATAACCTGCTTCTGGCGGTTTCATCACAGCAATAGAAATCCTGACTAAAATACTGAATATGGTCACCCAGAGCCTCAGGATTGCTAGACCTGTGACAAGATATTAGTATCTTTTTGAAGAGTAGGGATCAACTGGGAATTCTGTATTTTGTTCACCAAAACAAACTAGCCCTTCTTTTCAATAAGAAGGGAAAAGTGAGCTTCCTTCTCCCTCCACACTTAGAGCTCCATCTGATGGACTATGAAGATGACCTCATCTGTCTCAGAGCAGGCACCCAGACCTCCCTGGGAGAATGACAGAGGGTGTCCCAGGATTTTCCAATGACACTGGCACTGAGGTCACTATGGAGAATATGTTACTATAGCTGAACTGTCCTTTCAACCATAACAAAAAAGAGCTATGGCTTGAATGATATGTCCCCATAAGTCTCTGGCATTTGAATATTTGGCTCCTAGGTGGGTATTTGGGATGATTGGGGGGTGTGGCCTTGCTAGAGGAAGTATGTCACCGGGGGCGGGCTTTAAGATTTCAAAAGACTGGTGCTATTCCCAGTGTGATCTCTCTGCCTTCTGCTCACAGGTTAGTATCTGAACTCTCAGCTGTCCCACCAACCACCATGCCTATTGGCTTATCGGTAATTCTGCTAGGCTCCTCCCCGGGACCTAGCAACAGCTTACATCATCACCTGCTGCCATTACTACCTGCTCCACACCCAGGTGTGGGTGGTGAAAAGGACTGCTCAATACACCAGTCCCCCCCCACCCCCCGTTCCTACATGTTCCCCATCAGCCTGTCTTTCTGTCTTTGTGTCCTTCTCTATCCCTACATCCTCTGCCTTCATGGCTCTGCTTCTACCCCTCTCCAGGTCTTCATTCCATTCCCTCCCCCCTCCACACACTAAACCTCTCTTATACCAGGGCTGTTACACTGTGACTTCTCAGAGGGACACCTTGGCATGGGCCAGCCAGACAACCCCTTACCCTTGCCTGCTACCTCATTATATTTCATAATAATGAATTTGTTCCTCCATCATGAATTCTGGAACCACACGCCTAGTTAAATGCTTTCTTTTATAAGTTGCCTTGGTCACGGTGGTCACAGTGATAGTAAAGTAAGTAATACTATAACTTTGGGATCTCTCAGTGTTGAAGAATTATTGAGGTCAGGGCCTTGGTGGCTCTAGAAAGCTAGGCTTGCTCAATAGGCCAATCAGACAAGTAGTAATGAAAACGAAACAAGGGAGATGACTCAGTGCGAGCATATTGAGAAAGGAACAAGTAAAGAGAGATGCTTATTTCCCTAAGTCCATCATCTGGCATACAGGCAAGAGTTGTAGATTCAAATCTAGGGCGAGAAGCATGCACAGTTAAGTATTCCTAGGCAAAATGTGACATTGCTCATTCTCATTGTCTCAGCTCCAGTCTCTCCTGAAAAGTAGTCTGACAAGTTGTCAGAACTGTGTGAATCCCCTTTTGGGATACAGGCTCCTTCTCTAGCTTTACCAGGCATCAGACTCCTCTTTCTCCTGGCATGGGACTCCTGCAGGAACCCACTATTTCAATAGTCCAGTAGCCAATGGGACTGGCATAGTGATTCTTTATACTGTGTCCATTCCTGCCATGAAAGCTACATTGCTATCTTTCCAGGTCTAGTTGGTATGAAAACCTACACTTCTCCATGACACCTGTCATTAAGAGGCAAAGGGGGAGCTGTTTCTTGTCTATCCTGGGGCTTTCAAAACGAAACAATAAGCAATTGCAAACATGACAAACAAACAAAAGCCAAATGGCATATTTCCTAATGATGTTAAGTAATTAAGGGATAATCTCTGTAACTATGCTGGCTCTCACATACAGAAGTTATAAAAGCCAAGAATCTAAACAGAATCCAGAAGGCTGTTTACTACAAGCAAGGCAATTCAATGTTTTCAAAAATGGCTAAATGGTTTTTTAACTGAGTAGGGCGGCATAGCCAGAGGAGGAAACCTATTGTGTCATGGGAAAGGAAAAATGGAGCCAGTGAGGGAAGCCACTGCGGTGAGTACTAAACCATGAATCATGCCAGTATGAGTGGGCTTGTTATGAAGTCCTATGGCCCTGCGCTCTGAGGATTTGATGGCTTTTCTGGAGTAATGGGGAAATGTCTGATCCTCTTAAGGTCACAGTGATCTCATTTGGGGGTCTTTTTATGGTTGGCTTTGAAAATAGCCTTTTGCCTCCAATGAATCACAGCTAAATCAGATGCAGAGTATAGAGAATGATGTGATCGATGTGCCACCTTTGGACTTTCCAGTAGTGTAAGGGGCACATTTGTGACATTTCATCAGCAGCAACAACTTGGTGATCTCCCAGTAGAGCTGGTAGTCAAGATAACACATCTGTGCAAGATGAAAGATAGAGAACCATTTCAAACTGCACATGAGCTGGGAAGTGGCTTGCAGTACTTGGATAAGCTCCCTTCTTGGCCAGAGCCAAGGATGCCTGGCTGCCACAGGGCTAGACTTTCCCAGGGACTGAGATTAGACTTGAGCATGACTAGAGGCTTCTTATCTGGCTCTCACCAGAGTCTTGGGGCAAAGCCAAGCTGTTTACACCATGTAAATGACAGTGGTCATGATGCAGGAAAGCAGCAGACCCAGTGGGAAGAAGGTATTGATGCTGTCAGCCATTGCTGAGAAAGGAATGAGGAGAGGAGGAAGGTTGTCAGTCCTGAGAGAGCTGGAGGCCTCCAGGTTGCCTAGCAGCAGTGCTCCTGGCAACACTGCAAATGCCACTCAAGCTTCTGGGAACCATCTTTTGCCTAGAAAGATGGGATTTCTCTCTAAACCAATGGCTCTCAACCCTCCTAATGCTGTGACCCTTTAATATAGTTCCTCATGTTGTAGTGACCCCCAACCATAAAATTATTTTCATTGCTACCTCATAACTGTAATTTTACTACCATTATAAATGTTAGTGTAAGTACCTGAGAAGCAGGATATCTGATATATGAGCTCTGTGAAAGGGTCATTCTAACCCCCAAAAGGGGTCACAACCCACAGGTTGAGAACAACTGATTTAAACTGTGTCATCTGAGACCAGAAAAGAAGTGAGACAAGACACCCTGAACTTTGTACAATAGGGCACTTGTCTTCCATCCCCATACCTGAAGAGAGAGATTCACCTAAAATTCTCCTGTCACTAGCCTCCCAAGGACTAGGACTCTAGGCACATCCCACTATTCCTGGTTTAAATAGACAAATCTTTGTCAATCTCAGCTGCCTAAGTGTCACATTTGATTCCAGTGTGAGTATGGGGCAAGATGGCATCCAAAGATGGCTATGAAAGAAAAAGCAGAAAAGAAAATACCATTGGGTGTGACCAATTCTCTCTAGCCCTTCCCCAATTGTTTCTTTCCCCAATGCTCTGGCCCGGAAGGCATGCTTCTCAAGAGATTTATTCTTCACATGCAGGACACATTTTCTTTAGGTAGCTTGTTTTGAGTTCAAACTCAACAGATAAAAGAAGGGCATGAAACCCAGGACTCTTCACCAGGACTGTATTTGTGGTTCTTCAACTTCTGACCTCCCTCCTCACCAAGGTGATGTAGTTTACTCTCACGTCTAGAGTCCTTGAGGAGTCACTTTATAGGTTTACTCAGAGTTTTTAGTTATACTCAGCATGAAAAATGATCTGCAGCTCGCGCCTTCTTGCCTACAGCTAGAGGGCTGTGCTCAGAGCATCTAAAGCATTTTGTTGTAAGATCATTTTAGGTTTGCAAACATGTTACAAGAAATAAAGAGTTCCTGAGTAGCCCAACCGAGTTTCCATTTGTCCCAATATTTTATAAAATCATGGCATATTAGTCAAAACTAAGATGTTAACTACAGTATCTGAGCTCCAGGTTTAATTTGTATTTCCCCAACTTTCCCACTGATTCGCTCTTATCTGTTTTAGGATTCCTCACAACATCTGGTCACAGGATCCTCTCCATCTCCCTCAAACTAGGCCAACTTCTTATTTGCCCTCGGCTTTCACAAACTTGATACTTTAAGGAGAAGAAGCTGAGCATTTTCTAGAATATTTCTTAATTTGGGTTTATCTAATGTGTTCTTATTCATAGACCAAGGTTACAGATTTGGGGGAAGAACTCCAGGAGGAGATTTTTCTTCTCATTGTATCACATTAATAGATATGGAACACCTATTTACATGTGAAGCCAGAGCAACATAGGCTGGAAGGTGGCTCAGTGGGGGAAGGCATCTGCTGCCAAGCCTGCAAACCCATACAGTGGAAGAAGAGAACCTACTCCCGTAAGTTGTCCTCAACATTCTCAGGCACACTGTAGTATAACACTCACATGTGTGTGCGCATGCACACACACACACACCAAATAAATATAATTTCAAAAGATTTTAAACTGTGACCTACCAGCGGTAATATTCACTTTGGTCATTTTGTTAAGGAGATGTTTTTTGCCATGATAACATTACTATAAATAACTATCTGCACACACTTTGCTAGAAGTGAACTTGTAAGGGTTCATGATCTGCTGAAGAATGATACTCTGGACTCAAATAATATGCAAAAGCAAGAGTGTTTATTCTTCAAAAGTCCAGCATTCTGGGATCTACCATCTTCTAAGATGGAGATGCCCAAGTGAGCTTGAGAGAGGGCCTGATTTAAAGCACATTAGGAGAATTCTAGGGAGGGATAGGTGACTTCAATTGTTGGCTCTATCTCTAAGGACATTCCAGAATCACTGTCGGGGAAAGTCTGGAAACTGCTGCTGACCCATTGTCCTTGCCTCAGGCCAGGCAGCAGGGCAGCTTCTGAGGCCCAGACTTGCCTGGACTTGCCCAGTTCTTGGAAACAGAGATTTAGTTAGGCCTCATCTCACGAACTGAACTGCCAATTTGAAACCTGTCATGGAGTCAGCCTGTCTCAAACCCACATTCAACCAATACCAAAGAAAGAGTACTCCTCCCTGAAGAAAGAAGAGAGTATCAAAACCTTGGTGACCATTTGTTCAAACTGCCACAAATATCTACTGAATTTGAGGAGAAATATTTTCAAGCTGTTCCCCCCTTAAAATGTCATCTACTGATTTGCTCACTAATCGATGCACTGTGGCTTGTGGCAATTGCTGTGGTGTTTCCATGGTGATTTTTACAATGTTGCTCACTCCTACACTTACTCTTTGGAGTTCTATTTAAAAGTATCCTTTCTCCTCCATGAGTGTATTTACTCAATCATTTGTATAAGAAGAAGCTCATGGGTAATGGATACTTACTCTTTAGCATATGACCCAATATTAACATTGTTTATTCTGTGGTCCACATTCTGGCTTTGACTGTGGATTGCTTTCCAGGCTGGCACTTGAATCCTTCAGACAGGCTCTCATTGTTTGTGTGCCCCACCCCCACCACCTATGTCTCCAAACAGCAAGCACGTCAGGTATGGGCTTGCAGGGTAACATTTAAAGTTATTAAATTTTGTGTTAAAATGTGTTAAAAGTCAAATGAGCTGTGCCATTTGAAGGGTGATCCCACTCATGCAGAATAGCTTAGCCCTGACAATGCTGGGGAGCATGAAGCCTTTGGTTATTGTCAGGGGAACAGCTGCTGTTTGGAGAACTCTGATTGGCTGCTTGACAGGGGACAAGCTGTGCTTTTGTTTGATCTTCCCATATTTAGCTCTCTCACAGATGCCGGGGAGGCTGGAGCTTTACCTACCCTCCCCTAAGTCCCCACCATCACCTCAGGTCCTGATGAACCAGCTACTCTCACACATAAATACTTTTGGTTTTTCACCAGGCTGCCCACTCCTCACCCAGATTTGTGTAGACAGCAATGATGAACAAACTCTCAGTTCTCTGGGCTAAGTGTGCCTGTGAGGCTCAGCTTACTTGAGGAGATGTGTGATTAGGACCACTAGGGTCCTAGCTGGAAGCTTCCAGAAGTTCCTAGTGGTTGCTCCTGCTGGACTTAGATTCTATCTGTAAAGAGACAATACAGCATGCAGTATCTAAGCCCCTGCAGTGGCTTCAGAGGGGCCATATGCAGAATCAGCTATTGTTAGCTGTTCTTGAACTTGGCTCAGCAGCCAACAGGGAACTAGGCCAGCAGAGTGGCTCCTTGTGTGTATTGCAATATTCTGGTACTTGCTCTGCTGTTTGCTACCAGGATGTCTGTGAGAGCCAAAGCAGTCTCCAAAGTGCCCACTTATCACAAGGGTTTCCCGATTGGAATATGACTAGAGGGAGTGGGTTTTGGTTTGTTTGTTTGGTTTGGTTTGCTTGTTTGTTTCCTAAGATGTACTGGGGATTCCGAGGAGGATGGACCTGGACAGGTAAGGGTCAGACATCACAAGTGGAAGGAAAACAAGCATTTTCCCAGGACACACAGATCAGTGAGACCTGAATGTCACATCCAAAGAATTGCTGATGCATGATCAATTTTTACTCATGTCCAGACTCTTCAGCTCACTTGCCTGCCCACAAAGAGCTATACAACAGAGTGTCAGAGCAGCATCCACTCTGCATGTCACCAGTGGAAATAGGAAAACGTCCGCTGAAACATACACAGTGGCAGTTGGTACCTGGGAATCTGAGGAGCAGTTGGGTCTCCCAGCCTTCCTCACCCCGAGGGTTGTTTCTCAGGCAACATCACAGCAGCCCTACAGTGAGTGCAATGCCATTTATGTGCTTCTTGAACTATTGGGTCTTCTCAGTTCCCGGGCCCTTGCTAATTCTTCCATGAAGCTGGAAGGAGTGTGAGAGACTTCGGGACAGGCTGTAAGGCTTGGATTTGAACGTTTAACTCACTTGATTCCACTCTCAGCTGCATTCCACTCCCGTGACCACAGAGAACATCCCAATGTTTATTTCTACTGCCTAGTGTTCTCTGTGGGTCTGGCTCCCGGGCTGGTTTCCTAAGAAGACACACACGTAGCCTCAAACCTCTACCCAGAATTAGCAAACTCAAGGCTAGTAGATTGGCAGTTCTATTTTTAAGGCAAATTAATCTGACAGGATTCTAAGAAACAGGGTACCCTGAAGAACCCAAGAGAAATGCCTGGTTGCCTTGGTGATAACCAGGGTGACCATAGATCCAGGGAGACGAGAAACAGCCCTACTTCAGGAAGCATCTCTCTGGGTGAAATTTCTAGAAGAGAATGATGTATTCAGCCTTTAAAACATTACTATTTTCGATGGGCTGACAGGTACAAATATTTACTTTTCATTGATATCTGCTATTGACCTAAATTGTAAATCTTTGGAGGTAGGTTATTGTCCTTTTACCAATGCGGAGATGGGTTCGGTGGGTTTGGTGGCTTTGTGGATATGTGGTGCTGACCACCCCTCCCCCCGGCTGTTCCCAGAATGCCAAGCCTCTGCAATTGTCTTTTCCCCTTGTTTTATATTATTAAACCTCTGTCTGTTCTTGGGGATACTCAGACACCTGCTTTGGGGCTTTCTCCTTTTTGTTATTGTAGCTCCCCGTCTATTGTGGATCAAGGGCTCAGTCTATTGTGTTCAATGTAAGAATGATTAGATAAACATCCAAGAAACATATGACTATTAGAATTAATAAATTTAGTGAGTCACAGAATCTTAGAGGCTGGGAGGTGGCTCATCTGATAAAGGCACTTGCTGCGATGGTTTAGTATCTGAGTTTGCTTTCTGGGACCCACAAGAACGGACTCCTGCTGTCATTAGAAAGTTAAGCAAAAGTTTAACACAAGCACTACACAAAAGAAAGGAAAAGGCATATCTGCATAAATATTCATAGCAGCATTATTCAGAATAGTCAAAAGCAGAAAGAGCCCAAACATTTATCTGCAGGCCAGTGGGCAAATCTGTGTTGAATGTCACTGTAATTGAATATTGGAACAATGACATTATGACTAATGCTACAGTCGAGGAGTCCAGTGATTCTCACACCGTGTGACAGAACCCACACATATGAGACAATATACTACATGATTCCACCCATAGACATATTCAGAAAACTCAAATGTGGAGATAGCAAGTAGAGAATCTATTGGGTAGAGACGGATGACTATATATGGGCCTGAAGGAGTCCTTGGGGATGATAAAAATATCCCCAAACCGGATTCTGGCGATGGCTGTAGTCATCGTGATGAATTACCTAGAAATTGTTGGATTATAACATAAGATGATTTTTATAATATGTAAAAAGTGTCCAGGGTAAAGTAAAAGAAAGCATAGTTACTTGCAAAGTGAGGTGCCAGGCCCAGTGCCTCAAGCAGAGTATTTGCAGTTATTTGCATGTTATTTGTATAAGTTGGAAAGGCTTTCTTATTGGTTGGTTTTGGTTTTGAGTTCTCAAAGAAAAGAGTGTCTGGGAGGGTCCTTTTTATGCTACACCTTATCTGCCTTCAGAAGCAGAACCTTGTCAGTGAGTCCTAAGAGGAGAAAGTCTTGAAGGAGCCTCGAGCAGTATCCACCTGTCTCCTGTTCTTCCTTTCCTGATCCTGGGGCACTGGGGAAATCTACTGTCACAGCATCAGCTCTTCTTGTCACACCTCTAATTCAGTCCCCCTGCCCACCTTTCTAGGTCTCCTGCAGCTCTGACCATTGTTCCACACAGTCGATATAGATGTGGCCCTTTTATTGAGTTCTTGTTGCCTACATGCTGTCATGAGGACGTACATCTTGTCCTGTAACCCTGTGCCCTTAGAAGCCCATTGAGGCATCTCATGTCATCTTTTGCTCCTCACTTGCAAGGTGTCAAGTTGCCGGGAAGCCTCAGAGATGAGGCTTCCAGTGATGCTTCCAACAGAGACTAAAGGGGTCAAAGGGTACAGGAGCAGATGCAAGTGAGAAAACAGAGCCAGGTGTTTGCCCAGGTAGATCTTTGGTGCCAGCCCCTGACATCCGCAGGCTCTGCCACCAGACATCAGTGTTCCCTGCTTATTCTTCTGTTTGTTCACTATTTTGGCCATTCCTTACTGGTCCTTACTGTACAGATAACAAAACCATAAAATGTGGTGAATGTTTTCAGATCATCAGAAATGGCATGTTGCTCTTTCTGTAAATGGGGAGGAAAAGCTAACACAGGCTTCATTAAAATTTACCTTAAAAACAAAAATGCAAAACATAAACATTTTTTAATTTAAAAAAGTCTTTTTTTTTTTTTTTAAATTTATACCATTCGGTCATCCCTGTGCATTTTATTGATAAGAAGATTGACATTCAAAGAGAGCAATACAACAAAACAAAATAAATAAACAAACAAAACCTCAGTAGATTAGCCTAGCTGGAGAGTGGCCCAGGAAAGACTGCAGGCCAGTTTTGCCTCTGCAAAGGTCAGCCAACTCCCACTCCCAGAGCCCACACCATGCGGGATGTGTAGGCAAGGAGCCAGAGAAATGAGTTTATTTCTACCTCAGTAAAAATAATTCTCCAATTTTACAGACACCTAGAAGATCACAGGCTCAAGGGTAAAAATAAAGCTTGCCTTCTGACAGAACAGATCTCATCAGACAATCTAATTTCTCCTTGCCTGGGAGCTAGGGGGTTGGAGGAAGCAGCCTGCTGGATGAGAGTTCAATTGGGCAAGGCAGGTCAGCTGTGTGGGTGGAGATTCCCCTTGTCAACTTTGGTCCAGGAGTCTGGGGAACTTCCAAAGCCTCTGACGTCCCCAGGGTGGAAGTCATTCCCAGGGAAATGTGGAAGCCTCAGCAGCTGAGCCCCATGAAAGATTTCACTTGTTCCTTTTTGTCTTTAATACCAGACATTTCCCATAATGCCTCTGTCCACTGCCTGGAAGTAGGATCCAGCCTTCCCAGCAATCTCCAGGCCCTGGAAATGGTGTCTCCCTTGATGGTGGAGGTATGCTGTAGGGGAGTTTGTCACAATTTCCTGCAGCCTGCTTCTGAGGTTGGTGAATGTTCTGACCCACTTCTTCTAGGCCCAGTGCAGAAATGAAGAACATGGCAACATCTGCTTTTGTTCATAGGGTATTTTGTCTTCATGCTCTCTCGTCTTTTCTTTGAAAAGTATGTAGACATATGTGCTGCGTTAAAGAGCAAGCTGCTATGACTTCTGTCTTCTTTTGCTTTGTTTTGTCATCTAGATCAAGTTGGCCCCACTATGTAGCTGAGGATTGACCTTCTGCCTCTACTTACCAGAGTGCTAGAATTGCAGGCCTTCACCACTACACTCAGTTTTAATAGGTGCTCTGGATTAGCCTGGGTCTCTGTGCACATTAGACAAACACTTTACCAACTAACATCCTCAGCCCAAGCCACCATGACTTCTAAGTGAAAAGATTGTTAACCGAAGCTTTTTGAACTGATAGACACATGGACAGATTGTGTGGAAGTCTTTCCTCTTCAGTAGAAAATGCTCTGCCCACCTCCTGGATCTGCATCAAAGAGTGTAACCTTTATTTTCCCCAAAAGGAAAAACCCCAGGCCCAAGGAATGTCACTAATAAGCCAGCTTCTGGCAAGGGCTTCCTAAATGTTCTCTGCCTTACCAAGCCAGTGAGGGAGGCTTTGGGGAAGATATGAGAAAGGAGATGGTCATTCCTTCGAAGAGCCACTCTTGGTGAGCAAGGGCGCCCGCTACCTTGAATGTTTCCTTCCTTCAGTTCTGTGTGTCTCCTAATTGGATTCTCTCAGTGACACTCACATCTGTCCTTCTCTTACTATGTGAGACATTGTTAATACCAAGTGTCCTTGACCTCTTGTCCAGGTTGACTGTTGCCGCTCGGCCCACTTTCCCAAACCCTGGTTCTGTTTCAACAGTCCCACAGCCATAACCAGCTTCGAACTCTGCTGCCAGATTGCAGGGACTCCAACAGCCTGCACCCCATCCACAAGTCACTTTTCCCTGCTTCTGAGCCTGTGTCTTTTGCACACCCACTTCTGCTGTACCCCTCACAGCCTGGGCTCCTATGCAAGCTCTCAGAGATGTTTCTTTTTCAACCAGAAAAGCTTCCTCTGACCCTCAGCCCCAGGTGCTGCTCCCAACAGAAAAGTTCATGGGCAACGCTGCTACCCCCAGTGGAAACGGTAATGGTGGTAGCCAGCAGTAGTGGTGGGTTTGTGGGAACAATGACATGTTAAGCACCATGTGTCCACCAGTATGGTGGAATGGTTAGATAACTGTCTCAAGCCAGTCTCTTTAGGTTCACATTGTGATCCGCCATGATCCTGGCCTTGACCAAGTTACTTAATGTCTCAATGACTCAGTTTCCCCCTTTATAGCTAGAGAAGGATAATCAAACCTGCCCTATAGAGCTTGTTTCTGCAATAGGAACTGGCATTTTTAAAAAAAAAAAAACAAAAAAAACAAAACTAGGTTACAACCAAGAAAAAGTAAGGAGGGACCTGAGCCAGTGTTGCCATGGTTATCCTGTCTTCTGCTTGCCTGGGTTGGATGCACACTACCTGTCTGTGGGGTTGAACTTTTAGAGTTTACAGTGCACAGAACCATTGTGGGTAAATGGTACCAACATCAGTACTTTAGGGCTACAGTAGTAAAAACCCTGCCTGGGTTTGTTTGTTTCTTTCTTTCTTTCCTTTTTGTAAGGTCAGAGTCCAAAGAAGGTTTCTTCTTTGGCGTCTTCAGAAGTGTCACCTGATGCTTGCAAGATGGCTTTTGTGCCTTCTGACATTCCATCTGAGGAAGACCTGGGCCCTTTGCCTGACAGGTCCCTATTTTTCTTATGGGTAGTCTCTCCTTTACCCCAGTCTTCACTCAGGAGACAGCCGCAGACAGAGCTTTTCTCCACATCTGGGGTTGGACAGGTCCTTGAAGAGCCTCCACAGGAGGCAGGGAAGAAGGAGAGTGGAGTGAAAGCATCCATTCCCTTGTCTCTGTCTCTGAGGTAGCCTGGGGCTGACGGCCACCACACCAGCACAAGCACCCATATACATATACAACTCTCCTGGTGACACTTCGTGTCATGAGCCCTCTATGCTACGAATAGGAGCTGCTATAATAAGCCTCACAGCATGCATGGACCCTGCCAATTCCTGAATGTCCCTCTGGTTCTTTCTCTGTGTTAGGCTCTCCAAGTTTCCCCCTTCTCCAGAAGTTCTCAGGCCACATCTGACCGTATAGTCCCTTCTGTTGGCCAAATGCTGGAAAGATAGGAAGATCATCAGTGTAAGGACAGCCCAGGAGAAGCAGCTGAGAATCTTTGTTGAATTAGCCCGCCATGGTATCTGCTACCCATACCAAAGCGAACAACTGAAACAGATTTCCAGGCCTAAGGCCAGTCTCGAACACCCACCTCTGTTGGGCTCAGTGTGGGTCTGTCACAGTAAGAGGCTAAGTTCTCTGGTTGGATGTACATCCATGAGAAAGCTTGACCATTATCTGGTCGAAGCTGTCTATATGATAGCATCTTGTGGGAAGCATCCCTGCTGGGGCCATCCAGACCCAGGCACTCACAGGAGCTGGAAGCTGATTACTTCACAAGTGCTTCTTCTAGAAGAGCCCAGAAGTTGACTCCACGTGCCACAGTGCCTTCTGAGGCCCCCAGAAGGACTCTTACTCCTCCCGTTCAGCCTCACATGGGGGAATGCCTAAGACTCTCATCTAGGTCTCCCTTTTTCCTATTTGGGGTCCTCCACTCCTATAACTTTCTGATTCCTGCAGTGTGGATCTCTTTACAAAGAATCCCCATGGGGGCTGCTTTTTTTTTTTTTTTTTTTTCCCATTTCAAAGACAAATTTGGCTGATGGGATAGTACTTGCTGATCTCAGCACTTGGCAGATTAGGGGGATCACCAAGAGTTTAAGGCCAGCTTGTGGCTATGCAGCAAGACCCTATCTCTCAAGACAAACCCTTCCAAATATGCCAGCCTTCAAAAATAGAACTCTAGAATTCTTGCTGACCCAGCCGCCACATCTCCGATCTTACTGTACACCCAGGCTTTTCAAGCTCCTGCACACGTCGAGATAGCAAGGGCATGCGTATCCCCATCTTACCTCCCAGACACCTACCCGGAACCCCAGGCTGGGGTGGTGGGCTCCGCAGTCTGTTTGGAGGGACACTCTTTCACTCTCTCATCAAGGCTGCCTGAAAGAGGAAGTAGACTCAAGAGGGCTCGGCAGAGCCCAATCAATAGTATTACACTCTGAAGCGATGGTGGTGAGGGATACTCTTGTTGTAGGACATCCTGCAATGTGTTTAAATACATTAATAACCCCTCACAAGGGCCTAGTCATACACTGCCTCCTGGTACACTGTAAGTCTAGGGGATCAGTCTAGGGGAGTCTGAGAGTCCAGATGAAAGGTGTTAGCCTCTCAGTGGCTCCTGTCAACAAGTGTGGACATTATGGAGGAAGCTAAGTCAGAAAGAGCCTGGATGAGCTAAAGAGATCAGCAGCTGGAACCTGGGCAGAGAAGTATTAGAGAGGTCAAGGGAGGAGGGGTAGAGCACTGGGGTAGCCTAGGAACTCCCTTAGAAGGGCATTCCTCCAGAGAAGAGTGTGAACCTGGACAGATTGCCTCAGGGGGAGTTCCTTAGACCTCACCTCAGCCAATGCCAGCAATGAAAATGACCTTGAAGAGCTTAAATTCAGCTGTTTGGATTTTTAGACAAACGGAAGCCCAGATAGGCCAAGTGCTTCATTCCAAAGTGCACAGCCAGAAAGTCAGAGAGCTAGAGGCAAGGGCAAGGATTTATACCTGACAGTCTTTCCTTGGCATGAGGCTGTGCCAGCTCCCTTGAGACTTCCTTCCTGCCTACCATACTTTTCCTGCTTCTTTCCTCTCCCCTCCCCCCACTTTTGATACTGACTCTTTTGACAAGTATACCAAGTAGCCCAGGTCGGCCTTGAACTCACAACATAGCTGAGGACAATCTTGTACCCCTGATTGTCCTGCCTCCACCTCCCATGTAGAGGGATTACAGGCACATTCTACTAAACCTAGGTTTGTCATTTCTCTGTATTTTATTAAGAAGTTTTTTTCAGTCATCCACTCAATAAACATTGAGTACATGGTGTTGGCTGCTGGGAACAAAAGAAAGCTTCCACAATGGAGGTCCCCATGTTGCAAGGAAGGTGACCATGAATCAGCTATGCCAAGCTGTACAGTGTAGACTGTGATGGGGGTTCAGGCTGTGTGTGCAGTGACCGGAGGAGGGCCTGCGACGGGGTACAACTTCATGACAGATAGCCAATAGTAAACAATTAATTTCCCTAATTACCAAGCTTTAACTAATTTCAGCTATGTCAGGCGCTGGCAACAGCCCAGCCCCAAGACAAGAGTGAGTGAGATGGGGAAGAAGGTGGGCTGAAGCTGGTGGAGAATGTGAGCATGGACTTTCATGAATGGAGTCTGCTCCCGAACCCTCTGCTGGTGAGGTGGGCAGCAACAGGTCCTCA